>OY986992.1:4091351-4691351 GCA_963920545.1 Lepidium didymum
ATTCTCATTGCGAGAAGTAATTAGCATCTTCGAACCTGCAAAAACATATTATATCTATCAGTTTACAATCGCTTTTGGAATTTAAACAAGAAGTGCCGCATGCATGAAATGTAAAGAGCCCACCATTTTTCCTTGGAAACACTGCTTTTATTCGGTCCCAGTCTTCTTCTTTCCATACATCATCGAGAATAATCAAATATCTACCTGTTTCCAACAATTCAAAGAGTTTAGCCTGTATTGTATATTCGTCCATCTGCATAATTCCCACCTCATGCGGTCTAAGATCTTTCAAGATCCTTTGCCAAACATACTTCTGTGTAAACTCTTGTGAAATGCAAACCCATGCGAATCCACCAAAATGACGGCGTACCATGTCATGATTAAAAACTTGTCTGGGAAGAGTGCTTTTACCAATACCACCCATCCCATATACAGAAACCACGTGGATGTTATCGTTATCCACTAAATGACCAACCAATTCTTCAACACTCTGTTCCATCCCCACAGGCTCGATTTCACAACTATAAGGAAAAGTTTGTCGAATCTCCCTTTGTCTTTTTTGCAGAGACAGTGAAGGGCTACAAAGCCTAGAATCGATAATCTGTTGTATTCCAAAACTCTGCATTCCTACAATTACATCAGATATCCTCTTAGTTATGCCTTCGATATCCAGAGTAAATTTCCGGCGATTGACTAAGGAGCAAGCAAAATTTTTCACACGCTTCTTGATCCCTTTATCTTTTCCTCTTACTTCTTTCAGAAGAAATACTTCAATTGTGTCCTCAGCATCATAAACAATGTCTTTGACATCTTCCAAGAAGTTTCTCACTCTATTACTTTCATGCTTCTTGGTATCTGCATCTTCCAAGAAAGACTGTAGCCTTTCCAGCTGGCGCTTTAGTCCCTCAACTTGCTCATCTAATCCATTTAGTCGCGCAGATTCTCGAATCAGAAACTCCCAAAGCTTCTGAACTCCGAACAACACAACTGCCTCAGCCATTACTGCTTCCTGCTCCACCATAAACAGAATTAACAAACTTCACCAATGACTGACCAGTACAAGAAGCAGTATCACCAAGTGAAAAGAGTATCGGAGCAATTTTTTTGAACCCTTTTTATGAGAATTTTCATGGACAAGTCGTTTTACTGAGGCATCAAACCTCTTTGGAGCAGATAAAAATCCAAAAGATTTTTTAATATATAATTTTTCTTTTAGAAAAACCTGTAACAGGTTTTGACTCAAACGATCCAGATCCGTTGTTTATTATTATACCAAATGGAACTGATTCAACTTCGTCAAGAAGATCTCCTAATAATTCAAAGATTATATTAATTTAATGCAAAACAAGCAGATCAGAGCAACATAAGCAGAAAAATAAAAAATAATAATGAATTGCATAATATAAGAGTCACTTTTCTCTGCTACTGGCTTGTTTGGGCACGATGTTCTTTGGAAGAAGAGAGATTAAATTCGCTAAAAGCCCAGAATGAGAGGGTTCTCCAAGTCAACCTTATCTAGCTACCAATCCAATGGCTAAGGGTTCTCCACAATAGTATCTCTTTATGATTAATGATCCATCGCCACCTGTAATTCAACATCTTAAGAAAATTCCAATATGGAAAGATCATCATAGAAGTCAGCATCTAATAAATAGTTTCTGCAATCTACTGAACATTAATGTACATCGAGTAGGCCAATTAGAATGTTACAAAAAATAGAGCAAAAATTCTATACAATTAAAAAGCTTTCAATGGTCTCAACTTCACCAAGGTAAAACTCTTCCCTCAGGTCGTATCTCCGACTCATCTTCGTCTACGAGATCAAAATCAAGCTTCTCCATGACCATGCCTACTCCATCTCCACTTACACATTCACCACGAAGCACCTCATTCACTTTGTTTCTCACTATCTTTTTGCAGGACTGGCTTGGGCTCACTTCGAAATCATCATCCTCGGCTACATTTGGACTAATGTTCTCATCTCTTCTCCTCTTCCCTAAATCGGGACTGTTATTGCTGATGACGGAGTCTTTTTTATTGGTTCCGTAGTACTCGTTCACTGTCGACTCTATTGTTTCCAACAACCGATCACCGTACTTGCTTACTTTGGCCCTGAAAGAAAGTTTAAAGGTATACACCATCATCACACTTTTGAGTTTTTCGTCATTAGGTTGGTGATCAAAAGTAGAAGTTTTAAGAAAAACAACTTACTTCCCAAGGCCACTGATTTCAAGGAGTTCTTTTTTGGTTCTAGGAATTCGTCTGCTTATCTGCTGAAGCGTTGAATTGCTGCCACCATAACAAGAGATTTTGTCGAGCATGAATCAAATTGACTATGATCAGGTATAGAACTTGGAACATGACAAGAGGAAATGGTTTTTGGACTTACATGAATATATGATATGCCATGACACCATCAGGGGCTTCTTTGACAAGAGCTGTACGAAGCTTCCTCAAGGCTGTGTACATGTTGGCGGAGAGATTCTAGAGAAAAAAAAAAGATCAATGAAACAACTCAGCAATTCAGAGTGGTAGAGTAACGTCAACAAAGAAAAAAAAAGACTGAACTACAAAGAGATGTACCAAATCTTTTGGAGGAGCATCTTCTGTTGGAAGTGGAAGAGTACTCTGCTTCTCCGATGTTAGTGGACCTTTTGCTGAGGTTGGCGTTGCCCCGGGTTTACTTGGCTTTAATACTTTTACAGAAGAAGGGAATCTGCAACAGATAATGAAAGTCATTACACAGGTAACTGCAATGATTTGCGTGAACCTAGTTCCGATGAACCTTAAAGAAAAAGATATGAGCACAAAGTCAAACCTCATCATTATAGTCTGGCTTCCGGAAAATAGTAAGGCAGCCTTTGCTTTATTCACCTAGATATAAATATAGGTGAATAGAAGTTAGGTGAGTAACAGCTTGAAGAATGGATGTTAATAACTCACACAAACACACAAGGTTTCCAGTTATACTGTAACCGTTAATCATCAATGAAATGGAGAAGTGAAAGGTAAATTATTCAAAAATATTTAGTACCTTAAGCAACGACGACACAGTCCCATACATATCACTTTTCCGAACATCTTCCACAAGCATATCCTCTGTTACGAGATAGTGCATGATACGAGAGACTTCAACTTTCGATAAATGTTTTCCAGCACCATGGAGATGCAGAGTTTCATGTCTGTGTTTCTTGACCTAGATAAGAAAAGACAGTCACGTTTCAAGAGATTGAACCACAATGATTGGATTCCTGGGCTTTTGAAGCCAAGGCTTTCATTATCAATTAGTTTTTACCAAGTATAAAAAAGCAACCATGGTTTATATGACGCCGAACAGGGCTTAAAACTTAGCATGGAAGAAAAACAGATTATGTGTAGAAATATCTCGTAAAGCTTGAAGATTATTATTATTTGTAAATACCATTTGGTTCAAGGAACCTCTGTAAACTTCAAGAATATGAGCTGAAGAAAACCTTTCTCCTGTTTGCTTCACCAATTCAACCTGTGCAACACAGAAAATAGTGACATGTGACCAATAACAACAAATCTAACAAGTGACGCACATTAAATTTTCAATGATTTTTATACCAATTGCCTTGTGATCAAGGTGACATCTTTGTCAATCAAACTCTGACTACTGCAACAATTATCACACGTTTTTTTGCAGTTTGTGGAATCGAATTTTTCCCCAAAATGCACTAGTTGTAGGAAACGTCGGCAGTCCACCTCATTTTCGCAGTAACTAACCTGAAGCAAGAAATTTGGAGAAATATTAAGCAAGTATACCTCTGAAAAAAAAAGGATTCTTCACATTTAGTACCATGCGGAGAAGGTTTTCAGTATTCAATTCATGTATCCTGCCTGCACTTGCTACACGATTATACCCAGTTGCCATGGGGCTTTGGTCAACTCCTCCTTGGGTAATCATATGCTTAACTCGTATCTGAAATAATATGGTGTATTTTAAAGATAAGAGCAGAAAGATGAAAGAAGCTCATTGCTTCTGACTAACAAAGCGGAAAAGAAGAAAGAAAAAACTACGATATGTTAGTTTATATGCAACTTACATAGTCGCCATAACCATAATACAAAACACAAGATGACCGCTGGCCATCCCTCCCAGCACGACCGCATTCCTTGGATTTTTATAAAAGAATAGAGTATGTGAATTTCTAGAAGAAATACCGTTACTAAGCTTTAAGTGAAATTAGTTACATAAGATTTTCATGATTAATTGCATAATTATATACCTGATGATCCTTACCAAAAAAAAAATTATATACCTGATGATAGCCTTCTATAGACTTCGGGAGCGAGTGATGAATAACAAAGCGGACATCAGGCTTGTTGATTCCTGAAATGTTCAATGTTTATGAGCACCAACATTCACTGAATTAAAACAATGAAAGCAGAAAACCAGTACCCATTCCAAATGCAACTGTAGCACATATTATATTGATTTCGTCCTTGCTCCATTGTGTCTGTACAAAGGCACGTTGCTCAGGCTCCATACTGCCATGGTAGAACGCTGCTTTATGACCAAACTCCTGATAAACAGTACCCAATTCTACATCAAGCACAGCATTGGTGGTATGCACACGACTTAAAAGCTATAATAAATGACAAACCTGCAACTTTTCAGCAACTTTTTCACAGTCCATTCTTGACAGACAATATATGATTCCACATTCATCAAAATGGTTTTCCTTAATAAATTTGTCAATATCTTCCAGACACTTTTTTGTCTTGGGAACAACTGAATACCTGCAAATTTCTTCGTAAGCAGCAGTCCAGAGTGCACATATGGTTTTACATAATTTTACTTTACCATAAATTTGGGCGATTAAAACTTTGCCGGAACACAACACAGTTAACAAGGCCAAGGGCTTGTACAACATCTTCTTTCACACTGGCTGTTGCGGTAGCTGTTAAAGCTAACACAGGAATGTCGGGAAACTTCTGCTTCAAAATGCCAAGGCTCTGTGTATTCAACAATATATTTGGTGAGTTAAAAAGAAGGGTTATATTTCTTGAACAAAAGTAAAAGAGGTGTCTTGTTTGAAGCTTTTAATGGCCTAACCTGGTAGTCTGGTCGAAAGTCATGCCCCCATTGGCTCACACAGTGAGCTTCGTCAATAACAAACCGAGCAAGCAAACCACGAGAATTTAGGTTTTCCAGATGCCTCAAAAGAGAATCGCTTCTGTGGTCAAGAAAAAAATACTTCTTAGCTACGTGTTACCAGTAATATCTTTCTGTGTGGTGAGCCCTGCTTGAATTGTCCATATCTACGCTTATAACCAATCAAGAATTACAAGAAACCTCTGATACTACAGCATTATGTCATAGGCTATTTATATCCTATCCGATGCTAGTGAAAGACAAATATCAAAACAAATATATAAAAACAGAGAGATTTATATATATCAGCTCACCTTGCTACTTTTTCAGGTGTGACATATAGTAATTTGTACTTCGAATGCTCAGAATTCAACTCCTGAAGGATCTTCAGTTGTTCAGCCCATTCCATGCCAGCACTTAGGGAAGCAGCGTGTATATTGGCCTACAACCAAGATTCAGAAATCAAAGAGTGAGACAGATAACTCCTCTATGAGAATTATAGATGAAACAGATAATCTATATGTATATATATACATAGATGTAGAGAGAGAGAGAGAGAGAATCTCTGGTGTAGCAGAGGCGTTCACCTGGTATAAATTCATTATCTGGTCTTGAATAAGCGACACAAGTGGAGAAATGACTAATGTTATACCTCCGCAGATCAAAGCGGGGAGCTGCCAAAAAAAAAATGTTAGAAGAAAGTTCCATGAAAATAACTTAAAACTTCATCTCTTTTGCGTAGGATGCATTAAAAATCTAAATGAACAAAAAGATTAGATTGAAGAATCAAAGCGGAATTAAATACAATGGTTTAAGTATAGTGACCTGATACGTCAAACTCTTCCCTCCTCCAGTGGGCATCAAAACAAAAACATCAGAGCCACTCATTGTTGCATTGATGACTTCTCTTTGGTTAGGTCGAAATGAGTGATTTCCAAACACTTTTTTGTTCATAACCTGCACGTTACAAGGAAGCACATAAGCACACGAACGTAAGTAAACAAAAAAAAAATCAGCTAATTACCTCTAATTTTTTTGTCCAAGGAAAATCACGACAGCTCCATTTTTTGTCGTTTGAACCTTCAGTGTAGGTCACATCAATAATCTTCGGAACATATTGTTCCCTCACTACAGGTGCAGATGAAAGACCATAGCTATCTACAGAAAATGAAGAGTCTCTTGGCATGTTCCAGCTATCACAGGCATATCTTCCTTGGTCACTTAAATGGGCTCCAAAATCAGGCCGTGGATGATCCATTTTATAATTTGTTGATTTAGGTGTTTCATTCTGGAAAGTTTTAGTAGCTGTAGATGACAAAAACTGAGATTTTTGCATTTCTTTATCTCGGATATGGTTCTCGAGCTGCTGAATTTGCTTCTTCAGCAGTAACCTAGCAACAACACAAGTTGTGATACATTAGAAACTGACCAAAAGTCAAGACATACCCACAGTTGTGAAACCCTGTTATACTTAAGTTAAGAAACAGATATAGTTTCTATTATTTCTTTTTAGAAAAATCTCTTCTCTCTGTATTATTCCTTGTAAATGATACTAGGTAATATACCACAGCCTCTGGAATGAAGCTAAATTATCACTCTTATATATATAAAAAACGATACCAAATTTAACAGCCAAGAAAACGGGAACTGAGTTGATTGGTATAAACACCTCTCTTGACGAAGCTGTTCAACACGATCAGGACTCAAGTCAGTTGCATCATCAAGGAGTTCATTTGATATTGCAATTAAAGTATCTTTCATTTGTTCCACATGGGTTGAAGCTTCTGGACAAAGCCCTAGCTGAGTAGATACCAACATCAAGCATAATGAGAAAGCCAATGGGTTTCAAACCATTGAAGCATTTCTAAAAAAGAGAGAGAAAAGCAGTAATCATACTTTTATTCCATGACTACAGTTGGAACTTAATTCAGGAGGCAGACAACACTCTTCTTCTCTTTTGGAAGCACTTCTATCCACAGATGAGGTTCTCAATGGAAAGTTAGATACTGATGGCTGTGGAGTATTTATTGAATGGTAGTGTTCCATCACAATTTGGTCGACATCAATATTCTGCATCACAAAGTGTTAACATGCTTGAATTGACATACTTTTACCACATAACATTTTGCATAAGCATTTATAAATTTTATACAAGTTAAGTAATTTTGATGTTTGTTGTCATGAAAATATGTAACAATTTACAAATATCAAACTAGCTACTTTCATCAACATAGTACCTTAAGTATGTCGTCATCATCATCAGCATCATCAATGTTGTCAAGACTTGCTACTCCAGATGCCAACTGCTCAGCTGGGAATGCAGAATTCCTAAATGGTTTCTTTATACCATTTGAATGCAAGCAACTGTGTTCTGATTCTCTAACCTCATCATTTACCTGTGGGAACGTTTTAGTAACTATATTATCATCACTAAGGGCAGAGGAAGGGAAACTGGGAAAGGATCTTCCTGGTCCTGATACATTCATTGGAATTTGATTTTGTTGACTGTTTGAAAAAAAAGAACCATCGGTCCTAGATATAATTTTGGATCTCTCTCTAGCAGAATACGAGCCATTGGT
This sequence comes from Lepidium didymum, assembly GCA_963920545.1. Classification (NCBI taxonomy): domain Eukaryota; kingdom Viridiplantae; phylum Streptophyta; class Magnoliopsida; order Brassicales; family Brassicaceae; genus Lepidium; species Lepidium didymum. Next base: position 4,099,050 of record OY986992.1, read on the forward strand.
GCCACCATCATCAAGGAGGGGAGTAACACCAGGTCTTATGTAAGCATTATTTATTGAGAAATTTGAAAGAGCACGCCAAGCCTGCCAACATAGGATATCAATAACTAAGCTATATATATTGTGTACAATTAATGAAAAGAGGTCTATCTAATAGGGCCATCAACCAGAAAAAATGGAAACACAGGAACTACGATGAGATAAGTTGTTTATTGAAAGATATTGAAAGAAAAAGGAAAAACAAGAAGTGAAATCCTACTTATCACGCGGGGAATGCATTAGTTAAATATTACTACCACCATACAACATTACCTTTGTAATTTGAGGATCAGCCAAAGTGTGCACACTCACCCTGGGAAATGCAATTGACCTAGGCAGAGAGTGAACAAGATTTTTAATAATTGGGAATAACTTAGATGTAGGCAGTTCATGAAGAAGACTATTAAGACCTCACAAGATTCCTATTACTGGAACACTCTAATTAGAAACATCAAAGAAAATGCACATATCATTCAATGTTATTTGCGGAAGCTGCTATTTTGATCGAAGCTAAAATGACAATATATAACACGCATTTGCACAAAAGACAAAAAAAAAAGATCTGGAAAAGCGAGACAGTGTAGTGTGGTGGAAAGCTATCCTTGGAATCACTGAATATGTTAGATAGTTAATCTTCAGAAGTTCAACTTCTATAAACCAAACAGCAGATAATACTAGGCCAAAGCAAAAGACATCAAGGAAAAATAACAGAAGGCAAGGGGATGATTGTTCTCGAAAGAATTAACATATAGGCTATAGCCACTAAACCTTGCAGCCATATCTCTACTTCTTCTCGGCTTTTGACTTTCTAGAGCGTAAAGGAAATTGGAGTTCAGAAACTTAGTCACAGACGATGGACTCTGGAGCGCCTCTGCATGTTCTGACCAATTAGTCTGAGGACCTCTAGGTTTTGGCACTTCAGGGACACGACTACTGCATTTCAATAGTGAACAACGACGATCAAACAAAAAGAAGAAACTACCAGAAAGTTTTGGAATAAACCAGAGTGTACAAGGAAAAGATAAATCTTGCCTCATTTGATTCAAATTGATCATGGGATTAACATGCTGAAGAGGTTGCAATAATTTTCTCTTCCCTTGACACCGCAATCTAAACACATGAAAACAAATTTCATCAGATTAGTGGGTGCTGATGATAATGCAATAAGAACTGAAAATTACACATTATCTACTGATTATACACAAACAATAATCATATCTAATGTGATTTACAGAAATCTAATATGCTACGTCAAACACAAACTCAAGTGAAACACAGCGAATTCACTAGTATTTACCGATTAATTTCAGAACTTGAAAAAAAGGTTGAAACAAAAAAACCCAGGAAATTGAAGTGAATCAACAAGTCAAGACTCTAAAGACTAATCCACATATAACAAAACTTCTAAAACTAAAAAGAAAGATTCGCAGGCCGAAGAAACGTACAGGTGCCAGAAAGAACGAAACGGAAAAACCCTAGAAATGAATAGGAAACGAAAACCAAGAATTACATTTGAGATTCAGATGAGTCTTTTGCTCCTATACCGACACTTTAGCACTCCGACGGCAAAACTATCAGGGAAGTCGGCGGAACGAAGTAGAGGCTAAAATTGACGCCACTCGCAACCGAGTTGAGCTTAATTTATGCGATGTCGTAATGGCGGGACAATTTCCCTCTAATATTCGGAATTCGCAAGCGCACAAAAAACAATTAATTTTGAAACTTGAACATTTTATTTGGATTCTCTCTTTCCAATACCAATAATGGCTCTGTACTATAATTTTGCTTAAAAAAAGGTTTAGAGGAAACAGTATTAAAGCGCTTAGAAAAACAATTCTAATCTATGAAATCTCCGAAAAACAAAATCTAATTTACAAAATATTTATTCGAGGTCAGAATGTTCATAGTACCATGTGTAGGGAGGACGAATCATCAACCTCTGTTTGTTCTTATACTGCAATTTTACAAATCTCCAAAACCAAAAACAGAAGCAAAACCAAAACCAAAGCATAAATAAAGGCAAACAGGAGAACAGAAATTTAAGTTTAAACAAACCAACCAGAATTTCTTTCTTACACAAAACAAAAACCAAAATATCAACTGATTCTGACTTCTCCACTTGCGTGTACTTCCTTTACAGTCTTGTCATATTCATCTTCATCGTCTTCTTCTTCCTCCACCTCCTCTTCCTCTTCCTCCTCTACGTCTTCTGCATCTTCCTCCTTTCCTTCCGCATCTCCCTTTCCTCCCCAACCAAAACCTCCAATGGACCGGGAAACAGGAGGCGGCGTTTTGGCGTCATCTACTATCTTCATAATCTCTTCAACGGGCTGGAGGGAAAAGGTTGGGTTCTCTTTCCTGAAATATGCAGCTTGAGCTGTCTCGGTGAGTTCCCTTGGCAAGTTCTTTAAGAACCATGGGTGTTTCTTGATTTCTGCAATTGTAATCCTCTGTGAAAACAAGTAGCTCAATAGTCAAACAAGACCAACTTTTGAAAACATGTAGCTTGAGTGGATTGGTGAGAAAAATATACCTTGAGCGAGTTGGCGACGAATATACGGGAAAGAAGATGTTTGCAATCCTGTGAGATATGGACGTAGTCTGGGATCTTGTACTGAACAGCCATGATTTTCTGTAAAACAAGATCACACATTGATGCATGAATGTAGCATACTAATACGAAATATGCAGACACATGGCTCAAGAGAAGAAACCTACTTGTATTGTTTTTCTGAAGTTTTTGGGGTCCTCCTGGTCCTCAAATGGATATGCTCCAACCAGCATAACATAAAGAGTTACACCACAAGACCATACATCAGCCATCTGAAAGAGGAAAAATATTACAAAATTTTAGCAAGTTCCATGAAGATACCAAACTCAGTGGAAATAATAAAGAGCATGACAGGTTCATAAAGTCATTGGTTCATGTAATTTCATTGCTTTATGCATGATGCCATGTTACCTTGCCATCATATTCTCTACGGGAAAGGACCTCAGGTGCAATATAGGCTGGAGTTCCAACTGTTGATTTGGGCCTAGAGTGCAGCAGAGAGGACTACAAAAGAAGAATAACAAAACACTTGATAATGCTTTTATGGCAAAGGTGAAGAACAAAAAAGGATCTCATTGGCAGGGAGAGAAGTTGGATGTTTCTCTATAGTGCCAGACCTTGGAATAACCAAAATCACAGATTTTCAGACGTGGAGCAGGACTTCCATCCAGGAGTGTATTCTCGAGCTTCAGATCTCTATGGCATATTTGCTGCGACAAAATAGGCTCAAGTTGACTACATGATTGATAAACAGAATGATTTCAAACAACACAGGGATTAGTAATCTAGCTTAAGTCATTTCTCTGCCTTACCATAGCATGGCAGTAGCTAACACCTGATATAAGCTGCTGGAAGAAGTATCTCGCCTGGAGAAAACAAATATGATTAGAGAATAGGTCTGGATCTTTATCATTGAAGCAGCAGCTACATATGATGTATATCGCATAGATCACATCTCAATTGTTTCATCCGTGATAACAAATAAGAGAAGATTCACATGTTTTCTCTTCTCCTTTCATCCTAATCTAGCCAACGACCATACATACTCCAAAATCAATCCTATATAGTACTTGCATATTAGTAAAAGCACCCAACAATTTCAAATTCCAAGCTCACCTCATCCTCACTAAATCTTCCAGCACTGCATATACGCTCGAATAGTTCACCACCAGCAGCATATTCCATGGCGATGGCAAGATGGGTTGGAGTCAACACCACCTGTAAAATCCATAAATCTCACGTTTGGGAAATGAAAGCTATAAGATAACTTCAATAGAATCTTCTCATCATAGCAAAATCATCACCCATGTCAAGCAGTCAGAAATTCACTAACCTCCTTAAACCGGATTATATTTGGATGGCGAAGTGATCTGTGATTTATGATCTCTCTTGCCACGTTCTCATCAATCTGTATCCATTATCCAAAACCCACAAAGCCAATATTCATGCTACAAATATTCTGAGGAAAATGATACAATACTGAGATTACTAGCGCTACATTTTTCCTTTCGTGAGCAGCTACTACTTCGTTAAACATATTATCAACTAAAGATTTCAGATATCGAAATGAGCACTATAAACATTAATCTTCCTCTCAAATAAAATTCATTCATATTATGCTTGTCTGGGTAAAGGATCATCAGCTCAAAAAAAATACTGGGAACGCCCTTAAAGTATCCATCAATTAGGGATGAGACAGATACAAACAGATATGAGTAAGCAATTGCAGATAAGAATATACAGAGACAGACCTTTGGACCACGTTCGATGTACTTCATGGCAACAAGTTCTTTTGAGTTTTTGACCTTCATGAGCCTGGCGACTCCAAAATTCCCAGCACCTATGTCTTTCACCAGCTCGTACTTATCCATTCTCGCTCGCCCAATTCGACAACCCTAATTCCAAACACACAAAACAGGAAAAACAAAAAAAATAACCCAAAAAAATCTCCAAATTCTCGTTAAAATTCAACTCCAGTTCAAGCCCTAGCAGCTAGGAATTTCACGTGGAAATCATAAAACGATACGAAACCAGACGGTATCCCAAAATCAGGAATGCGATTCCGAGATCTCGTTATTGGCTAAGAAAGTGAAAAAGGAAAGAGATGACGATGGAAGGTAATTGAGATTTGGATTGGAGAGATTTTAAGGCAAAGCGAAGAATCGACCTTTTTTTTTTTGTTGGAATGTTTTTCTTTTCTTTCTATTTTCTTTTTTTGGGGTGAAATTATAAGAGACGGATTTGATCTTCCTTGAAATTAATGATGATGAGCATGAAGAAGAATCTCCCTGGTTAAACTCTTAGATGCTTTTAAAATATAAAAATAATAATAATATAAGATTTTCACAAACCGGGCCCCACAAATTTCCATGCGATCCAAACATGTTTCCTTGCTGATTCGAGTGCCGTTGTACGGAAAAGAATTCCGATATTTTTTTCTAACCAAAAGTAAAATATTAAAAAATAGTTAGTTTACCCTTTTTGAAGTAGTGAGCTTGAATATCAAATGCTCCATTTGAATAACTTAAACTACGGATTTACTTGTTGATAAAAAAAAAATTTACATAATAAATATCTGTTAAACTTTTCATATATTGTATAAATCCTATAAATGAAAAATAAACTTATAACAAAAAAACTTAGAAACTTACTATAACGAATCTTTAAACCTATACACACAAAAAAACATACAAAACATGAAATCTATGTCAAGAAAGAACAAAAATTAAACTTACAATGTCTCATAAATAAACCTACAAAAAAAAAAGATATCTTGCAAAGTTAAACTTATGTGTTCGGAGTTCTGTACGAGAAATGTCAAGTAAAGTAGAACTTATAAACCTACATAACCAATATAATTAAACGAAAAACCTATAACAAATAAACTTAAGCATGAGAATTAAGTTTAGAAAGTATAACTTGTAAACTTACATATATTAAAGCATGTAAACCTGCAACGAAGAAAAATGAAAACCTACAACACTTATATCGAAACCTACATCCAGAATTTGATAACGTGGAATTACTCAATGACAGTTTTGTAATTATTTTTATCTTTTCAAAGAGAAAAAAAGCAAAACGGTATTATTCCACCCAAAAAATTAGATTTGTAATTTTCATTTTTTAGACTATTTAAATAATAAAGCGATCATAATGAACTATTATGATAATATTATAATAATTCAGCCTATATATATTGTAAATGCTAAGAGCTAAATTTGGCTGCAAAATAAAAAGATTAGATTTGTAATTTTCAGAGTTAAGATGGTAACAATTACACCTTTAGTTTGTCGAATACTTGTGTTCTCGACCTAGTTTCCCAACAATTTATGTATTTTCCTTAAAATTACTCATAAGTACATATGTGTTATAAAACAAAATATTAATTAGAGTTAACTACATATTTTCTCTTGTAATACACACGTTTGCACCGGATTACTTTGTACTTTTTGGTTTTTCAATGTAAACTATGAATTCAATTTGCTCAATGTAATTCAACCTAAACTACGTATAATCTTTGTAATTCAATCCAAACTTCTTGTTTCCTTACTATTAACCATACTTAATCAATTTGATTGACCACATTTGACTTATCAACCTTGATTTTCAATAATTTTATCATTTAAAAAAAAAATTAAACCGTAATTTTATCATTTCCTCCCAATCAAACTCTAACTTTATTATTCACGATTACTAAGTTGTTAAATCACATTTTTATTTTAACATAATTAAGATCTGAAACATTATGATTTGGGTAAAAAATGATAAAATTAGAGTTTGATTTGGAGAAAGTTAACAAATTAACGACAATATAGGTTGAAAATTTGAATTTGAAGCTTTTTTTTCATCGACAAAGTCTTTCAAAATCTTAGATTTCAACCTAATACTTTCAAAGTCATGATTTTTAAAAAAATCAGTTTTTAGAAATTAACAAAATAATTTTTTTTTAAAAACCTTTTTTTTTAAAACATACTAGGAACAAAAAGAGATAAGTATAAGTATAATACTTGAGAGTAGGTAGTCCACCCAATTAATTAAAGATACATTTAAGGGGTTTATTGATTTTATGATTTATAAAGAGTTATAAATCTTTGAAGTTTATTGTTGTTCAACCTTAACTTATAAAAACTCAACCAAAGTTATGTGTTATTGATTTTGATATTTTAAAATTTTATTTAAAATTATTAAAAATGATGTGTTATTTGTTTGAAGATTTTTAAAAGTCATGTGTTATTCAACTAAAATAAATTTAAATGATTTTATATATCTTTTAAAGTTTCATGTCATTGGTTCATTGAGTTTGAAGTTTTTTGTTAATAGACAAAGTCTTTCAAAATCCTAGATGTCAACTTAATACTTTCAAAGTCATGATTTTTTAAAAAATCAGTTCTTAGAAATTAACAAAATAATTTAAAAAAATAAAATAAAAAATATTTAGATATTAATTTACAAAAGAAAAAAATTATTGAAGTAATACATATCAATATTTTTATCAATGATATATGTTTGAAATCCAACAATAACAAACATTTTATATATAGTGGAACATATAAAAATAATGAACTTTATAAAATTTCTATAAAAAAGATTACGTGATGATGTATACGGGAAAATATGATAATCTGTGAGAGTATGAGAAAGTATGCGAGAAAATATGCAATAGTATGTGAAATTCTTATAAAAATTTATAACAAAATCTATATGATTTTATCAAGTTTACAAAATTTTATGATTGTTAGAATCATTTGAAGTCCATATAAATTTTGTTTCAATAAGCCTTTCTTATAATTTTCAACACATATTTGGACTTTATATGGGCTTTAGATTATTATATTAAGTATAGTGGCCCAATAAATCGGTAAAAAGAGAGGCCCAATCAATCGAGCAAAGAGAAGTTGTAAGTTAGCCTTATAATTTCCCTTTTACCCAAAATCTCTGCAAAGTGAAACACTGAGCTGAGGATTTCTCTGTCTCTCTCGGTCTCGCGCTCTGTCTTCCTCAGATCTGATCCTCCGCCGGTTTCCGCGATGCCGTCTTCCTCCGCCGTTGTATTGCTTCTTCTCGTTTCTCTTCTCGCACCTACGTACGCATCGGATTCAGATCATAAGGTTTGAGTCGGATCTCCCATCGTTTTTGTTTTTAATGCAGCTCGAATCGAGTACTGTGTCCGTAGATCTCGTGATTTGCATGGTGTTTGCAATTGAATTTTTTTTTCTTGTATAGATCTGTTTGTCTTCGGAGGGATAGGATCCGCGAGCTTCCATCCAATTGCTTATTCGTTGCAAGTCTAGGAGTAATTTTTTTCATTCACTGTGATTTAGGCGTCTCGCAATCTCGGCTTTATCTTAATTTTGGGATGACATTAAGATTCTCGTTTCATTGATACTCAGAAACCTAGGTAGTCTGTTTGATGTTCAAACACGTGGATCAATTCTGAGTAATGTAATTGACTGACATTTAATAATCATTTTCCATGGGTGATCTGATCTCTGAAATGAATTTTTTTTTGCGCGCTTGTGACAATTTGAAAGCAGTAGAAGTGAGATATGCACTTTAAATTTTTTTTGTTGGGTATGTCTGTTTCTGGGGATGTATCTATCATCTACGACATGTAGACTTGTAGTTCTGTGGTCGAGAAAAGTAAGTGTATAAAAGTTTTCTAATTTGATCGAAATTGTGATATCGAAAGGGTCACACCTGCCTTCATCTGCCGATGGTTAGTTTTAGCCCAAAATTGTTCTTGTCTTTTGTGATTTTCTGAGATCATAAGATCCTGGGTTTCAATCTTTGCGCTCCTTCTGTCTTCATATTCTTGCAAGAAGTAGTAAAGTTAACCTTGTATGTGCGTTGTACTTCAATTCCAACGAGATCTTTTGCTTTCGCCTTTTTCAGTATCAAGCCGATGAACAGGTTACCCTGTGGGTAAACAAAGTTGGTCCATATAATAATCCACAAGAAACGTACAACTATTACAGTCTTCCATTTTGTCGCCCATCTGAAAAAAATGTTCACAAATGGGGTGGTCTTGGTGAAGTTCTTGGTGGAAATGAGTTGATTGACAGTGAAGTTGCGATAAAATTCTTGAGTATGTTTTAATTCTCATACTAGCTTCTGTTTCATACCACTTATCTTACTTGCCTCTAATTACAATACCTTTTTCTGTTTTCCACAGAGAATGTGGACAGAAATGTCATCTGTCAGCTTGAACTTGATGATGCTAAGGTCAAGCACTTTAAAGATGCTATTGAATCTAGCTACTGGTTTGAATTTTTTATGGGTATGTCTCACATTTCCTAGTACATGTTGCCACTGAAATAGCAGTAAAAAAAGGAAGATTTAATAATTTAGAGAAAATATGTTGCAGTGTCCTACTGTATATATTTTCGGAAACACTTTGTATTTTCGTAGTTTGCTTTAGGCTGTTTTTTCTTCATGCAAATCAGAAATATTCATATATATATCTTCACTGCCTTACCTATCTATCATTTACGGCAATTGAGGTTGTAGGGTATATAATTTTACATATATTTATTTTTTTCTTGCATTAATGGAGATGGTAGGAATGTAACTTCTTTGGATTGCTAACCTTATTTCTCGCTCTTTTTCTGTGGCATCTTATTTGCGTGGACTTTCATCGGGTGGTTCTTATTTCAGATGATCTACCTTTGTGGGGTATGTATGACCTTTGTATATTTACACGAAACATCGAAATTTTATCAATCTCTTTTTTAGTTTTAGATAGATTTAATTTTGTATTGTTGTTGATGTAGGCTTTGTGGGTGAGCTGCATCCTGAAAAAAATAGTGAAAATGGCAGGCATGTCCTCTACACACACAAGAACATTATTGTCAAATACAACAAAGACCAGGTCAGTTGTTGTTACGCCACAAAGCAATAGTATGGATATTATGTACATGCTGTGATCTTCATTAATTGTTCTTTTCACCCATTATTTGTTTATTTTAATAGATCATTCATGTTAATCTCACACAAGACAACCCAAGGCCTTTGGAAGCAGGGAGAACAGTGGATTTGACATATTCCGTGCAATGGATTCCAACAAATGTCACATTTGCTCGCCGCTTTGACGTATATCTGGATTACCCGTTTTTTGAACACCAGGTACATCTCATTAATGCCACATTTCCTACTTGTTCAAAAATGCAAGCCCTAATTATTCTTACAAGAATTTAGCATATTTTTTACTTCCATCTCTTTAAGATTTTTGTTCAAGCCTTCTAATTTTTTTTTTTGCAGATCCACTGGTTCTCCATCTTTAACTCATTCATGATGGTTATTTTCCTCACTGGTTTGGTCTCGATGATATTGATGAGGACTCTCAGAAATGATTATGCTAAGTACGCTCGAGAAGATGATGATCTTGAGAGCTTGGTGATGTTTCTTCAACATTTTATTTGTCAATAGCTGCACACCTTTTTGCTTTTACTACTCTCTAGGCAGTCTTTCGAACACTTCTTTCTTTATTTATAATTGCAAGGCTGTATAACCATTTCTGACATTAGTATTGATGAGCACAGGAACGAGACGTTAGTGAAGAATCTGGTTGGAAACTTGTGCATGGAGATGTGTTCAGGCCAGCAAGTAGTCTAGTTCTTCTCTCAGCTGTTGTTGGCACAGGTGCACAGTTGGCGTTGCTGGTTCTTCTTGTCATATTAATGGCCATCGTCGGAACTCTCTATGTGGGGTATGTATTGCGCACTTCTTTTCTTTTGGCCAAGTTTTTGGTTTTGTTGTTTTCCTTATAATCTTTGTAATATCTTTGGTTCGATTGTATATAGATTTTGCTCACCTTGTAGTCTATGTATTTCAGGAGAGGAGCAATTGTCACAACTTTCATAGTTTGCTATGCACTGACATCCTTTGTCTCTGGTTATGTGAGCGGTGGGATGTACTCAAGAAGCGGGGGTACGACTTACTCTACTTGCCGGATCTCTTTATGTTTTTTCCCTCTCTTACTGCGTAAGTAATTTAAATGCTGGTTCATTCAGGTAAACAGTGGATCAAGTGCATGGTCCTCACAGCTTCTCTCTTCCCCTTTTTGTGCTTTGGAATTGGCTTTCTCCTAAACACAATTGCCATATTCTATGGATCTCTTGCGGCTATTCCTTTTGGGACGATGGTGGTTGTCTTTGTAATTTGGGGTTTCATCTCCTTCCCCTTAGCCCTCCTCGGGACAGTCGTTGGAAGAAATTGGAGTGGTGCTCCAAACAATCCATGCCGTGTAAAGACCATTCCACGTCCAATCCCTGAGAAAAAATGGTACTTGACTCCATCAGTTGTCTCCCTGATGGGAGGTTTGCTACCCTTCGGAAGCATCTTTATTGAGATGTACTTTGTCTTCACATCCTTCTGGAATTACAAGGTAAAAGTAGTTACTTTGATAAGAACAAAGCTATGAAACTACTAGTTCTCGTACGAATTCAAATCAGAGAGATTTGATCAATGATAGACTCTCAACACTCAACCAAACCCCTAAAGATCCAGCCCAATCAGTAAAGGCTGTCCTCACTAACTGCTCTCTAACAGACCCACAACAGCTAAAATCTGTTACATTAAGACTTAGGCTAGTTATAGTAGACCTATATCTAAAGTTTGAGGAGCTGAAGTCAAATTGGCTATTTTCTGATTGAATTGTTCTTTTTTGTCGACAGGTCTACTATGTGTATGGATTCATGCTACTGGTTTTTGTGATACTCGTCATAGTGACGGTATGTGTGACAATTGTGGGAACGTATTTCCTGCTGAATGCAGAGAACTATCATTGGCAATGGACTTCATTTTTCTCTGCTGCTTCGACGGCTGTCTATGTCTACTTATACTCCATCTATTACTACTACGTAAAGACCAAGATGTCTGGATTCTTCCAGACAAGCTTCTACTTTGGATACACCATGATGTTCTGTCTTGGCCTTGGAATCCTTTGCGGTGAGCTCAGTCTCTCCACTCTCTTTAAAACTAAGTGGTGTAATTGATTTGGCTTAACCTTCTTCTTGTGACAATTTTGAAGGAGCTGTCGGGTATTTGGGATCAAATCTGTTTGTAAGGAGGATCTACAGAAACATCAAGTGCGACTAGAAGAGGTAAACAGAACAAAGAAAAGAGAAAACAAATCCAATTAGTAGGAAGCTTCTTATGAGGAGGTTATATATTATATTGAAGGAACATATAATATTCTTCATTGGGGGCTTTTGGTCTCTTCATCTTCTTCTTTTTTTTCTTTTTCTTTTTTATGCCCTTTTTGGTAAGTGAATTGTTCTCTTTAGATTAGAAGTGAGTCGGTTGTACTATACTACTACTACCTGTAATCTTTTTCCCTATCTTTTTTTCTGTTCATGTTTACTTCACTTAACTTAGATCATTGAATATGGGGTGTCCATTAGGAGGAATTAGATACATTCATTTTTTATGCGGTGTACATATCAGAAATCGTGTGGTCTCGTAGGATAGTACGTAATTGGGTAAAAGAGGTTATAATCGTTACGCTTTGGGAAACGTGAACTCTCGTGCATGAGGTTAAGTTTAGTATGGTTTCATGGGTAAAGTCTTTTCCGAGAAAATTCCGACTCAAACCTTCGTTAGGAAACTACATAATTAGATTACAGTTTGAAGCGTATCAGGAAGGTTCATTATAAATCAATTGAGGACCTAAACAAATCTAGAATCATCTAGCACCATATTCTGATAGTGACCACCACCAAAATCGAAACCACATATTTCACTCTCACCAACTAAATTGCGCACAAATGTAAAACACAGACGCATAGATCACACAAAGATATAATAATAACCCACACAATTTATGCCACATGGCAGATACACCTCTTCATAATCCCCTCACTCGCACCTACTACGCAATTTTCACAAAGCCATACACAACACTCACATAACCTAAAGAAGAAGAAAAAGAATCATCTTTCATTTCAACAATGGCTTCCACTGCTCTCTCCAGTGCCATCGTAAGCACCTCTTTCCTCCGTCATCAACAGACACCAATCAGCATCAGGTCTTTCTCGTTGGCGAACACACAATCCCTCTTCGGCCTCAAATCCTCCTCCGCACGTGGCGGCCGTATTACCGCCATGGCTACCTATAAGGTAAAGTTCATCACACCTGATGGAGAACAAGAAGTGGAGTGCGATGATGACGTATACGTCCTCGACGCGGCCGAGGAAGCTGGGGTCGATTTGCCATACTCATGCCGTGCAGGATCTTGCTCAAGTTGTGCTGGGAAAGTTGTATCTGGCTCCATTGACCAATCCGACCAGAGCTTCTTAGACGATGACCAGATAAATGATGGCTATGTCTTAACCTGTGTTGCTTACCCAACTTCTGATGTCGTCATCGAAACCCACAAAGAAGAAGCCATTGTTTAAAATTTGACGCTTCTTATAGAATTCCATCAGCTGAGAAAAAAACTTGATGTATAAGTTATCCATCGTGGTACTTCGCTAATGTTTGCCCTAATTTGACCCATCCGTTTGTAAGATCAATAAATAACAAACTTCCTACACTTTTTGTGTGTTCTTCAATTTGGTTGTTTCTTTTAACATCAAATGTCAAAAATGAAGTTGCAGTGGGCGTATATTATTCTGTAGAGGAAAATATACAATCTAAAAGCTAAGCCCAAATGGCGAGTGCGGACATAAGTCCAGCTCCAAGGAACAACATTACATAAGACACAACTTGAAGCCTCACATTACAACTCATCCTCTTGCTTAGAAAATCAGCTGCGATGAGATCCACCAGAGCCATGTACACCAGAATTCCAGCTGAGAGCGAGTCAAGTATCCCCTCAGTGGCTAAAGCTGCCGGGCTATGGGAGTTGAAAGACGAGGCAACTGCGGTTCCAATCCCGATCCCTACAGGCGTGGTTAAGGCAAAGAAGCAAGCCATTATGGTTGCTGATTTGTTCCTGAACTGTGCTTGAGAAATGCAGCCTCCGAGCGCAAATCCTTCAAAGAACTGGTGAAATGATAGAGCTGCAATGAGAGGCCTGATCGTGCATGGAGACTGCGAGACCCCCAAGGATAATCCGATGATGATTGAGTGAGACACAATCCCAAGCTCCAGTATCTGCAAAATCAATATAAAGATAAAGATGACTTAGAGAATCCATATTGGAAAGTAGAAAGACTTGTAAACGACTCATACAAGCTAGCTTTCAAGGTTCTAAAGATGCACACACTAGTATTTACTTTGCTAAATGAGTAACAATTTTGCGGAAAGGGATAAGAGGTTTAAACCTGAGAAACAACAACATGCCTAGCTCCATTTTCGACATCTGAATTTCTATGCACATGTCCATGTGCGTGTGACTGTTCCTGAACATTTCCATCACATGTACCATGGCCATTAGAGTGACTATGTCTATGGTGAGCAGCATGAGCACGCATGCCAACAATGTGAATTCCGCCACTCTCTTCTTCACCAAACACTTTATTATCGTTTACTCTATCCACGACAACGGGAACAACAGTTGTCTCTTCACGACCAGGCTCAACAACAGAGGCTTCACTAGCGGCCTCTCTACTCTCTTGCTTCCTCTCATAATACTGCGTCCCCATGAAATCCACAAGCAGAGTCATTAAGGCAGCAACCATTGCAAAGAACCCCGGAAATGGAAACTTAGACCACGGATAATCTGGTAAGCACGGATTGTTCAGAGCTTCAGTGCCGCCTGCAAGCATATGGACAAAGCCAGTGGCGAGTATGACGCCGGCTGCAAAAGCTTTAGCAGCTACAAAGAGATTTCCCTCAGTTTGAAGGAACCGGCGGTTCCTGCCAATAAGAGGTAAGGCTACACCTGCAGCTCCGGCTAGGAAAATCGAGGCAATGGCTACCAATTTGAGTAGAAATGCAGCTGAGTCGTCTCGACAAATGTCTGATTCGCTGGCATCACAGAGGATTTTGGTCGGAGAAGAAGCCATATTCTCGGGAAGTAGCTGTAAAATGGAGTCTTTTTTTTCCCCCATTGTACATAGAGCAAACAGATAACACAGTTCAGAACAATTTTTACAGTTTCAGAATCTATCAATCAGTCGGAAAATAACATTTCTTTTCACTATTTTCACTCATCTAATATTCGAGATGGAAGAACCTAGAGAAATCTACAACAGTTTCACTCAATTTTGGGTTTCAAATGAGACAATTGAGTATCAAATGTTCGACGAAATACCTGAGACAGAAGAATCTGTTTCTGATCCGAACAAGTGCAGAGGAAACAGTGTCCAAAGAACCTAAAGAGAGCAAAGAGAATAGAATTCAAATTCAGACTCCAGAATTTACAGAAAAGAAACCATAAAGTGGGATTATAAGGAAATGGAGAGAAGAATCGAATCCCAAGGGAGGGAATTGACTAACATTAACGATGATCATGGAATCAAGAGCTTCTTCTTCCTCGGTATCAAGAAGCAGAAAGCGAAACGAGTCTAATAAATACGAGAAATTGGAAAAGGAGAAATCGAAAAGGAAGCAACTTGGAGAAAGAGCGAAAGAGTGTCGACATTGTCAGGACGATGCAATTGCGAACTGGTTCGCTCGTGGCGGTTAGAGATTGAGGAGAGACTGACGCGATAAAAACACAGTTTCTCAATCTTGTCTATATTTGTTCAAAATGTCGACATTTTTACGTTATTCTCTTTTTTTTTTCTTTCTTAACATAAAAAAGGAGTAAATTATCCTTTTTCTTTCCGTCACCACTAATAATATTATTTTCTTTTCAAAAAATATAATAATTAGTCGAGGACATGTGTCACAGTGATAGTGATCACTTTACAAATCCTCAGACACTAGGGTTCGATTCATCTCCGATGCAAGGAAAAAGAAGAAAAAAAAAATTTTAGGATATAAAGTTTGGCTATGGATCAGACTTTATTGATTCAATTATAGAAGTAAGGTTGACAAAGAAAAAAATATAATAATTAATAGTAAATATATATTTTTCTTTGTTAAAATTGTAGTTTATGCGTAGGTCGGCTCAGTGGCAAGATAGTCCACTAAGGTAGACGCACTTGTATATCCAAGTATAGAATAGGTCAGCTCAGTGGCAAGATAGTCCACTAAAGTAGACGCACTTGTATATCCAAGTATAGAATCCTATTGCCTACATTGTGTATGAAAAATTGGCCAATTGTAGCTCAATATAGAAAAAAAAAGTGTAATTTATGCTTTTATGGAGTCTAAGTAATTACAAATTACCAAGCTTCAAAAAGAAGAAACAACATCAAGTCCTCCTAAATAAATCCAGAAGTGTTTCTCCAGCATCACCATTCTCTTCACTCTCACTTCCTCTCTCTCCATTATCTTCTTCAATCTCAATCTCAATCTCATCGTTTAAAGGCTGCATAGAACCGATGTTATTGAATGTTTCAGACAGGTATTCTTCGACTCTAGACGTGTATTCATCTTGAGGACTACTCGATGAAGCTGCTGCTCCAAATATGGACTCTGCTTGGTCTGTTGAGTTTATGGTGATTTGATTCAGTGAAGTCATTGATGAGCTCCTTGACAATGTCCCCACTGTGATCTCGTCTCTCTCGTCTATTGTTGCTGTGTCAAGTGAACACACTGATCTTGCGTGCTTTGACCTTGCTTTCACTCTTTTGCACCAGCTGTGAAGTGAGTCTCTTACACTCTCTGCTATCACAGCTTTCTTGTGTCGAGATCCCATCTGATTCAGGTGAAATGATGTTTAGTCATAGACTCATAGACCTGGATAGGCTCAAGATTATAGAACCTCTACATATACATAAGGTTTAAACGAACCTGAGTGACGATTACATTGAGAGGCACAGTGCCATAACTACACCAGAACTGAACGAGAACCCTGCAATGTCACCAGAAGATAAAACCCCCTAAGAGACAGTACATTGCTGCGAAATTGTTGTGTATATGGAAACGTACCCAGAAATTAGCCGGGTTGATATCATCACATGGTTCTTCATGAAGCAAGATCTTTCTTTGATTCCCCACTGATACATCAAAAGAATAATTTCTTTTTTCATATTCTGAAACAGTTTTACATAAGCCTGATTTAAGGATTGATGCAAGTATTTATAAGGTAGCCTTACCAAAAACCAGATGAATGTTGCCATCTCAAATGCATTCTGCATTACCAGAATATACATAAACAAGGATCATATTTGTGAATAAACAAAAACCATTGGCTTATAGAACTGAGAAAAAAAAAACTTCTTACCTGAAAGATGATAAACTGTATCAACCGTAGCAGAATTTCTGGTTTCCCAAACCAGAATAGTCCATCACGTGGTTTGACTTGAGCCCCATTAGATGTGCCTCTCTGCTGCTCCTTAACCTCGAGAGCAAGCTTTGAGACAACATGCTCAAGTTTGGTTCCAACTACCATGACAAGCTTAAACAACAAAACATAAACCAAAACACATGCTGTGAGTGTTAGTGCCTTGTAATATTCAAGCTTTTTACTCACTCTTGCTTTGTTTACTTACAATGGCAGGGATGAATGATAACCAGAAGTACATGTTCAGGCCTACAGTGAAATCATTGAATTAGTACATCAAATTTATAAGTGGAGAATGAATTAGAATGCAATTCATATTTATGTAGTCAATAAGTTACCATGAACATTTATGCAAATGCATACTATAGCGTAAACCCAAAGCGGCCAGCTGTTGATTCATTAAGAAACATTCATCAGTCCCATTCAGTAACTCCCTTATGAAAAATCTTCTAATAACAGTTGAAGAATAAACTCTCATGTCTAATGTAAGCATACCTAATTCCAACAATGCCATGAAACTCATCTTCCATTGTCCGTACCATATACATATGGAAGTTGTATGTAAATGGCAAGTTATGTTTCTGAAATTTCAAAGTAATGAAGAAGAGTTTCAGTACACTGATCTTGCCAGCTACCAGATAAGATGAGAAGTCTGAGAACAAAAGCATCAACATTCAATCCAAAGAAGTATTTCATATCAATTTACTCACAGTGAGGAAACCTAACCGAAGTGCAAAGTAGTCAGACTTTTGTATGGACCCTCTAAACTGCCGCAGGAAACAAAGCTGCAATAGCAAACATATGTTTGAGATCAAGAGAAATGCCACTGTATCAAAAATGTTCTTAACTGGTGATATCAAAATTTAAGGTAAGAGCATGAAGAGTTACCATCCAGATGAGAAAACGATTGTTACTCCAAGGATGAGAGGCATGATGGAATACAAATGTTGACTGACGCTTCATCACCTTTGTCTTCTTTGCTATTGAATGAATTCAAAAAGAAGAGGAACATATATGACTCCAAATTGAGAAGAGATATTTGCAAATGCTGCATAAAAGCATCTCCACAGCTTTTCAAGTGAGTTCATAAATGAACCACCTAAGTACTATGTTTCATGCTATTCCTAACCTAAAATAACACAGTTCCTCATGTTCGCTCAAGATGAGACCCATCAAAGAAACATACAAGCTTTATTTGATGAGAAATGAGAAAAGTTTTGTCATTTACCATGGATATCAGATTCAGCCATAATGATCGCTTGGGCTTCCCATTTTCTCCAACTGTAAATCTGTGTCACATGGCAAAAATACAACACTGTTTCTGACTGTACTGTTTTCTGTTCATCTGCATAAATCTTTGCAACACTCTTTATACACAGCTGAGAATAGTTTTTCCTCAATAATCAAATTCAAAGATGAATTTTGTTGAGATATACATATGAGCACAAAATAATTGATCATATAAAGGTTCTCTACATCCTCTAAACATAAGATGAAAGTGATAACTAGTAAAATAGAAATATCGAAAACTATAAGTGTAACACTCATATGGAGATTCAGGAGCTAGAATGTGTACCTTGCTCATTGCTAAACCAATGGCAATGCCACTGTACAGAACATGAGTAATACCCAGGACAAATAAGAATCTTAGGAGTTGCTCGAGGCCCTCATAGGACACAAACGGTTCACGTCCCTGACATAAGATCCAAGAAACAGTTGAGAAATTATCAAAATGGAAAAGAGACTTTCAAGTTGATATAAAAATAGACATTTACATGACCGCATTGATGAGAGACTCCATGATGAGTTAAGGAAGTCTGGTTTGTAGTGTGTTCCAAATGAACTTTCTTATGGATTCCATAGTCTTCTTCAGAGCAAATGTAGAATTTACTATTGAAAAGGGAAGAATTTACACAAATCTCTGAAATCCATCTTGCACTTTGTGACAACAGCAATGATATAAGTCCCAGCAACATCAACTCTATCAAGAAAACAATATATTTATAAGCTCACCACAATTCTTCAGAACTTCTACACATGGGTCTTTTGACATACCTTCTTTCATCTTCTCTAGCGATGTGAAAAGTGCCTTTCTTCTAGTCTTCTTTAACCACTGAAGTAAACCCAAAAGAACATATATAAAAAGGCTTCTCATCTTTGTCTAGCATGAAATAGGTTCTTGTCCAGTTAAACAATTGTTATGTAATAATAATGACTTCCCCTAAACTCAATTGCAGACCAAAAAAGAAACTCTTTCCGCATTTCAACAAACACATAAAAGTAAACGAAATACTACACACCTTGCCAAATCTGTAGATGGCGCGTTCAACGAGAAAGCAAACGAAGACCAAGACAGTGACAACAGAAGCAACAGAGTAAGTTGGTGTCTCTGCAAGAGACCTCCCTTCTTTCATCATACGTTCCATCTCCGGAATGGAGAGATTTCCTGAGAAAATAGCAAGAAACTTTCCTTCCTAGAAACTTTGAGAAATCGATCTGCATCTGTGATTACGACTGACTAATAAAAGTTTTTATTTTTTCTAAAATAAAATATACTAGTCAAAGAGAAGAAAGCAGCTCATGGAATGCTACACCAAGTAGAAACAGTAGCACATGGTCACTTCCTCGTCTTCTCCAACGGCTTTCTTTTTCTTTATTCATTGCTTTTCATTTATTGCTTCTCATGTGCGTCCCCCCTAAAACTCGTTAAGCAAAATTAATAATGCAAACTAATTAAAACCGGACTTGACCGGTCTGTTCAACCATATGTAGACTGTAGTCAGTTCTGAATAAATTTAGGCCATTGTTACTAAAATAAAATATTAAAAGAAAAAAAAATTTGGACCTAAGTTATTTAAAAAAAATGGTATAATATCAATTTCTTAAATTTAAAGGAAATTAACAGTATCATTCTAATTTCGGTTTTTTTAGGCTCACTTCAATACAACTTTTTTTACAAACTCCAATATCAGAAGTTACGTGAAACTCAAGAAAAAAAAGGCATAAGTTTTTAATAAGGATTCAACGATGAATTTAACAATAATTAAAACATGTTTACCGAATTATCAAAGTGGGGTGGTGGCGCAGTTGGCTAGCGCGTAGGTCTCATAGCTACTGAGTGATCCTGAGGTCGAGAGTTCGAGCCTCTCTCACCCCATAAACATTTTTTCTCTTTTTTATTCCTTAAAATTAAGGAAATTTTCTTTCCTCTCTCGAATAGACCTTTGCCAGTTTTGCCTCTCTTTCATTTCTGTAATCTTCTTACATGCCTGCACGAATTTCAACAAAATTCAGAGACAATTCGATTTGAATCCTTCCTCCTGCGATCTCACCGATTAATATCCACCCAAAGTTTTTTTATTTATTTTTCTTCTGTAATTTAGGGTTAGTGAAGGATTACAGAGATCAATGATGCAAGGTGAAGTACAATTGCAGCCACCGGAGTCGCAGAAGCTGAGTGATTCCGCTCCCTTGTTGGCGAATCACAACAATTCTTCATCTTCTTCTTCTTCGGAGTCTCCTTCTGTGTCTACAGTCGCAGGAAATCGCGATGAGATAAATACTGAAGATTTGGAGAACGATTCTGCTTCAGCTCCTTGTTGTCGTATTTGTTTGGAGGACGATAGCGAATTGTTAGGCGATGAATTGATAGCACCTTGTATGTGCAAAGGCACTCAACAATTTGTGCATCGGTCATGTCTCGATCATTGGCGGTCGGTTAAGGAAGGTTTTGCTTTTTCTCACTGTACCACTTGCAAAGCACAATTTCATCTCCGAGTCGAACCCTTTGAAGATAACAACTCTTGGCGTCGAAAAGCTAAATTTAGACTCTTTGTTGCGAGGGATGTGCTCTTGGTGTTCTTCGCTGTGCAGACTGTAAGTATATATATCTCTTCCTCTTAACCTCCCCCCCATAGCTCTTATAACTGCAGTTTCCATGAGATGATAAAGCTTTCAATAAGATACCCTGAGAATAGTTTTGTTTGTTGTCATAATCTGAGTCACAAAGTGAGTCGAGGTTCGAATCTTGACAACTGGTCACTCTACAAATTCACATGATTGGTGCTTGCAAATTGACCATGGAACTTGATGACTATGAAATTGTTCTTTTTGCTCTCTGTGACTTGTGTTTTGTTTTCTTGACTTATCATTGTTGAAGCTTGTTTTCAATAGAGATTTTCTGATATATCAAAGAAATCAATAAGAATGTACGAGACATCTGAAAAGAAGAAGCTTTGTTGACATTCTAGGTTATCGCTTTGCTGGCTGGATTCGCATACATGATGGATAAAGACGGAGAGTTCCGCAAATCTTTCAATGATGATTGGGATCGTATATTGTCAAGACATCCCATCCCCTTTTATTACTGCATCGGTATACCTGAATCTTTCATCTCCCTTTCATTTCATTACTGAAACATCTTTGGAATACCACGGATTTAGAATCTTAACACGCATTTAAACATTTTCTGTATCATGAATCTTAGGGGTTATATCCTTCTTTGTGATGACTGGATTTCTTGGAATCATTCTACATTGCTCTTCTCTCAATGGCAATGACCCGAGGATGGCTGGATGCCAGAACTGCTGTTACGGATGGGGTGTCTTGGATTGTTTCCCTGCTTCAATGGAAGCTTGTTTCGCTCTTGTTGTTGTCTTTGTCGTCATCTTCGCCATTCTTGGTTTAGCTTATGGTTTCCTTGCTGCAACTATGGCTATCCAAAGGATATGGCAGAGACATTACCATATTCTCACCAAGAGAGAACTCACAAAGGAGTACATTGTGGAGGATCTTCATGGAAGTTACAGTCCCCCGAAGCTGGATGCAGAGCACGAAGCAAGACTGAAGATGTTGAAACTTCTGTGACCGTTTTCTTTTTAACTGTCAAATAAAGGTTTTATGGAGTTTCGGGCACATTAGAGCTACAAGTTCATACTTCATACATCTATGTTTTACAGAGAAAGTCTTTCTTTTATTTGTCAAGCAATGAAGAGTACCTTATGGATACATTGTCTTATATAAATGTGATGTAGGATGAATCAAAAGATCTATGAATACAGTCGCTCGTCAGTGTCTTTGAAGTACAGTTTGTGCAAGCAACGAGATAACGATGAAAGAGCATCTGGTTTGGTAAGTGAAAGATTACGATAAGCCGTGTAGCTAGAAAACTCCAAAAATTAAATATCTAAAATACGACCACAGTGGGAGTCGAACCCACGACCTTCTGATCCGAAGTCAGACGCGCTAATCCACTGCGCTATGCGGTCTTTGAATGTTGACGTCCACAATGAGATAAATATTGGCTGATTATTCTTTTGGATTCAATCCAAAAGTAGTCGCAACCAAAGTACCTTGTTGAAATCAGCGACTAAGAAATGCCAAAGAATCAGCCTATACGACAGTGACAATGAACTATAGATGCAAAACAAGACAATTGTATTGTATCATTCAAATAAATAATCATATAAAAACAGCTCAATCTAAGAAAACAAAAGGTATAAGATAAGGCTAAGAGTCAACGAATCACAGCTTTAACGCATGAAGTCCTCAACTCGTAGGAAACTTATATACAAAGAAGAATAAGTGAAAAAGGCGTGAAGAAAGTCACATATATTATAAATGTTTTATGCCCAAGAACAATCTTTCAAAATCTCAAAGGCCATTGATCGTTGTTCATCACTCAACTTTTCAGGGAAATTCACAAGAAACGTTATTTTCAAATCTCCTCGCTTGCCTTCTTCTTTAGCATTTGGCAAACCTTGACCTTTAATCGACTTCTCAAATCTATGGAAGATGACTTCTCCAACAGATACGGACATCGAATCTCCGCTCAATAGTGGTACAGAGAGTTTACATCCTGTTAAAGCCTTTAGCAGAGGAATCTCGACTGCAATCTCTAAGTCATCTCCACGTCTTTTGAACAAAGGATGTCTCTTTTCTTCGACCATAAATGTAATATCTTCCGGTAGATAGCCTGGCTTTTCGTTCCCTACTCCTTCGAATGTGATCTTTGTTCCTTTCTTCCATCCTGGTTTAATGTTGACTCTCAACACTTCTTCTTGTTGCTTAATCAATCTGTCCATTACACAAACATCATGAATGATCCGTTGATCAATGAAACCAAACCAAAAAAGTTAAGAATTCTGAATAAGAGCAAAGAGACCAACCCTCCATCGGTGATGATGTCTCTAGTGATCTTGATGTTTTTAACTCCACCATGACAGAGTTCTTCTAACGTACACTCAAGCTTTTTCTCAACAGCTGGAGGTTTTTTCGGAGGTGTAGACTGCGAAAACACTATTGGCGTTGTGCTCCTCCGGCTTACACTCTTCCCTATTGATGCAGCCCCATCATGTTGTCTCGTACTTGTGCTCTTCGAAAACGGTACAGAAGTCGACGTCGTCGAGCCTCTATCATTATTATCTCTCTTGCTAGCACTCTTCCGAACCCGAGAAGGAGACGGACTAGAACTTGGAGGAGAAGATAATCCAGGTACAGAACCAAATAGATCACTTAAGGTCTGTTCTTTCCCTTTCGGGCTTGTGAGTGGTGACGTCAATGGACTCGTAGTGTTCGATATTGGGCGTGATTTCAAACCGTGGTTTCTTTTTCCGCCGTGGCTGCTTCCTTCGTCTCTACGGCTGGTGGTTCTCGAGAAAGCAGATCGATGGTTCGAAGAACCAGAAGAGGAGAGGTATGTTGGTCTAGCTTGTGGCGTATGGCTACGACGGCTACTGGAGTTTGTTAACAACGAAGATCGTCGTTTGAAGACGGTGCTATCGTCCATGCTCTGTAACCGTAGACCTCTCCGTGCAGCAATCAGTTCATCCTCCTCTGCAAATTTTTCCTCCAGATATCTCCGATGGATTGTCTATAAATTTTCACAAACCACATTAATGCATTACGATTTCATGATTTGGATGATTGAAATGTAAAACTCGGAATCCAAATTTGGAATTACGAAACAGAGTTTCAATCATATAAAAATTCAGACGTTTCGCCTATTGATCAATGTAGCAGACAACATTTTAAATTTCTAGAAAATATTATTGATCATTCGAGAAAAACGTGAATGAGAAGGATGTTATCATAGTATTTAGATTGAATTGAAACAAAATGTTATTAGAGAAGATGGCAAGACGTACGGAATCGGCGTCGGATTGAGATTCGGATTTGCGATGAGAAGAAAGAGGATGCAATTTGGTGACGAGGGACTTGTAAGCTTTGCATGCTGTCTTGGATATGCCGAAGAAATCTGTCGCCGGCGAGCGCGGAGTCGCCATTGCAATCAAGAAGAAGAAGAAGACGAAGATGATGATGATTGATGATCGGTAAGATTGGTGGAAAGAGAAAACAGAGAGAGATTATGAAAACTTGTCGTGTGAAGGAATTAGATTATCAGACAGACGAACAGGCGAGTTGTTTGGGGGCTTTTATTAGGATTATTGTTTCTTTTTTTGTTTTGTTTTCTTAATAAAAAATGTATTTATTTAAGGTTTTTCTTCGTTGTTTGACTTAAAAACATTTTAATTTTAACTAGTACTGTATGAGCAATTGAGCAATTGAGCATTTGGCATAATTTTTTTTGGTGAACAATTGAATCCAACAAAATCGTAACATAAAATTTATAGTGTTGAATTTCTAATACTATCAATTATTAGCTAGATTATCTTAATTCAGAATTACGATATAATGAATCAAAAGAAACCATATACCTATCAGCTTTCCTATTGATATAGTTATAAACTCGTTATCTAATTCTTCACTCTCAAAATTAATTTAATAACCAATTTATTTAAAATATCACATAAATAATTTATAAAATATATCTAAAATCAGATAAATAAATTTATTTATATACATTATTCTGCGTATTGCATGGGTACAAAACTATTTATTTAAACACAATATCAATTCTTGACTCTCTTTTTTATGTCAATAACTTTATTAATCAAATATTTGTTACATCAGTCATTACAACATGATTAAGAAAAATGATACTGCAACTTTTCGATATCAATTAATCAACAAGTGCGACAAGTCAATGTAATACTTGAGGATCGAATCCACGGAGAACCTAGAATTAACACAGTAGAACCGCAAGATTTTCCTTAAGCTAAAGCGGATCAATAAGAGAAGTGAACTACCAAACTAATCTTAACAATCACACACAAAAGTAAAATAGAACAAGTTGAAACAAAAACAGATACTCAAATGATTACAAGAAAATAAAGGAACAATGACAATTATATTAAGCGAACGGATTAGGGAGAAGGCAATTGATTAAGGGATCAACAGCTGACAAATGATGCAATAAGGACTTCACTAAGCACCTCCTAGAACATGGACATAGCTTGATCAACCCACTCTCAAGGCATTGACCACTTTGTCAAAGACCAACCTTACTAAACTCTCATTTGCAAGATTCAATCAATAACAAGCATTATAAACGGATCCAATTAGTTCACTAATCACCCTAACATCATCTCTCAATGGCTAGGGAAGAAAAGCTCTTAAATGAGTCACTCGGAAATTTCATCAAACACCTCTCGGGCGATAAATTTCCTAACATCTAGATTTTAATTGGCCAAGTCAAATCTAGCATTAAACATACTCATTAAGAAGGATCTAACCACCTAAGCATCAAACATCAATCATTGAAACCCCTAATCTACCAATCCCTAAACCATCCTAATGACTACTCACTCATGATCATGGAAAAACAAAATAAAATGCAAGTAGAATGAAACATAATGAAAGAGTAGAATAGAGATTAGAGATTATCCAAATGATTCTTCAATAGATTGAAAGATTATCCAAAATAAAATCCAAACCCTTATCCTTTTAGCCTCCAAAGTTTATAACATTAAAAGCTTCTTCTTAAATGAACCCTAAAGTTTGGTATTTATAGTAAAAAGAAAAAATTCGGAATAAAAGAAACTCCGCGTTTTGCATAAAACGTCGACCTGCTGAAAACATCGGAGGTGAGGTCGACGTTTCTTGCATACAGAATCTTGGTCTTTTCTTGTTGAAAACGTTGACCCGCAGAGACCTCGGAGAGGTGGTCGACGTTTTTTGTTTTCCAGAATATGGTCTTTTGGTTGCTGAAAACGTCGACCTGCAAAAACCTCGGAGAGGTGGTCGACGTTTTTTGTTTTCCAGAATGTTGCCTCTTGAGTGTTCAAAACGTCGACCCTCCAAGAACGTCGGAGCAAGGGTCTACTTTTCATGCACCAGAATGTGTTCTTCCTTCTCCTTTCATCGCTTTGCTCCAATTTGTCCATAGTTTGATAGCGCCCAACCTCCTTAACCTTCCAAGCTTCGAAATGCATCCAAATTCACCTGAAACTGACTCAAAAACGAAAGATATGCGACTCTATCTACCTAGGACTCTAAAATGCAATATGAAGCAAAGTTAAACTAAAATGAAAGATAAACTACTAAAAATGATGCAAAACTACATGTAAATGCTATGCAATAATCATGTATATCAAAAAACATGGCTATAATCATAAATGCACCGATCCTGAGAACTAGGCCTTAAGACATATTTGGCCAATGTATTTGCACACATATTTCGCTTACGTTTCACATGAGCTATTAGCATTTGCGAAAACATAGGAAGCCAACTTTGTATAGTCGCTATCAGTGGACGTAGCCGCAGATTCTGTACAGTTGAATTCAATAAGTTTATGATACTTCCCCTTCAAAAATGACTGACTGATAGCTCAAACCCCAAGTCGATTGCACAACCCACAAAAGCACTGTAAGCTCCACTTCCTCTAGAGTGTATTGCCCTTCATAGCGTCCTATTCCGCAATGTAAAACTTGACCATCCGAATTTCGTATTATCCAACCTAAACCAGAGTTAATATCGCCAACATGATGTGCAACATCAAAATTGCATTTAATCCATCCTATAGGAGGTGGCTGCCAACTTTGGTTATATGAACTTTGTGGTTGAACGTGTCGTGATTGTTGTTGGTGTGAAACATCCTCACGAGTTAACCATTCTGTTAAATTGGCAACAACTCTTGTGTATTTATCTTGGAAACTATACGATTGCTTCCCATATAGCAGAGCATTTCGACTCGTCCACAGACGCCATAAAATGGTAAAAGGTAGTAATTGGAGTTGCAAAGCCACAATATCATCTTTGGACATGTTAAATAAGAACTCTAGCTTTTGATCCAAAGTATGAGACACATTGTTTAAAAAGTTTGTAGGCAAACTAGTACACCGCCACACAGCAGTAGCATAAGGACATCCAAAGAAAATATGGGCTGCTGATTCAGTAGAGGTGCAACAACGAAAACAATGACTAGTAGATATAATATGGCGAGATAATAGATCATCACCAATAGTTAGCGCATGTGATGCAAGACGCAGGAAGAATAGCTGTAATTTTGGTGAAACATTTAATTGCCATATGGCTTGCGCTATGAGTGGAGACCTTGCGAGAGGAGGACGATTATTGGCCTCATACTGATCCCAATGAGAAGCCAGCCATAACCCGATTTCACCGTATATATACCATCCTTAGTATATCCCCAAATGATTCCATCCGATGCAGGATGTGGTGGCAAAAATACCTTTTGTATTAGATGGTGGTCCGTGGGTGTAATATATTGATTTAGCGCTCGGAAATCCCATTGGTTTGTATCTTGATGTATCAATGTTGAAACTGGGAGCAATTGATTGACAAGAGGAAGAACCGTTGGCAGTCGTGGTGGCTCAGTTGGTAACCACGGATCCCGACCAAGTGTAGTTAATTTTCCATCACATACTTGATGTAATAATCCTTTTTTGAGGAGTTGTGAGCCATACAGTAAAGACTGCCAAGCAAAGGATGATTGTCGTTTTCCAGTAGCTTCCAAAAAAGATGTCGTGGGGAAATAGCAACCTTGCAAGATACAGTAAAGAAGGCAATGTGGACGACATAGTAATTTTCATACTTGGTTTGCCAATAATGCTTGATTAAAATGTTCAATATCGCGAAAACCTAGACCACCTTCTTTCTTTGGTCTCGAGAGCTTCTTCTAAGCAACATAATGTAGTGGTTTTTGTTTCGTAGTACCTCCCCACCAAAACTGTGAAACTAACTAATTTATACGAATACTTACAGCTTTAGGTAACCGAAAGCAGTTCATAGAATAAACTGGCAATACATAGGCCACAGACTTAATAAGAACATCACAACCAGCACGATTGAGAAACTTGTTATGACATCCTATAAGTCTTTGCTGCACCTTATCCACTATATATTGCAAATCTACACTTTTATTACGACCAAAAGTTTCAAGTAAACCCAAATACTTACCACCCTCAGATATAGTGCGAATCTGTAGAAAATTCATTACACCTACACGGGTGTGTGGATACACCTTTTGACCAAATGTGATTGCCAACTTTTCCAGATTAATCAATTGACCGGAGGCCGCTTCGTAGGCATCAAAAATCTGTCATAGATATATACTATTTTGGACATTCGCGTGAAGAAAAAAAAAGGAATCATTAGCAAAAAATAAATGTGAGATCGAAGGGCATCGTATCCCTTGGATATGTTCATTTTGTTCGGCTTGCTTTAAGAGCGAGCTCAAGACATCAGAGCACATGATGAACAAATATGGGGATAGTGGATCCCCTTGGCGCAACCCTCGAGATGAGTTAAAACTTCCATAGGGTGAGCCATTAACAAGGATAAAGAAAGATACGTTGCAAACACATGTCATTAGCAGCACTATCCAATGGGCGTTAAATCCTTTTTTCTTTAGAACAACTTTTAAAATATTCCATTTAACTCTATTAAATCCTTTTTTCTTTAGAACAACTTTTAAAATACTCCATTTAACTCTATCATATGCTTTACTAATATCTGTTTTGACAACCATATATGCAGTAGAACATGGTTTACGTACCCGAAGAGAATGTAGAACCTCATGAGCGATAAAGACATTGTTTGTAATCTGATGGCCTGAGATAAATGCTGCTTGATTCTCAGAGATCAACTCAGGGAGAATGTTTCAATCGTGTAATCATGACTTTGGAAACAATCTTGTATAGCACATTGCAAAGGCTTATGGGTCGGAAATCCTTCATTGTTTGCGGATGTTTGGTCTTTGGAATAAGACACAAATTTGTGTGATTCCAAGAGGTGCCCAATTCCCAGTACGGAAGAAATGTTGTATCTCCAAAATAATAGCTGGTCCGATAGTGTCCCAATGAGTATGGTAAAACGATGCCGTGAAACCATCAGGGCCAGGGGCCCGTGTACCACCAATTGAAAAAGCTGCCTCACGTATTTCATCCGCAGTAACCGGGTTAAGAAGTTTCGTATTCATACTTTCTGTAACAACCGTAGGTAAAGCTAATATTATTTCTTGAATGTTTGGTGGATGTAAGCTTGTAAAAAGTTTTGAAAAGTAGTTTGTGGCTTCCACGGCTATTGTTTGGTTACCATATACAATATTACCCAAAGCTGTTTCAATATATAGTAGACGATTTCGGGCAATGCGGTTTTTAGTAACAGCATGGAAATACCTTGTATTGCGGTCTCCCACATTTAGCCACTGATTTTTACTCTTAATTTTCCAATACAACTCCTCATGTTTATAGGCATCAAGAAGTTCTGACATAATCCCTTATATCTGGTTTGGCGATGTGGATCCATCAGTGTAAGCTCTATCAAGCCATGATGTTAAATCTTTAATTTGAATAGCTGAATTAGACCGGTTTCCGTGTTTTCAATTGGAGAGAAATCGACGACATATCCTCAACTTCTGCATAACACTAGGAGCAGTGTTGTCAATGTGTGTAAAGGCCTCACATATGAGATTAGCAACATCAGTGTGTTCATCAAACCGAAAGTCATATTTGAATAGTTTCTGTCCATTATCCGAGACTTTATCGATATGAATGATTGCTGGCATATGATCCGACTCTAGTAGGGGCAAATACTTTGTCACTAACACATGATACAAAGCGTGTCATTCAGAATTGACAAAAACTCGGTCCAACCAACATTGCACAAGGTTTTGATGCCTTCGACCCACCCACGTCATGTTATTGCCTATATAGTTAAGATCACGGAGATGACATTGATTCACCATAGTCCGAAAAGCATTGAGAGATCATAATTCCCTTGGTCACCCAACCAACTTTTCACTCGGGTTTAGTATATCATGAAAGTCGCCAGATAACATCCATGGACCGTGGCGATCTAGGCTTCTGGGTGATCGTATACAAAGGAGCAGTAGTAAGAGTTAATTCTTTTATTAATTTTACAATCGATAAGTCTGGAATTGACCAGATAAATACAATCATCAACATAAGCATTCCACAATAAAGCTAAGCCGCCACTAAGACCGTGCGGCGAAACACTACATACATTATTATAACCTAACTGGACTGCCACATCCCGCACCATATCATCACAGTTCTTGGTCTCCACGAGGAAAATTATGTCCCGATCATAAGCACGCTTAAGATCTTTGAGGCGTCGAACCGTCAAAGAACCTCCCAAATCCCGACAGTTCCAAAAAAGAACGTTCATGGCTCTTCCGACATCAACTCCCGTAACCGGCGACAACCGCTTGAGCGTTTAATAACGAAGCTTCAGTTTAAAAAAATTATGTTAAATCAAAATTGTTAAAAGCTTCGGTTCAATATTTGGTATGTTGCATTAATTATTTATTTATTTAATTATTATTCTCTGTAATAGTGGATCCCCATTTGTGAGAGCATAAGATAATATATTCCATTTATAAAAAGAGCTTAATTCGATAAATTTTGTTCTCGGCCGTTTTAAATGATAGCTTTAGTTGACCTTTTTGAGTTCTCTTTCTCTTATCAGATTTGATTTTTAACTAATTTTGTTTAACACTATATGCAAATCTATAGTAATTTATGAGCATGACTTTCCAGAAGAATAAGACAGGAACAAGGTAAATTAAAACGTGGTCATAAAAGAAATCGATCTCTCTGCTAGAATGACTTAATTGGAGAAACAAAAATCTATCTAACCTTACTTATTTCTATCTAACCTTCATTATACTAACAAACATAAAATTCTCATTTTACCCTTTATACAATAATTAAAATTAAAAAATTAAAAACAACATCATCTTCTTCTCTTCTTCTGTTTGTGAGCTCATCGCGAAAAAAAAAAGTACAGTTCGACCGACGTCGCCGGGAACCTCACACCACCGCCGTCGATTCCGCCTCCGCCGCTGTCGCCTCTCGCCAAGGGCCGCTCCATGTAGCCGTATTTGAATTGGTAAAGAATTTCAATTTGATTTTATTCTATTTTGATTGTTGTAACTTGTGCTTCCTATTCTTGTGTCGATTGAAGGTTTAATGTTATTGTGGATTATGGGTATGGATTGAAAAGTGAATATCGGAATTTGTTGGTTCAGATCTGAATCTGGGAAAACTAGATCTGCAGATAGTACAACTAGTTAAACTATATACAGACAGTTGAACTAGTGAAACTGGTTAAACTAGTTAAACTATATACAGACAGTTGAACTAGTGAAACTGGTTAAACTAGTTAAACTATGTACTGATAGTTATACTGGTTAAACTAGTTAAACTACGTGCAATTGCTATATATTGATATCGTTTATTTTATTTTTTCAGGTCGCGATGATTGACATATCTTTTAATTACGGGGGATATTACTCACATGACGGGGATGATATACAATGGAATCCTAGAGAACATCGGTGTTATACCATATATATGGATAAAAATTGGAAACAAGTGAGTTATTCATCTTTGGTTGGTAAAATATGCAGAAAGGTGAAGGTAAGTGAATCGAAGTTGCTGAAGATAAGTTATTTTCAACGTCGATGGGTGAAACCTAAGATGATATCTTATATCAAGGATGACGAAGATACCGTCGAATATATTATGGCATGTAAAAAGGATGCGTCTATACCTGGTTTGCACGTGGAGGTAGTGGAAGGTGTAGAAGAAAACCCGGACGGTTCCCAATTATTAAGAGAGGATGAAGCAAGTAGAGGTCAAGAAAGTAGACATTGTGTTAGTTTTGACGAGCTTGCGAGTGATGCTAGAGTTAATGAAGATGGAATACTTTTTCATAACACAGAATCTGAACCTCTAGAGCGTGGTGCTGAATTGGAGATTGTTTGTTATAGCTCAGGTGGTGTAAACTATACTATTGGTGAAGGTAACCCTGAAGATGCACTTGATGTAGAAGGAACTGAGGTTGTGGATGTTGAATGGGAAGATGGCATTGATATGGTGGTAAAACAAGAATTTTCGAGTAAGCGCGAAGTGCAAGATATATGGCATTTGTATGTGGTATTTGTCTCAGAACATCTTAACGAAAGTTCATAAAGTTAACAAAAAGTCGGTTGCAGAGCAGTTTATGAAATGTGCTCAGGCTTATTCAGAGGCTGAATTCACCACACTTTTTTCAGCCTTTAAGATAAGGTATCCAGAAGCAGGGAGGTATCTGGATGATATTCATAAAAATCGTCTTGTGTTAGATAAATGGGCAAGATGTTATTTTCCAAGTGAAAGGTACAACATCATGACGACAAATGCTTGTGAATCTATGAATAGCGCTTTGAAAGATGCAAGAAAGTACTCGTTGTTACCAATGCTTGATGCAATTGTTGGGAAGTTAAGCTACTGGTTTAACAAACATAGGAAGGCTGCCGCAGAAGTTCCACCCACACAAAAACTGGTACCTTCTATTGCTGGTTTGTTGCACAAGAGATGTAAGGATGCGAAAAAGTTAAAGGTATCTGAGCTAAATAGCTTTATGCTGGAATACATTGTGATGGGAAGTGATTGCAAAGAGTATCTGATTGATTTGACAAGAAAATCTTGTAGCTGTAAGCATTTTGACATAGACCGATATCCATGCAAACATGCAATAGCTGCAGCTTTTACACACGCAGAAACGGCGGTGGATGATGTTGATCTACATGTGTTTTGCTCGCCTTATTATTATATGGAGCAATGGATGTTAGCGTACTATCAAACCATTTATCCAGTACCTCATCAATCTGAGTGGAATGTTCCTGAGTATGTTGCAAAGATATTGTTGTTGTATGTGTGTGTTATTTCATGTACTAGACATGTTAAACTGGTAAAACTACGTCAAACTGGTACCTTATGGTTAAACTTGTTAAACATGTTAAACTGGTGAAACTACGTCAAATTGATGAAATATGGTTAAACTTGTTAAACTTGGTAAACTGGTTAAACCCTAAACCTTAAACTTGTTAAACTTGTTAAACCCTAAACCCTAAACCCTAAACCCAAAACTTGTTAAACGTACATATTTCAATAAATTGTATAGGTAATTGTATATAACAACATGATTTTGGCCTTAAAAAAATATTTTATATGATTTAAGTGATTATTTCATGAAACCTTTACACTTCCACTAATCTTCCTTATACTTTTAAGGTCACTTACTAATGTTCACCAAATAACAATGTCAATTAGATAAACATAGATTTTATCATATATTACGTCATAATAAGTTGGTAAATATATGTTAAACAACTATTTTCTTAAGTTAAACTAATTAACTTTTTGTTAAACTGTGGTTAAACTAGTTAAATTGATTTAGACATGTGGTTAAATTACATGTAATAAAATGATTGCGCTAAGAACTGACGGCGCCTAGAAATGACGGCGCCACGTGGCAATCATTTTGGGTCTCACGTTGCAATCATTCTTAGCGCCATGTGGCAATCATTTTTGGTGCCACGTGGAAAAAAAAATTATTTTAATGGCGGGTCAATTGGTTAAACTGGTTAAACTACATTAAACTGGTTAAACTGGTTAAACTACATTAAACTGGATAAACTGGTTAAACTACATTAAACTGGTTAAATTGGTTATACTACATTAAACTAGTTAAACTAGGTTCATAAATACAAAAAAAAAAAAACTCAAAGTTATTAAAATCAATCTTCCATACTCTTCGTACTCCTACCCCTTCCTACACCTTTTGCCACCTCCTTTCCTCCCACCTCTTCCTACACCTTTGCCACCTCCTTTCCCCCCACCCCTTCCTACACCTTTGCCACCTACTATGAATGGGGTGCTGATATGCTTTGACTTCGTCCTCTTCCTCTTGTTCTTCCCTGCATTATCATCTGGAGTAGAAGACAAAGATTCCGCTGCAGCCGTCGGCACCCATAAAACAATGGCACTATCCGGGTCAATAGCAGCAGGAAGCTCACCAGCGGCGTCTAAAACTACACATCAAGATAAAGTTAAACTAGTTAAACTACACATCAAGATACAGTTAAACTAGTTAAACTACACATCAAGATACAGTTAAACTAGTTAAACTACACAGTTAAACTACTTACCAAAGTCATCATCAATAGTACCAGGAGGAGCTGCAGTACCTCCAGTAGGAAGATCCTCTGGAGAAGAGGCACCACCCTCCGGATCAGTAGCAGTTAC
The DNA here is from genome assembly GCA_963920545.1 of Lepidium didymum. Taxonomy (NCBI): domain Eukaryota; kingdom Viridiplantae; phylum Streptophyta; class Magnoliopsida; order Brassicales; family Brassicaceae; genus Lepidium; species Lepidium didymum. The sequence continues at coordinate 4,133,372 of OY986992.1, forward strand.
TACACAAGATACAGTTAAACTAGTTAAACTACACATCAAGAAATAGTTAAACTAGTTAAAGTACCTCCGGTAGGAACATCCACATGAAAAGTGGCAAGATGTAGAGGAGAATCCCATGTATGACGAGGAGAATCCTCATGAGTGTTATGCTCCTTATCAAGGTTTTCTCCACGGGTGTTAAGCTCCTTCTGGAGGTTTTCAATTTTTTTGTCCAGAAGATCAACCTTCTCATTCAGCTTTCGGAACTCATCCTGAATTAGAAGACGAAGGTCTAGAACATCAAAATCAGATGGAGGTCTAGAAGATGAAGCATCATGAGGGGCAACATGAGGAACAGGAAGATCTGTAGCACCAGGAAGAACAGCAGGACCATCACCATCTCTTCGACTTGCAATATCTTTCTCAAAAAGATCATTCCAGAATATTTTCCCACCTCCCTTTAAAATGCTCGTCCAACCATCAACGATGTCATCATGGGCATCCTCATCATCATCTGCCATGATTACATCGTTAATCCTAGACTCATTACTTCCTTCTACAAGTAAGATACTCGTGATATCCTCTGTGTATACAGACAAAAACATTAAACTTGCCCTTACGTCAAACTAGTTAAACTTGTTAAACTATGTAAAACAGGTTAAACTAATTATACTATTTGGAATACTAACCTTGACTCTCCTAGAACATCATATATCTCCCCTAATCCGTAACATGTTGTCTTGGATTCTTTGAACTTGCCCCTACACAGCCTAGGGCAAAAGTCATCAGTAACCACCGTCTCTCTGTAGGCGCTTTTAAGGGCATCAATAGCTTCAAACGCCAAAACCTACACATGCAATTATAAGATGTTAAACTGGTTAAACTGTAAAACCTACTAGAATTAACAAGTTACCTCTAATGGCAATATAAATCCAGGAATAGTGGTGTTAGGTTTCACAACACCTTTCATCCGCGATAATATAGAATGGATGTTATATAAAGCATCATCAAATGTTAGACGTCCCAAGGGAACGTCTCACACAACTCTAAGTTATCGATGCTCCTTATCAAGAGGGGTCTATGGAGCCTTGCACCTTCGACTTACCTTTGATCACTGACGCCAAGAACCAGAGAACACACATCCTCAATCTATCTCTCGACGAATCCTTCATCGACACCAACTTCTCATAAATATGCTCAGGTCATGGTTTAACACCTTTACCAAAATATTTGGTCACAAATTTAGTCCCACCCAAATTCTTGTAGTCTTTAGGGTATGGCCCGCAGTCTAATCCAGAAATGAGGCCATGCTCCCTAATCGAATAACGGATAGGTATGCCGTTTACCACAAACCACAATTCCTTCTTCTTATCTGTTTCTACCATCCGGACAAGTAAACTCCATAACCCCATCAACTTTCTATTAGTATGGAGATGCATGTGAAAGAAGTGTCAATTTTGACGATGTGCTAGAAACCATCGCAGCTCCAAACCTGGTCTGAGCCCCTTAATGTATTCAACAACTGTGTACGGATCACATCTCGTACCGATCTTCGGGTACTTATCAAATTCACTCGCCTTGAACACGAATTTTCTGGGTTGCATCGGTTCCGTCACCTGTAATCAAAACAATATGTGTCAAACATTGTACCAAACTAGTTAAACTAAGTTAAACTACGTCAATAAACAAATCATACCATATTACAAAACATCATCTAGTTAAACTAGTTAAACTACGACCATTATATAGTTAAACTAGTTAAACTAACCCATTATAGTTAGTTAAACTACGACCATTATACAGTTAAACTAGTTTAACAAGTTAAACTAACCCATTATATAGTTAACTAGTTTAACTATATAATGAACGTAGTTTAACAAGTTTAACTATATAATGTACGTAGTTTAACTATATAATATAAGTAGTTTAACAAGTTTAACTATCTAGTTTATCTAGTTTAACTTGGATGTTTAATCAAAAACATACCATTTCCTCCGATGAGGATGACGATGCCGATGCCGATGACGATGCGGATGACGATGTCGTGGCATCTTCTGATGGCCGCCATGAGGCATTCTTTGTGCGAGGAGGCATTCCTGTAACCTGAAAAATCAAGTTCCATTAGCAAAATCAGACTGCCAATACAAGTTCCCCAACACAAACTTAAAGTTTAACTACCATCGTAAAAGAACCCAATTACTTGAACATGAGTTACAGACTCTGTAGTCGATGATTCGTTAAAATTAAAAAAGGGAAGCGATGTGGAAGAATAACTTACAAAAGGGAATGGAAGGAAGGAAGATGAAGGAAAGCTCCACGAAAACCCTAGATTTTGTGAGAATCAAACAGGAAGGAAGGAAGATGAAGGAGAGCTCCACGGGAACCCTAGATTTTGTGAGAATCAAACAGGAAGGAAGGAAGGAAGATGAAGGAGAAGGTAAGAAGGAAGATGAAGGAGATGACGGAAGGTAAGAAGGAAGATGAAGGAGAAATGGAAGGAGGAGAAACCGAGAAACCGTCGGCTTGGTTGAAATTGGAACCGTCGACGGTTCCAATTTTTTTTTAATTAATTGGGGATCCAATAAGAAAGTTGGATCGGGTGGGTAAGTGGATTTGGGTCGGATTATTCAATGGCTGGATTATAAATATGAAGATTTTTCATAGTATTTTGGTCATTTTGCTTATAAACAAAATTCTAATTTTTTTTAGGTCATTTGGGCACTCTCCTTTACCAATTAAGTCATTAATTTTGTTTAACACTATATGCAAATCTATAGTAATTTATGAGCATGACTTTCCAGAAGAATAAGACAGGAACAAGGTAAATTAAAACGTGGTCATAAAAGAAATCGATCTCTCTATTCACCCTTAGTGAGCTTCCATGTTAGTTCCAAAGTCAAACATATCTAAGCTGCCTTTTGACCAAACCTGAAAAGAATCCAGCTTTTTTTCTTCCCATCTCCTCAAATTTTCATAGCCAATTCAAAAAGATTTTCAGATTCTCCAAACCCATCTCACTGATTTCACCATAATTCCAACACAAACATGGTGGAATCAATTTCACCACATCGTATCACAAAGCTTCTCTTTTTTCTTCTTCTTCCTTTTCTCTTCTCATTTGAGATCTCAACCTGCGTTGCTCAGTCAACAACTTGTCCGTTAGATTTCTCCCATGTACTCAGAATCCCATGGAACACAACAGCTTGTCGAAGCTACGCCAAATCAGAAAATAGCAAAACTAGTTGCTGTCAGTCGGTGTTGACTCTAATCGGAATCCCTCTAGCTTATCGTCTTAAACAAACCTCCAGTTTCCGTCTCCCGAATCTCGCAACTTCCGTCTCTTGCCTCAACAACCTCCAAACGAAGCTCGATTCTCTTTCCCTCTCTTCGAATCTCACAGCCGACTGCTTTGACCCGAATCAATTCGTCATCAATAACGAGACCTGTGCCGGAATCCAAACAACACAAGATTGGGTATCTCGTCTTGGCCCTAAGACGCCGCTCGATTCTGCATGTAGCAGTGGTCTCACCGATCTCACGCGCTGCGACGCCTGTGTGGCGGCTGGATTTAGGGTTCAGAAACAGCTGATTGATTTAGATGGTAATAGCTCTCACGGTCTTTTTTGTTACCATTTCGCTGTTCTTTACGCTGCTGGCATCATTAATAAGAAAGGACCTGAGAGTGACGACGCTTTGTCATGTCTCTTCTCCTTGAGTTTGAGATCTCCATTGAGCTCGAAGAAGAAGAGACACACGTTGGCTCTGGTTTTAGGCATAACCGGAGCTGTCTTCGCAGCTCTGGTTATTTCCGGTTTGTATTGCCGGTTCGGTAGAACGGTTAAAGGGACAGAAGTTGGTTGGGAGGATCAAGAATCAAGACCAAAGTGGAGGCCAAACACTGGCTCAATTTGGTTCAAAATTGAGGATCTTGAGAAAGCTACCAACAATTTCTCTCAGAAGAATTTTATCGGTCGAGGTGGATTTGGTTTCGTTTACAAAGGGGTTTTACCTGATGGATCGGTTATAGCAGTAAAGAAGATGATTGAATCAGAGTTTGAAGGGGATGCAGAGTTTCGCAACGAGGTTGAGATCATAAGCAATTTGAAACATAGGAATCTTGTTCCCCTTAGAGGTTGTAGTTTTGTGGATGATGAAACTGAGAGCCAGAGATATCTTATTTATGATTACATGTCGAATGGAAATCTTGACGATCATTTGTTTCCTCGGGGTGACATTCAGAGAATGTCATTGAGCTGGCCTCAGAGAAAGAGTATCATTTTGGATGTAGCCAAAGGGTTGGCTTATCTGCATTACGGTGTGAAACCTGCGATTTATCACCGTGACATCAAAGGTACAAATATTTTGTTAGATGCTGAAATGAGAGCGAGAGTTGCGGATTTTGGTTTAGCTAAACAGGGTAGAGAAGGAGAGTCTCATCTCACTACCAGAGTGGCTGGAACACACGGTTACTTGGCTCCTGAGTACGCACTCTATGGTCAATTAACCGAAAAAAGTGATGTCTATAGCTTCGGAGTTGTCATTTTGGAAGTAATGTGCGGAAGGAAAGCTCTCGATCTCTCTACTTCTGGATCACCAAGCACGTTTCTGATCACGGATTGGGCTTGGTCATTGGTTAAAGCCGGAAAAACAGAGGAAGCTCTTGACCCGTCTTTGATGAAAAACAATGAAGGCTCGCGGATCTCTAATCCGAAAGGAATTATGGAAAGATTCTTGCAAGTTGGGATTTTGTGTGCTCATGTATTGGTTGCTTTAAGGCCAACAATCTTAGATGCATTGAAAATGCTTGAAGGAGACATCGAGGTTCCTCCTATTCCCGACCGACCTGTCCCGCTTGCGCATCCTTCGTACCGCATGGATGGTAATGGTTTTACCATCTCGCCTGTGCTTAGCGGCCTACAAATACATTCACAAGATATGCTCCGATGAAAAGATAGAAATATAAACAAGCTAGGCTCATGTTTTAGATTCTCTCTATTGTAAAGCATTTGAATGCAAAGATCACATACATGATCTTATACCTTTTTTCAAAATCTTGTATATTATTATTTGTTTTTATAACAAAACATATAGTTAGTTCCATCTGCCTGCTATTGGATCTATCGCCTCAGCCGTTATGTAAAAATCTGTGTAAACATAACTTTTGTTTATTTTTGTTCATCAATATTAGGAAATAACATAAACTTTAAAGAAAACTCCAGCAATGTACAATATGTATATTGCAAATATAAATAATTATACAAAGTAATTTTATTATTTATTGGTATGTTGTTTAGAATGATCCAACTAATGATTCGGGCATAAGAAATTCGATATATCCCCACTACAATAGGTAAATTATAAGGGGATTTTAGTGTTTAATACTTTGTCGATCCAATTGTTGATAAAAAAAATTAAAAGAAAAATCTTCCATTATAAGAGACCGATAAAAATGTGATACATCAATAATCTCTTCTAAAACCATCTACAATGGTTCGCTCTATTTTTTCTTCAAAAAATAGAATTTTCTAAAAATAAGAAGGGTTTGCTCCAATGGTTTACTTTATTTTTTACTCTAAATAAATATTTTAGTTTCTAAGATGTCGCTTTACTTTTTAAATCTATATATTTTACCCATTTAAATTAAATAGTAGCTAATTACAAAATTAGTAAAATAATAATTAATTTAAAATAAAATTTTATATCACACAAACGAGAAAATATATTTTTATTTAAACATCATTATTACTGTAATTCTTCCACAAATGATCAATTAATATACTTCGAAGTGAAATATGAGCTTCTTTGTTTTTCATTTGTCTATATCAAACGAGAAACTCTTGAAAATGAATATTTTCATCTTCTATTGTTTCAACTTCCAAAAGTGGAGCTTTTATTTTGATTTCTATTATTTTAACTATATAATAATCATTATTAATCATTTTAAATAAATTTTATAGATTTTAATATTTTGTTAATTTTACTAATGTGTATATTTTGATCATATAATTTTGTTTAGGTATAGTATAATAATACATTGTAAACTAAATGACCATTTTGTAAAGAAAAAGTCTTACTCTAAAAAATAGAGGACGAAATAGAATCCTCCAAATTTAGAGTAAAAATAGAGATCTCTATTTTTAGAATCAAAAATAGAGCACTATTAGAAACATTTTTTCTCTAAATATATAGTTTGGAATGAGATTTAGATCACATTGGAGATGGTCTAAAAAAATTACCATCCAAATAAAAGAACTTACGCATTGTAGTGATAAAGAGCAAGGCGAAGAAGAACAACTTAAACACTTTTATCTCCATTTATTCAGTTTCTGTTTTGGTATGAAACTGAACTTCTTTTATTAGTTTTGATTATAAATTCTCTATGAATCTTTACGAAGTGTATAGAGAGATAGACATTTTTATAGTGACAAAATCATATAGTTTTTATTTATTTATAATGTTTAACTTTAATAGAATTCAAATCAAGATAGTATAGAATACTAAAAATCGCAAGACATAAATTACATTCGATACAAAAAAAAATGAGTAATGATATTTTCATATTATCTTAAAATGATATCGTTGTTTGTTCAGTTACACACCAGTGTGAGGTTGTAGAAGACACAACTACAAAGTAGCGTAAAAAAAACCAATGTTAAAAATTTTTTTCACCTTTTTTCAAACTCTTGTAAAGGTATTTACGTAATAATACAATTTCCCGATCTCTTTTGGGTTTTCCGGTTAGATGTAACCGGAGAGAATCTCTTTGCATTATTTTAAATAGAAAAAAGATTAACATGGAGAACCCAACCAATTCATGTTCATTAGCGGTTGATTTGTTTACAAGGTAAGTGTATAGGTCTAATTTGGCTAAGCCCAATTGTATGGCCAAATCACTTGAAGCCTAGTAAGGAAGAACCCACTAACGATCAGACTCAAGTACGTATGGCCCATGATCAGCCTAGACGATACCTATGGTTTGCTGACGAGCATATGGTTCTGACACGTGTCTTATAGACTCACATGCGGACTGACACCTGTCATCGGAGAGCACCTGCTCATCATCATCAGTCCACTATAAAAGGGGAACCTAGATCAACAGAAGGGGGATTCGAAATCTGGAACAAATTTTGGAATAGAACAAACCTGACGAGCATAATAAACGATCAACGAACGCAATTCGATAAATCTCTTCGACGAACGTAAGTATATCATTAATATAAAACCTGCCACCAATCGACGAACGTAAGGACTGAAAATATCGAACGACGAACGAGAAACATACACATCGATCGACGAGCCTAAGCACCCTAAGTGGTGAGGCATTCGACGAACGCATTAACAAAATATCAGACGAACGTAAATAAAATAGACATATCGACGAACACGAACTCGTCAACACCTACGAATGTATTAACACCCTAGTGGTGACATACATCGACGAACACCTTACGCCGACCAATAGAAGTCCTTAATCAGCACATACTATCGACGAACACAACTTAGCTAGAGCAATCCTAATCAATCGACGAGCGTACAATCGACAATTATCACTTCTAAAACGAACAATGAGCGCGACCAGTTACCGATCACCATCGGACTATAAACGAAGACCTCAACCCACGCATTCTCCTCGACACATGCACCATTAATACTCAGAACTACGAATTGACTTGATTCTGTCGAACGGATACGTAGGCAACCCAAACAACGGTGCAGTCAAAAATTTCAAACAACGTTCGTATTTGAAGCGTGCTGAGACCGGTACGAAGACGGGGAGACATTGTATCTCTATATCTCGGTGACGCATGCAACAGTTAGTGGGGTATTAGTTCGAGACGATCGCGGGGAACAAAAACCAATCTTTTACGTCAGTAAATCATTAAACAACGCCGAAACAAGATATGCGACGATGGAAAAGCTCGCATTAGCAGTCGTGACATCTGCAAGAAAGCTACGACCATACTTTCAATCTAACGCCGTAACAATCTTGACTAACCATCCCTTGCCGAAGCATCAAACAAGATCATCATCAATGAGCTTAAGAAACGCTTGGATGAAAAGAAAGGGAAGTGGGCTGATGAACTCGACGGTGTATTATGGTCATATAGAACAACTCCTCGCAGCACGACAGGAAAAACTCCTTTCTCATTGTCGCACGGAACAGAAGCACTGGCACCAGCAGAAGCAAGTGTTCCAAGTTTGTGAAGAATGGAATTACCAAAGCAACCTAAACTAAACAACACAATGATCGAGGACTCCTTAGATCAAGTAGAAGAGTTGCGAGACCAAACTTTGCTAAAGCTTCAAAATTATCAACAAAAAACAGCGAAGTATTACAACGCCAAAGTCTGAGGACGTCATTTCCAAGAAGGAGACCTGGTTCTACACAAAGTATTTAAAAATACGATGGAACCAAATGCGGGGAAACTAGGCCAGAATTGGGAAGACCCTTATATAATCTCGAAGATTGTTAAACCAGGAGTGTTCGAGCTATTAAAGATGAACGGAACACCAATACCCCGAAGCTGGAATGTGGTCAATTTACGACGTTACTACTACTAAGTATTTCTTACTGAATATTTGTAAATCGAACTACGTTCGGCTTGATCCCATTTTAAAAGGGTACGTAGGCAACCGAATACGGTGCAACCACTGTTAAAAAAAAATGTCTTTATGGACAGATTACAGTCATTGAACAACGTCTGATCAATGACGATCAACTGTTCATAACCACAAAAAACCTTGTGCCACGTGTTGATCGAGCCTAGTCTCTCAACACAGTGCCAAGTCTCTCGCTGTGTAGACGAGCCCAGTCTCAATACACATCGACGAGCACTAAAACCTTGTGCCACGTGTTGATCGAAGCATAGTCTCTCAACCCAGTGCCAAGTGTCTCGCTGTGTAGACGAGTCCAGTCTCAATACACATCGACGAGCACTAAAACCTTGCGCCACGTGTTGATCGAAGCATAGTCTCTCAACACAGTGCCAAGTCTCTTGCTGTGTGAACGAGCCCAGTCTCAACACACATCGACGAGCACTAAAACCTTGTGCCACGTGTTGATCGAAGCATAGTCTCTCAACCTAGTGCCAAGTCTCTCGCTGTGTAGACAAGCCCAGTCTCAATACACATCGACGAGCACTAAAACCTTATGCCACATGTTGATCGAAGCATAGTCTCTCAACACAGTGCCAAGTCTCTTGTTGTGTGAACGAGCCCAGTCTCAACACATATCGACGAGCACTAAAACCTTGTGCCACGTGTTGATCGAAGCATAGTCTCTCAACACAGTGCCAAGTCTCTTGCTGTGTGAACGAGCCCAGTCTCAACACACATCGACGAGCACTAAAACCTTGTGCAACGTGTTGATCGAGCCTACCCTCTCAACACAGTGCCAAGTCTCTCGCTGTGTAGACGAGCCCAGTCTCAATACACATCGACGAGCACTAAAACCTTGTGCCACGTGTTGATCGAAGCATAGTCTCTCAACACAGTGCCAAGTCTCTTGCTGTGTGAACGAGCCCAGTCTCAACACACATCGACGAGCACTAAAACCTTGTGCCACGTGTTGATCGAAGCATAGTCTCTCAACACGGTGCCAAGTCTCTTGCTGTGTGAACGAGCCCAGTCTCAATACACATCGACGAGCACTAAAACCTTGTGCCACGTGTTGATCGAAGCATAGTCTCTCAACCCAGTGCCAAGTCTCTTGTTGTGTGAACAAGCCCAGTCTCAACACACATCGACGAGCACTAAAACCTTGTGCCACGTGTTGATCGAAACATAGTCTCTCAACACAGTGGCAAGTCTCGTTGACAAGACGAGCCTAAACGTCAAAAAACTGTAACAAGCTCTAATGTCCTGGCCTCTATGGCTCAACGAGCCAAATCTCGACAAGACACGTTCTCATTACCTTATTGAAATAAATTCTAAGTCATTTAATCCAATTCTTGGTTTATAAATTAACAAGAAAGGGAGATTTGACGAGCATATGAGTACTGAAGAAATTCATTGATTCATAAAAATGGACGAACGCCAAATCAACGAACGTCATAACAAGATACAAAAACCGAAAATAAAAACTAAGTACAAAAGAAAAAATTACAATAACAAGCCTAATCTACTCGGCTCGGCTTTCAGGAGCCTCCACGTGAGCAGGAGGAGCTTCGAGCACAGGCTCGACTTCAGTAGATAAATCGCCCTGAACATGTTCGGCCTGGGCGGGTGAAGGGACGACCACGGCTTCGGCATCATGCCGCTCGTCAAGTGGTCCTTCCTGAACTATAGCAGGAACAGATGTTGGCAGAAGGTCCTCCTCGTCAATGTCGAACGCCTCAACCTCTTTAACTTGAGAATCGTAAAGCTTCAGATCCTCCTCCATTAAGTCAAGCGTGTCTTGAGGGATTTCAGTCCCTTCATCCTTCAAAAACTTAAGGCAATTGAGTGTGCCCTGACATTGATCGAACACGGCCGACGGACCCTTCACAGCGTTCAGATAGACGAGCCGGCCACGCAGCCTCTCTAGACTAGCAGAAATTGGATTCATCGACGACCGCAGCTCATCATTTTCGGCCTTGAGGGAATCATTGAGTTTCCTCATTTTTTGGTAACGACCCTTCAAAGCGTCGAGCTCGTCAGTTCGGCCTTGAGCCAAGAACATGTAGCCGAGCTGTCCCACTCAATATTTTCGATCCGACTCTTGTAGCCCATTATCTCTGACTTGAGGAGCTTGTTCTCGTCCTTCTCCCTTTTTAGCTCGTCCTTTAACTGCTCGGTATCCCCAGCACGTTCCAAAGCTTGACGAGCGGTCGATAATTTGTCTTGATAATCAACGATCATCTGATTTAGGAGTACGTTACTCTACAATGAAAAGTGACGAACGTGAGGAAAACGAGTAACGAAGCAATAAAAAAAACAAAACACACTCACCCGAACTCTCGCCCGAGCGTAGTTCAGGTAGGTCTCTTTCTCGTCCAAGTCGTCAAGCTCGGGAAATGCATAATCCGTATTTCTAACGGAGTAGACATATTCCCCGCACGCTCGTCGATGATTGACGAAAGATGTCTATTCATTGCTATAATTAAAGTCAATGAAGTTTAGACGAGCGCTGCTAGAAGGACCCGCTTGGCTCGACGAGCGAGCGGTGGTTTCACGCCTCTTCCCCTTAGACTTATCAGCCGCCAAGGAGAGCACAACTTGGCCCGATGGGGCTCGACGAGCGGACGTATCCTTTGGACGAGCCACCGCTCGACGAACAGAATCTCCCGGAGGATGTGTTGAGCGACGAGAAGAATCAGTGTGACGAACGGCCGGTCGACGAGCCGTACCGTCTTCAGTCGCAAGTTTGTTTGATTGGCGAGCGCTCGACTTCGGAGCAGCTCGCGTTTGATCAGGAGTGTTTTCTGCTCCTGGCGTTTGTTCGCTGAGCCTTTGCTCGACAGCATGCCTTTTGGAAGGGCTTTTACGAGCCGATTCCTCGGCCTTTTTTTTATTTGCTGCAGCTTCACGAAGATGAGCGGAATAGTCCATGGTTTCAACACCTGTAAAATATCTCAAGTTAAAAACAAAGTTCGAGAATAAGACATGATACGCTCGTCGAGAAGGCTTACCTCTGTCTAGACGAGCGGATCTTTTGCGAAGACGAGCCTCAAGAATTGCTGGAAAGTGCCGATGAGAAAAATCTCGAATCCGGTCGACTTCCTCTCTGAAGTTTGCTCGAAGTGGTCGACCAACTGGATGACGATCTGCAAAATTAAAAAATTATTACAAAACAGTTAGAATCATTAAAGAGAAGTAAAAGATTCAAAGTCAGACCGACGAGGGCACTCCAACGTCCTCGGTAGGATCGACGAACGTCGAGCACATACGCTTCGTTGATCTTCACATAGAAGAACCGACGCTTCCAATTGTAAATCTTGTTCGGCGATCCACAGATGATTTCAAACTTGGCCTTCATACTGACATAGTAGGCCCCATGGTAGTCTGTACAGCGAGCGATCGTCGACACTTCCTAAAAAAGACGTACGTCGACCTGAACGTCGCACCTGTTCGCCATCCAGGCGAACGTCAGCAAGTTATGGACTGAAGTGGGGGCCAGCAGCGTAAAAGCAGCGTTACGCTCGTCGCAATAGTCGACGAACAGCTGCTGTAGAGGGAAACTCAAGCCACAAGCGAAAAAACTCTCGTAGACGCAAAAATATCCCTCAGGCGCCTGCCATGGACGGTCAGCTGGTTGAGGAATTAAGAACTCTATCGGAGGATGGCATGTGCTCGTCACCATGTCTGTCCTCTCCGCCGAGCCCCCTATGATAGCCTCCTGAGAAAGGAATGAGGGCGAGTCGATTGGGCTCGTCAATGCTCTGTGCCATTCCAGGCTCATCGTCTATCGGCCTGTTTGCTATCCCTTCCCCACGAAGAGCGAACTGACGCTCGTCGACATACATTCCTTCCTCGACTTCCGGAAGCTGAGCTGCTTCGCCCTCTAGTGGTCGAACGCTCTCAGCCTCCTCAAACAACCTAGATGACGAGCCAACCTCGAACTGACGAGCGTTATCCTCACGCTCGACTACCCCGAACGACCCATCTTCTGATGATGAGTCGACGAGCGCGTACCCAGAAGTTGCAGAATCTTTACAAGACATTTTGTATGTTCGTCGCCGAGCACGATCAAAACCCGCAAACAAAAAGCAAAAAGGAAAAAGACAAAAAAAACTTAGAGAGAGAAAGTACCTTGAAGAGATAGGTTGCAAATAGGACAAGTGAAGAAAGGAAAGTCCTATTTATAGTGATCTTCGAGCCCATGCATGTGTTCGCTTTATCGGGAGAATAAACTCCCCATCGACCTAATGACACATCGCATTCTTCAGTTCGTCGAATAGCAATTGGGCCGCATTCAACGAACTTGGGGGGGCTGTTTGTATAGGCCCAATTTGGCTAAGCCCAATTGTATGGCCCAAATCACTTGAAGCCCAGTAAGGAAGAGCCCACTAACGATCAGGCCCAAGTACGTATGGCCCATGATCAGCCTAGACGACACCTATGGTTTGCTGACGAGCATACGGTTCTGACACGTGTCCTGTAGACTCACATGCGGACTGACACCTGTCATCGGAGAGCACCTGCTCGTCATCATCAGTCCACTATAAAAGGGGAACCTAGATCAACAGAAGGGGGATTCGAAATCTGGAACAAATTTTGGAATAGAACAAACCTGACGAGCATAATAAACGATCAACGAAAGCAATTCGATAAATCTCTTCGACGAACGTAAGTATATCATTAATATAAAACCTGCCACCAATCGACGAACGTAAGGACTGAAAATATCGAATGACGAACGAGAAACATACACATCGATCGACGAGCCTAAGCACCCTAAGTGGTGAGGCATTCAACGAACGCATTAACAAAATATCGGACGAACGTAAATAAAATAGACATATCGACGAACACGAACTCGTCAACACCTACGAATGTATTAACACCCTAGTGGTGACATACATCGACGAACACCTTACGCCGACCAATAGAAGTCCTTAATCAGCACATACTATCGACGAACACAACTTAGCTAGAGCAATCTTAATCAATCGACGAGCGTACGATCGACAATTATCACTTTTAAAACGAACGATGAGCGCGACCAGTTACCGATCACCATCGGAATATAAACGAAGACCTCAACCCACACATTCTCCTCGACACATGCACCATTAATACTCAGAACTACGAATTGACTTGATTCCGTCGAACGGATACGTAGGCAACCCAAACAACGGTGCAGTCAAAAATTTCAAACAACGTTCGTATTTGAAGCGTGCTGAAACCGGTACGAACAGTAAGGATTTACTTAAACAAGATATATGAGATCGAGACCTAAACCAATTAAGATTTACGATCAAACACATTACAGAGGAACATCAAACAACTTCTATATTTTAGAAACCGAGAATTTCACAAAACCTAACATATAAGCATCACTTAGTGATGTAAACTACAATAGCTTGGTTTTTATTACCTAATCCTCACTCGTTAGGCTTATTACTGAGACAAACTCTTATATATGGATTCTTATATTTTTATGGGAGTTTATGTAATGGCTTCACTATATTGTGTGTGCTTTGTGAGTTTAGATATACTTTTCTAAGATATATTGTGATGAAAACTATAAGATAAAAAGTTAGGCTCACTTGTTTGTAAAGTATTTAAATGTAAAAATCGCATTACTTAAAAGTACATGTTTGCCGAGTTGCTCTCAGTCTGGTGGTTAGGATGATCCAGCTAATGATTTGATACCAGAGTTCGATTTCTACCCGCTGCATTATGGTAATTTAAAAAAGGGATTATTGGGGTGGGTTTTAGGCTATGGATCGGGCATTGTGGATCCAATGTTGAAAAAAAAAAAACATGTTTAAAATCTTGTATATTATTACTTATAACGACACATAGAACTTGTTCTTAAATTTAATTTAAATCATTTAAGGTGAAAGCTGAGATAATGACGAATTTGCTGCCACTACGAGTGCACCACCAATGGTTAATACACTCACATTTGGTGTAGTGGTAGCAGCATAATGCGCACTGATCCACACTGTTGCACAATCTTCGTACTATTGGTCCTCTTGCCTCAACCGCATTGTAAAAATCTATGCAACCCTTAAAATTTATGTTCTTTATAAAATTGTTATGTATATTAATACTAGTAAATTACAAAATGATAACATAATTGTACTATATGTGTATTGTGAATATATATCGTTATACAAAGTAATTCTTTTCAAATAAATCTTTCTAAGCAAATTACCACCTAAACAAATAAACTTACGCGTCGGAGTGATAAAGAACTAGGCGAAGAAATCAACTTGAGCATTTTTATCTCCATTTTAATTTTTGTTTTGTTGTGAAAATTGAAACTTATTATTTTTTATTATAAATTTCTGTGAATCTTTGTGAAACATTCAGAGAGGTGGACATTTTTATAGTGAGAAAATTATGTCATTTTGTTGAGTTTTTATTTATTATAAAAATTATGGAAACACTTTGTTTCACTTAATAAACATAAATTTTCATCTCATGGCAAAAATAAAAAGAAAAACTTAGTAGTAACTTAATAATAACTTTTCTAAGATACTGGTAGATTCTGTATTTAAAACTATTTAATTTCTTATGGAAGAATATATAAGAAAATTCAAATTTTTTATTTTTTTGTTTTTTTTGTAAATTGGTTTTGGATTCTTATAGTTGGTTCCCACGCAGAAAATCATGTTAACGTGATGTCTCATTATCATGGTCTATAGTCACTTTTGTTGGGCGTTTTTTAACTTTTGAGGCCCAATTGCAAAGTAATGACCCATCTTTTAGTTGAGACATTTGTATGTTATTTTTTCCCTTCTAATGAAAAACAGAAGGAAAAAAAAAATTCATAACACTAACGGCCAATCGCGTTGGCTGCTCTCGTCTTCAGCAACAGATCTTAGAAGCGCTTGTTTTTGCCTCATATTCCCGAAATACCCTTGCTTCGATTTCTCACCTAAAATCTCCCCCAATTGCAAATTCAACGATTTTCGACGACGAGTGCGGCGATGATGGAACGAACCTACGGCCGTCGCAAGTCGGGGATGCCGAGGACCCTATCCAACTCTCTTAACGACACCGTTTCGCAGGCAGAATATCTCTCTTCCTCTTCGTCTCCGGACATCGAACCACGTGATTACTCTCTTCTTCCTTTCCCCAGTCAAGAGTCTTCCTCTCTTTGGCATTCTTCTTCGATGTCAAATTTCCGAGAGGATTATCTACAGAACGGAGGCTTACGGAAAAGGGAGAAACGGGCGAGGAGCGGTGAATCTTTGGCTTTTACTTCCACTTTGCTTGAGGCTCAGGAGTTTGGTGAGCTCATGGAGCACGAGGACGAGGTAAACTTTGCGCTTGATGGGTTGCGGAAAGGACAGCAGCTAAGGATCAGAAGGGCAAGTTTGTCTTCTCTACTGTCGATTTGTGCATCTCAACACCAACGTCGCTCCTTGAGGGCTCAGGGGTACGCTTAGCCCTTTTGTCTTATGTTTTTCAATATACCCATCCGTTTGGGATTTGATTTTCTTCCACTATGATAAATTTTTACAATTGGCATGTGGGTTTTGTGAAAAAAGATTTATTTGAGTTTTGGGTTTTCAATATTTTCTGGTCTTGTGGATTAGGGCACGATTTGTACACCAATTCCCCGATGCTGACAAAGTCAGTGGATTAGTTGTTTCTCCTCGAGGTTTTAAATTTGGGTTAGATTGGCTTCTTGTGAATCAGATTTGTGATTTTTCAGATTAGAATTAGGGCATGGAAGTGAGAGAATTATCAACATAATTGGGATACTATATTATTAAACTGGGTTTGTATCATGATGTACTTGAAGTAAGGTTTTGTGATTATGTCTACTTCTCTCCCAAGCACTGGAGATTTTGTATTTGTCCCATCAATTGATTCGTTAGTCAAGTCGGCGTCCTAAATGGATGCTGAGTATCTTCTGACAAAGACTTTGCCTAAATCTGTGTGAGATTTTTGTTTCAGGATCTCCCAATCCATAATTGATGCAATTTTGGGTCTTAGCCTTGATGACATACCAAGCAATCTTGCCGCAGCCACCCTTTTCTTTGTGCTAACTGCTGATGTAAGTAACTTTCAGATGCTATTATATATGTTGTTTTTGATGTTTGATTTTTTATTCATCGGCATTTTTAGACTTGGTGTTTACTTTTTCATATTTATCGTGTATTGTCAATTCATTTTCATGATTTCAGGGTCAAGACGAGCACTTTATGGAGTCTCCCAAATGCATCAAGTTTCTGATAAAGTTGTTGAAACCAGTGACTGTCACTAGCACCGAAATGAAGCCACGCAATATAGGATCTAAGCTCTTATCATTACTTAAGGATGTTGATGCAGCACGGAATCCAGCAAAAATGAATGATCCAAGTTCCAGTGATATACTTTCAAGAGTTGAGGAACTTCTTGTTAATTGCAAGGAACTGAGACCGAGTGATAGCTATAAATTTGAAACAGTGAGACCTGAGCTGAGTACGAAATGGGTAGCTTTGCTGGCCATTGAGAGGGCGTGCTTATCCAAAATTTCTTTTGATGGTATTTGAACCTTTTTGTCTTCTGTTGGGAGTAATGAGTATCTAAGTATTTCATAAATCATCTTAGAATTAGCTAGAATTAAATAAAAGATGACAAAAAGTTCTGTTTCTCTCCAGCAATTTATTTTGCTTCTCTAGATTCATTTTAGCATGGATTCTAAGGTGATAATATCGTGATCTTTGGTGTATTGTTAATAATCTATTTCATTTTCCCCCACCCAGATGCTTCTTGTTCTGTGAAAAAGACTGGCGGTAATTTCAAAGAGAAACTGCGAGAACTAGGAGGACTTGATGCAGTCCTTGAGGTTGTTGTGAGTTGTCACGCTATTATGGAGGTGTGAACCTGTATGTTTTTTTTTTCATCTACATTGTATCTTTTGGAGTGATGACGGCCTAGGACGTTGATAACTTGTAGATAGCATTTTTGATAGCTACCTTTGAAATTATTTAAAAGTATTCTCGGGGTTTACTCTTTTTTCAATGCACTCCACTGCTGAAAAGTGAGTATAGTGAAGGTGCGTTCTTTGTATATAGTAAAAGAGGGCTTACATGTTGAGCATCTTTGCAGTGACGTGACTTTGAGTAAATTCAGTATAAGCTCTTTTGACATATTATCACTGATGACACTTCTGTTGATAAATTATGTAGATAATCTGTCAAAAAAATTTACCATCCCATGTAAACTCGCCTTTCTGCATTAATTGTCTTCATTGCTGGCAGTTTTCTGTTGCATTATGTTATATTAAGTGAGAGATTCTAATATAAATTTTATATGCAGCGCTGGGTGGAATATGACACACTTTCCGTTCAGGATAAGAAAGATAATCTGCATAAGCAGAGTTTAATGTTGCTTCTAAAATGTCTGAAAATTATGGAGAATGCAACGTTCCTCAGCGCAGACAACCAGGTATCGTTTATGTGTATTGGTTTCAAGATTCATGGCAATATTCTGGAAATTCAGACGTTAGTCAGCTGTAATCAAGTTGAAGTATATATAACTTAGTGCTGATGTAATATAACTGTAATGCTAAATTGTTTGTCAGAATCATTTGCTCGGATTTAAGACATATTTGGGTTCTTATGACTCCCGAATATCTTTCTCAGAGCTCACGATAAGTGTCATCAAGATGCTTTCAGGTTTGCAATTGATACCATATCTTGTTTTGAATTTGTGACTTTGGCTCGTTCTATCATCTCCTATCCTAAATTGCTGTTTGGAGTGTTGGTTAGGTCTTCACCTACGTGGAGGTTTTCCAGGTTCTCACGATTCAAATGGTTATAATCGTGATTCTATCTTGGGAACAGATTGGAAAGGTAATATATATATATATATATATGGTCTATCCCCTCTCATGCTTTTTCTCTGCTCTGCGTCGATTCTCTGTATTTTTCTATGCCAACCTACTTCTACCTTTTGCAGTTACCAATGATGTCATAACAATTAGTTCAGATACATGTTCGACCATTGGCTCCATCCCCACTAGGAACGGGAGTGTATCCCAAAGAAGTCAATCCATAATTGATTTAGATTTCTCACCACCATCAATGCCGGTTTCTCAATTAAGTGTATCGGGAAATGAGCCCACTACGTCAAAAGCAAGAGTTGGTTCGACCATCTCTGGTTCATTTGCAGGGAGATTGGCGTCATTGGGTAACGGCATTGCCAAAAGTACTTCAAGGACTAGTCAAGGTGGAGAACCAAGTTGTAAAAGAAATGGAAATTTTGCATCTTCCGAGGAAAGCCAAGATCCGTTTGCATTTGATTTGGAAGATTCTAAACCCTCCAAGTGG
The DNA here is from genome assembly GCA_963920545.1 of Lepidium didymum. Taxonomy (NCBI): domain Eukaryota; kingdom Viridiplantae; phylum Streptophyta; class Magnoliopsida; order Brassicales; family Brassicaceae; genus Lepidium; species Lepidium didymum. Next base: position 4,152,268 of record OY986992.1, read on the forward strand.
GCAGTAGTGTCCGTAAAGCAAAAGAAGTCTAAAGCTCAAAAGAAGAAAGGATGCTACAAACAAAGTAAAGATGAAAGTTTGTATCAGCTGTTCTCTAGCCAAGAAGAATCATCAAATCATAGGTTGAATTCCCAAGAAGAACCAAGTAACAGGGACTGCAGTATATCGCTGCAACCATCTTCTTGTACAAATGACATTGATGAAGAAAGTCTATGTCTTTTGTCTGATTGCCTTCTAACAGCTGTAAAGGTAATTTCTTTCAGTCTCTTAACACTGTCTGTAGCAAAATACTCTTAAGGGGTAATAGCAAAAATTTAGTTCATGTTTATCTATTTGCAGGTTTTGATGAACTTAACAAATGATAATGCTGTTGGTTGTCGACAACTTGGTGGGTGCAGAGGGTTGGAAAGCATGGCTGAATTAATTGCCAGACACTTTCCGTCTTTCACCAGATCTCCGCTATTCAATGAGATGGAAAAGACTGGATCTTCTCATCAGAAGAAAGACAAACATCTGACAGATCAGGAGTTAGAATTTCTTGTAGCCATCTTGGGTTTGCTTGTAAATTTGGTTGAGAAGGACGGAGTAAATAGGTTGGTACAAATGAAATCTCAGCTTTTACTGATAACTTCTTACAGTTGGCTGTATTTCACTCAAAAATTAACACCATCACATGGTTGAGTCAAATTTAACCCTTAACACAGCCGGCCTGACATCTCTTGCTAACCAGGTAACTGATTTTTCTTGTAGATTACGGCTTGCTTCAGCTAGTGTTCCTGTTACAAAACCAGATGGGTTGCAGGAAGGTGAACAGGAATTAATTCCTTTACTATGTTCAATCTTTCTTACCAATCAGGAATCAGCAGATACCAAAGAAGAGACGACTACTTTCACAGTAGTAAGTTGCAGTATCGCTATTGTTTGCTCAGACTTCGACATCCCCAGAAAAAGCATTGTTTTTTCTTTTTTAAACCTGCTTAATTTATTTATTCAGGATGACGAAGAAGCTGTTTTAGAAGGTGAAAAGGAAGCGGAAAAGATGATTGTGGAGGCATACTCTGCTCTGCTACTCGCCTTTCTTTCAACTGAAAGGTACCTTTTGTTTTCAATATTTTTATATATGTCGTAACGCATCTAGATTTTCTCGAGAAACTAAACATGTTTTTGCATCCACTAGCAGTAGAAGTATACGCAACTCTATCAAAGACTATCTCCCGAAACGCAGTCTGAGAATTCTTGTACCCGTCTTGGAAAAATTTGTGGTATGTGCCTCTTTAACGGCGTATGGCTGCCCTATTTCTGGCTAGGAGAAATCTGAAGGTCCTTTGACATGATTTTTTTCTTTGTTGTTCAGGCATTTCACTTGACTTTGAACATGATGTCACCGGAGACACATAAAGCAGTGACGGAAGTGATTGAATCTTGCAAACTACCATAAAAAAAAAGATCAAAGAAAGGGCAAATTTGTTTCTTCATTCTCAATTTCTCTGTACAGCTTCTGCAAACTGAGAAAAAAATATATACTTGAAATGCTTTGGAGTGATCACTAACTCTGGTGATCATGTTGATGTATGATATAAGGGTCTACGATTAGTGTGTTAGTTCCTCTATTAGAGTTTTAGTTTGTCTGATCTCGGCTTAGGGTTGTTTTAGCTGTCTTTGTTTTTTTTTTACACCATTCTTTTGTAGTTTTATTGGCTTATCATACATACAAGTTTGCTCTACGACTTTTTAATAGATCTCTGTTACATCATTATATGAACATCTGCCATCTTTTGCAGATAACAGACTTCCTACTGCTTACGATATGGAATGTGTATTATGTTTCGCAATATATAAGCATTTTGTAATTTGAAAATCTATATTCTTCAGAGTTTTGAAGCTGTAAGAACATTATAAGTAATGGTATATTCTGTTTCATGCCCTCTTGTTGCCTCGTCATACTTCTCGGCATTCGCCTTCGGCTAGAGTTTGCGGAATTGTCGCAAGTTATCAGTTTTCGTAGTCTTTTTAAATCTCTCTTTCTCTACCTCTGTGGTCGGCAGTCCTTCAGGTAGCTTCACTCCACGCTCAACTACCGAGGAAGAGTGGACTAGTTCGATCCGGAGCTCAGAATTTGGATACTTTTGTTTTTGAAACTCGAACTTAAAGTTGCAAATTTTAGGATATATGGCTACTGATCAAGGTGTGATATAGCTTCCAGGTTCTTCTGTACATACATCAAAGGGTGTTATTTAGATAAGAGCATTCTGTCTTAAACAATTTAACTGAATACGCAGGGGTAGGTCTTAAGTTCCACAAGCAGCTGCCACAGTTCCGATTAAAGTTTGGGTTTTCTGCGTTTGTGGTTGACAATGATATGGCCTTGAGCCTAATAGTAACTTATCTATTATAGGCTCAGAGAGAAAAATCACATCAGATTACAACAGCTCCTTGGTGGTAATGTTACAGCTTCTGCTCTCTAAATCATCATTTATGTCTCTTCCAATGTCTGCTTAGAAGACCCTTCATTTTTTGTGACATTTTCAGGTGAAACATAGTAAGAGGAGTGGTGAAGTCACGAGTCACTGGTTTTTTGAGGATCAGTTCAATCTCCTCAGCCACCTCTTTAGTAAGCTTATCAGCTCGATCGTCGTGTCCTCCTGCAAATGTGTAAACTCTGAATGCAAACTGAAATGCTCTCCAGAGCATTTTAGACCAACACGCAGTCTTATCCTTCATGCTTGGCTTGGCCTCTCGTGATTCTGCAGTAGTTTGAGATGCAGTCTTTGCCTCCCTCTTTTCGAGTTTGAACAGAGAGAGTCCAGTTAAAAGGGTCTCCATACAAGAGTTATCAGTATGTTTTCAAAGTGTGTTGAAAGTCTCAAGGTTATGATCTTGCGGCTAACCCTATACCTTCAAAGCCAGTTCCATGCAGCCTGAAGAGATATCAACCATTAATTCCTTAATCTGAACGAGGATACTGAAGTCAAAATGGATGTTATGGCTCTTGAACTTTCTTTCCTCTTCTTCTTTGATCTGGTCTAGAGTTTCGATCTCTCTTCTGGTCTGTTTTTATCATTCTCTTCAGATTAATGGAGCTACCTAGAATAGGATATAACCCCCCAAAAAAAATGAAAGCAAAGATTCTTGCAACATTAGTATTTGATTTCTATGAACTTGCCTTTGCAAAATAACGTTCAGTCTTATATGAATTATCAACTCTTCAGGGATGCTTCTAAAGATGTAGCTAGGTACGTTGTTGTCGCTGTACTCGTTTTGTTCATAGAGGAAATTTCATAGCGGATACATAGCGGAAATTCATTTTATTGATTTTACTTTATATAATTTGAATTTTAACTTCTAATTAAAATACTGCATCGAATTTCAAGTATTTATTTACTACGATTCATAATTTATAATCATGCCGTTCTTTATAATTATAAAGCTATGTGATGTTTAATTTAATTATGGTTCTTTAGTTTTTTTTTTTGTTGGGTGTAAGTCGAAGAGATTTCATGGATTGATTGTTATTGGTTCTTCATTCTGAGTTTATATCTTTTGTATGTTTGCTTAATTGATCACCTAGTAATTTTTTGGGACAATTTGCCATCTAGCCATATATGCCACTCAAACAAAGAAACTAACTACATTAATAATTTTAATGAAATCAATAGCCTTTTCATAGATATTCTGACCAAATTAACCTTTTTTAGAAAATTACCTTTTCCACCCGGTTTAACTTATTTTGTACTAGAATCAATTTTAGACTGATATAATTAGGTTTTTCATAATTTTTCAGATACACTTTCATTATTCTCTTCAACCACTTTTCAATTACTCTTATAAGCTTTAAAGAGAAGATTTCATACTCTGTACTTTATTGGAGAAGAATTCTGAACCCTCTTAATTCTATTATGTATGAGTAGTTACTCAATCGAGCTTAGGGTTTTCTAGGTTTTAGGGAATCAATGAACTAGGAACAAATATAGTTTTATCTTACTGTGTTCTTCATCTATTGTTGGTTTTAATGCTTAAATTAGCTTGATCACCTAATGTATGATTATAGGTTATTTAACTCACCAAAAGTGCTTGTTAGATTCATGAAAGGACATTAATGAGCAAATTGTCTTTAACCCACAAAAGCTGATGTTAAGACAATTTATGAACTTAGCAGACCTGCTTGCTGATGCGTGTTTAGATCTCTAGGGCCAAATACCAATTTAGGATTCTTGGTTGCTAGACATAATAGTCAAAGCCACGACATTGGGTTTACTATACAAACGTGTTCTGTGTTTGAGAATTGATCTTAATTTGTCCCCTGAATATTGTCCTGTTATAAATTCTTGATTTCCTAATGAATTCCTTGAACTTGATGTTTTTTATTTCTTGATTTGTTTATTTGCAATCACCACCATCACTTTAATTTGTCTTAGCTTGAATTTGATTTAGAGATTGAGTAACTATTTGGTCTTCGTGGATTCGATCTCATCTTTACTACTACGTTTGCTATGCACTTGCAATAAACATTATAGGGTTAAAACCTGAGTGTTATCAATGACAATGACCTTATCTAGCATGACACACAACACAATTAGCATTATATGAAGAATTAATCTAAACGACCAATGACCGAGATAAATGAGAAGCAAGCTTAGTGTCTTGAAGTAGAAAAATATCATCCTTAGTCACGCTTTCTTTAAGAATTTAAGCGTTTTCAATATCCTGAAAATGCACTTCATTGGATCTAAATATTGCATAACAACTAAGACCATCTCCAATGATTTACTCTATTATTTTCTTTAAAAATAGAGAAGAGTTTGTTCCAATAATTTACTCTATTTTCTGCTCTAAATAAATATTTTTATTATATTTTATTTTACTATTTTATTAATTTCTAAGACATCCCTTTACTGTACAAATCAACATATTTTACCTATTTATATTAAGAAAATTTAGGTCTTTAATGGATAATAAAAAGTTTTGGATTTCATGATTTTTTCGAAATATAATAACATACTAGAAATTAAAGAACTATTTTGTAAATAAAAGTTCTACACTGAAAAAATAGAAAAAGAAATAAAGTCCACCAGTATACAATTCAACGTGTTTTTTCCGTTGCCGGTACGCCCCACCAAAATTATGTTTTTGACTGCCTCTGATGGTGAGGGATATTTCTGATCACCCATGTTCCAATCACCAACAAATCTTTTCTATATACCAAAAACAATTAATGAGTTAGTTATTTGAAAAAGAGAGATGATTCTTCCCTTCTAATTTTGCCTTGAGGAATCTGTACATGCTACCTATTTGAGTTGATCTCCTCAGTTTACTAATAGCTTTCTTGGCTCCCACGCTTCCTCTTGAGCCATGTGGTGGTGGTGGAGGTAGCTTTGCAGCCCCTTGGGGTGGAGGAGGAGGCCGAGCATTCTGTCCTTTTTCAGCAGCCATTAGAAGTGGTGATTGTGCTGGTTGTGATGCAACTCCTGGAGGTGGAGCTGGAGGTGGAGGTGGAGGAGAAGGCCGAGCAACCTGACTTTTTCCAGCAGTCATTGGAAATGGTAGTTGTGTCAGTTGTGATGCAGGCCCTGGAGGTGGAGGAGGAGGCCGAGCAACCTGACTTTTTCCTGCAGCCATTGGAAATGGTGGTTGTGTTGGTTGTGATGCAGCCCCTGGAGGTGGAGGAGGAGGCCGAGCAACCTGTCCTTTTCTGGCAGCCATTGAAAGTGGTGGTTGTGTGGATAGTGATGCAGCCCTCCGTGAGAGAGCAGCCAATGGATGTGCAGATTGTGTTGAATCCTCTGGAGCCAAAGGTTCCAAAACAATTTCTGATTTCTTAGAGACTTTTGAGCAACTTTTATCATTAGTCTGAATATTCACTATCGTGTTCCTCAATAATACTTTCTTTTTCATTCTCCATCTTCTCATTCCTCTCTGTTTCACTCTTCTTATTTTTAACACTCTCATCATCCCTATTACCATCATTGCTCTAAGCTTCTTTCTCGCACAGATTCTTCTTAGCTAGTCGCTTTACATCGATTGGACTTAGCTTTACGAGCGTTTGCATCCTAACATTTCTAGGAAGACTCGAAACAGAATTTTCAAAGTCTCGAACTTTACTCGGTGGCTTTAGCACCGTTTCTTGGTGTTCTCAGTTGCTTCACCAATGATTCTGATGGGTTGATCGACCTCTGAGGACTAACCCTTTTCTTTTTTCCATCATTACTCATGTCCGTCAAACTGAGCCTCTCGTTCATTACCTTAATCAGCCCATCTAATGCAGCCAGCACCTTTTCCACTGTAACAACCATAGACTTGATCAGATGGTGTAAAATTTGTACCATGAGAAAAGTGTATAAACTAATCATAAGACTTTGGTATATTTTGTTACCAAGTCGATCGGATAGATTCTTTCGAAGGTACTGTTCTTATACTTGGATTTGATGATCCATTCGTGGTCATCGATCCATGAATCTCCAATTGATTTCAAAGAGTTGTAAAATTTGTCAAGCAACTGTTGCAAGAGTTTGGATCAAACATCAACAAAATATAAAAACAAGTCTCATAGACAATCTTGGTTATGAGATGAATTTTCATATATAAACCTTATCAACTTCTGCACGTCTCATATCGATGATTTGCGAGCTTTCAACGATCTCAGGACAAAGCTTGTTGAGATTCTTCATCGTACGCATCACCCATCTACCAATAGCCATAAACAACAAATAATAACAGGACAAATCAATCAAGTATATCCATATCACTGATAACTAATTAGTGTCTGAGTTAGTGAGTGAGTGTAGGTCAAATACACGATAATTTCAGAGCATACAATGTAAACCTACACTGGTTGTAGAAAGATGAGCAGTAAGAGGAGGGAGATCAATGATGCTTCTAAAAACGATGATCTTCCTTCAAAGTTCGATCATGAGAATGAAATTCCATGTCCATTTGCTCGAGTCACAGCTCGAACTCGAGATCTTTGTCACTTCTCTATAAGCAGTTTTAATCTCTCTAGCCGACGATTCAACACATCTTACAGTTTTTGGCTTAAGAATGGCGATCTAGACGCTTTGGTCCATGATCTAACATCTTGCTTTGTCTTACAACATCTAACTGATGTTTGGCCTTTTACAGGCTGTATCAATGTTCATAACAATCACAAAAACAAAAACGAGTAGAGATCGATGTCAAATCAAGTATTGATGACAAAACAATATATAAGAGAGAAATGTTTCAGAGGTTTACCTCAAGCTTAGAGGTTTTAAAACCCATCAACGGAGAAAACAAAGAGAATGAAAGTGTTAATATACTTGTAATGATTACAAAGTAACAAGACTTAACTAAAGAGTGTGTGTAGAAATAAATCCTGTGAAGGTTTAGAGTGTTTATTAACGCTAACGCTCCAGATTTCTTGAATCTTATCGCTTATCTAATTGTGACACGTGCCATTTACGGTTATATTTTTTAAAACATTTGTCTTCTTCAGAATTGAGAAATTATTAGCACAATGGAAAATTTTGTTTTTTTTTTCCACAAAGATCCTAAAATAGAAGATTGAATTCATTGTAGTAGGTGAAAAGAGGATATCTACAAGAGAATATCAAAAAACTTATTTCCTTATTTTATTTGAAATATAAAGTTATTAATATTGACATTTCTAATTTTAGTCTATAGCAGTTTGGAATTATTTTATTTTTGTCAACTGGATTTCCAATTTTATAGTGTAAATTCAACCGATCTCTAAAGTTTTTATTCACATATAGTAGGGTTGAGTCAAATTCCAAATGTCCGAATCATTAGCTAAGACATATGAGAAGAATTCGGCTAGCGCTGCCGTTTGAATGTTAGTATAATGATTTAATGATATTACACAAAAAAAACAATAATCTATAATTTCAAGTATTTCTTTTCATTTAAAGATAATCTTTTGATAATCATTAGGATTATGACTTTAAATGTAACATGGTCACATGACTCTCATACAACTTTGTTCTTACAAGTTACAATCGTTTTTCCTTCTATGCCGTGTCTGACAAGTTAACGAAACAAAACCCAAAAATCTTTCAAAAAGACTCATAACTAGATAACTAAATCATCTTTTTAAGCAACCAAAGTACCATCTCTAACGTGAAGGTGGAGGAGGAACGCCTTTGAGAAACGCCGAGAAAAACGCGAGCGAGCTGCTTGGTTTGAAGCAAGGCACTGCATGTCCAGCTCCTCTGAACGTAGCAAACGTTAGCCCTTCGTACTCTTGAAGCCACCCACTTACCTGTTGTATCATCATCAATAAACTTAAACCTGTCAAATTATGACCTAATTAAGAACCCTAATTAACCGGTTAATTAGATCTATATGGGTACCTGTTTCTCATGATACCATGGCCTCCAAGCTGTCTTGATTGGTAATTCGAGTGTGCTTAAGCTGTACCGAGTCGCGAGTACTGGAACTCGTCCGTCTGTGTCTCCACTGAACCATCACAAAACGAAATCAAAAACCAATGTCTTTTGAATAATAGTCGTTATTGTCTAGTAGTTACTTGTGTAGGAAGCAACCAAAGTGTACCAAATGTAATTACCTGTAAACCCAAATTCTCAATCCTCCGGCAATGAGTTTCTCGTAAATAGGCAAAACAGAGGGCTTTGAACCGGTCCAATTATGGAAGATCTCCATGCTGTAATCTCAGAAAATCAAAATAATATTCAGAAAAGTTCCTCAAAGAAAGCTATATAATCCAAATGAAGAATATTGAGAAGAGTACTTGCAAATGCTCCAGTTTTTGAGATTAACTCCATCACTCGCATGAAGAGACTTCTGAACATCTGCTCTGTTATAAAATACTTTTGCGTAATCATCTAAGCACGGATCATATCCTCCCATGAGCCTCGGCGGCAGCTAAAAGCAAGCAAAAGAAACTTTTAAAATTTGTAAAACACTTTGCACAGTTCTTCTCGTGGTTTGGATGATTCCGTTAATGAATCTTACATAAGGAGTCCATGCCCTCCCTACTATAGTTGGTAGATTATAAGGAAATTTTAGACTATGAATCAAATCTTATCGATCCAATTGTTTGACAAAAAAAAATTGTAAAACACTTTCATATATATCAGCTAATTTGCGATAAGTACATACCCTCTTGGAGCTAATGTGAGAATTAGTTTTGAACTTGACTGAATCCAAGTAAGAAGATCGTGCAGAATCTCCAATGCAAACTGAAGTGTAGATGCTATAGATATCGATCTCGTGGTACTGTTTGAGAACTTCTGCTACGGCTTCACTGCACTCATCGTTGCTCCATGTATTCTCGCTACTGAAATTACACGTCCTGCTTATGACCCTATGCGTCTCATCCGATATTACTGCGTGGCTCCATGCGTAATCCACCCATCCTCTCCAATCTTCTGCATCTGATGTCTCTGGATTTCCCAACTACGTAGCAAAAAGACAAAATAATTATATGTTTTTGAGTTTATTTCCGACAACTTGTTCCAAACAAAAACAAAAAAAAACTGTCTGAAATCCGTAGAAAATGTCTTGTACGGACGGATTTACAGATTTTTTCTTACTCAAATTGAAACTTACCAAAATACCCTTAAGATTAATGTGAAACGATGAAACATTGTTTTTGTTATTGTTATCGTACACAACTTCTGCTAACTGAGGTACATATTTTCCTGCAAATTTATTTACACTTACATAAATTTATATGATTAATATCAATAAAATGAATTAGCTACTACAAGAAAAAAGAAAAAGGTGTTGATCCAATATCAATCAATATATATATATGTATAGACTATAGAGACATTACTAATAAAAATCTAAATAGCTTTACAAGTTACCTGCATAACTTTCACCCGCAATATAGAACGTATTTTCTTTGTATTCTGGATATCTCTCAAACCAATTGCAAAGGAAAGTGTATGCATCTTTTGCTGATCGATCGTTGAACAAAAAAAGAGAATGAAGCTTATAGTTTAATTAAGGACAAAGATTATGAATAATATAAATGTATTTTGTGGTAAATAGTTAATGGATTAATTACCTGTAAAGTCATCACCAAGATTTTGAAAATCACTAGTTGTGTTTGTATAGGAAAAGCCAACACCGACTGGAGATTCTAAAAACAGCATGTTGGCCTCTGCATCAGCAAATCAACCTTCTTTAACATTACTTTAATGTCATCTTTATTAACTTAATACATTTATTATGTTTCTAAGATTTACCTTTATTCCATGCGTATGGGTTAAAGTTAAGTCCATTCCCGTTGGTGTCCACGAGGAAAGGACCAATCTCTTGTGTTGCTCCATATCCCACAGAAGAACAACCTGGACCTATTTATATATATATATATAAATGATTAAATTCTAAATGTGTTTTCCCATAAGACAATATTATGAACATATATAAAGATTTGCTGATGCAGAGGCCAACATAAAGAGCTTTGATTAATTAGGTTACCTCCATTAAGCCAAAGAACTAGAGGTTTCTGCTTGGGGAGATCCATGGCTTCAAAGAACCAATAAAACATAGCTCTTCCGTTGGATGTATCGACCGGGACATAACCGGCATAATGTTTGAAACTCACTTCAGGTTGTCCAGGTAAATCTGTCACTAGATGTTGTTCATTGGCCAACAAGCATCTTTGTTTTGGATTATCAAGCTTGTGTTGTCTAGAACACAAAACCACCGGGACTAATATTAAAAGAGTGGTAAAACACAAAGAAATTAGTAAATTAGATATGTTCTTGATGTGAAAATCCATTTTTGAGGTATCACTTGTGAAGAACTTCAATGAAATTGTAATAAGATGATGAGAAAGATCTAAGATTTAGATGTCTATTTATAAGCGAAGATCTTGTTTTTAAATTATTTATTTAATGTTAAAAGTTAAATTAAGTGGATATGGAAGAATCGTCCTATGTGGCAATTGGTGGCTTTAATTTGTTCAGTTGGTCGAATAATTCGTTCTTAAATACTAAGATTAATAGAGACAAATTCCAATGAATTCTAATTTATATTAGAGTATATGAAGCACTTTCTCTTTGACGTGTTGCCATGGCCTCATTATAACCTAATTTATAGGTTGATCCATGATTCATCGATCCCACAACATAAGCTTTAACTAGTGATGAAATATATAAATGTGGAAATTGGAATATATATATATATATATATATATATATATATATATATATATGTTTGGATTTAACATAAGCAATAGAATAATAAATATTGAACTGTGGCTAACGTCATAGAGGACTTAATAGATAACATATGATGCGGATATTCTGAATAAAAGGACGATTCATTTCAATAATAAGGAGACATGTCACGTTGCAACATCTTTGAGCAAAGGATTAATCAACTGTTGAGTGTTGAAAGACAAATAGAGTATATATTCCAAATTAATGGTTCCCTTTTATTTAGGTTTTAATTTTTATATATATAAAGAGTTGAATAAATTCATGGGAACCTCATGATTAGCAAAGTAGAAAATTTAGTTTTGTGGCGAACCTTATGCGTTGTGATTCTTATATATATATATATATATATATATATATATACAATTCAATGTACTTATTTATCGTTTTAAGATATGCTATTATGCCACTACACATGGAATAAATTATTTAATTATATGATTAATCAGTGGTTTAATAATGTTTGTCAAATCTTAAATTAATGGAATTTCAATTTATATATATTTATATATACGTGTGTCTGACCGATATATAGTTAACTAACTTAATTCTTAACAATTACATCGATAATATCAGAGCTGCGGAATAACACAAGTATTCGAAATCCGAGAAAGATAGTTAAAAATTTAAAGACTTGACTAAAAAGTTTATTATATCGTAAATATGCATTTTTTTGGGTATATACATACATTTTAGTCTTGCATAGTTTAAATTGGCAGTTGGTACGTCTTGGCAATGGTTTAGAAGATTAGAGAAAAAATTGTAAGCAGAAGAAAAGTGTTATTGCTGAATGGTTATGACATGGACTTCAACTTTCTTTGATGAGGAATGAGAGGGAGATCATTTCTGAATTTTATATATGTTACATTTCATAATTAATATGCATAGTTTTTGCAATTATATATATATATATATATATATATATATATGTTCGGTTTTTGTCTTTTTGTTGGGAAGGTATATTGTTTATATGTAAATAAAAATGTTAATAGAAAAATGAGACACAAGAGTACATAATTGCATGCTTAATGAATATTAAGTTATTTTTGTATATGTTAAGTTCATGGATAGCTTTTTGGCTGTCTAGCATTTTCATAAACGTTTAAATTTTTTAGTTTTTGTAGCTTCGTTTTCTGAAAGAAATTGCGAAGTTCAAAATTTCTTGAATGTTAATATGAATATATGAGAAAGTGCATTTTGTCAATTTAAATGTTCCTCTTATCTGTCAGTGTACGTACGAGTCCAGATATTTGCATCGTGCAACATAATAAAATTTTAGGGTTTGAGTTATCAATCTAATTTTATCGATCTAATTATTTTAAAAAATTAATATAAAAATAAATATCACATACAAATTTTCAATACCAACAATGCTTCAAATACCATTTTCAACAAATTTGCGATCATGTTCTTGTTGAATATCCCACATGGTATCAGAGCCAGATTACGCGCACAAAATACAAACGGTCTATGCGTGGTATGCCCAATTGATATAAATGGTCGCTTCAATATCTTTTAGGTTAAAGATTTATTAAACTAACACACACCCACATCTCGAGGAGGTCTGCTGAATATCCCACATCGGTAAAGATGAAAAATCTAGTCTAGTATATATGGAAGTCGAAACTCTCCATTCATAACCATTTAATTTTGAGTTAGAAACTCATAATTCAAAGTCCAAACCAAAATTGCTAGTATTATTATGAAATATATTTGGTGTTTGAATACTCCAAATACCATTTTGGATCATAACAAAAGAAACAAAAAAACTAATTAAATTATAAATACCTAATAGTTTGTCATACATGGATCCTTCGAATTGGTGAATGGGCCACTAGCTTGGAACTTATATGTTATATTGTACGACTATACTAGAAGCTAATGATATATCTAATCACCTTCAAATATTTGTATTGTTATTTTTTAACTTATGCGTAATTAACATGATTTTATATATCTTTATTGATCACAAATAGAAGATTATAGAAAAGTTTGTGTTCAAAATGGGGACCTCTAACTGGAAGACCTGACGCCATAAGTCCATATTGGCCAATCGATGTCCACTTATATGATTCTCATGAACTACAGATACCCACTTAACTATAAACACTATTTAAATATACAATTGCAATTACCTTATTGGCCAACACATTATAGAGAAATAATGTTTTAAGATAATTTGTTAAATCAGTCAATGTACTCTTTAATTGTCCAGAACAAAATTCATATTGGAAATGTGAATATTTTTTGAGTAATACAAAATTTTCATAGGTCATTCTCTTAATTGAAAATTAGTTTTGAGTCGAAAACTTATGATTCTGAATATAATATTAAAGTCCAAAATCGTTATATCACAAAAACGACTTTCTATTTATGTAGCGTATATATATAAATGACTCGTCTAGTTTTATGTATTTTCGAGACAACGAGTTTGTAAAATTATCAATGTATACTAGATGTATATAACTGTTTTTTCAAAATTGGATCAACAAAATTCATTTTATAACCACCAATTTTTCTTTAATTTACTATATGTAATAAGAAATAATCAAATTTTCAATATCAAATCATTAGCTAGATCATCTTAACAACAGAAAAATTCAGCATAAATATATAACTATTTAGATAGTCACACGCGTTTATCCATGGATTCCTTTTATTCGAAAGAGAAAATAATAAGATTATCCATTGACAAAGAAAAGGAGAAATGAGATAATTAATGGTAAAAGCTGTATATAATGCGCACTAAGATAAAACGTTTGATCGTCACTATTAAAGATAGAAGGTATCGGTTCCAACTTTATCAATGAGTACTTGAAAGATTTATATGAGCATTTGGAATCGAACACAGTAATGCTACATATGCCCTAAACCCTAAATCCTCATCAATCAATTGGACCCATCTACATATTCTTAGGTTCTATGCTATATTTTTTACCCATTTTCATGACGTATTACATTCTTCGACCATATATTTATTCCTATTCTCTTACTCACCACACTCATAGTGACTTGTATATATCAGAGTCGAGTGGTTAGCGACAAATCTGTTGAAATGGATCATAAACATTCTTCTTCGATATATATATAGATCTATTACTCATCATGTTGAATTTATGAGTACTTTGACCACTCTTCGTATTCTCTTACTCATCATGTTGAATTTATGCTTCATGCAGACAAACATAGATCTATTTTACATAAGACGTGATGAGAGAGATAAAGTTGCACGATCAGAAGATGAGTTGTCATATAACAATATACCTTTGGATGGGACATATAGCGATTAGATGAGTTCCAACTTCACAAAGAGTAGTCAAAGTACTGCTAAACAATCTAACTTTTTACCAGTTTATTCTTATCCATCCAATATATTGAAAGTGCGCATAAACATAACTTCATTTCAAGTCCTTTTTGACTATATCCACTCTCCCACCACTCAAAAAAACAAAAGGTGTTACATCAGTTGATTTCTATAAATATATTTTTGTTACTTATTACTAATTAATTGATGCAAAAGATCTAGTTTAACATCAACTACAACACTTGATGTCGTTATAGATTTGTTTGATACAGCACTTGATATCTCTGTTTATCAGCTTCTTAATTAATTTTCATATCACATCAATTAGATATATCACTCACATCATTGGGGTAGTAGTTGTGATGATTTTTTTGTAACCCAGGTGGTCTGAACTTAAACAAATGTAATATTGTTGTCCTGATTTTGAGTTCACGTGGGAGCAGAACCATGTAAATATTTTCTGAAGTGCATTTACACAAGTGTGATTTATAGAAGGTTTGAACTCATGTATCATAGTATTGCTTTCGTTCAACCACTAAACCACAATCCACATTTCTATGTTGGCTAGTAGCTATATGCTATTGTTTTTTAAAAGATTTTGTACTCACCCAAGCTAGTATATTGTATCATGGGTTAGATTGGTGACACCAATTGAATAAGGTGGTTGAAATAAAATAAGCGGATGAAATAAAATAAGCGGTTGAAATAAACCTCGTTTAAAAATGAACAGCAAAAGAGGTATATAACGAATGTCGATTGAAGTTGATTGGATTGAATAATATAATTCGATAAAAATTAGTTAAGTTCTCTAATACATATGTACGTCGTTTTCAAATGCTCTATAGGGATTAATTATGTAATTTAGGACTAATGATATTAGATAGATATTTTGGAGACTATGTTTTAGTCTTGGAAACTAAGTTTAGGGCATGAATAGTATTGTTTTCGTTTTATTGCTTTGAAAAGTAAAAATCTTTGTATGAGATTTAAATTAAACCAATCATATTTTAAAACAAAAAATAATCTAAAGTATGATTGGTTTAATTTAAATCTCATAGATTTTTAATTTACAAAACTAAATCAATACCAATCGAGCCCATAATGTTTTGGGCTAAGTTTAGTTTTTCCTATATAATGTAATCCATATACAAAGGAAATGGACAACACAAATCATTCAACAATCTCTTATTTCAACATGCGTATATATAAATCTGTTTAAAAACAATTGTTCAAACATCCATAAATCCAAAAGATCGTTTGAAACCATTTTTCGAAATGTTTGTTACAACTATTCAAACAAAATATTTATTAGTAGCAAAATTATTCGATTGCAAACAAATTTTTTTCACTGCAACCAGCGCATTGCAAACAAACTTATTAGATGTTATTAGTGCGTTTTATGGTTTGATGGTTAGATGATTTTCTGTATACGAATTTATCAGAGTGAGTTGGGACTCTCCTTGTCTGCATATCAGAGTGAACTTGTTTTTTCATTCACGCGCTTGAACTTCCGCTATACTCGCGTCGCGTTTGTACGGAGCTTGGGGTTGATGAAGACACTTTAAGCTCCTGTCGTTTCTATTGCTTCAACACTGTCTCAAACTTGTCGTTTGGGCTTTACTATTTGTTTCAGACCCAATATGTTTTCTTCTTCCAAGCCCAAGTTTCTTACTTGAACTTGGATGATTTATATTTCATAAAATATTAATTAATTTTTAGGGAATCTAAAGAAGTTGTTATAGAACTTGTTATGATAATTTTTTTGAAATTTCAACCAAAAATTTTTTGGGCAGGAACCTATAGTTTAGTGGCTAAGCCATTTCAGTCTTCTGTATTGTAAGGAATAATAATAGTAATCTATATAATAACATTTATTTTTATTTTTATTGAATAATTTACAGCAAAGCAAAGAAAGCAAAGAGAGGAATCTAAAACTTTTGACTTAAACGTAAATGAACAGAAACCTTAAAACCACTCACACAAAATTGCAGAGAAAAAGAAAAGAAAAATCTCTAGCCTCGATGTCTTCTGATCAAGAGCTTGCAAGAGAGATCAACTTCTGGGGAGAGACTTCAGAAAAAGACTTCTTCAATCTCAAAGGCATCATCGGCTCCAAATCATTCTTCACTTCTCCTCGAGGACTCAAACTCTTCACTCGCTCATGGCTACCCTCCTCCTCCTCTCCGCCACGTGGTCTCATCTTCATGGTCCATGGCTACGGCAATGATGTCAGCTGGACTTTCCAGTCTACTCCCATCTTTCTTGCTCAGATGGGGTTCGCTTGCCTCGCTCTCGACATCGAAGGCCATGGCCGATCCGACGGTGTCCGCGCCTATGTTCCTTCCGTCGATCTCGTCGTCGAAGACATCATCTCATTCTTCAATTCGATTAAGCAAAACCCTAAATTTCAGGGCTTGCCTCGGTTTCTCTTCGGGGAATCAATGGGCGGCGCAATTTGTCTTCTGATCCATTTCGCCGATCAGTTAGGGTTCGATGGAGCGGTTCTTGTAGCGCCTATGTGTAGAATATCCGACAAAGTGAGACCTAAATGGCCAATTGATCAGTTTCTGATAACGATCTCTAGATTTTTGCCGACTTGGGCGATTGTTCCGACAGAAGATCTATTGGAAAAATCGATCAAAGTGGAAAAGAAGAAACCGATTGCGAAGAGAAATCCGATGCGTTACAGTGATAAACCGAGGCTAGGGACAGTGGTGGAGCTACTAAGGGTTACAGATTACTTAGGGAAGAAGCTAAAAGATGTGAGTATACCTTTCATTGTGGTGCACGGAAGTGCTGATGTAGTCACTGATCCTGAGGTGAGTAGAGAGTTGTACGAACATGCCAAGAGCAAAGACAAGACATTGAAAATCTACCAAGGGATGATGCATTCAATGTTGTTCGGTGAACCCGATGACAATATTGACATTGTTCGTAACGATATTGTCAATTGGTTGAATGATAGATGTTGTGGAGACAAAACCAAAGCCGAAACCCAGGTTTGAATTCATTGTCTGTCTGATTTGCTCATCATTGATGTAATGTTTGTATAGTCATATTTTTATCATGAAACCATATATGGGTTAAGTGATTAGAGATTGATGTAATAATGTTCTTTTTCATTCTATATACAAAGCAAAGTTATCCTTTGATTCAGCTCCTTCTTTGCACGAACCTACAGTTAGTTCAAAAGATCTTTTCCTCTCTAAAAAGCTGCACAAACCCTGAAAACTCCCTAATATATGTACCTGAGTTTGTTAGAGGACCTTCGAGCTCTCATATATCTGCCATGAACAGATAGTTCAAATCCTCTACAGAGAGCTGCGATTGACGACTACCTTTTGCATCTTCTCCAAATGCAGAAGCCACCATCCTTCTCTTCTTTTCCTGCACAGATCAATATTTTGTGAGGAAAACTATCTAGTATAGCGTGTAATGAAATCGCATTATAAACACTGTAGAAATGACGACAGACCTGAAGAGCCAAAATACGATCTTCAACGGTGTCTTTTACTGTTCACCTCACTACTTTTACTGGTCGTGTCTGTCCAATACGGTGCGCTCTGTCAATTGCTTGATCTTCAGTGGTCGGGTTCCACAATAAGTCAAGCATGAGAACATGACAAGCTGCAACCATGTTTAGCCCAAGACTAGCAGCTTTGAGAGACATTATCATTACAGAAACCTAAAGTGACAGTAAGAAAACCAGAAAATATCATCATGTGTAAAGATTGTGGACTCAGACAACATAATATGGTCTTTGAGCGGCAAACCTCAGGGAGAGTATTAAAATCTTGGACTGCTGCATCTCGAGCTGCTACCGTCATCTTCCCATCAAATCTTCTATACTGGATACCAGAACTCTTAAGACCAGCTTCAACCAGGTCCAGCATCTTCATCCATTGTGAAAACACTATGGCTTTTTCTACAACTACCTTAGCCAGAACATCCACGCTACTCTTTGGTGGATTTGAAGGTAAACCGAATGATCAGTCAAGCTGCTGATTATTCTCTTCATTTTGAGATCTCCGATTCAAATCATTCATGAAAGTCAGTCGGATTATGATGTCTACTCAGTGATTGCAAGATATCTAGAGCAGCCTTTTTTGATGAACCACATGGAACATTCGGGATACAATGCCCACCAGTCCCAACAGAATCTGAAGTGGCACGATCAGGTGGAGCATCAAGTTTATGCAAGCCAAGCATAGCATGTTCCAGTGTTTCTTTGGAAAATAATGATGAAATTTCAAGTTCGGCTTTGCAGTTTGAAAGTGGGCATATATAATTATTGCCAGTAAGGCATTCGTAAATGCATAGTTTACAGAAAACGTGACCACAGACCGAGACAACAGCATCATCGGGTGCATCCTGTAGGTGAAAAAGGGACAGATTGGTAAACATAAGAGAGTTTGGCATCTTGCGAAAGAAAACAATCCAAGAATCCAAAGCAGTTCCTCGGAGTTTGAAGGATTATTCAAGAATAGAGAATCTTACATTGCAGATACCACAAATTGTCAATGAAGCTTCTAAGCGATGCAGAAGAATGATTTGCTCCTCATGTGAAAGCTTCTTAGCGACTTCATCTGAGGATGTCAATGAAGAACTGGATACGAGAAGAGGATGACCACAAGCTTGACGAAGACGCAACAGCATCAACAAAATATTTACATAGTTTTGTTTCACCGTTCCAGCTTCTGCATATTCCTGACAGTGCAATACCATGTCATTTATATGAATCTTTATAAACAAAGAAAAAGCTTTCAAAATCATAACAAACAGAGAAGCTTCCATATGAGATCGTATAATGCATTTGTGTATCCGTGTCTATATGAATATCTTTAAATAAAGAATCAGCATTTAACTCCAAACAACGTCCGTAGTCATACCTTGAATTACTCACGCGAGTCACACTCTAATTTTAAGTAGAAATCACGTTCTTCTTTGGTGAAGTCCACTTTCCTCAACTCAATCGACTTCAGAGGCAAAGAGATTATGGATTTTCCATCAAGGAGTGTATCTAACGATTTTACTAGAGATTATGGATTTTTCTGTTACTTAAATTACACTTGTGTCATTGTGTGTCCTGTTTGTATCTGATGTCTCATTCAATTTATTAGAAATTTATCTATTTACGTTCTGTCATCATATGCTTAATAGTTTTTCTTCGTTAAAGATGATGTAATCTATGTGTAAGGCATCTACTTCTTGCTCGCTGTGTCGACAAATGCCATTGTTCTTTAATTCGATAAGATTATATCTAATGCAGCAGGCCTTTCTGGACGAATTGGAAAAATCTATTGCCCTACTCGGTTTTAATTATCCCTCTACCTGCCCGGTTAAAGAGCTTCTTGACAACTCACATCAGTTTAAGACAGCTAGCGAAGTAAATGGAGCAATTTACAAAAGCCAGAGTGGTGAAACAGGTAATTGCTCAACTTTCTACTGGTTGTGGATTAAAGACAGCAAGTGAAATAGTGGACATCTCTCTAGCAATTCTCAGTTTGCAAACAATGTAATTAATTGTTTATGATTCTTACAGTCGTAGTTTCTCTCATGTGTCATTTAGATTTACTCTTGAAACTTTGTCAATTTACCAACTTGATGATGATGTTATGTTTGTGAATTAACAGGTACCAAACTTGAACACTTGTTAAAGATGCTGACTTGGACTCAGAATCAACTGGATGAAAAAGTAGAGTATCCACGCATCATTTTGTACTCAGAGTCATAATCTCATCACAATGATTCTTTCTTCAACTCTTTCAGTAACTAAAGGGAACAAGTATAGTGAAGATGTAACTGATCCGTTGCAAGAACATGAGAAGACCATTGCTTCATATTGTATAATGTGATTGAGATGAAGTTTCTTTGGCCTTGCATTTATGATAACAAAAGGCATTTAGCTTTCTGATGGAAAAATATAGGACCACTTGGTGATAGCAGTAAACAAGAGGCGTTGGTTACTGGTTAGGCTTTTATTCTCCAACATGGTACGGCTCCTAGAAATTTACTTGTGATGAGGCTATTGAATTGGTTTTGAAGTTCGTTGGCTGTTTGACTCGCTAACAAAAAAAGTTGCTTCTTTGTCTCCCTATTTTTCACTGTTTATTTGTACAAAAGAATAGGTCAACTTGTAGAAATGTGTTAGGTGCGAGTCAATCGCATTTCTAGTTTCTGCTTCCAGTATGTTCGTTGCGGAATAGATAATTCTATTAAGCATAATTCAAAAACTCGAACTAGTTAGATTTACAATTGCTTTATAATTATTCGACTTTTAGAATTATCCAGAGTTAGTTCCATAGTTGTTTATTAGAATAGTTAATCATTGTTTTTGTTTCAACATGGAGATTAGTACCCAAGAATTAATGTTGTCATGGTTTTTAGATTCTCATATTAAAAAGCTTAATTGCGATATAGAATGATCAAGGACTTGTCGAGATAATTGCTTTCGACCTTTTTGAAGTACATTGAAACATAGGATTCAAGATTTGATCGGAAAGATCTCTAATGACCAATAAAAACAAAAAGAAAAAAGAGGAAGAAAGAGATTTGACAAGGTCAAAACTTGACAGCGATAACATAAATTAGAGTGATTTTTTGGAGTATACAATCGCCGGATAATGTCTGAGAATTTCCTCCTCCGTCGTCAAAATTCAAGGCGTAACTCCAAGGATCATACTGAAACATAGTCTCCTTCTTCTTCTTCTTCACCGCCGCCTTCACCTTCCGGAATATCTTTTTCCGGTACTGATTTATCGCCTCTAATGTATCCTCCAATCTCATTTTACTCAGCAAATTCAAACTAAACCCTTTTTCTGGAGTTGAAAGCTTTAAAGGATTTGGATCTTTTGGGGTTTTGTAAGGGAAGAAGTAAGCAGGTTTTGTTATCTGGAGTTGAATTCGTGTGAGGAATTAAGCATTGGGGTTCACGAGAAAGAGATATAGCAGAGGAAGACGAAGAAGAAACTTTGGGCAGAGTGCCTTAAAGCATCGTTTTCGGATACTCTGTTTCTCTTTTTATTTTATCTTTCAACTGTTTCGTCTTTGTCTCCTACTCTCTTAACGAATCAATATTCTTTTCTTTTTCTTTTCATCTAGTTTATTTTTGCCAATTTAAAACAGATAAATCCTATGATAATATAAAATCTTTAAGAAAAAGAAAAAAAAAAGAAAAAACAAAGAAAAACCAATAAATAGATATAAATAACCAAAATACGGAGTAAAAGATTAAGGAAATCAATAACTGATTTAACAATTGAGATTTTTATTAAATTTACCTAAAGAAAATCCAAATTTCATAATTGAATTCAGCTATATTAAAATTCTTTTATTGTACTGTTGGTCCAGTCTTATCGACAAAGTGGATTGTGGTCCAAATGTCCAAGAAGGAAAAAAAGATCAAATTCGAAAAAGGTTTTCAGTGGCGAACTTGGAGGAAAAGAAAGTGGAGCTGTTTCTAGGACGTTAGAAGAATGAAAGAAGAAAAAGACCCTAGCCACTAAAATAGGCAAACACTTTTGTAATCAAATTCGCTGAATAAAAACCATTTCGTTCATCTCTTTACTTTCGTATTATTTTAGCTCTCGATTCACTTAACTTTGGTTGATTAATTGAGCATCATCATGTGCCTAAAAAATGTAACATTCAATGAGCGACTAGTTGACTTATCAATTTTGTGATGTACGCAGATTTTTGAAGTAAAAAGAGTGTATTTGTTGTTGAGAATTTAGAGGCTATAAGATTTTTATTTGATATGTAATTACTGCATTTTTATTTTGAAATTCGTCAAATGATTTGAATTATTTTCGGGTTTACCAGTAAAATAGTTTTATGGTAATCCATCGTATACAAAAATATATGGAGTCGAAGCCTAAATGACCATATGGCATAGGCGAAGTATTTGTAAGTTAGGATGTGGTGTCGTATTAAGTTTAATAGGTGTTGGTCTCAAAACAGATAACGAATTGAGTTGAATGATGCAACAAAAAAGCTTTAGACAAATAAATTGAATTATTTAACAATACTATTGTTTCCGCATATGGGTGGTACTGCTTTCCATATAATTCCACAAGAGTCAATATGAGATACAATACAGTATACGAAGTCTTTTCTCTTTTCACTATGAGTTTGAGGTTCTTTTGTGGATTATGACCTGTATTTTATCTGTTAAAATAAAGAAGATTAAGTTTTTGGTGAATTATTCAGAACTACTAAAGATGCTAGAAATCTTTCCTGCTTGGCTAGCGTTTTTTTTACTTTGAAGATTTTTTAAAACTATAGAACATTTTTTGTGCTTGCAACGTTATCTTGATTTTACAGCCTATCAATCACAAGTCAAATTTCTTAGTACATAATGTTAGATTGCTAGCTAGATATCATGTTTTTGTTGAGAATGTACCCGTACACTCGTTCATATATTTTTAAATATGAGTTAAGTCAAAAAAAAAAAAAAAAAACAAATACTATTGTTTGACATCAGCTGAGATGGTTGTATCTGATATTTTTGCTTGCCCATGTTTTTACTATTTTCTTTCCAGCCAAACTAAGCCCAAATGTTCTTCTTTTTTATGACAACTGCTGAATTTGTTTTCAACTGGTTTTAATTTGGGCTTTGGTGAAACAAGTAGATCACTTTTTAGCTCAGACCTATAGTGTTTTTTGTTGTTCTTATCAATAGTGTTTACTTTTAGGATTAACTAAAAATAATCATCTAGTCACGCCTGTCTTTAATAGTAGGTAACAAAGTGTTCGGTGTGGCTCAAAATAAAAGTTTAAGATTCTGCATTAAGTAAACAAATTAACAAAATTCACTTAATTCTCTATGTAAGTTTTTAAGAAAAGCTGTGCAATAAAGGACAACATGTGTGTCCCCGAAAAGTTACACTTTTTTTTTTCTTTGTTTTTAAATTTCTCTTAAAATCCCAAAACTTTCACATTCTCACATATTAGCCCCACTTGCTCCATCTTCCTTCTAATCTCTCTCTCAAACCAACAACACTGCAACTTAATATTTTCCCTTTCATTCAGAAATGAGAGAGCTTGAGCGCTTGAACCATCCTCCATGGCCGCCGATTGGAGCTCCAATGAATCTCAGGCGAGAAGAGCCGTGGAAATCTCGATTTGACGACTCTGTTAATGCCGTCTCTTTTGGATTTGTTGCTACAGCCATTCTTATCTCTATGTTCCTCGTCATGGCTATCTTCGAGAGACTGATTCGAACCACCACTACAACTACTACCTCAGATTCTTCTTCTGATCGCGTCCTTTCGGGTATGGATTCTCGGGTCGGATTCGATGGCTCTGCAACTAAGCTCGGTTATCAATCTCCCAAGGCAAGTATTTTTTACTTTATTCCCTCTATAATTCACAGAATAAACTCGCAAACACACAAATTCCTTAATTTTCGCTTTATTGTCTACTTAATTTCTTACTGTTTAATTAAAATGTTGATACTTTTTTTTTACTTATCTAGAGATTCCATTAGTTCTTCAGTTCTCTTTTTTTTGCAATTATTTTTTTAATCTGATGTTGACATTTAACATGAATATAGGTTAGAAACTTTTTAAAAAAACTTTAGTTTTAGATGTCAAATTATTATTATTTTCTTCTTAAATCTTTGAATAATGTGTTTAATGAAGCAAATTTGGTATAAAAAAATTTCAGTCTTTGGATTAATTTCATTTGATGTGAACACGTTCATACCAAAAGCAGAAGAAGAAAACATCATAAGGTTTTGATTTTGTGTACTATTTATGTATTGAAAGAGACCCAACATTGCACATGCTGTTACATCATCAATATTAAAGATGTCTCATAAGCTTGTTTACTCACACATGCATACACTGTTTGAGTGTATACATATGTATGTATATATGGTGATGCATTCATTGATTAGTTTTGTCATTCAGAATCTCGCTGTTTCTTTCCCTTCTTCATAATGACAAAGGAGACAAGAAAGAAATGTAATAGAGTTTTGTTTGTTGAAGATTGATTAATATGTAAGTATTGACGTGTATAATACCAACTATGCGTGTTGTAGATGGAAAAGGAGGTCTAACGTCTATGTCTAAATCATGTGTGCCTGACATTTCCTAGGAACACAAATGGCCCCACAAGCCTTCTTGTAACCTGACATTACTCCTATGCTATAGTCTTTTCTTGTATGTCATCTTCTTCGGTTGGCACACAGTTTCATGGAGGTTGCAATAGTTGTTTGACTCTAATATCATATAAGACTTGAAGTAGGACAGATTCAACACCCCAATATGTGAACTTGAATGTCATTAGAGAAATATGTGTTTCGTCTTAATTAAACAACTCAAGGACTTAGATCTTCATTGTCATATTCTTGGGGGTAATAGTTTCTTGGAGAGTACCTTTTGTCTCTCGTAACGTTAAGTACTAAATATTAGTTTAACTTTGGCCTCAAATTGAATCCCTCTCAAGATACAAACTTGGATGTGTTTTGAGAAGTGGGGTTTTTCCACTGATCATTTCTTTGCAAATTGTGATGAATAAGGATGTTAAAGGGAGTTTAAAACTCGGATTATTACTTCTTCCTTAACAGTTGCGGGTCTTGATTACCGATGAAGAAGCTCTTGTTATACCTTATATTCTTGTTAGGAATTGTCAATCTGATAGACATATCGATTTGGATAATAGATCATTATAGATGGATATGGAACAAAACCATGTGATCAAAGAGTGGAAACATTCAAAGACATGGGAGGACCCATATAATGTATACTTAAGACCGAATGTGTTTGCCCTTTTGTTCATTTTAACCTGAGTTGCTGTTGGTGAACAATAAATAACACATGCTTAGATCTGTCATTGTCTTCTGCCACTCAAAATTCTCATTTGCTTGTGATTTGTTGGCTCATCAAGCAAAATCCTTTTCAAGAATCTTTGCTTCTTCTATCTATTGGATCTATGTTGTGTTGTTATTGATGTGAAAGTTTTCTTCTTTTCTTTCCTTTGCAGATGACTGTATACTCAAATGGTGTGTCGGTATTGATGCCAGGAGACAATATCCCTACGTTCATCGCTCATCCAGCGCCCGTGCCTTGTCCTCCACCTCAACACATCTCACAATCGCAGCATCAACATAGCTC
This sequence comes from Lepidium didymum, assembly GCA_963920545.1. Lineage (NCBI taxonomy): Eukaryota > Viridiplantae > Streptophyta > Magnoliopsida > Brassicales > Brassicaceae > Lepidium > Lepidium didymum. The sequence continues at coordinate 4,177,872 of OY986992.1, forward strand.
ATCAAGAGACCCCGCCAGCTCAAACCCCATTCAAGAATGTTGAAGACTGTTTATTTCGCTTTACCACAATTGACTTATTTAGACACTCGAGCTACCAACCACATTGAGTTGAGCTGGTGTTTTGTTTTTTGGTTTTTTTTTCTCCCGATGAATTGGCTACATTGATTGGGTTCAGGGAGATTATTTATCCGTAATTTGTGTACATATCTGTAGGATCGAGAACTGGGTTTATATATACCCTTTAATTAAGCATATATATTCAAGATTTTGACTTCGGGTTTATACTTTCTCTGCTAGCTGCATTTATAAGTTCACAGATAAAAGAAGCGTAGAAAGTGTTATAAAGAATTAAAGCTTTTGAATCTGAGAAAATGTCTGAATACTTCTCTGCATTAGATTGAAAAAGAAATTGGTCTTTATAGAGACCTTACAAACTCAACGAAAGAGACTAAATCAACTATCACCTATTCTAACGCTAAGTGCTAACATGATGAAACTAACTCCTACAAAACAGGACTTATTCAAGCTAAATTGCAGAACCAAATTACTGAAGCAAATTAAAACCAAAGTAAACCAAAAACTCAAACCAAATCATTCTTCAGAAAGTGCATTTCCCAATTCTCATGCGAGTTTATCAAATTCAAATCTATAATGGGATAAGAATTCCGATACTTTGAACTGATATAAATTAAATTTCATACTAGAGAAAATAGGCTTTGATTTGGGTAAAGCGCAATGCCTGTGAAGTAGTTTGGAAAAGTTGGACGAGCTGGAAATGTGAGTATTGACGTGCGCATTGTTGACATAGGATGAATTTAGAGGTTTCTGAATCGTTATTTTAGCCTATAGGATCGAAATATATATAAAGTAAGAACTCTGGAAGTCTTCATGTTACTGAGGTAAAGAATCTAAAACGTGTCGGATTTTGGAATGCAGACATGACTCTTTTGTTATGTTGCCAACGTGGAAACCACTGTTATGTAAATGGTTTTTACATTTTTCGTTTCGTCTAGTCTTGTAATTGGTGCTTCTGTCATATGTTGTACAATCATAATTCGTGAAAGTTAACTTATATATATATATAAATTTTTGTTTATTATCATAAATTCTACCTATCGACAAAGTAGGTCCGATATTATCAAAAACCCTATTCGAAATTTCTTAAAAACTTAGAAAAATAATAACGTAAAGAAATATTTTTGGCTCTATTTACTAAAAATTAATAAACTCTGAAATTTTTTGCGTTCTACTTACTAAAAAAATCTAAAAAAATTTTGGATTCTAAATACTACAAAATTTTATAAACTTTTAAGAATTGTGAGCCCTAATATATGAACACATGGTTTATGCCACGGTCCCAACCTGCATATGGAGACTAAGTTGTGAATTTTACGGATTAAATCATAGTCAAGATTTCACGGTTTGGATTGACTGGCAATTACATTCAGTCAGTCAGTCGCTGATGACAATGTACTTTACGTCTAAAGCCATATGTACAGTACGTAAAATAGATGTCGTTGAAGAAATTACTAGTAATGAGCTGTTTTAGTCGATTCAAATTAAAGGTTAAAAATAAGTCATAAGAAAAGTCTTTAGTGCTTTACTTGGAACCAGAAGAAAACAAAAAATTGGCCATCTACTTGATTAACTTCAACTAGTTCAGTACATAGTAAACTCACTGGGCCACTTGTCATTAACAATTATGTGGGTAAATACATAGAAACCTTATTATTCTGGCTCTTCACTGTTAAGTTGTTTTTACGTCCACTGTTGGGTTTTTCTTTAAGAAAGTTAGAGTAGTTTATACTTTACAGGTAGCTAGATTGCTACAGATTAATCTGGATTTTCATGTTATAAATAAATTATTTTGGTAAGAAAGTGAGAAAACATTATTACTTTTAGGTTTTTCACTCAATAGAGTAACTCAAAATATTGCCAATAAATACCCAAAAGTCTCTCACTTTCATATTCACACAATACCAAAAGGACTCACTTTCTCCAATTCAAACGACGTCATTTTTCTGGTATGGGTTGTTGCGTCAGCTCCGCCATCGCCGACAAGAAATATGAGCTTGTTTCAGTCAAGAACATCTCACCGCCTTTATCTGTTGTCGAGGAAAAGACAGTCGTAAAAGAAGTCTTGTCCGAAACCACATTGTTCACTTCCTGTAATGATAATTTGGCAATGGAGACGGCGAAGACGACGGAAGAGGAGGAGGAGGAGAAGAAGAAACCCGGAATTGTTGTCGATGTGTCTCCAGACCCGGTTCTGACTAAGCCCGGTTTAGTTGAACCAGAAAAAGGATCGGAAGTTTCGGAAATTTGTAGTTTGAGTGAGAGTTTGCTTTCGATCGTGAGTGGTTTCGACGAGGAAGAAGTGAAGAAGATGAAAACACAGAGAGTGAGACAGAGATCTCCGGCGAAATGTCGGAACCAAGTCATGGGTAGTTACTCGAACCGGAGAACTGATGTCTCCTTGTAAGAGAAACACCGAAACAGAAGGATCAGTGAAGCTTGTACAATCGGGTACGGGTAAAAGAGACTTGACTGAAACATCCGAAAGGAGGTCTAGGTCTCCGGCGATTAACAGGTCTCTCACGATGGGTCCGACTCGGAGTCAGAATAGTACGGAAAGTGGTGGAGCAATGAAGAGAAAAAGTCAGTCTCCGGGTCGGGTTAGATTTGATCCGAATAAAAACGGGTCGGAGCAAGATTGTCGTTATCATCAGTGGCCAGGTTCTAAAGACAAAAATGCCCCTAACGACTCGTTTGAGAACCCTCTGGTTTCTATAGAGTGTTTCATATATCTATGAAAAAAGAATATTCTCGTATTATCATCGGAATTTACCTTTGTATTCATTTATAAAATCGAAGTTTTTTAAATCAATCTGTTTTGTTTATTCGCATGCTTGGCCGTTGCAGGATTTGTTTGGCTGCGATCGATCTCGTAAAATGTATTCAGTTTTTGATTATAGAAGATAAAATTAATGCATGAATACGATATGAAATGTGAGTAGGGCGGCACAAGATTTGGTTCTGTGACATTAATGATTATATTTTTCTGACAGTCAAAATCAGAGGTCACATAACTTTGACCCCCACAAAAATGACAATACGCTAGATTCAGACATGCAGATTGCTATGATCGTCTCAAGTAATAAATTTCAATTAATTTATATGAATATTTGAGTTCTAAACTCGATCAACCTCAATGTTGTTCTTACTAATTATCTTAGGGCATCTCCAACCACAATGTTAAAACTACTAACTACAAAAATAATAAATATCACATTAAAACTAATATTTTATTATTAATTTTTTAACATGTAATAGTTTTTTCTAAATATTTATTATTTTTTATTAATTAATTAATATAAGATCACAACAGTTTAATTAAAAATATTTTCATAATGATTTATAATGTTGTTTGTTTTAAATTTCTTAATGTTAGTAATTATTTAAGTATATATTTTGTTTAAAATAATCAATTACAATATTAAATAGCAATTAAAATTATAACGGATTTAATATAATTGCTTAAACTAAATAAGATAAACTCAATTGTCGAATTGTTCTTAATCTGGTGGTTAGAATGATCAAGCTAATGACTTGGCACAAGAGTTCGATTTCTACCTATTATAATATAGTAGCTTAAAAATGAATTTTAGAAGTAAACTTTAGACTATAGATTAGACTTTGTCAATCTAATTATTGATTAAAAAAAATCTTAATTAAACTATTACTAAATAACGTGACTTACGTCAACGACGAACGTTTATGTGGAATGATATAATTAAACATAATACACATTTTGATTAAAATATAATAGTATTTTAATTTTTACGGTTTTGAACAGTATCATACCAAATATAGTGTAATATTATAGAAGAAAAAGAATTACACTATAATTGTGAAAATTTTAATATTGGGTTAAAGATAAAAAACTACAAATTCTATATTATTTTAGTGTTTTTGTGTTGAATTAGAGATGACCTTAGTTATGAATGAAAGAAACAGGCTATGGATAACAATAATTTTTAGAAAACCAAAAACTAAAAATTACATCATTATTCATCTTTAACATTTATTGTTGGTAGATATGTCCATGTAACAAATCACAAAACTACTTTCTCGAATATCATTTTCGTATCGTAGATAAATTCGATCTTTTGTACAAGTATATAGTCATTAGTTTTTTTTTTTTTTTTGTCGAGAAATATAGTCATTAATTATTGTAGCTTTACTTAAATACACATAAGTTTAGATTCGATCGTGTAATGTATGAAAGTTGATTTTTAGTGAACTTATATAAAGTGACAAAAATCCGATTGTTGGTTTTTGTCTGGTAAATCATTCATACGCTTCTTCTTTTTTAACTTTTAGCAATTTTCTTTCTATTATTTTGAAAACTTTTCCAGGCTCGTCTTTTGGAGAGAGTAGGGTGTTGCAAAGATTTTGCTTTATTAACGTTTTCTTGCTTGTCCTTTTGCACCCCACAATCACATAACTAATTTATTGGATACATCTTCAATATTTTCCGGCGAGAGGAAAAAAAAAAAAAGGTTTTGTCTCACACTTGTACATATTGAAAAATTAATAAAACAGAACGAGACCATCAATTCTGATCAATTTGATGTAAAAATTGAAGTACTGATCGATCAAGTTTGATGTTGAAGTTTTCGAATTTTCATAAATTATAGAAATTTATCCCAAATAGTTTTTGGTCTAGTAGTTTTCTCTATTAAAAATGTTATGAGTTCAAGTGTACTTAAAAAATCTGCTCTCCAAAAAAGAGTTATATTAAATTATTTGGATGTCGCTTTAAAAATATACGGATCTCGGGTCAGAACCTTTTAATCATAAAAGAATAACTATAGAATTTTGTCGTTCGAACTGTTTTGTTGTCGTGAATTTCGAAGAGTTAATATTTATAAGAGCATCTCCAACCCACCTATATTTTTGACTTTAAATGCTAGTTTAGAGTAAATTTACTCCAATCCAAATCTATATATATGGAAATGCTATTTTTTTTCTTTATATATAGGGGAATGCTATTTTTTCCTCTATTTTAGAGGTGACATTTTTAAAATAAAAATGAAATATATTTAGGATATTCCCTTTTATAATAAGAAATAGAATAATACATTGGAGTAAAACACAATTTTATTATAAAGTTTCTCTATTTTAGAGTAAAAAATAGAATAATACATTAGAGATGGTCTCAGAGCATCTCCAACCCACCACTATATTTGCCCCTAAATGTTATTTTAGAGTAAAATCCTCTCCAACCCACCTCTATTTTTTACTCTAAAATATAAGAATGTTATTTTTCCCCTTATATTTAGGGGATTGCTATTTTTCCTTTTACTATGAGCTATACCAGGCTACGCCCTGTGTTTATTTAATCCGAAATCCAAAAAACATTCTACCTATTAAGACACAAATTCTTTTTATATAGATAAGTTCTACAATCAAATTCACAAGTCAAAATAATAGAGCAATCTCAAGATGGCTATACAATTCTTTTGCATTTTCAAATGTGACAAAGCCAACGTCCATCATTCATTTTTTTTTCGCTAAAAATTTCTGATAGTATTACTGAACGAGTCTTAAAAAATATAAATAATTTTACAAAAGAGGCGCCAGCCCACTAAGATCTAAGAATCAGAGCTTAGAGTCAAAAGAAAAGAAAGAAAGGAGAAAAAGGGAGGCTAAGTCCCCCTGAACCATAATGCAAGATAGTTGTTAAACTTTGGTAGGTGAATTCTAGCCAAGCAGATGTCTTTAACTCTTCTATCCACAAGGCAAAAGAGAGTTTCGCCTGGGAGTACTTTCCCATTGAAGATGCAATCATTTCGTTGACGCCATAAGGAGTATATGATTACTTGGGCAGAGATGAGCTTTAAAAGTCTCTTTGTTGTGTTGCGCTCTGACTTTTTGAGCCAAGAGAGAAAGTTTACCCATGTTTGGAATCCCATGAATGGTTGGTGCAGTCTTTGGAAACAAAGTCTCCAAACATCTTGATTGTATGGACATCTGAGTAATAAATGGTCTCGGGTTTCAGTGAATATTTCGCAAAGATAACAGGTGGAAGAGCTCATGACTCCCCATGATGCTAACCGAGCTGCGGTTGCGAGCCTATCATTATAGGCTAGCCAAAAGATGAAAGCGTGCTTCAGGGCAGACTCACAGAATCACACTTTGTTGTGCCAAGGGACTGGTACCACTACATCCGCTGTTTGGAGTCTTACTTTTGCGAAGTTGAATTGGTCTTTTAGAGGACCAGCTCCATTCTTCCATTTAAACTCATCACGAGTTCCAGACACCAATTGGGTTGATGATAGATTTTGAAGTAATAACTCAGCTTTGTCATTGCGGGCTCCCCTAATACTCCAACCTGATTCATCACCTACTGAGCATACTTTTGAATTCAAAGGGATACCATAGATTTGAGGTCCAATCTCCCTAATGAAGTCTAATAGCCTACCAAACGGAGTCCACTTATCAAACCAAAAATAACAGTCAATTCCTAAGCCAAGATTACCACAAATGAATTCTTGAGCAAGAGGCCTTAATTTTAATAGTTGACACCACATATATGATCCCACATTACTTGCGGATAGAGACCAAAAAGAATGGTTCCTTAGCGGATATGGACCAAACTTCCATTATTCATTCTTCACGAAAGTATTAAATGTCATTTTCCATGTCTTCTCAATCAGCTCTTGCATCAGAGCCGTCATGTCATATTATAATCATCTATGATGGAAACCAAAAAGATTACTTTCTATATGAAAAAATTGGAATATCAAGTGGTAGAGCACTTTTTATCCAAAGCTATACACTTACTTTAAAGTTTGACTATTTTATAAATGTTTCGGTGCAATCAGCTTCCATAAAACGCCCTTGTAATTGCTCTCGCTTAGACCATCAGCCACCCATGGACACGACCATAAACCATGGTTAAGAGTTATATTCTTATCATCGTTCTCACCACCTTGTCTCCTCTTAAGTTCCTCTAAAGAACCCAAAAACAAAGACATATTTGTGATATCTTCATGGACCTGAGAACTTTGTAAGAGACATTCATGAATATTGTATAGACGATATTAGATATTAGTATATTACTGATGCTAGAGCTAACATTTCAAACAATCAATACACTTGGAGTATAACTTTGGATCATGCTCAATGTATCTGTCACCTGTTTCTTTCAATAAATCACGGTCATGCAGAAACTCTTGTGTTAGAGCTTAGTTGTAGTAAAAATACATTCTCTGACATCAAAATTGTAGTTAGGAACGTGTATGGGAACAATGTATCATGAATTAAGACAGCTAAAGCAGATACAATGAAAGAAAGCTATCTGTGACCTTAAGTCTAATGCTTTATTTAGTGTTAACATCTAACAAATTATTGAAAGCAAACTTAAGAAACGAATCTTTTTAATCCACCAATGTTGAGAGAGGTCATAGCTAGTGAAACACGTTACTTTTTAGGGTATGTGGAAATACATAATAGTTCCAGTTATTAAACGATTTTCACAATTAGAATGCATGAGTATAGTTCCAGTTATTAAACGATTTTCACAATTAGAATGCATGAGTATTGCCTCACCTTGTACTATTTGCATATGGCGAGAATTTTGTGCAGTTGAAAAATCTCTCCTTCTATGTTGTATATACCTATACCAACAACACTAATTTTCTTCCAAGAATAGGGAATTGATACACTAAACATGGATAGATTCTTAGAGGTAGCCAATAATCTTTAAAAAAAGAAATCCAACAGCATCAAAGACACTAAATGGATTTGATGATGAAGATGATAAAATACATGAAACCGATGATAGATCATATAGAAAGCCTCATGTCCCGCACATATGGGGTATATGCCTACAATGAGAAGATTTCAACCCAAATTAAGAACAAAAGAAATCACACATACTCTGATCTACGAAACCATGGAAGAAATCACAAAGACAACCAATAAAAGGGTAATACCAGAGATTGCGCAAGCCTAAGAAAAGCAATAGACGTGTGAACTGTCACGAGAGTATCTATCGTCGCGGAAGGTTTATATTTAGGATTTGGGATGAACCTTTTATATTCCTTCGAGCAATTCTCAAAACTATTGGCTATAAGAGTATAGAGAATATGTTTTATAATGTGGCGGCCTGAGAAGAAAGTAGAAAATGCTGATGTGGCTGCCTCAGAAGAAAGTAGAAAGTGGTGATGTGGATGGCCTAGGAAGCCACCAATTGATACTTTTAGTATATATAGATATAGAAGTGAACCTTTTCTTTACAAATCAATCCTAATATTTCATAAATAATATTAATAATCAATAATAATATGATTTTAACTCGAATACCAATGGCCTCTCACAGCACTCACATTTTCATAGTTCACTAATTAATAAATTATCATTTCACTTTTATTTAATCACACCACATATCATTGCTTTTCAATTATTCATAGGATTTACAACAAATAAGCATTTGAAAATCCAATATATAATATGTAAATACATATTCCAAATATATGAAGGATTTTTTCAGGTTTAATACGATTGAAAAGAGGTTATCAAGTAAAAATATGATTTTCAATTGAGTAAAAGACATCATAACAATGAAAAGTTCATAGATTAAACAACATAAAAATAAAAATATAGTGGTCGTAGTATCTAAACCAAAACATATTATGTTTTATTGGTTTTATACGATGTGTAATGTAATTTTCTTTATACTAATTGAATTATAATAAATATTTATTTAAATAATATAATATTTATGGAAATTTTTTAAAGAATAAAATAATCGAGGTTGAATTGTAATTTCTAGAAATAAAACTGTATTAATGATAAATTTAAATTAGAATATATATAGAATATTCTTTTTATAATAAAAAATAGAAAAATATATTAGAGTTACTCTATTTTATAGTAAAAAATAAAAGAATATATTGGAAATGGTCAACGGATAAAAATATGGTAGGGACTAGAGACAATGTACAACCAAATATTTGAAACAATTAATTTAACACCTAAATATATTTGAAACAAATGACGTGTTTCATTAAAATAAATTAAAACATTCGTTATGTGTTCATAGGTGCCTTGGATCCTGTCTGCTCTAAAAGGTGACCATAAAGTACCATTGCATTCTTTAATTTTTGTTTCGCCTTTTATGAGTAATAAGGGAGAGATCATGTTACAAATTAAGGACAAAAGTAAAGCCTAAAATTCACTATATCTATTATACTATTTTTGACTTTTTAAATAGACTATATATTAGTTTGAATTCACTTTGATACATCTTCCATTCTTAACTATTTTTCATATGCATTTATGTATGTGTTAGAGTTTCAATCATTATTAGCATTAACATATTGTTTATTAATAGTTTAATCAGTGGTATATGACAAATCTATCAATATCGATTTCTTGAATTTTAAAACATAGAAATCAAAACAAATCCAAAAACTATTAATTGATTTTTTTTTACAATCTAGATTCGATCCATAATTTAAAATCTACGTCCTAAAATATCTTTTTAATTATATAAGAAAAAATCAAATTCCTAACTAAGTATATATATATATATATATATTAGATACTCCATGATGTGCATGATATATATTTTTGTGAAAAATTAATATGTATTTATAATATTTCTATGTGATATTTATTTTCTTTTTATTTATTTTATTGTCTGATTTGTATATATATATATATATATATATATTAGATAATACTCCATGCTGGCCATGACATATATTTTCTTTATGATATATGTTTTGCCTATGTATTATGTCTTGTCGGTTCAATTAAAAGTAAGGTTGACAGAAAAAATTTGGAAGAATTTGAAAAATGCCTTCAACTAACGACCCTTGTTCAATAAGAACATTTCCAAAAAGGAAATTCATTTTGAAGTTTCACAAATTTCAATTTGAAGGTTTTAATTTTTTTCTCCAAAGTATACTCTATTTTTTAAGTTTCTGGATTGTTTCAAAAACAAAGTTCAAAACAAAACTTCAAAATATTTATTTATTTGCATTATACTCCTTATTATTGATCACAAATTAATTAAAAGCATAAAACTTTTATAATTAACTATAAAACACATATAAATATTGCAAACACCATTAATTACTAAAACATTACATTAAACATAAAATTACACGACAATAAAAATAAAACATACAATTGAAATTACAAATTACAATAAATATCATATTACTCAACAAAATTATTTCCATAAAATTCCTATATCTCCTATATGAGATCAATCAATGTATTTCGAAATAATAAAATGAGTCTCTTTTTTTCATTTTCATTATATATATATATATATATATATATATATATATATATATATATATTAACCATATGTATATTAACCATATATATATATTGGATTGAGTAAGAACATGTCAAAATGGTTTCATAGCTTTTCATTAAAGATTCGAAGTAGCCGTTGTAATCTCTGCGCTATTAGGCCTACGAGAGGCATCTTCCGTTAAATGGGCTTCACCATTCTATTACCCACTAATATTGGGCCATGTTTTGTTTGTCTAGAGCCCATCATAATGGGCTACTCGCAACAATAATGGTAAGTGTGTTACACCCAACAGTCACTTATGAATATGGAAATTACTCTCATGATCTTCCTCTCACACTAGCCCTCCACATACTAACTGACAACCAAAAAATAGAATTAAACCAACCAAAATAAGAGAAATTGAATTGAACCAAAATCAATTAAACAACCGAATATTTTTTAAATTTGATAATCGAAAGAATCAAAATTAAACCGAGAATCAAATAATTACATGAAAGAACTGAAATACAATTATATATTTTAACATAATTATTTATATCGAATTTAATAATTTAAATTTACAAAATTGTAATTATAAATCCAAATTTATTAGATTTTTTTTCCTTCAATCCAAATTTGTTATCCAAATTTGTTAGTTAATTTGAAATTAAATTACTAAAAAAACAAAAAAATTCATTTTTTTAAATAATTAATTTATGATTCTTCATTTTTTTTTCTTAAAACTCGATAGAAATATTAGAACCGAATTAAAACCGAACCAAACCGACTAAATAACTGAATGGTTCCTAAATTTTTATACCCGAACCGATATAAAAATATATCTGAATAGTTCCTAAATTAGAGAACCGAAAAAACCAAAAATTGAAAATAACTGAACAACCAGAAGGATCTCAAACTATGAAATGATGGCATGCCATTAAATTATTACTATTGAATCTTTCACAATTCCTCCATCACATCAAACAATAAAAAATATATACACAGATTATATATCCATAAATAGTGATCGTTTGTTGTAACTGTAAGCACAAAACCAGAATTATTAATTGTTATTACAAAAAAATGAAGGTGTAAATATATTGACCAAATGGGGTCTCACTCTCTTCTGCGTCCACTAAAGAATTCGCAGAGCTTTCTTCACTCAACTGTTTTCTTGGCCCAACTCACTGAATATATATTGTTGTACGTTCGTAAATTTATCAGCACAAAACAAAAAATGATATTGTTTGCTGTTTTAAATATTTGGATTTAATAAGCGATTAACGGAATATTATCTGCAAACATAATGATATTCACTGCTACTATCTTCTGGCATTAGAATAAAATAAAATAAAATAACATGAAGAAATCATAGTTAGATGAGCAAAGCGACAATTAGAAAAGAGAGAGACAAGTCTTTGAAAGTATTTTTCTGTTTCACACTTTTGAGACGAAACCCTTAATTCTTAAAGGCTTAAGCTTGAGAAAAACAAAGCCGTTGGCTTTGTAAGCCGCTCGTTCTTCGAGACAAAACACACTCTCTCTTTCTCTCTCTCACTTCGTCTCTTTCTTCTTTATCTCTCTCTCTCTCCGACGAAATTATGATTCACTTTCCCTTTTAGCCAGGAATATCCCTGTTTCACCCTTCTTCTTCTTTACCTTTCATCACATTCCCACTAAAATCTCCGTTTTTCAAAACGTGTTCTTGGAAACAAACAGTCGAATCCAAGCTCAAGGGTTTTCCCATCTTCAGTGGAGACTGAAGTCATGAGCTTTACAAGAATACAAGTGTTCTTTGTTCTCTCTGTTTTAGCCTTGACAATGCCGTTCTCGGGTGGAGTTACCAATCTACGTGATGGTAGTTATCTCTCTCTCCGTCTGCAAAGGTTTTTCATTTTGGGTTCGAGCTTTGTTTGCTTGTTTTGGTTAGTTGAACTCTCTAGAGTACGACTTCTTTCAAGTGAAAATGACTTACATTAGTTTTAGGGTAAACTAGAGAAGCTCTAGAGCTATCTACGGAGCTCCAGATTGTCAGATTTTATGACTCCGAGACAAGTCTTAAAAACCCTAGAGTTTTGTTTTTGGCACATAAGCTCCAATTAGGGTTTAGTTCAAGACCCTGAGATTTACTCTTGTCCTCCTTTAACTCTCATATTCAAACAGATTATTGAGTCTCTAGTAAAACTGTGTTAGATTAATTATGTTGTGATTGTTTTTTTTGTTTTGTTTAACCTTTGCAGTTTCGGCGATTAATAACTTGTACATCACTTTGGGAGCACCATCTTTACCTCGGTGGCTTTCTTTTGGAGGAGACCCTTGTGGAGAAAAGTGGCAAGGTGTGGTCTGTGATTCCTCAAACATCACAGAAATGTATACTTTCTCTTCAACTCTTTTAACGCTTGTTATGGTTTGCTTTAGAGTCACCAAAGGAAGGAACTTTATTCTGGTTCTGACCAGGTGATTATTGTTGTTGGGTGCAGAAGGATACGTGGTATGCGTGTTGGTGGAGGCTTAAGTGACACTTTGGCTGATTTTTCATATATCCAAGTCATGTAAGCAAAGCTTCTTGTCTTGTTGTGAATTTCATCTTCATGTTTCCTTGTTGCTGTAAAAAGAACTTACAAGATGTTGCCATTGGCTATATAGTTTGCTCAGTAATATGCCATATAAGATATTTGGTTAACTTGTCAAATATTTCCGATTCTAAGTAACTATAATTTTCAATAACTTCATGACACTTTCTCTCGCTGTTATTTGTTTGAGTGGACAGGGACTTCAGTGACAATCATATATCAGGGACAATTCCGCAGGCTTTGCCTTCAACCATCCGAAACCTGTGCGTTTGTGTATTGACTATGTTTATGGCAATACTTATTCATTTCAATAGCTTAGACTTTTAAAAGCCAACACTTTTTGGTTTCATTTTCTTGTTTTAGATCTCTCTCGGGCAATCGCTTCACTGGGAATATACCCTTTACATTGTCCTTTTTATCAGACTTGTCAGAACTGTAAGTCTTTGTCAAAGAAGATACATGATTCTTGCATCTGCTGTATTCCTTGGTTGATAGCAAACTCTTCTTCTTTTCCCTTTAGGTCGTTGGCAAACAATCTTATACAGGGGGAGATACCCGATTACTTTCAGCAGCTAACAAAACTGACAAAACTGTGTGTTTTGTCCTCTTTTAGTCTCATTGTGTTTCCTCCCCTCAGTGTCTTTCACTTATGCGTTTAGTTTTTAATGCAGGGACTTATCGTCTAACATACTGACAGGGCATTTACCTCCCTCCATGGGAGACTTAGCCGCTCTTAAGATATTGTAAGTGCTCATACTGGAAATAGATTGTTACCATTTGCTTTTATATCTAATATGGTTGGACTGCAGGAATTTGCAGGACAACAAGCTCACTGGAAAACTTGATGTCATAGAGGATCTGTTCCTAACCGATTTGTAATGTTTTTTCGCCTAGTATACTTTTTATCCTTAAGTCTCGAACCATAACGCCAACTTCAGTAACTCACTATGGTTTTTCCTATCTTTGGTTCAGAAATGTAGAAAACAACTTATTCTCGGGACCTATACCGCCAAATATATTGAAAATTCCGCATTTCAAGTAAGTATATTTTGAAGGAAAAAGAAAAACCGACCGATCTTTTTGTTTTTCTGATCTTCAGCTATTCAAGCTTTATTGTCATTATAACCGCAGAAAAGATGGAACCCCCTTCAATACATCAATTATAGCACCGCCTCCTCCAGCTAAGGTTGATCCTCCACCCACTACTCACCATTCTCCTCCTCCTGTTACCCGTGTCCCTCCTGCTCCTTTTGCTCCAAATGCTCCAAATGCTCCACAGCAGGTACCACCACCATCACCACCTTTGGTTTGGTCACCACCTTCTCAAGATGGAGGAGGAGATCCCTGGAACTCTGGGTCAGGACAACCTACTTTGCAAATATCACCTCCTTCAGGTTCAGCATCAGGAAAATTCTGGTCCACACAAAGAATCATTCTAGTTGTTTCCTCAATAGCCATAATTGTTCTTGTATCGGGTCTATGTGTTACACTTTGGAGATGTTGCAGAAGTAAATTATCTAAACGATATTACACTGAAGCTCGTAAAGATTTCCGACGACCATACTTCAATAAACCTCCATCTCAACCAATCCCCACTATGGGAAAAGGTACATTGATTCTTTTCCTTCCTAGAAAACTAAAGAAACTTGTGCTTTGTCTCATTAGCTATCTGAAATATACTGATGATGTTTTCTTTTGTTTTTACAGTTTCTCGGGAGCCCATTATTAAGCCTTTTGATGGATATGGAGCTGGAAACAGGAATTACGGGTATCCTATGCCACTACGGGCTGAAGAGAGCCGGAGAGCAATCCCTCCTGCTGCATATTATAATAAGGATGTTAATAAGCCGCAAAAACCGTTACAACAACCTCCGAGACAATTCCAGTCTAATGATGCTCCTTCAAAAAGAACGGCTCATTTTCCTCCGGGATTAAATACTTCATCTTCTGCAACAGTTTTCACCATTGCGTCACTTCAGCAATACACAAATAATTTCTCTGAAGATAATATAATTGGGGAAGGGTCTATAGGTAATACTTACAGAGCTGAGCTTCGTCATGGAAAGGTGCAGATATTTTCCTCTTTATCTATCATTTTGAGCTTACAATGTTTTATGCTGTGTATCCTTGTTTATTCTGGATGTCTTTTGATTTGCAGTTTCTTGCGGTGAAGAAGCTGAGCAATACCATCAACAGAACACAAAGTGACGGCGAGTTTCTTAATTTAGTCTCCAATGTGTTGAAACTCAAACGGGGTAATATATTGGAGCTTCTTGGTTACTGTAACGAGTTTGGTCAAAGGCTACTTGTGTATGAGTTCTGTCCTAATGGATCACTTCAAGATGCACTACATTTAGACCGCAAATTTCACAAGAAGCTCACTTGGAATGTGCGTATAAATGTGGCATTAGGGGCTTCCAAAGCACTGCAGTAAGTGAAATAACCTCAATAATGTTTGGAACATGTGGAAAGAGGTCTCAAAATCGGTTTTGCCATGCTAATTTTCGTTTCAGGTTTCTTCATGAGGTATGCCAACCGCCAGTTGTACACCAAAATTTCAAGTCTTCCAAGGTTCTCCTCGATGCAAAGCTCTCAGTACGTGTTGCAGACAGCGGTTTAGCTTATATGTTACCACCACGCCCGACGAGTCATGTAAATTTCTCTAATGTTTTCTAATATTGAAAATACCAAATCAAGAGATAGAAGTAAAGGAGATGATAATTGCTTATAAAACTGCAGATGGCGGGTTATGCTGCTCCTGAGGTTGAATATGGAAGCTACACTTGTCAAAGCGATGTATATAGCCTTGGGGTTGTGATGTTAGAACTACTCACTGGACGCAGACCAATCGACAGGTTTCAAACTCTGAATATAACAGATAGAATCCGTAGAAGATTGTGAACAAGAACATGCTTGACTTTTGGTTCTCATGCATAATCACTATACTATCTGATTAAGACAAAACCTCTGTTTATTGACAGGACAAGGCCGAGGGGACATCAGACACTAGCTCAGTGGGCAATTCCTCGGCTTCATGACATCGATGCGCTGACAAGAATGGTAGACCCGTCTTTACATGGAGCATATCCAATGAAATCATTGTCACGTTTTGCAGATATCATATTGCGTTCTCTGCAGGTGAAACAAAATGAGAATGCAAATATCAGGCGACAGTTTTTAACATGAGATAAATTAACTAACTCTCTTTTAACTTCTTTGCCTTTGCCTGATGATCTTTTGGTCTATAGATGGAACCAGGATTCAGACCGGCGATATCAGAAATTGTCCAAGATCTTCAACATATGATCTAAGCTATAAAACCTCAAGAGTACCACGCACGAGCGATATCCATCTTCAGATTGTTATTCGTTGGCCTTCGACACAACCTTTGATCAGTGAAATTTGCACAACGTATTTGTTTTGTATTTATTGTAATCACGCTTGGTTTTGTTGGGGATGGATGGGAATGAGTTATGGGGTCAGTCATTATGTAACATATTAGCATCATTCACCAATCTATTCGTGAATTTTGATTATCTCTCATTTTCTTATTCTGAAATGATAACACTTGATGTCAAGCAACAAAGCATATGAAGAAATGCAGAAACTTTAGGGTTCTACAACAAATGTCTGTAAGTTAATCATAAATGTAACAAAATATAACGTAAAAATCCCTAAAGGCAGATTTTGTGGAGGGACATATTGGCGGGAATAAATTTGAATTATTATTAATACGGTCTTATCTTCTACGATATTCTGTCGAAGATCCCTCAATTTTCTTCTATTTTAACTTTTGTCCAAAAATTCTTGGAAATACTAAATTTTAACCTATGATTTTTTTTTTGTCAACAAATCAACAAGATTATAACCAAATTCCCAAACCCTTAATATGTGATAAAGATGACTCCCTAATTGGATTTATAGTCGATACCGTTCTTAAAGTTATAAAATGTCAAAAACAATAGGAAATATTGTTGGAATCATTTTAGATTCAAAATTTGTGTATTATTATTTTTGGTAACGTACTGATTGAATGTCACTTTTGTTGGTTTCTAAATCGATCAATTTTTTGGAAAATCGTGTTTTACCACATGATATTATTACAAATTTTTAAAATTAACTATAGATTAGATATTATATCCAATTATTATTAAACAAGTTCACTATTCTTAACTTTGCTGCTTAATATTAAATTGTAGTACTTTTCAAAAGTTTTGTTTTGAGTTAATTTCAGATTGGTTATATGAACAGAAAATATATGTATAACAAACATGTTTAATTGAATTGATCTACTTTTAACGACACCAAATAAAGTTGTTGATTGGGATTTGACCCTTTTTTGTTCAAGAACGCTTTAAGCACCAAACATGGGAAGCACTTATAGATCATGTTGTGCTTCTGTCCAAAAAAGAAACAATTTATAACAACCAGATGATTGATTAATTTAACCAAAATATAAGCAAATGTTACAGATCATACCAACCAGAAAACTCACCTCTGATCTCCACCAATATAACTTAGAAACCACGATTACATTTCTTGATTCCTTTTTGTCAAACCCCAATTTCAGCGTTTGCTATTTTTTTTTTTGTCAATATTGGACTATAACTGGCTGGTCCATTAACCAAGTTCATACTAGGTGGTGGGACTCGATCCTTGGTTGTGCAAATACGTTGTTTTTAGTGGACTTACCGCATGCCACTAGACTAAAGACCACTTGCGTGTTTGCTACTTTTTATTTTAAATTTGGGTTTTATAGTTTTAAAAACATTTTTTAATAAGTGTGAAAACTATTACGGTCCAATACTCTGAAGTTTTCAACGAATTTGTGTATATATATCATCAGTGACATAATGAAAATAAAATAAGATACAACAACCGGAATTTTTGTTTTTAAATGTTAAAAAAATTGAAAATGACAGAATCTGCTGATAAAGGCGAAAAAGAAACATTCTTCGCTTTACCTTTTTCGCTCTCGTCTCTGTTCTTTCTTCTGCTCGTAGCCATACTCTTTCAAAGTCTCTTCCTTTTCTTTTCCGTTTTGCTTCCAAGTTCTTCTTCTTTGACATAATATCATCTGGAAGCAGTATCCCTCTTCTCTCAAGTTTCTATATCTCAATCTCTAGAAGTCCTGAACTCTTTATTTGTAGTGACGTACATTTGAATTTGTTTCCCAAGCTTGGATTTTTTTTCTCTTCGATTGATTACAAAGGCTGGAGACTCGGTTTCAGATTCGTATTCGTATGAAACTACGAGTTAAAAATGGCGAAGAGTGGTTATAAGCTGCGTATCCTTTATATACTCTCTGGTGAAATATATTAGAAACTTAAACCTGCATACAAAGATACAAACTTTAGCTAAACATTTGATTATTTTTACCCCTAAATTTAACAATTTTTGCGATAATTATATCACTGTAGCATTAGAGTTTATCAGCATTGGTGGGGTTTTATGTTTTTTTCTGGGTAAAATGTTGTCATTTACGAGCTTGAGATTTTTCTTGAAGACCAGATGATATAAGATTCAGTGTTATTGTATTTTCTTTTCTTCTATTTTTCTTTTGTGCTTCTGGAAATGGTTTGTCTTGTTTATGACTTGACTTAATTTGGAAAAATAATAGAGGAGTTTGTGGCACATTCCGGAAATGTGAATTGTCTGAATATCGGGAAGAAGACATCACGGCTCCTTATAACTGGTGGAGATGATTATAAGGTCAACCTTTGGTCCATTGGCAAACCGACTTCGCTAATGGTATGTTTTAAATAAATTTCTTTTGTAATGTGTTCTTCCTCATTGTTCTTGATTTGTGAGATGTTTGTGAAAATGTCAAAACTGTGGTGCTTCTTGGTATGAAGCATGTATGTACTGTTTTTGTGCTCTGGTTTCTCTTGATTGGAGAGTGATGATGTTTTCTTCCGGTGTTGTTGGCAGAGTCTTTGTGGGCATACAAGCCCGGTGGAGTCAGTAGCTTTTAACTCGGCAGAAGTTTTAGTGCTGGCCGGAGCTTCTTCAGGTGTGATAAAGCTGTGGGATTTAGAAGAAGCAAAGAGTAAGCTGTTTGATTTCTGTTCTCATTTATAACATTTTTGTTATTCCATCGATCCCTAAGGTATTAGAGACACTGGAATTATTGTCCGGGGGAATTGTAAGTCCTTTGATTGATGACTAGTTTCATATAATGAGGTTTCATTGTTGCTCTTGAAGTGTAGTGGTTCGTGCTTTTACTGGACATAGATCCAATTGTTCTGCTGTTGAGTTTCATCCGTTTGGTGAGTTTCTTGCATCGGGATCCAGTGACACAAAACTAATGATTTGGGATACCAGAAAGAAGGGATGCATCCAAACATACAAGGGTCATACACGTGGCGTTAGCAGTATCAAATTTAGTCCTGATGGTCGTTGGGTAGTGTCTGGAGGACTTGACAACCTTGTAAAAGTAAGAGCAGCAGTGTCAATGAGTGGAGCTTGTGCATTGTTTTATCATCCTAATAAATGTTCTTATACC
Source organism: Lepidium didymum (assembly GCA_963920545.1). Lineage (NCBI taxonomy): Eukaryota > Viridiplantae > Streptophyta > Magnoliopsida > Brassicales > Brassicaceae > Lepidium > Lepidium didymum. Next base: position 4,197,271 of record OY986992.1, read on the forward strand.
GTTGCACTCTTTATTGTATGCAACAGGTCTGGGATTTGACTGCTGGAAAGATCTTGCATGAGTTTAAGTTGCATGAAGGACCTATCCGTTCCCTAGATTTCCATCCGCTTGAGTTTCTCCTAGCTACAGGTGATTTTTCGGCTTCTGGAAAATTTATGTTTTACATCGACTTCTGAATTCATATACTGCCCTTTTACTATTCAGGCTCTGCTGACAGAACTGTGAAATTCTGGGATTTGGAAACGTTCAAACTGATTGGATCTTCTAGACCAGAGGTACTTGAACTTGTGCTTTGTTTTTATTCTGTCCCATCTTTTTTTAGGCACTGCTTTTCCAAGATAGTCTATCTTAATCTTTCACCTCGATTAACCTATAACATGACCAGTTCTGGAGACTTGGTGTATGATGTCTCTCCTTATCAGTCTTGCTTTAAACAGAAGCTGTAAGAAATGCGCTAAGTGATAGTGTAGTTCCTTAAAAGGGATAGTATAGAGGTCAAATAGAGTAATTGGACGCAACAAAGTAGCATCTAATGATGTATTCTTTTAGATTTGGGATTACCTTATGGAAATTTTCATAACACTTAGCTTTTGCGTGCACTATTGTGAACCTTCTTCCTGCATTTCTGTAAATTTGTTTCACAGGCTACAGGAGTTCGTGCAATCACTTTTCATCCAGACGGGCGGACTCTTTTTTGTGGATTGGATGATGGCTTGAAGGTTTTGATTGTCTTTGTGATCAACTTGATAGCTTAGAATTAGTTGATGTCCAGAGTCAATCATTGATATCATATGTTTACGCTTATAATGCAGGTTTATTCATGGGAGCCAGTGCTTTGCCAGGATGGTGTTGATATGGGATGGTCAACACTTGGTGACTTCTGCATCAATGAAGGAAAGTTCATTGGTTGTTCATATTACAGAAATTCTGTTGGGGTTTGGGTCTCAAATATTTTGGTATGTAACCTAATGTAATATTCCGTGCTGTATAAAGCAAAATGAAAACGTCTTACAAAGATTGGTGTTTGTTCCTTTTTTACTTTCGTTTTAAGCAGCAATATGAGTCATATGGAGCTGGATCTGTGAATAAGAATGAATGTACTATGAAAAGATCCAGTGTCTTGGAGGATCAGTCGTCTGAGAGAATGGGAAGTGGCCCAAGGGGCAGTTCATCCCCAGATTGTGCCACAAAAGAGATAAAGAACATATACGTTGACTGTAAGTGAATGTTAATTTTGTTGTTATGAAAGTATGGTATGTCAGATTTATGCTAGGGCTTCATCTGTCAGTTTAAATTACATCTGATGTAAGAGGGTTATCTAGTTACTATCTTGGTAGTTGGGCAACTTAATAGATAACTCAAATGAAATGTTTAAAATAAAAATATTTGACTTGGTCAAAAGTTTTTCTAATGTAGATTATTGGAAACGTAGTAGGAATACTTGTGAGCAGCAACAGAAAAGGTTATCTAGCCTTTAAACTGTGTTGTAACTATAATATGTTGTGAACTTTTTGTTTATCCCTAAAATTTGTAAGTGTTGAAACTGAATGACTCTCTACTGTGAATTGTGGTTTTTTGACTGCATGAAATATAAAGTTAGTCTTAGATAATACCTGGGGGAGATGGCATGTATATTTTTATCATTGATATCAGTTTCTACGCCTGATTGACATAATTTTTTCAGTCTTTCACTTCTGTGTCTGCTTATTGCTTATGATTAGTCTGATATAAACCTCTCTTCTTCTAAAGCCACAGGTGGAAGTTTGACTGTTGCGCACAATCCAGGATCTTTGAAACTGATATTACCTTTGGAATCAGGAAAAGTGAATAATAAGCCGGGCAAGAAGCAGAATGCAACAATTTTTGAACAAGAAGGGGATAAGTTTTCCAGAATGCCTAGTGTTGTATCGCGGGATAGTGACAGTGGGGAAGAATCTTCTAACTCAGGAAGGAAATCTATCTCTTTCTCAAAAACTAAACCAGGTATGTTGCTAAGACCAGCTCATGTAAGAAATACGCTAGCTAAGTTTGAAGAATCGAAGCAGTCAGTGGTTGTTCAATCCGAAACTTGGAAGCACAGCGGATTGGATGTTGAAGAGGAGCCACAAACTCAAAATAGGCTCTTTTCAGAACAGAGTGGTATTAAATCATCTGATGCAGAAAAGTCTACCATCAAGGGTATTACAAACAAGTTTGAGAAAGCTTTATCTTCCGAACCACCAACTGATGAAGCAAATCGTAGGTTCCCTGTTCTCAGGCTTTAGTTGCATTAATTTTTTGCTCTCAGATATCTAATCTATCTTTGAAATATTTATGCAATCTTGCATCAGATTTGTTCCTTAAACCACCTCGGGTTCATAGGTCATCAGATAGCAAATACAATGACTCAAGACGAGCAATGTCTGTTGATTCAGCAACTTTTGACAAAAGTGACTTAAAGTACACACGTGGAAACTTATGTAAAGAAGATATCAGTAACAAGAACATTTCCAGCAAAACTGAAAATGTTCTTTCTCCGGATGGTGATGACCAGAAAAGTAAGTTCTTGTTTCAAAAGTCAGAAGTGACTAGTTTTATGGGCATTCTTTTGCTATGAAAGTAACGATGGAACTTAGGCAACCTTTATTTGACTGGCTTTCTGTCAAATATGAGTGAATAAAAAGATCCGCCACGATGCGGAGCTACTGGACTATATTTAATTACCAAATCTTAGAGAAGTAAGAATAAGAAGGCAGAAAAGTCTTTAGCAGTAGCGTATATGTGTAGTCTTCATTGTAGTTTGTTTATGAAGGTTGTTAAAGGAGGGCAGAAATTCAATACTTTTTCTGTCTTTGTTTTAAATTGTTAACATTTAAGTTGGCTGGTTCTAGTTTCCTTATAAATTGCTATGTTTGCAGTAAATCTTGTCTCTGGGAGGACACGCTCGTTGGTTGAGAAGTTTGAGAGAGGAGAAAAAGTTACTCATACCGCTCCAGCCAGTACAGCAATAACTCACAACAGTAATGTGGTGCAGGAAGATCCGCATACAACTTCAAGACAGCCAGGTGAAACTCTTGTAACATCAACAAGAAGAGCTAGAAGTACCCCAGCCCGAGTGATGCCTATAGTACTCAATCGGGATAGAAATATGACATCTGATATGCCTCCTGTAACATCAACACAACCAGATAGGACTTCAGTTCCGATAATGCCAGTGATACTCAATCAGGCTACTAATGTCACATATGACAAGCCTTCTGTGACATTAACACAACAATCTAGAACTTCTCCAGGCCGAATATTGCCTGTGATAGTCAATCAGTCGACAAATAATGCATCTGAAGAGGCCTCTAGTACGTCAAGAAGATCACGCAGGAATTCCTCAGCTCGAGTAAGGCCTGTGTCACTAAGTCAGACGAAGGACATGACATCTTATGAGTGCCCTGTAACAACATATACAGCTCGGACTTCTCCCGCTCGTGTAATACCCACGAAACTAAATCATTCTGATAACATAACATCTAATATATCCCATTCAACATCCGCACACAAAGTTATTCCGTCTCAGGTGCTGGCTACACCCACTGTGATTGATCAGATGACCAAAATGACATTGGATGAGATAATAGTTACACGAGATCAACCAGCTTCTGATATCTTAACCCAGGTACCTTGCAATGATTAGTTTTGGCAACAGATAGATATAGAACTTCAAGCTTCATATTTGAATAGCAGCTTGTTCTATATCTGATTTTGGTAGTTGTCAATTAAAATAGAAATTACTAGGATGGCAGATTTTTATCTTGAAAGAGTGTTGCTTAATTTGTGCAGAAGGAAGAGCCACAAATATCAGGGAGGGAGGATGATTCTCACATCTGTGAAAATCTAATGCAAACTCATAGTGAGTTCTTAAGCACTCTTCGGTCAAGGTTGACAAAATTACAAGTAAGCATTCTTGTGAATTCTCTATTCTCTCATCAATTATCTATTATAGTGTTAATCTGCAAGGGACTGATGTCTCACAAGCATACAGATTGTAAGACATTTTTGGGAGTGTAACGATGTTAAAGGCGCCATTGGGGCCTTGAGGAAGCTGACAGATCAATCTGTGGGTATCTCAGAATCAGATTCTCAATAGATTACTTTTTCATTTTATGTTTGGACGTTTAGATAGCTAATTCAAATACCGGGGCAGGTTCAAGCAGATGTTATCAGTATTCTAACCGAGAACATAGAGATTCTCACATTGGATATATTTTCTCAATTGGTCCCTGTCCTCACAGGCTTATTGGGTAGCAGGACAGAGAGGTAAATAGATCATATCATATATCCTCCTTCGACCAATTTATTTTGCTTTTGAGCTATAAACTCCATGATATAGTTTCTTTATCAGTGTGACAGTAAGACCGAATTATTGATAAGATTTTCGGTCAAAATGATAAACTTGACAGCCCTCTGAGTCAGGATTCAGGAAATAAACAGAGTTTTTTTTGTTGTCTTGTTAAACCTGAGCTAGTTAACTGATTCTGCAGGCCAGTAAGTGTGTCCTTGGAAATGCTCTTGAAGCTTGTAGCAGTGTTCGGTACAGTTATACGCTCAACTGTCTCAGCTCCACGAATTGTTGGCGTTGATCTACATGCGGATGAAAGGTAATCGAGGTCATGCCACTCTCTAGAAACCTCAAATAATTTGCTATATTTCCATAAAATGTAATTCTTGTAATTCAACCACGATGCAGACTACAAATCTGCCAGATTTGCTCAACTGGATTGCACAAAATTCAAAGAATTCTTCCAGTTCTCGCAAGGTAAGCATCCTAAGCAGCTCCATTGCTTACATCAACTTCCTCGTGAATTTAACCGTTGAATTGAGTTTGGAAATTGGATTCTTACTGTGGCTCTCTTCTCCTTCCCATCTGAATACAGAAGAGGTGGTCTAATAACAAGAAAAGCTCAAGAACTAAACCTAGTTCTTCAAGAACCATAGCCATAGCCAAAACCAACAATGATCATATAATGTATATTGCAAAGAAGTGTCCTGTGTCTCTTGTGGCCCATCTCACTGAAGTTTTTGATTCATGTGGATTCATATATCAGAGAGAAAGGTAGAATTTTCTGATGCAAGATCAAACTCTATAATCCCCTGAAGTACTTCTCGGTAACTAATGGTTGTTGTAAATCACTTTTTGGCCTGAAGCTTTAATTCTTGATTTGTTGTTGTTCTGTATAACTGCAACTCATACTGATGTAATGTAATTCTAATGGGATTTGTCTCCAACTTCAATGTTGCTTGTTAGAAACTCTATGGTTCGATACAAACCAAAATGGTCATTCACAGCCAAAATGGTAAGCTATAACAAAACAAATCTCTATACACTGTTGTATACTGTCATGTTCAAATGTACTTAAAGTAACAAAAGATGGAGACCTTATGTTAATTTCACTAGCTGCATAACATGGCAAATTAACAAGTTTGTATCGTTGCTCATTCTTCCAATCAATTAAAAACTGAAGAAATCTTCCACTTTCGGTTATTGGAAAATACTAGTCTTAACCTTTTCACCTTTTTGGAGGATTTCTTCTGTCTTTAACGTATTACATGACTTGTATTGTATGATAAACTCTTAACTTTTGATTAGTCTTCACGTTTTACCACTTTTGCCGTTTTGGGATTTCTTCAAACTTCTTACATTGTTAAAGAGTACTAGTTAGTGTTACTTAAAGTATATGGTAGTTGTAGTTGCTTAAAATTGAACCTTCCATGTTCGAAATCATATATGTTAAAACGTAAAGACAGTATATACATATCACAATTCTAGTAGTGAAGAAAATCTTATCAAAATCAAACTGAAGAAAACACATCTATCTAAAACAGTATATTATTTTAAATTGAAAATATTTCGATAGAAAAGCGAATACAAACTGAAGACTGCATCAAACCAAAAAAGATCTTAATACTAAAAACCATTAAAAACAAAAAAACGTAAACATTGAATTCGGATTGAGCCTCTGCATAGTAAGTTACTATGGTTGCAGAAATCAAGAAGAAGAACCAAAAAAAATGGTAAGCTTATTGGGTTTTGGAATTACGTAAAGAGTAAACTGCAAGACACTTCTGTCCAAATGAAGTAATTGTAAAATAATGGAATAACGCAAAACATGGAATTTTCTTCTTCTTTTTTATATATTGAAATATAAATTATCTTGTATTCGGTAACCAAATCTAAAATCAAAAAGTATAATTTTCTAATCTATTTATTTATTTGTCAACCTTTTAAAGTAGGAGTAGGACACGAGTCGCTTCTATAACCTTTGCCTTTCTGACGTTTTTTGTTGCTTTTCATATTTTCTTACTACTTTATTTTATTTTCTTATCTTAACAATGTTTTCTAAAATTCAACTAAAATATCTGTTATTAGGTTTAGTTTCGTTGTTTCAATTGATCGATAGATCATTGAATGATATACAAATTTATCATCTGTAAGTCCCCAATGTTTAGTCTTACTTTCATGCAAAGCAATCAAAACTCTTCTTCTTCTTCTCTTCCGTTTTTATCTCTCTCTGTCCCTCGAGCTGGCTCTTTTCTACTTTCATTACTGTGATTCTGCATGCTACAGGTTTTCTCTCTAATTCATGATTTTTCTTCTCCTCTGTTCCGTTTTTTTCTTCTAGGGTCTCTAAAATTGTCGTCCCCTGTAACTAAAGATCCTATCTTTCAAATAATTTCTCATTAAAATCGCCATAAATTTCATTATTGACCTTTCTAGATTCTATTCTCCCTATCTCTCTGTAAACAGAGAAGGTTTGAATTTAATGATTTCTGTTACCGTCAATAAATTAGCAATCAATGAGAGCTTTTTATGTTATCGTTATTTTCTCGAGAATAATAAACAGTAATTACTCTTCTTAGATCTATAACAATTAAAAATTTCCCCTTTTTCTCTTCCTAATTTTGTATTATGGTCTTTGAAAAATTGCTTAGCCGTTTTGCTTTCTAGGGGCCCAGATGATTCGTCGTCTTCTTGGTGAGTTTGGTAAAACCTGAGAGAAGCCATCTCTTGTTGTTGTTACAAACTTGCCGCTTCAATTTTTGATTTATTGCTGTTTTCCGGGAAATTTTTTCCAGTTTTTTGGCTTCTAAAAGTTTCATTTTTTTGGTCATTAGATCATCCGAAGACTCTGATCTCACGCTTGTGTTGCTTTGCTATTAGCGTAAAGTAGTTCTCTTTCTAAATTGTAAATTTGATTCTAAAATTATTAACTTTTTGCTGTGGATATTGAGACTGATATACTTAAGCAACATGCAGGGGTCTTAAAATCAGCCTATAAGAGTGAAATTTAGAACACCAGTGAGCTCTGCGTTAAGTTGTCTTATTCACTGTTCTTGGGAGAAGACAAAGGCAGGTGAAGTTTGGTTAGTTTTCTGATTTTAAAAGTTTTCTTTTTTATTTTCTTGCAAAATTAGTCTTAGGTGGGTCTGTTTGATTGTCTATCAGATTTTTATGCTTTGGGAAGATTTTAAAAGTAAGTTATGGAAAATGATTTGCCGTCTATGAAGTCGATCAAATCATTGAAGTCACTTGTTAAAAAAAGAAACAACAATGGTCAAGAAGTGGTAAGCTTAGAGAACCTAGATTATATTCCGGGTTGTTGTGTTCTGCTTCGACTATTAGCTTTGAGTTTCTGTAAATTGCAGAGTAAATCCGGGTGGAAAATGAAGCCTTTTCTGGCTCTTATGTGTACAGCTCTTTTGATCTTTTGGTATAAGACCACAAATATTCCATTCGAACAGACACAGGTAGTGTTTCAACAGTGATATGGGTTTGGTGTCTTTGGATGTAGCGAGTTGATTATTTGGTAAGTTACACTCCTTTCTTTCTTCTATTGTTCAGATGGAAGATGCAGATTATCCTTTTGACATGGCAAAGGTAACGTTTTGATATTCGCAGTCAACATATGTTCTTCACTTGTTGCGTTTACTCGATTTAATGTAAAAAATTCACTCGTGGATGGTGTTCAGGAATCTGAAGTGGTTGACGATAAATTAAGAGGCTTGCCTCGTGGAATCATACACCCTAGATCGGACCTTGAGTTAAAGCCTCTCTGGTCTAGAAGTAGTCTCAGGTCAAAGGTTAGAGCTTTCTGTAACAAGAAGCATGGAACTATATAATCCAATATCTCTGTAGCTTGAGGGAGTTTCTGATGTTTGTTTGTGATATTATTACATACAGGGTGTCGAAATGACTAACCGTAACTTGTTGGCAATACCCGTAGGAATTAAGCAAAAGGGTAATGTCAACGCCATTGTAAAGAAGGTATATCAAATTTTGCTGAGTTGATCCTCATCCCAAGCACTGAAAAAACTAAGGTTTCCTCTTAACTTAGCTCTTGTGTCTCAGTTTCTTCCGGCGAATTTCACAGTAGTTCTTTTCCATTACGATGGACATATGGATAAATGGTGGGATCTTGAGTGGAGTTCCAAGGCCATACATATAGTTGCACAAAACCAGACAAAATGGTAGCTATCTTCCTCATGACTCGGATGATAACTTGTTTTTCAGATCTGTAGGATATCGAATTATCTCGGATGATAACTTGTTTTGTTGGGTTTTTAGTACATAAGGGCATCCTTCATGTATAGAAAGAAAGCACCATAGAAACAAAGTCTCTCTTCGATGTTCAATTGCCTGACATTGGTTTATGAATTCCCTCTGTTGATATTATAGGTGGTTTGCGAAACGATTTCTCCATCCGGATGTTGTTTCCGTTTATGATTATATTTTTCTTTGGGACGAGGATCTTGGAGTTGAAAATTTCAGACCAGAGAGGTAATCTATCTTTCTCTTAATCTTCTTGTGAACATCATGTAAGTGAGTGTAACACCATTTCCTGCAGATATTTGAAGATAGTTAAATCAGAGGGATTCGAGATATCTCAACCGGCTTTGGACCATAACTCAACTGAAATACACCATAAAATCACTCTCCGTTCTAGAACAAAGAAATTTCATAGGTTCAAAAATTTCAATAGTGTTTTCTTGTTTGCCTTGGTTTTTAATGCGTTCGATATATACTAATTTAAAAAAATGATGTTGAAAAAAACAGGAGAGTTATCATCAAAAGAGGCAATAAAAAGTGTTCTAATGTTAGCGAAGATCCTCCTTGCACAGGGTAATGGTTTGGTCGGCGATGAATAATTTCTTGTAGTTCTTGGGTATATATATTGATAAACTTTGTTCTGTTTTCTATACTGTAGATTCGTTGAAGGAATGGCTCCAGTGTTTTCAAAAGCTGCTTGGTTGTGCACTTGGAATCTTATACAGGTTAGTCTTCACTTGGATCAGTTAATAATCTGATCCTGAAGTAGTTTCTTCACTTAAAAGACATTTTCTGGTATTTGTAGAATGATTTGGTTCATGGATGGGGCATGGATATGAAACTTGGGTATTGTGCTCAGGTGACAATTTTATTCCATCACAAATTACAATGATCATTTGGTACTGATGATCTTTCTGCAATGAACAAACTGTTACTCATAATCCGGTTTGAATGTTGTAGGGAGACAGATCAAGAAACGTAGGGATTGTAGATAGTGAGTATATATTTCATCAAGGCATTCAAACTTTAGGTGAAACTGTTCATTCTGAGAAGAAGGTATTAATCTTCTTAAAACCAAAAAGGATTTGTTTTGATCAGTTTGAGGTATGACCAAACATTGTTTTCACATAACTGTTGTTTCTATAATCTCTGCAGACCACAGGTCGTGATGTTGGAACCAGAGTAAGTCTTATAATCGACTCACAAACATTCTCCATTTCCAATTCATTTGGTAAATAAAAAGGCTCACACTTTTTTATGATTCTTATTCATCGATATGTCAAGAGACAAGGTCATACAACCTTTGATTCCAGAACCGAGGTAAGTTCTCGATTGAATCCTTTTTCGTTATGTGTTCAATAGAGAAGTAAAAACTAAGAATCATAGTATTATTTGTCGTTTGGATGAAACAAGTAGATAAGGAGACAATCAACATGGGAGCTTCAGACTTTTAAAGAACGATGGAACAGAGCAGTCGAAGAAGATAAGAACTGGATCGATCCGTCGAGGTCGAGGAACACAAGGACGAGTAACGGTAATAACAGAAGATTAAGGCGTGGTAGTAGTCACCGAGTTAAGCATGAGAGAACTCACGAGACATCAGCAACATAAAATACACAAATAGCAAAACAAGGATTTTTTATACACGTAGAAAAATGTTTTCTTCATCTATTTAGTTAAATATTATTAATTCATAGTTATAGTTTTCCTTAATAAGAAATGGGGTTTATGTTAATATTGAAAATTGGAACTTTGCAACAACAGTTAGATTAAATAATTAATGGGGACTATAGGATAGAGAAGAAAATTAGTAATCGTATATAAAGATTACATTAAATTAAATTTTATGATTACTTTATTTATTTGAAAAGTACAATGGAAAATCAGTATTATTAATGATATTGGTTACACTTTTCCTATATATCCTTTGGTATATTAAAAAAGGATAAAGATAAAAATTTCATTAAAAATAAAATTAGCTATGTACATATCGGGATTTATTTCCAGTTTCGTCTTGCTTCTATCTCGTAATTTTCATATTTTTCGGGAATGAAAAATTCTAAATTCTCGTTCGGATCTAAAAATAATATCTAAACGAGTAAGAGAAATGATCAGGAATGGGTACGGTATTTGTTTAGGATAACAAAATGTTAAAATATATTAGATTCAAATATTATATATGTTTCAAATAATTAAGATTAAACTCATAATAATATTTGAGTTAAATTTTCACAATTTTACAATGAATACAAACTATTCAATATGGATATGCTAGTATTTTTGATTTAAAAAATTAAAAAATAGTAACGGTCATTTAATTACAAATTCTAACACTGTCATTGAACATTAATATATATTTTATAAATTGTTATATTGATTATATAATTTATAGTAATACTCTTTGTTTATTTATTATTCATATTTTCTAAATTATTTTCTGTACATGTACCACAAATTTCTGATTTTTGAGTCTCAAAATTCTCGTACCATTCCCAATTTCTGAAATTTCTTTCCGTTATATAGTAAAAATTGTTTGGAAAATAAATCTCATTTCCCGAACTAATAACTAACCGTTATCCTCCAGTATATTTCTTGTCCCATTTTCCCTTACCGCTAAATAAAATAATCAGAAATATTAGTAAAAACCTTTCCAAATGTATATATGTTGTTGTCCTTTTCTTTTACCCAATTCAAAGTTTGTAACTTGTAATCTCCGACCCTCGTTAGAATCTCAGATAGGATTTTAAGTTCTTCATCTGATCTTGTGAATTGAGATCAGCTTCGCTTCGGTAACCATGGCTGGTCGCTACGATCGGAACCCTTTCGACGAACAAGACGAAGTTAATCCTTTTGCTGTAAGCTTTCACCACTGACACTCCGGCTTAATCTCTCTTAAACCTAACTTTATCTAATAGGGTTTTTTGAACTTGGTGTTATTCGGATCTCATCAGTCGTAATTAGGGTTTATTTTTTGGGGGCTTTTCCATATGTGCGTTTGGTTCTGGTCAAATTCTCAAGTACCCTTAAATACTGTGTTTGCTTTACTAGGCTATCTCTTTGGCTATTTCTATTGTGTTTGCTCTTTCTTTTGATTTATCCCCTTTTTCCGAACTTGAAAACTTGGATTTTTTCAAGAAATTGATAATTGAGTAGTCATGGCGAGAATGTGATTCAAATTTGTTGAATTTTTTGTAATATTCGTTTGCTGAAACTTTTGACTAACGTTATTGAACACTTCATGGATTTTTATTCTGGATGGTTGATAACTTAAGGGTTGTTATGGAGTACTTGATTTCGGCTCTTTGTTGTTTTCTTTTGGTATCTCTTTTCAGTGATTTCTGGCTACGTACTCCTTTTAAATTATATGAAAAATCTTATTCAGTGCTTAATGATTGTTAATTTGTTTGCGTTCTTAGAATTCTGGGAGTGTTCCTGCTGCTTCAAATTTCAGACTATCGCCATTGCCTCCGGAACCTGCTGGTTTTGGATATGGTCGCACTGTTGACATTCCTCTTGACAGACCGGGGTCTGGCACATAGGTTCGATTGACAATGGAGTGGAGAGTACACATTTTTATTAGATGGATATTTTTATGAATTAGAATGACTTTTCGTTGTTTTAATTATTTCATTTCTGAAAATACAGGATTTGAAGAAGAAAGAGAAGGAGCTCCAAGCTAAAGAAGCTGAACTAAGGCGACGAGAGCAGGTAAAAACTTCAACTCAGGCAGCATCCTTTGAAACTCTCATTTACAGTTCTTGAAGAAAACTCCTTTTATTTGGAAGTGGCATCTTTCAAACTCTTTTTAATTAGAAAACCAGCTTCAAAATACTTTGTGAATCTTCCAATCTCAATTGATTATATTCTTATCTGTGTAGGATCTCAAACGGAAAGAGGATGCTACTGCACGAGGTACAGATCTGTATATGCGAAGAACTACTTCTTTTCAGTTCCTGTTGCAATAGTTTTAGCCCTTTTTGTGTTAAATGTAACCTATGATGTGCGTCTGCTGGTTGATTCATTTTCCTAAATTTATATTTTTGCTTCCCTGTATATAATCATCTGATATTTGCTTTAATATTACTTTTCTTTGTAGCTGGAATTGTTATCGAGGTAAAAAACTGGCCGCCCTTCTTCCCACTTATCTATCATGACATCGCAAATGAAATTCTGGTTCGTCTCCAAAGGCTACAGTATATTGCATTTGCAACATATGTGGGTACGTAAATATAGTCTTACTTAATGAGTGTGGACTTTAACAAGGCACTCTTATTTTCACTTCGGCTATGCATGTTAAGTGAGAAGATTAGTATAAGATGGTAATAGTTTACTCTTCTAAGTTGATGTCCAACAGGGCTGGTTCTTGCACTTTTCTGGAATATCATCGCTGTTACTACAGCACTACAGCTTGGATCAAAGGAGAAGGTCTCCTCTTTTTCTTACTCTTATCTTGTTTTCTTTTTTATGCCAGCCAAGTCTTCTGCGATGAGCCTTCTCTGCATACTTATAGCCTTGAGTTTTGTTCTTTTTTTCAGGAGTAACAACTTGGCTTCTTGCCCTTATTCATTTCATATCGGGTGTACCGGGAGGCTATGTGCTATGTAATCGGCCTCTCTACCGTGCTTTCAGGTTCTTATTTCTCATCCGTAGCCACTAATTTTGTGTGCTTAGCATTTTATTTTTCCACATTGTCTAACTCAATGATTCCTTTGTGTTGAATTCCTACAGAAGTGATAGTGCATTCAGCTTTGGATGGTTTTTCTTGTTCTACATGGTGAGGCGCTAAACTACTCTCTGATTTCTGGGGCGGATGTTTCCCGTAGTTATTAACAGACTTACCTAAAATTCATCTTGTCATCTGGCCACAGCTCCACATACTTTTCTGCGTTTTTGCTGCAGTTGCTCCTCCTACTGTCTTCAAAGGAAAGTCACTTGCGTAAGTTCCCTCAAAAGCTTCAAGACATCAAAGGTTAACAAAATTAATAGTTGTATATCATCAAGTTTCTGATGATCTTCATATTTACAGGGGCATATTACCTGCAATAGATATGTTGAGCGCTCAGGCATTGGTTGGGGTAAACGCTTTGCATCCATTGATCTTTCGGCTACAACCGTTAATCTTATATCTGAATTTGTAAGAAGGCTCCTGATCATACAATCACTCATCAATGATTTCTTGATTTTCCTTTTCACAGATCTTCTACTTCATAGGGTTTGGGTTATTCTGCCTTGAATCAGTGGTCAGCAGCTGGGTCATTCAGGTCTCTTACCTCATCTGATACAATTTCTGAGTCCATATAGTTTCCTTGGCAAAACTCTTTATAACATCTGACTAATTGAATTATGCAGCAAGTATACATGTACTTCCGAGGAAGCGGGAAAGCGGAAGAGATGAGACGGGATGCTGCAATAGGAGCCATGAGAGCTGCTATATGATATGCAAATGTAAATCAATGATTATAATCTTCTCATATGAAGCATTAGTTTACTTTCTTCTTCAGTTGTTATTTAGCTTCTTCTCTGATCGATTTTGTTTCATTAGCTTTTTGTTTTTTTGTTTCCATCAGGTGTGCTTACAAGTAGTTAAAGTAAATGCTCTTGTATAAAACTGTTGTTTCCTTTGATAGTCTCAAAATTTGTTTTTTTTCTTTTTATATATAAAAGGGAATCTTTTTATAATGTTATTTTCCCACAAAACGACCCTACTTTATTTTTCTCACGTGAATTTTGTTGTTCGTCTGGAAAGTATTGAAAAGCTATGCAGTACCCGTTTTGTTTGTTTGTTTGTTTGTTTGTTTTAGACTTTTAGGCACGTGAATTAAATGCAAAATGAGATATCTATAAAACTATTTAAATTATTAATGATGGCTCACTTTAAGACTGTCAGAATCATTGTTGTCTTTTGGTAAATGTCTAATCTTCCTTTAAGAATGAATAGTTACTCTTCTTTTATCATAGTGGGAACACAAGTTGGTGTCCACTTTAGACTAAAGATACTTATTTTTTTCATAATCAATTATCAACCTGTAAGCTTGCAGACATCGATGCAATGTACCTGGATCGAGTCTATCCATTCTGCTTTTTAATTCACAATTATGCTTTTTTACCCACTCAAAACAAAATAAGCAAGAAAAATTAACTCAATATTCGTTATTAAGAACTGTATAATAAAAATTCATCACATAGTTAATTAACTTTTAGTTTTTAGGAAAATATAATAATTGTAAATGGATGACATGAATGAAAAAGAAAAAAAAGGTAAAATTATTCAGGTGTAACAGTTACCAATAAATAAATAGTTCAGTTGGTTTGTCTTTGATTTTGTTAAGTACAATATAGTGAATTTGAATTTCATTCTATTTTATTTGAAAAACTTAGATTATAGATCAGATTTTATTGTCGTTAACAGAAAAAAGTAAGGTTTAATGGTTTAAGAGATAGATGTATAAAGTAATATCATGAAATGTATTCGAAATCTTACAATATCTACCTATTATTAAAATTCTTTACTTCCAAAATATGATCAAAGCAACAAAAAAAAACACTATTAAACAAAATAAAATTGGATATGATTTTATTAATAATGAAGCAAGATCTTATCATAATCTAAGTGGCGGAAAGGAATAATAATTGGGTTAAACTTGTAATATTAGCCGAAAGTAAAGGTTTATTTGGTGAGCACATAGAGATCTCTATAAGAGGCGCTTGTGTTGGTACACGCAACAAATCAAACATTCTTGTTTTTGCAGTTTACTTACTTCATCTTCTCTCTAATCTCAACGACACTTTTACTCTCTTCGTCTTCTGTACTTTACACAAGACTTTGACTCCGACAAGAAGAAAACAAATGGAAGGAAGAGGAAAAGTAAGCATGATCAACGGTGGAGATGGAACTATGAAAAGTGGCAGAGAATACAGTAGCCGTCCGATCCCTAAGAGAGGGCAAGTCAAGATTGGGATCTTGCTTGGTTTTGCTAATTCTTTTGCTTCCATTTTTAGCTCCACCAGAAACTTCCATGGACCTTAAATTTACTCTGCTGCTTCCCACAGAATTAATTAATTTCTTTCTTTTTTTTAGGAATTATTTCTGTGGTTTAGGGTTTAGAGTGAAACTTCTTATGTATGATTGGTGAGATCTTGTTTAGTTTCTAGTTTGGTGAGTTCATTTTCATTTTGTCCTTCTTTGTTTTATTTTTGTACAAATCCTATGTTGCTTCACTTAATTAGGAGTATATTTTGACATTTCTTTTAATTTTCAACAAAACAAAATATATAATTATATCCATAAACCGGACCAATATTGAAAAAAATGAATTTTGTCAAGTAGTTATGATTTCTATAGTTTTCCTCTCAAAAATTACAGATAGAATTTATATAAATCAAGGTTTAGCCATCTCTATGGACTGGACTCGATATTTTTAGATTAAAGGGGATTTAGTTTAATTATATATAATCTAATTTTTAAGAACTACAATCTATAAAACAATCATAAAATGAAATGCTATTTTATTGAATTAGCATACGATCTAATCCTACACACTTATAAATAAACCGGTCCGCAGGCATTAGCTGTTAAATAGATAAAGCTACTATAAGATAAGAATGTCCAATCAGTCTTATTTAATTTGTGAATTGACCAAATAATCTCCTAATCAGATGCTTTAATGATCCGGTATGATCCGGTTCGATTCAAGTGGCAGCAACATCAGCATGATCGTCACTGAAAACCCGGTTTAGTATCATGGCTAGTCTAACTCCTCCCTGAACTATTCTTTTCATCACTATTGGGAACCTTGTATTAAAATATTCCTCTGCAAAATTAATTAAACATGTATTAAAATTTGTGACTATTAATTAAAATTCATTAACTCGATTAATTAAACTAGGTATAACTTGGTTTGGTTCATTATTGAAGTAGTTTAGTTTGCGTACAAGAAAAGAAACAACGTACCTGATAAGGTTTCACCAGACTCCACGCCTTCATAGCCCCATTTACAAGCTAACTTTATACTCTCTGAAGCATACCTTTATACACATATATTCAATTTAAACTAGTTCATAATTTTGTTTCATAGATTTCAAGCCAAATAATTTAAAACTTACTTGTGTGGACAAGCTATAAGATCGTTGCAATCTGTCCACGAAGATAAATCGTCCTCCCATAATCCCTGATGTTATATATGATAACTATCGTATAAGTAACCCATGAAACAAAAAGAACCTACAGTGATGTTTTTATTACATTGGTGATGTTCTTTTCTAGCTCCTGTTGGAGAAGATCCAAGTCCTTGTCGTAGTATTCTTTTAGAGCCGTGAGAATGATCTCTCTGTCCCAGACCTATACATATTTTTGTTTCATTAATTAATTGTTTTTTGTTGGTTTTACATTCAAAGTTGAAGAGACAATTTTAATAAAGAAGAAACTTACATGATGTAGGTTTGATTTGTGTCTGTACCAACGTAAATCTATTGTGTTTCCTCCTTTATCACTTGTGAATCCCACATGCATCGGCTTTTTAAATGGAAGAAAAACAACTATGTTACGAAATAATCATTAATTGATTATAAAAATTGAATTATATACATATGTATAATATACGAAATTAGTAATATAAACCTGATGAATATCTCCCATGAAATGAGACAAGAACAAGAGAGCTTCGGTCATGTTATCTATGAAATTGAACAAAAGGGAACACATTATTTTAAAATAATATTATCCAAAATTTTAATTAAAAAATGATAACGTACATCGACGATCAGATGTTCCTTGACCGTAATGCTGCAGCTGAGACGTGAAATTGTGAATTGCTCCATCCACACACATATCCTCTAACCCATTTTGATCATGACAATCCCCTGATTTTTTATTTATTTATTAAATATCTATTATTATCGCAATTGGCTAACACAGAACCGGTTAACTCCGGTTTAGGATGTAATTGGCTTACTGGAGTATTCGTAAGAGCAGGCTTGGTCTGGAGTGTCGATATAATGGAGATGGCTAGTCCAACGGTACTTGTACCAATGTCGAATCTGGTCAGGCCACACACACAATGCTGATAAATCTCCATTCACGTAATCTGGTAATAGATTCTCTACTACATGTGCAGGTCCTGCTTCTAAGAGATTCTGCGATCACACAAACACAAACACATACATAAGAACATAAATTGTTTTAAGATTGTCCAAAGGGATTGACACAAACCGATCATCACTAACTTAATTACCTGAGCTATTCTACATGTTAGCATATGACCTTCTTTGCTCCAGCTACGAACAGAAGAAACTGAACACAAAATCAGTACACCTAATATAAGAATCAACCTCGTCGATAATCTGGATGCTGATGCCATATCTTCAAACTTAAAGAATGTCTTCTTTCTTTTCTCTTGTTTGTATTCAACTTCATATAACTTGCAAGGAAACATATATATAGAGACATATTATAAATAGAGGGGAGACCAGAATGGAGTTACAAGTTAGATTAATTAGAAGTAACATGTATGATGTTGAGTTTGTGTGCAAGCAAGACATTCCCAGTCTCATACGTTCCTCCTAAGTTGACAATAGGAACACGAGATGTTACATTAAGATTAAGAGTCCTTATTTTATTTATTAAAGCATATTCCATATTTGTGTTACAACATATTCCATTCGTGACTCTCGACTCATATTAACCTATCTTATACTGTATATTTAATCAACGTTTTCTTTATTGCAGTTTTTGTGTACAACGTGATATATGCAATTTCAAATCATACATCAACGGTAAATTGGTAATGACAACGAAACGTTACATATTTTTTGAAAATTTATTGCATTTTTTTCTTCGAAAGTTTCTTCTTGTTTGTCAATTTTTTATAAAATTGTAAATGTCAATATTGTCATTGAAAAAAAAAATGAAAAAAAGACTTTAATCAAACCAAACCAAATCAAACCGGTTAAATAATAAAACCACTTGGATTGGAAGCTAATTTCTTGAACAATAATTTCTTTTTCTGAAGTAAAAAACAAACGACTTCGGTGACTTTTATCTGGTCAGTGATGGACTGCTTTCTGTCAAACTGTTTACTTATTCAACGACCTTTTGAATCTTCCATTGAAGATTCCTATCATCTCAATACGGTGAAGTTCTTTACTTGAATCGTCAGCTTCAATAGTCACCCACTTTTTTTCAATCAGGTTTGCCTTTTCTCTACTCCTTCGTTTTTTTCCTGCAAATTCAATAGCACAGAAAGCTCCATTTTTGCGTTTCCCTGAGGGGGTTCAAGGTAGTGAATTTCTGCGAATTATTACTTCTTGTAGCCAGATTTAGTTGTGTCTTCGTTTGATTTGGAATATTTTGGCTCGTTGATGAATGATTTGATGCTGGATTACCACAGTCTGAGATCTGTGACCTAATTTTGATTCCTTCGTCTTAACAATTTTGAACTGTGTATCTGAACTGACAGAGAAAGTATGCCAAATCCAGTGAGCTTGCTATTTAATTACTATGAAATCAATGTTAACACCTCATAACTGAGCTACTACATTTGATTTAGTATTCAAAAAACATTGTTCAGGTCTGTGGAAATCATGATGAGTAGTTCTTACTTAACTTGTTTTATATGATGTAGAATGATTGACCTCTCTACACTATCTCCTGCGGAGATCACGGTGATAGGATCCGTGTTTTGCGTTTTGCTCTCGATGCACTTCACGATGCAGCTCGTATCCCAGCATCTGTTTTACTGGAAGAACCCCAAAGAACAGAGAGCCATTATAATTATTGTACTTATGGCTCCTGTTTACGCTATCAACTCATTTGTTGGCTTGTTAGATGCCAGGGGAAGCAAACCCGTCTTCATGTTTTTAGACGCTGTTAAGGAATGCTATGAGGCAATTGTAGGTTTCTTCTAGAATTCTATCATATCTCATTTCCCCTACATTTGCTCTCTCTATCTATGCCTATTTCTTGATTTGTTGTATTTGCTCTGATTGTTTCAGGTCATTGCTAAATTCTTGGCTTTGTTGTATAGTTACGTAAACATATCAATGAGTGCACGGATTATCCCGGATGAATACAAAGGGAGAGAAATCCACCATTCGTTTCCAGTGACTCTTTTTGTGCCCCGCATTGCGCATCTGGATCACCGCACCCTGAAACAGCTCAAGCAATGGACATGGCAGTTTTGTGTTATCCGTCCAGTGTGTTCCGTCTTGATGATAACACTACAGATACTCGGGATATATCCACCATGGTTGAGCTGGATTTTCACCATCATTCTTAATGTTTCGGTTTCCCTGGCGTTGTATTCTTTGGTGAAATTCTACCATCTGTTTGCCAAAGAGTTGGAGCCTCATAAGCCACTTACAAAGTTCATGTGTGTCAAAGGGATCGTCTTCTTCTGCTTCTGGCAGGTACGTGCTTATCACTTAATGTTTCCTTTCTTCAGTAAGCGAACTGTTTCTGGTTAGAAAGCAATTTGGCTTTCTTGTGCAGTCTAGTGCACGACTATTTTAACTAGCATAGAGGTTCTGCAGGAAATTGTAGCTTTGCTGGCTGAGCAACAGACTTGAGGTTGTTAAGTTGAGAGCTGAAGGTTCGAAGGGGAACTCGTAGGTCTAGGATTTTGAAAACACGCATATTTTCTGAGCATTGAGGGTTTTCTCCTTATTCAAAATCTTCCTATGGTAGTAGCAAACCAAAACCATTTAGAAACTGTCAAAGTCTCATCTTCGTAGATTTAGGATCATGACTGCAATTGGCCAAGTGAATGAACATTCTGAAGATTTAAAACATGCCCTGTCTTTAGCACATTGTTTGTGTCTTATATTGGGAATTATCGGTATCTAACAACGAATGCTGAGTTCGGGGCTGTTGTACTCTGCAGGGAATAGTGCTGGAGATATTGGTGAAATTGGGAGTAATAAAGTCGCATCATTTCTGGTTGGAGGTGGAACAGATTGAGGAAGCCCTGCAAAACGTGCTTGTATGTCTTGAGATGATCGTCTTCTCCGTTATGCAACAATACGCTTTCCACGTTGCTCCTTACAGTGGAGAAACCGAAGCTAAGATGAGCATGAACAAGAGAGATTGACTCTAGTTTCTGAGATAGAAGACCCTTTTCCAAATTTAGACCAGACAAGAAATTTGCTCGTTTTCTTTTTGGTTAATGTGAATGTTATTGATGTTCTCTTAACAAACACCACACTGATTCTGAATGAAGAAAGAGAATTATAAGTGGCAAACGATAAGAGGCAAATCAATCATTATCATAACTCAAATGAAAATATCTACAAATGATAATAATATCTAGATTTTAAAATGAGTTTGCATTGTCAACGTAAATGAAACATCACTTGAGTGAAACCATCCTTATCTAATCAAGACCAATAAGAGACTTTCTATTCACTTGTTATTGACGTTTTGAATAAAATCACAAAACAATAATCAACACGAAACACGACGACAAGCCACTTCTTTGTCCAGTCTCAACGACGCGAACCTCTCGTCGTTGCATTTTTTAATAAAAGCTTCAACTCTCCGGTTTAGCTCATCCCGACTCCGAGACACCTTCACCTTCTTCACCGTCATCGACGAAGGTGGCGGTGGCGGTGGAGGCATCGCCGGTTTTGACTCGTAATAGTTAGTTCTATCACTAAACGTATCAGATTTCTTCAAACCACCGGATTGTTTTGTCTCTTCGCCAAGTCCGAACGTATCAGGTCTCCGATAAAAACTACTCAACGGAAGCATTGACTTCCCTTCCGTTATAATCTTCCATGTATTTTCCAGCGTCTCCTTCCGTTTCGGCTTCGCCACTCTTAATGCTCTCACACAATTTCTCTCTGGAAATTTACGAAATTACCCTTTTAACAAATAGTGTTTTCAATAAAATATCTTCTTCCTCAACGTGTTAATTAGTAATTACAAGATTTAATAAATATCTAAATTTGTTACCTGCTGGGCTGGTCTTAACCACCGGTTTCCGTTGGCCGATCCTAGCCGTAACCAGAGGTTTCTCAGCCGGAGGTTGGTTCACTGGTCCGGTCACCACCGCTAAACACCTCTTCTCCTTGTTAACCGTCGCTGGCCTCTCTTTCTCTTCATACAAAACCTCCGGCTCCTTAACTATAATCGACGGCGAGGTTGCGGCGACAAAATAGAAATCAGCATCCTTCGTCTCCGTCCGCTCCATAGGAATAGCTCGGTTGACTCTCTGTTGATAATGATCATTCTGAAACTTGTAGTCACCACCGTAACTAGAAACCTCGTAATCTTTGCCGTCGACGACGCTAGAGACAGTATTCCGGTAAAAGCGAGAAGAAACACCGATAACAAGGATTATGACGTTGGTGATGACGTAAAGATACGGTGGTTTCAGCCATGTGAGAAAAGAGCTCAAAAGAATCGGAGCTTGCGAGAAATCTAACGCCATAGGAACAATCACCTTTAGATGCATAGCCACAGCCACAAAGCCAGTAGAAATTAGCACCACGTTCATCAACGACACCATTTTTTCCGATTTAGTCACTGTCACTGTTTCTATCTCTCTGATCGTTATCAGAGTGTGGTATTGTGTTAGCTCTTACCTGACTCTTTGTTCTCTCGATTTATATAGAGAAGGTGACAAATGAGATAGTTGATATACACCGTTGGATCTAATATTAGGTAAATTAACGGTCAAGATTGTTTTAGTATTTAGTGCATCTCTTTGTACAATTCACAAATAAACTTTACATTGTTTCTGTCTTATTAACAAAAAGAAAAAAGAAAAAACTGAACGTGTCCACACTCATATCTCCCAATTATATTCTCATTTCTAAACTTTTTTTTAATACGTCAAATAATAAAATGTCTTATTAGTCAACCTAGTATGATCACTCGTTATAATTCCTTAATTTTGTTTCCAATGTTTTTTGATCCCACGCTATGGCCACGTCTTTTTAGCCTTATGAATTCATTACAAAAATTGATTATAAGTATATATTAGATGTATGCCTATCAAACAAAATATCTAATGTAAATCTGTAATATAATTCTTAACAAGATTGAGTACTAAAACTATTGTATTTCATTTGTTTTTTTATCACGTTATTGTGAGAGTTATATTGTAATTATGAATACTAAAACTAATTTGTGACGATTTATATAAATTTTGTTATGAATTTTATTTGTTACAACAATTTATGATGAAATTGTTAGTAAATTTATTCATCATATGTATATCATGACGTTTTTGTTACTAATATATATTTGTAACACTTGTATTATAATTATTTACAAATTATCACAACTTCGTAATAATATATGTATATTATGATAAATATATATATTATTGTGAATAAATAGTACGTATTGATACAATTTTTTATTCTCGTGTATATAAGGACAATCAAGTTAAAACATATCATATTTTTTGCACTAAAAATAAGATAAAATATCATATCATTTAAAAGACGGCTTAAACATCACTTGATATATAAAACATAAAGAGTATATATATCCTCTAGTTGGTAAGAGATGTTACAGAACAAGTCATTAATTTCAATTTTTAACTACAAATTGATAAATATTTTAATAATTAATCATTAAATCCAATTACAAGACATATTAATTCATAATAACACCAAATGAATGTAACATTATTTCATTAGTATGATATATTATCATGTGGTGAAATGAGATAATATCTTACTTAACCAATATATCAGCGGATTAAATGACGGATTTCACAACCAATCAAGATATTTTGTTAAGAGCTTGAGTGAGAACGTGCCAAGGTAGAGGTCAAGTATCCAATTGTCGTAATTTGACGACTAAGTGTAATGGTGGAAAGTGGTCCTATAACTGCGGGATCCGTAATTTTTAATCCGTGTAGGATGGGTTCGGGTTTTTGAATTGAAGATCACTTTTTGCAGATCTGGTGAAACGGGATCTATATTGTTTTGGATTAAATGGTCTAAATCTGCGGGTTTTACAGGTACCTGCGGGTCAAAAAAATTTCATGTTGTTTCGAAAACTAAAGTTTAGACAACGTGACTTTTTGATGAAAAAGTGTTTTGCAGGTTTTTGATGAGTTTTTACTGGTGTTTTTTATAGGTTTTTGTGGGTTTTTTACGGATAAGTGATAGACAAATTTTTTATGGGTTTTAAATAGGCTTTTTGCAAGTTAGTCCGATTTTTTTTTGCTGCGAGTTTACACGGAGCAAGTGTGAATTGGGATTTGATAATCCGTTTTGTTGGCGGGACGAGATCGAATTTTACAAAATAGGTAAAAAATTTATGGGCTTTCCGTGGGACGGAACGGGTTGACTCGCCACCCAATACTACTCAAGTGGCTATCTACTCTTTTACTATTCAGTTTTTTTTTTTTTTTTTTTGTTCGACCACTATCAATTTATCTTAAATCAATAATGAAAATTGAACAACTGCACCGTCAATCCACAGATATTATTCCTTGCATCTTTTGTTTTTATATTTTAACAGAAGATCTAATATAAATTATTAATCCAAACAAAAATCTGATATATAATTCATATTCTCCAATAATTTATAATTCAAACTTTTTTCAAACCGCAAATTCTGTCACTTTTTTCCCCATAAAGCCATGTTTCATTGATAATAGACTCAAATGGGTCAAACATTACAGGATTAAAACAAAGAAACGCTATAAAATTAAGGTGGCAAAATAGACACTCATTCAGCACTCAAGCCACCACGTGTCAACGTAACAGGAGATCGGCGGCTAATTCACCAGGGAATCGCCTCTGAAACTTCATTGCATGGCCTAATTTTTTCTCCATTCCCTAGTCGCATCATCCAAAAGTGGGCAATTTGACATTCTCATTCAGTTGATTGAGTTGCGGCCCACTCCCACATCTAAGAACCAGATCACGGCACTATAATAGATCCGAGAGATTGATCGGCGATCAAGACGGAGCCGAAAGGTTGATCGGCGACCCAGACGGACCTGAGAGGTTGAACGGCAACACAAAGTTGGAGATTGAACCGGAAGATCCGGAATGATTTGCGATTGAGAGCAAAACCATAATCCATACAACAAAGATGCTTTGACTATCTCTGAAGATTGGAATCGAAGAAGAGAAATAGAAGGTGAAGACTGTCGGAAATTTTCCCAAAAAAAAACTCTTTTTAAAGAGAAAGCAAGCTCTGTCACTTAAAACTACACAATTAATTAAAGTCCAATTTTGGTGGTAAAAGCTGCACAAATTAAGAGATACAATATTGGAATTGTTTATAATTAATATCATTAATTTTGAATTTGTTCAATTGTATTATGATTTTGAATTTTATGTTTTCTTCTTTAATATTCCATCACTGTTATTCTGTGTATAACATACAAAAATCTTTTCAGAATTTTATCTTAGTAAGAATTTTGGAAAGCTAATCTTGACTTTGTTCCGGTAATATATCTTCAAATTTAATTGCACTCGCATCATCTAGCACACAAGAAATAATACGAAAACATTTGTTTTATTACCGACATAAAAAAGTGTCGAAAAATGAAACTTCGTCGAAATACAGAATACGACGACATATCCAACTGCCGTTTGACATGTAACACTGTGATGGTGTGAGAGACAGTGAAGAGTTTGTCCGACATTCGACCGTTAGTGGGACGTATAAGACCAATAAGACAATTACAAGTAACGTCGGAGTCATTGTCGACGCAGTCGGTTAATTATCGCCGAAGAGTCGTTGGTTGTTAAGCAAAGCAATAACCACCGTTCACTGTATAAGTACAAAGTTTAACAAGACATGTCAATGATGTCATGTCTCATTTAAAACACGGTTCTTTCAGTTTAACTGGAATTTAATTACTACAATTCTACAGAACTTATGCATTAATTAACCTTGTTTAGTGGTTTAAGCAAAATTTCATTTATAATTGTTAACATCCATTTCTATATTTAAATCATTTAAATAGTTATATCCTATATCTTTAGGATATTTATATTAAAATGTTCATTGGAAATGTGAAGATTTGCTGAGTAGTATATCAAATTTATGGTTTTGTGTTTGAAACTCATCATTTCTAATATAGTATCCGAGTTCAATATTGATTATTAGATAACTGAACCGGTTTGGTTATTGTATTTAGTACCGGTTTGGTTATTCTGATTGGTTTAATTAGTTTGTTTCTTTTAATTGTAACTAGAGTTAGTTAGAAGAAGAGATGACATACGCTTTCTTCTTCCTCTGTAAAATCACTTTTTTTGTTTCGTTCATCAATGGAGAGTAGAAGCTTTCTTCTCAAATCTTTTTCAACTATTTGATATGGTATCAGAGCTGTTGAAGCTCACTTCAACTCTCAATCTCTTCTCCCTTCTTCATTCTGAAATCCCTATTTCTTTCTTCCGCGATCTTTGATTTTTTGTTTCACGATCTCAAGCGATTTCTTTGATTTCGTCGAGTTAGGCTTCATCT
Source organism: Lepidium didymum (assembly GCA_963920545.1). Classification (NCBI taxonomy): domain Eukaryota; kingdom Viridiplantae; phylum Streptophyta; class Magnoliopsida; order Brassicales; family Brassicaceae; genus Lepidium; species Lepidium didymum. The sequence continues at coordinate 4,223,283 of OY986992.1, forward strand.
CTGGTCATTCCGCTGGAGATTAATCATTTTCGTGGCCCTTCTCACCGGTTATTCCGCCGGATTTGCCATTTGAATCGAGTTATTCCACTCGATTTCTTCGCCTTTCACCAAAGCTCCCTTGTCAGATCATTGAAGATCTTTGTTGTTTGTTCTCTCCGATTAAGCGGAGGTTTGATTGTCGTTGTTGTTGTTGTTGAAATCTTTAGTGATTTCGCTGAAGATATTTTCAAAACTTTTTGGTTATACTGCAAATTTCAAGAGTATTAGCCATCCGCACTCAATCAAACCATGGTGGCCATCCGCAAAAGCCAAAGAGTATTAGCTCGTGCTTCAGCTACGAAGAAGAAGACCACGACCTCATCCAAAACAAGATCTAGAAGTTCATCTTCTCAAGAAGAAAATCACGTTACATCAAATACGATGATCCCTTTGCCCAAAACAGAACCATGAACTTCAATCCCATTTGGAGGATTAGATTCTTTGAAGAGTTTTAATCTTGAGGGAATAGAACACTCTCCATATCACCTAACTGGAGCTGATAATCTAGGAATCTCTTTGATCACAAATGTATTGGATGGGACAAATTACACTAATTGGAGTATTGGTATAACGATAGCTTTGGAAGCAAAGAACAAGATGGCATTCATTGATGGAAGCCTTCCAAGACCCTATATCACTCATCCTCATTACAAGCTCTGGACTAGATGCAACAGTATGGTGAAGTCATGGCTTCTAAATTCTGTCACAAAACAGATTTATGGAAGTATTCTTCGGTTTAATGATGCAGCAGAGATATGGAAGGACTTGTTGGTGAGATTCCACATCACTAATCTGCCAAGAAGCTATCAGCTGTCACAACAAATCTGGTCTTTGAATCAAGGCTCCATGGATCTTGCTTCTTATTATACCAAACTGAAAACACTGTGGGATGATCTTGAAGGATCAGAATGTGTCAATGTATGCAGAGTTTGTTAATGTTGTAAGGCAATGAAGAAAAGCATTGATCATGCCAAAATGATCAAGTTTCTGGCAGGTTTAAACGAATCATATTCGAATGCAAGGAGTCAGATAATCATGAAGAAACCTGTACCAGAACTAACAGAAGTTTACAATCTTCTTGACCAAGACCATAATCAAAGAAGCATCGTTCCTGCACAGAATCCTTCTGTTTTTTAAGTCGCTGAAGCTGACACAAGTAAGGTTGTTGTGAATGCAACTCTCAATCCACAAAAGGGTCAGCGTCCAGTCTGCACTCACTGTGGATATACAGGACACACTATAGCAAAGTGCTACAAGATACATGGATATCCCCCTGGTTTCAAGCACAAGCAAAAGCATACGCCCACAGTTCAGTCATCAGTTGGTCAACTGTCTTTAAGCGAGACTCATAATGAAAAGGCTGTTGCAGGGATGTTGAAAACATTGACAAAGGATCAGATCATGGGTGTTATATCATACTTCAACTCACAGCTGTCACAGCCATTAAACCAAGATAATGAAGCTTCAACATCCAATGGGACGCTAACGACTTTACCTGGTATGAGTTTCTCTAAGAGTTCTCTGCATTTTGTAGGAGTCCTTCGTACTACATGAAGTGTCTTATCGTCCCAGTCATGGATTGTTGATAGTGGAGCTACTCACCATGTGTCTCATGATAGAAGTCTATTCACTAGCTTAACTGCATTAGTAGATAAGAAAGTTTCATTGCCAACAGGTTTGAACATTTCAGTTACAGGAATTGGGCAAGTAAAACTGAATGAGCAGCTGGTTTTGAACAATGTTCTTTATATCCCAAATTTTTGTTTGAGTCTATTAAGTGTCAGTCAACTGACAAAAGATCTTAACTGTCGTCTCATATTTGACAAAACAACTTGTTTGATACAGGATCCTTCCAAGGGGCTGATGATTTTGGTCAAGCTGAAGAAGTCTCAAATCTCTATGTTCTTGACAAGGCTTCAGTCATTTCGTCTTTCTATAATTCTGTTGGTTCTGTTAATGTGGTTTTAGATACTACTTTGTGGCATAATAGATTAGGACATCCTTCTATAGCAAGAATAAAATCCATTGCCAGTACTCTTGGAATAAAACAGATGAATAAAGAACCTCTTTGTTGTGATATTTGTCATCTTTCTAAACAGAAACATCTGCCTTACGTCGCACATAACAACATTTCTGACAATGTTTTTAATTTATTGCATATAGATATTTGGGGTCCATTTTCTGTTCCAACACATGAAGGTTTCAAGTACTTCTTAACAATTATTGATGATCATTCAAGAGTGACATGGATCTATCTTTTAAGGACAAAGAGTGAGGTGCTACAGGTATTTCCAGAATTCTTAACCATGATAGAAAATCAATACAACACAAAGGTAAAAGGTGTAAGATCAGATAATGCACCAGAATTGCGTTTTGAAAAACTCTATCGTGAAAAGGGAATAATAGCTTACCATTCTTGTCCAGAAACTCCGGAACAAAACTCAGTAGTGGAGCGTAAGCATCAACATATTTTAATTGTTGCTAGATCTTTACTTTTCCAAAGTTCTGTTCCAATAGAGTATTGGGGTGACTGTGTTTTGACAGCAGTCTTCCTAATAAATAAAATTCCAACACCATTGCTTAAAGGTCAGAGTCCTTATGAAGTTCTTACTCATAAGAAACAAGACTATACAAGTTTAAGAGTGTTTGGTTCGCTTTGTTTTGCATCAACTTCATCTAAACATCGTCATAAGTTCCAGCCTCGTGCTAGGCCTTGTGTTTTCCTTGGATATCCTGCAGGTTATAAAGGCTATAAATTGTTAGATTTAGAATCTAACACTATCTCTATCTCTCGTAATGTTTCATTTCATGAGCAATTTTTTCCTTACAAAACTGATGAAAGTCTATCTATAGATCCTTTCTTTGAGAATGAAGAAGATGGCACTGTTGCAGCTCCCTCTAAACGACAATCTAAAAGGCCTGGCTATTTGCATGATTATTACTGCAATGTGACAGACACTGAAGTTCCATATCCTTTAGCTGCTTACATGTCATATGGTCAGCTAAGTGAAGAATATAATACTTATGTCTGTTCTGTTTCTATGCACTCAGAACCAAGTCATTTCAATCAAGCAAAGAAATTCTAGGAGTGGCTAGATGCAATGAATGAAGAGCTGATCGCATTACAAAACTCTGACACATGGTCCATTTGTTCTCTGCCACCGAACAAGAAGGCAATAGGCTGCAAGTGGGTCTATAAGACAAAACTTCGTGCTGATGGAACATTGGAGCGTTATAAAGCTCGTTTAGTAGCCAAAGGCTACACTCAAAGAGAAGGGATAGACTTTATAGATACCTTTTCACCAGTTACTAAAATGACCACTGTTAAAACTCTTATTGCCGTAGCAGCAGCAAAGCGTTGGAGCTTAACACAATTAGACGTCTCGAATGCTTTCCTAAATGGAGACTTGGATGAAGAGATATACATGTCACTTCCTCCAGGATATACTCCTAAACCAGGTGATATTCTTCCTGAAAATGATGTGTGTAAACTTAATAAATCTATATATGGTTTAAAACAAGCCAGCAGACAATGGTTTCTAAAATTCAGTGAGACTTTGCAAAGTTTAGGCTTTAGGAAATCTCATACAGATCATACTCTCTTTATTCGAAATATTGGTGGCAAATATGTGGCTGTTTTGGTCTATGTAGATGATGTTATTATCACTGCAAATGATGATGTTTTGGTTACAGAAATTACAAATGCTTTGGAGAAATGTTTCAGGTTGAGAAACTTAGGAGCACTAAGGTATTTTCTCGGACTGGAAATAGCCAGGTCCTCCTCTGGTATATCCATAAATCAAAGGAAATATACCTTGGAGTTACTAGAAGAAGCAGGACTACTTGGATGCAAACCTGTCAGCACACCAATGGATCCAAGTACAAAGCTAGCTTCAGATACTGCAGAGCCGCCATTAGAAAATCCAGAAGCATACAGAAGACTAGTAGGACGAATGATGTATCTAACAATCACGAGACCAGACATCACCTACGCTGTTAACAAGCTTTGCCAGTTCACCTCAAAGCCGAAATAATCACATTTAACTGCAGCTCATAGAGTCTTACATTACCTTAAGAACTCTATTGGTTTGGGGTTGTTTTATTCATCTGATTCTGACTTAACTTTGAAAGCTTTTACAGATGCTGATTGGGCTTCTTGTCAAGACACTAGAAGATCAACTTCAGGCTACTGCATGTTCTAGAATCACCACTTATCTCATGGAAGTCTAAGAAGCAGCCAACAGTCTCTCATTCCTCTACAGAGTCAGAATACAGAGCTGTGAGATTTGCAGCCAAGGAGGTTCAATGGCTAGTCAACCTGTTGACAGAGATGCAGGTTCCACAACACAGAGCTGTAGCTTTCTATTGTGATTCACAGGCAGCGATACACATAGCAAACAATGCAGTCTTTCATGAGAGAACTAAACATCTTGAATTGGATTGTCACAAAGTCAGAGAGCTAGTTGAGGCAGGTGTAATCAAGACTTTACATGTTCGTAGTGATCTGCAAATTGCAGATACATTCACCAAGCCATTGCCAGTTGGATCATTTCACAACTTTTTGGGCAAGATGGCACTTCAAAACATCTACTTGCCATCTTGAGGGGGCCTATTAGATAACTGAACCAGTTTGGTTATTGTATTTAGTACCGGTTTGGTTATTCTGATTGGTTTAATTAGTTTGTTTCTTTTAATTGTAACTAGAGTTAGTTAGAAGAAGAGATGACGTACGCTTTCTTCTTCCTCTGTAAAATCACTTTTTTTGTTTCGTTCATCAATGGAGAGTAGAAGCTTTCTTCTCAAATCTTTTTCAACTATTTGATATTGGTCTAATTGACGCTATTTTATATTTCATCTATGTGGCTAGTATAAATAACATGTTTTATTGTGATATTTCTGAAATGAAGGATTTAAGCTGTTTTATTTATCCATATATTAAGAGATCTATTAAAATATCTTATAATATGGATATTTATCAAAAAATTTTTGTCGTAAATAGGGACAAGCCCATGCGCTTTATTAATCACAAGGAAAATCAAGTTCTAATAACTCGAGACTGTGAAACCCCAAGCTTATCATCCAAAACAGTCAACAAACATATGAAAACCTAATGATAAAGTAAACGCATAGTTAACTAGACTGTCTGCAAGAAAATTAACCTCTTTATACACGTAAATAATATGGACTAGGCAATCCTTGAACGAGAAGCCAGTTCCTAGAAATTTACCAAATAATGTATAAGGTTTTTCTCCAAATTTTTAATTGGTTTTAATTTGTAATTCATTAATGTGATCAACAAAATCTTGACTTTTCAAAAAATAAAAGGCCACATTACAAAACAATTAGGCAAAAGCTAAAGATCTTGCCGGTCTCTAAACCACTTCCTTCTCCAACCGTACCGACTCCAATCTCTGTTCCTTACACTTCTTTATAAACGCTTCAACTCTTCGATTCAGTTCATCTCTACCAGGCGACATTTCCTTCTTCATTTTCACCGGCGGAGACAACTGCCTGTAATTAGTTACATCCCTAAACGTCTCTGCTTTCCTCAACGCAGGTTTAACATCGCCACCGGCACCAACTCCAAACGTAACGGATCTCCGGTAATCGCCAGTCAACGGCGTTGACTTATCCTCTTCCGTTAATATCTTCCAAGTGTTCTCAATTGTCTCCTGCTGTTTCGGTTTCACCACTCTCAACGCCTTCTTTTTGTTACGGCCTACAAAATAATAAATCCGCCTTCACAATTACCAATTTTACCCCTCTACGGTTTTGTTTTAACCGGTTGTTGTTACCCTCGTCGCCTCGTCGACATAAAATATGACCGTTATAGTGTGAAAAATTCAAATAAAATATGACCGTTATGTTGTATGACGTCATTTTCCCTAAATTAATATTAATATTTTTAAAGTAACTGTATACTCTTACTCTCTACAGTACCTTTTGAACTCGCTTTGACCGGTTTCCGGTGGCCGGATCTATCCGAAACCAGTGGTTTCTCAGCCGGAGGAAGATTCTCCAATTCTACAATCATTGATGGTCCTTGATTTAACTCCAATCTCAGAACGCCAAACTCATCTCCACCGTTGATCGGTGCAGATATTTCTCCTCCCTTCTCTTCATACACATCCTCCGATCTCTCCACCTCTGCAACGAAATTCTGCGGCGAATCTGTGACAACGAAATCGAAATCCGCCACATCCGGAGGAGATCCGTGGAAAATTTGCAGATCAGTCTGAATTTTTAAGTCATCACCTTTTGAAATTGTATCGTCTTCGCCATCGTGATCACCGAAGCTCAGGTAATACTTGGAAGAAGCTATGATAATAATGATAATGACATTGATGACGACGAAGAGGTACGGTGGTTCTAGCCACGAGAGACAGGAACTCCAAAACACCGGAAATCGCGAAACGGAGAAATGTAATGCGATAGGAACAGAGAACTTAAGAAACAGACATATAACGGCGATTCCTGTGGAGATTAGTGCCGCTTTGATCGAAATCATCGACGACACCATTTTTTTACTTTTCCGATTTGGGTTTCTCTTATCTGTCGACTGTTGCATATAATATATAGACGGAGGAGCCTTATGAGAAGCTTAGGATATATGATTTAACCTTCACCGTTGGATCTAAGAAATGCATACAAAGATGGACGGTTAATATTAATGAAGGGCATGTGCAAATAGAATACGTGGCCTTTTATTTTGCGCCAATAATGTAATGAAATATTCTTAGACGACTTACTGAGTCTGTGATTTTTGTATCTTTTCTCAACTGTATCCTACGTTGTGACCACCTAACAGTAATTTTCATCGACTTAATTGGCTTGAAGATTGACCTGGAACGTCTGCGTTATGTCATTTGTAATCAAGATAAATTGTATGATGCAAATTTTTGTTAAAGAGTTTCCAAACCTAACGGTGGCCCCTTAATACATCACCTACATTGCTGAAAACCACAAATTTTGTCCAACGAATCAATTTGGACTTTATGACATTGCTGAGAAGTTGAATAAAAGATCTTCTACTTGAGATAAATCAAAGGCGTCTTCTCGGCCATAATTATTGGATCAAAATAATTTCAAAAATGTTTATTCCCTTAAGTGGCTAAGGTTAAGTTTCACTGTGAACTCTCAACTCTTAACGCAGTTGTCTGTCGAAGTGTATAGGATTGTTTCTAACAAGACTAAACATTACAAATTTCATTAATAAATGTGATTGTTACTACAAGGCTTCACATTATCCGTTTGAACCCACAATTTCAAACGCAGAAAATGATCCAACGCTTGAGAATCCAACCATCAGAAGCTCCAAAAGTGGAGCACTTTGAAAGGACAACAAAAATCTCTGCTCCTATCGTGAAGTCTTGATCCCTCTTGCTTGTTTCTTTTTATCCCTTTTCTTCATAGTTTTGGTGCTTGACCGTTTCCTGCTTTGCTTTAAGGGTTTGGCTTTCCTCACTGGCACAGGCTGCTTTATCGAAGCTCTGGCCGTGGAACCCGATTCTGTTGATTGGCTCTTGTCCTTGCGAATAGGCTCATCCTCTTCAGGAGATATTTCGCTTGTTGTCACAGTTACTTTCAGCTCGCCTGTATCATACATTGTTGTACCTTTCATCCACAAAGAAACCCAGAAAACATCAGAACAAGGGCAGTCAAACAAAAATAGTACCAAGGCAAAGGCAATTAATGGAGAAAAAAAAACACACTCATTAATGCTAATATGGCAATTTCTACATTCAAATCAATCAGCTTTCACGTTATGGCGATAAACTATCAATCATTTCTTGATTAAGAATTCACTGTGAAATTTTTTGATATTCAAAACCAAGGTAGAGTTACCAGAAATTGAAGCATCAGGCTCTGCTTCTTCAATCTCTGCATCTTCTTCAGCTTCCCTATTGTCATTATCCTCATCATGACCCGCAACCATTAGCTCTTCCAATTTCCTCTGCAAAGCTCAGATACAAGATTCGAAAGGGTATAAGAAAAGATAAGATCGAGGCCAAGAATCAAAATCTACATAATAAAAATGATTGAACATCAACAATCTCTTATATATCGGTCACTATCAATTACTCATGCCTCACAGACACTATGGAAGCTGAGAGATGTAAAATTAGAATTGCTAATTGCAGTCTAAACATAAGAAACACTCAAATCAGAACAAGTTCACCGCAGAACCTCGTACCAAAAAAGATAGTGATTTTAGCTCTCGAAAAATCACAACTTTCGGTCAACAAAGAATTTAGGACTAATCTACAACGCACTGACTATGAATGGCACACAATCAGAATGAAGAAACAGTTTCATCCTCACCTTTTTACGAGCCTCGATTCGCTTCCGCCTCAGAGCTTCCTCCTGCTGCTTTTGGGCTTCCTTTCTCCTCTTCTTCTTCCTCTTGTGAAAGCCAGTCACAAAATCCCTAGCGAAAAGCAATACATAGCAGAAAATTTAAAACTTTATGCGAACAAACAGCGATAAGAGCTATGTGACTCTGAATCCGATTACGGCGATTGAAGTAGCATAAAAGTTTCGAATAAGCTACTTGAGATCTTTCTCGTCAAAAGAGACAGTGACGCCTTTGTTCTTAAGAGCCCTCTTCCCAATGTGCCTGGCTCTTGTCGGCGGAGCCAATGAACCCGCCTCCTCATCATTTACGTCTTCCTTCATAGCTAGAATCGAATCTTTCTCCGATCGGAAACGAAGCGATTCAGGTGACTAATTAGGGTTTGTGAGGTTTATTCAATCCAACTTTTGGAAGAAGAAGACGAAGAAGAAAACAGGAAGCTAAACATGGACTTTTAATTGGGCTCTAGACACGGCCCAATATAAGGGTAATAGCGTCTTTCGACAAAGTGTTCTAATTTGGTTAAGAAAAAGTGTGTCTTTCATTCTAACTAGGACTCGTCATAATATCAAAATCTGAAACCCAACCCAAACTCGATTTAAAATAAGATGAACCGAACCGAATCAAACCCGACAAAATATTCGAATGGGTTTTACATCATAAAAATTTGAGTACTTGAATCCGAACGAATAAAAACCGAAACCCAAATGGATACTCGAAATATATTATATAGTTTAAAATAATTATATATATATATATAATATAATTTTTTAGTTATCTAAATATTCAAAATTATAATTACAAATATATTATAATTTGTATTAGACGAATGAAAAAACGTCTAAAATATTCAATTTTTAACTTTAAATTATGATTTCTCTAAGAATTTTTTCAATCTTTTTTAAGATTTAGATGAAAATATCCGAATCCTAACTTAACTCGACCTGAACCTGAAATATATCATACCGAACCCGACCCAAAATTCTAAAATACCCGAACAAGTTTTATATGTATAAACCCGAAATCCGAAAGAATCCGACTCGAATCGAAACGAGTACCCAAATGACCAGGCCTAATTCTAACAAAACAAAATAAACCTTTCCAACAAAAACTGGAAGGTCTTTTTTCTTTCACTCAAAAAAATAAAAAAAACTTCATTGCATCTTCTTCCTCGTACTGTTACAGAGGATGACGATGGTAATGTTCATAATCAAAAACAATTGCTACTGAAAAAAAGCATTAATATAAAGAAAGAAAAAACACACAAAAAAAGTTTATTTTGTACATAATTAAAAAAAACAGAAAAATAGTGTAAAAATGAATGATTTATTCTCTAATTCATTTAAGAGGAACCAGGCTCAATTGGGGGATGTTGAGGCAGGTCAAGAAGCGATGAACCTCGAAAAATTTTTCGAGGATGTTGAGAATGTGAAGGATGACATGAAAGGAGTCGAGAGTCTTTATAAGAGGCTGCAAGACTCAAATGAAGAATGCAAGACGGTTCACAATGCCAAGAAGGTGAAGGAGCTGCGAGCTAAGATGGATGGAGATGTAGCTCAGGTTCTTAAGAGAGTCAAAATCATCAAACAGAAGGTTGAAGCATTAGAGAAAGCGAATGCTAATAGCCGTAATGTTCCTGGTTGTGGGCCTGGTTCATCTACGAATAGGACTCGATCGTCTGTTGTTAGTGGTCTGGGGAAGAAACTCAAGGACTTGATGGATAGTTTCCAAGGTCTACGTGCTCGTATGAACGCTGAGTATAAGGAAACCGTAGAACGCAGGTCTTTGTTTTTTCCCTATGGTTTCTTATATCGCAAGTTATTGCTCTTGTTTGTTTTCTTGGATTCCAAGTTGTGTAATTTTGTTGGAATTTTTGCAGGTATTTCACGATAACAGGAGAAAAAGCAGACGAGCAAACGGTCGATAACTTGATTGCAAGCGGCGAGAGTGAGAATTTTCTTCAGAAAGCTATACAAGAGCAAGGAAGAGGTCAGATTTTAGACACAATATCAGAGATTCAGGAGAGACATGATACAGTTAAGGAGATAAAGAAGAATCTATAGGAGCTACACCAAGTTTTCTTGGACATGGCGGCTCTAGTGGAAGCGCAAGGGCAACAATTGAACAACATAGAGAGCCATGTAGCAAAAGCGAGCTCGTTTGTGAGAAGAGGAACGGATCAGCTACAAGACGCAAGAGAGTACCAAAAGAAGTCGAGGAAATGGACTTGTTACGCAATTATTCTCTTCATCATCATCTTTATCCTCCTTCTCATTCCTGCTCTACCTCACATAATGCTCCGGTTGAAAAAGTGATTTTGCCAGAGAGTTGAACTTGAGTCTCAAACCCATCTCTTCGCTTGTTTCTCTCTTTTTCTCTTTTTCTTTTACAAAAAAATATGGAATGGGGTAGTTAGATTACGTTGGAACCATGGGAAAATTTTGTAAAGAGTTTGAAACACGAGTTCGATATTATTATTGTTAGTTTTTTTTTGACTTCTTGATGTTTGGATCTATTATATACATCTATAGCTTATGTGACAATGCTGTGAATATTTGGTATTGATATGTTAGAGAGAATCATATGCATTGTAAGAGTTAAATAAAGAAAATACTGCAACCCTATTTATCGTTTGAGCTTTATAGCTCACGAACTCATCTAAAGTGAAAATACTCCAACCCTATTTATCCAGAAACAATAGACAACATAGAAAGAATCTCAAAATTCACCCTGTAACGCTCTTACCACCATCTTTAATGGCCCGACGTCCTTTTGGCTTATAGGCCCACTTTTTTACCCGAGGGTCGGTACATGAGTCCACTTTTCTATTCGATGGTTGATACACTGCATACGTTCAGATTTCAGAAGCCTTTAAATATTTGTATACCGACACTATTACCAAGATTAAGATCACCTTCATCGTCTACATGGTTAGATGATTCTACAAAAATGGACCAGCATTACCATGTTCGCTATGACTATCAAAATTATCATTGGAACCATCTTTTCCATGGAAATACCAAATTTTACAACTAAAAAAAAACTTCTAGTATTAAGATGACTATGGATGTTTTCAATACTAACAAATCTCGTATTCCAACATTTTATACACAGATAATAAACTTTACTCGTTTAGAGTGCTATACTTTGATACGCCGCAAACTCCATAAATTGTTGAAACCTAGCGACATAGTCTTCGGATAGTAAAGCCATCACTTCATCCATTCGTGGTCCGTTCATCCACAATCGAAAATATGTATTTAACGTTCTATTTTTGGTGATTTAAAGGAAGTGTGGTAGAGAAAAATGAAATTCGTGTGGTTATATAAGACAACATTATCTGAAAGTTTCGAACGGCCACCTACTTTCGGTTACAATCTAAAGCATCATATAGAAAATATTATTTTTAATGTAACCGTTTCTGTTGGAATATTCTAACCTGTTTCCAACAGTATATACTTTCCGGTCAGTTTTTATCGGGTTTTTGGTCGGAATTGTCCAACCACTATTTCTTTTCGGAATACGCAATGTTTTCTTGTATTGTACAAATCACCACATGATCTAAACATTATATATAAAAATCTAAAATTTCTTTTATAAATTTTGGTGATTTGATTATTTTAAAATTTTATATATGATAAAACTAAATATGAGTGAATATAATTATTAGAATTATATCAAATCTTCTATAAGATATGATTGATTATTAAAGATTTGATCCGATTTAGATTTTGGATGATTCATACCTGTATTGGATAACAAAACTATTCATAAATTTACCTTTAATGAAAGTCTGTTTTTATTATTTAAACTTTAAATTTCTAGTGACATAAATTGTAAATTTTTACAACTTTGTAGTTAGACTCGTAAAAGCCATACTTTATCCTTTAAGTATCAGATCATCTTTTCAAATTAGAAAAAAGAGATGAGATCATTATATTAGTTCGGCTAATACGACAACAAAATCATAACTATACAAATATCCCACATATTTCAGTTTCAAAATAAATACAAATCACTTATTTTATCTGTTAGAAATTTTATTCATAGTAAAACGGTTAGTGTTTATTGAAAATGTGTTTTTTTTATAATGTGCAATCATCAATCACTACAATTCCTTGCCACATTCTCTTAAGTAATAATTTTTTTTTATCTTTTTGGAAATTTTATTCATAGTAAAACGGTTAAAAGTATGTTCCTTGTTCCTATATTAACGTCATATGTTTTGGTTTTCCCCAACGGATCAATGGCTCAATCACTCTCCTTTGAAAAAAAAGATTCAAATACTTTCCTCAGAAATGGATAAATTAATTATATCTTTTTAGAAAAGAAAAGAATATGATTTACGTAGCTGTCATCATAGTTGAGAAAAATTACACAATCCGACCAAGCAGTATCCAGCTGAACCTGATCCATTTGGTTTAATGAGATATTATGTTTTTATCCTTTACTAAAGCTAAAACAAAAAAAACATGAACTTTAATACAACAAAGGATTCAGACCTTTGATCTGAAAGCCAACAAAAACACCCTAACCACTACACCAAACCTTTTACTAATCATAAAGTTACCAAATGTTATATATAAACACTGGAGGGTCAATTGGTTATTTAGAGTTATTGGCCTTTAATTTCGGTTTGTAACATAAAATTCGTCCACTATAAAATTGATTCGATGGAAAACTAAAATTAAAGTACTTCAAAGTCATACTTGTGAAAAATTATCAAAAAATTCGGTCTTGGTTTTGGTTGTGGAGGGAAAATGAAAATTTTGGTTGATTTTCAAAATTTCTGGTAATTGTTGTACCAAGTTTTGTAGTTATGCCGAATTTATAATAAATAGTTGAACCAAATAGATTATATTGTTATAGTACATTTACGAACACTTATCCTTTGTTTTAAACATTTTATGCAATTTTGATTTCATTATATGCGTATAAATAACAAACTCAAGTCAACATTTTTTGAACTGCTTTCACATGTTAAATAACTTTTTTTTTTTAAATAATCCCGCGCTATTGTTTTGATGCTTTACATCAATAAACTTTACCAATATATTGTTTTATATCCACTCCTAAGTCTTCATGCCTAACCCTATCCAGACGACCTCAGAAAAAATCCAAAACTCTTTCCGATTATGTTCCGTGTCACATATATTCCGTGCGCTCAAGTACAAAACTGATCATCTCACCCGCACAGCCAGAAAAACCTCCATGTCTCATGCTCCTGTTTACCGGACGTCTTTTGGTTAAATGTTGTAAGATACTTAATGAGTTAAGATTACAAAAAGAAAAAACTTAGTACAACTTAGTAAGACAACTTTTTCTTAGATTCGAAATAGGGATTCGTTTAGGGAAAGTTGATAGTACTAAATATCTTTGGATTAGCATTATGAATGTCTTTGGAAGTATATAAAAAGGTAAGCACATGGGTTTAACAAAATCCATAAGAGATCAACAAAAAGCATTAGTAGATGAATGGTCTCTTTCATATATCACAATTCACAACTCAGTTTTATGGAGAAAGAGAAAAATAGGATAAAAAATTGGATCACTTAAGATATTTTGTTCGTTTATTCATTTCAGCATTGATATATGAACTTTGCTAATTGGAAGTGAATAGAAAAACATTATAGGATTTTTGTTGTCAAAACTTTGAAGGGCATGTGCGTTGGGTGGGCAATTGAAAAAAGCATTTACTCATTTATTTGGCTAGGGACCATTTCTTACATAACTTCATACTTTTTTTTTTCAAATTTACTCAATTGCATACAAAATGGGTCCAAAGTAAGAATATATTATTTACAAAGAATTGATTCCTAAATAACACGTGTACAGTACGAAAAATAGCCATTTTTAAACCAAACTTTTTTTGGAGTGTCGATTCCAAATAAAACAAAAGAAATAAAATAAATATAGCATAAAATAAATTAAATTGAATTATAGTATAAAATTTATTACAATTTCTATAACTAATACTTACAAAAAGTTTATAAAAGTAAATTTTAAAAGATAAATATTATATATAAAAATGTAAATATTTACATATAATTTATCAAAATTTTAATAAATATATTTTCTTTATATATATAATTTTAAAATATATCTTCTCAAAACTAATAAAAAATGAGTGAAAATCGATTTTCTAAAATTAGTATATAACTTTTTGAAGATAATATGTCACTCCATTTTTCATTAATTTTAAAAATTTATAGATTTCAAATTTTATGACCTAAACCCTCATTTTTGATAAATTTGTGGATCATAGAATTTGAAAAAATCTCTTTTTATTATATTTTTAATTAGTTTTGAGAATTTATAAATTTTAAATTTTATGGTCTAAAACCTTTTTTCACTTGTGGGTTAATTACTTTTCTCTCAAGTTTTGATTGATTTTGGGAATTTATATATTTCAAATTGTATATATAAAGAAAATATATTTACTAAAAGTTTTGATATTATATGTAAATATTTATATTTTTATATATAATTTTTTATCTATTGTACATTTAAACTTTACTCTTATAAAGTTTTTATAAATATTAATTATAGACATATTAATAAATTTTATATTCTAATTTAATTTAATTTCTTTTATTTTATGTTGCATTTATTATATTTATTATATTTCTTTTGAAATGGACACTCCAAAAAAACTTCAGTTTGAAAATGGACCTTTTTTTTCTTTGCGCCTTTACTTTTTTTAAAACAATTAAGATTTTAATTTAAAAGTTTCATGCAAAATCATAGTGTTAGGTGATAGAGTCACATAAATATATGTCATATTTGTTTGGTGGTCGCTGGTTTAGCGACCAATGATTACAATTTTGAATCACTAAAAATTTTAACCAATGACTACCAAACGAACAACACTATCAACCGGAAAATTAATTAATTAATTAATAATTTAAAATAAATAAATTTAAAATTTAAAATAATAATAATAAAACTATATAAAATACAATAATTGAATAAATATTAAAAAAATTTATATATAATAAAATATAATTTAAAAATATTAAAAAGAAAATTAAATTTACAAAAATTTGATTTAAGTTGTGTATAAATATATTTTTTATAAATAATATATGAATGTAGTAATATTTGTTATTTAATTTTCATGAAATTTTGAATATATATATTTTAAATAAATATAAATATTTTATAATTTAAGTTAACATATATATTTTATATTAAAAAAAGAGTCGATGGTCGTTACGACTGTCAAACAAATAAAAAACTAAGTTTTTGATCGCGGTCACTAGTTGTAGTCACTGATCATGGTCGATAGCAACCACTAAACAAACAGAACCACAATGTTAATAGCGAAGTCCAAATGGCAAAATAGCATAGTTAAGTTAATTGTTGATGTAGATAAGCAAATCACAAATTTTTCTTTAGCTCATAAAAGAAGATGAAGAAGTTAGGAAATTGAATTACTCTCAAACTCACAATATACTCTTGATAAATATCATTCATCATGTAAATAAAATAAAAATATACGATTTATAGAGTTCCTTACAAATGTAGATACATGTCTTTTCAGGATTTTCTCTTGGAATCCACTAATACTCTCTGCTCTTTGTTACACATACAAACTCGATTAATAATATGAAGTTCTAACTAACATCAATGCTCAAAGATGAATCTAGCCTTGTATATGGCTTGATTCATCTAACAGAAATAATAAGCAAAATGGACTTAGACTAAAAGCCAATGTTAAGCCTAAAACAAAATGGCCCAACTCGGACTCATTAGTCTCCTTAATGGCTTCATGGGTCTGAGACATGTCCATATCAACGTGGTGAGCTAAGTGACAAACCCAGCTAAAATACATTTTGATACGTGCTTTGCTTTCTGTGGAAAACTTTTTTTGTGAGATTTACCAAGAACACAAGCTTCACAAAAGCTGAGATCCTTAATTTCTTCTCCCTTTAAACACCCTTTCTTTACCAAAGTTTCCATAGATCTCTTTCCCATGTAAGCAAGTCTGCGATGTCATCTCTTAGTAATATCCACATTGTTCTTTGCTACATTAACCTCAGATGATCTGACTTGACCTTGAAGGTAATATAACCCGTTTCTATACTTTCTTGTGAGAACCTTCTCATTTCCTTTATAGAAAACAACTCTGAAATCCTTTCTTTTATAGTGACAACCTGATTCTTCCAATTGACTATAGGAGATCAAATTTCTGCTCATATCAGGTACATATCTGACATCCTTAAGGGTGATCACAATACCATCTGAGTTCTCAATTGTTATCTTGCCTATTATTTTTACTTCACAAGATGCATCATTTCCCATTAACACACGTCTTACTTCTAACTCTTCAAAGTCCATGAGATATTCCTTTCTTGGTGTAATATGAAATGTGCATCCAGAGTCAAGTACCCATTCATTTTCAATAGCTGTTAAACTCACTGCAAAAGCTGAAGACTCTGGTAAAATAACCGTAACATTTGCTGAGTTTTGTCCTTTGCTTGGTTCTTGTTTTGACCTCTCTGTGGACAATCTTTCTTCCAGCGATTTTCATCAAAACATGTCCAGCAGGCTCTGACATTATTAATCTTCTTTGACCTTGACTGTGAACGACCTCTGCTCTTAGATCTACCATTTCCTTTTCCTTTGTTGTTGCATATTGTATCTGATCTTCCTCTGCTTTCAACACTTAGACCTTCTGTTGTATTCTTCTTCTTGTACAACTGATCCTTCTGCATGAGATAAGACTCCATCCCATATGCCCCAGTAATTACATCATTCATTGTTAATGAATCTTTTGCATTACCAAACTGAAGGATGTGAACTAAAGGATCAAACAGTGGTGGTAAACTGTTAAGTAAACCTATAACTTGATCTTCATTTTGAATGTTAATTTTCAAGCTTGCAAGATCATTAACCAACTTGAGAAACTTGTCAAGATTCTCTATTGTCTTGTCCTCATCCATCTTGAAACACGAGAACTGTTTCTTCAAGTATATTCTGTTTGCTTTGGTATTAGTCTAATAGTTTATTTCCAAAGCTTTCCATTAATTGTATGCAGTAAGCTCATGCATTATCTTCCTTAAGACTGAATCTGTGAGACATTGACATAGTAAACTCATTGTTCTCTTGTCCCTCTTAGCCTATAACGGATCCTTGATAACTGCATCTGCCTTAACCTCCTTAACATCCTCTGTTGTTTTCTCAACAACTGGTTCCTCACGATGCTCTTCTTCCAAAACATCTATCAAACCTTGAATCTCAAACTGACCCAAAACCCGATACTTCCACAGACTAAAATCTCTTTTTCCATCGAACTTCTCCACCTCATACTTTCCTTAAGTAGGTTCCATAGCTTGTTAATAACAGATTGCTTGATCAAATACCTGCATAATAAGTGATCAAGATTACATAGGTTGTATAACAACTATGTATCTGAACCAGAACAATCCATACTCTTAGGATTTCTTGAAAGGTTTACTGAGATAAAGTTCTTTATTGAAAAGATTGATGATTAATATTCAACTCCCTGATTTGAATCTGAGAAGAAATGCTAATCAATTTCTGGATGTTTGCTCTGTTTTCTGGTGATCAAACTCTTGGATCTTCTGTGATTGTTCGAAGAACTTGTCTCAAGATTGAGACAACTTTCTTAAATCTGATGGTTGACGACCTTTGTTACTGCTCTCTGTCAAACACATAAGTATTCTTCCTTGTTAACATTCTTCTTATCCGATCATTCTTGCTTATCTTTTCCGATCGACTTGAGCTGGGCTCTGATACCACCTGTTGATGTAGATAAGCAAATCACAGATTCTTCTTTAGCTCATAAAGAAGATGAAGAACTTGCGGAATTGAATCACTCTCGAACTCATAATACACTCTCGATGAATATCAATATGTAAGTAAGATGAAGACACACGATTTATAGAGTTCCCTACATATGTAGGTACATGTCTCTTCAAGAATTTCTCCTGGAATCCACTAATACTCTCTGCTCTTTGTTATAGATACAAGCTCGATGAAAAAGATGAAGTTCTAACTAACATCAATGTTTAAAGATGAATCTAGCTTTATATATGGCTTGATTCATCTAACAGAAATAATGAGCAAAATGGGCTTGGACTAAAAGCCAATGTTAAGCCTAAAACATAATGGTCCAACTCGGACTCATTAGTCTTCTTAATGACTTCATGGGTCTGAGACAGGCCTATACCAGAATTGGTGAACTGAGTGACAAACCCAACATTAAATATAACGAAATAAATAATTAGATTTTCGTACAATCCACGAGTATCTACCTCTTTTGTCTTAAGCGGCTAATTGTTAGTAGTTTTATAGTTTAATCTTTATCAACACTTAATGAGAACGTCGTTTAGGTAATTGACTAATCTGTAGGTGTACGAAGCTTAGTACACAGCTAATCAAGTAATAAGGAAACATGTATTCTATCTATGTATTGTTTAATATTTGTGTTCCCTAAACGATATTCGTAGAATTATGTCCAAATTTTAAAAAGTCAACAGAAGGAGAGAGCAGCAAAGTTTTGCTGTAAGTTTGCGTTGATGCCGCCAATTCGTTTTTCCTGCCGTTTAGTACGCATGAACATGCATGATTATTTTTCCATTATTGTTTACTCAATCAATTATTTATTCAAGTAACATTCAATAGATGTTGATAAGGGTTGGAGTTTTCTATGCATTTTTAAAATATTAAATATTCAATTTTCTATAGATTCTAGATAACTATACGAGCTGCATTTTTTTATTAATAATTATATCGACAACTCAATCAATAACTTAAAATTATCCTCTAAAATATAGTAGGAAAAATCAAACATTTTATATCAAGTCATTAGATACATCATCATAACTATCAGACTGATAGAAACTCGATTCACTATTATCTCTTTTATATATTATCGGACGTTGTACTTGTTCTTTTTCACTATAGTCAAGACCAAAGAACGTTACCAATTTGGGCAAATAAAACAATTTTTCTGTTTCACATATTTAGAACTATTAACTATATTTGATACCAAATCAAGACTTCAGATAAACTGTGTACGCATATATATACCTAAGTTACTTAAATCACAAGTCTTGATTCCATTTTCAATATAGAAAAGTCTTATCTTACAATATTTTATTCAACAGATTCATATCTTTTTCGGAGTCTTGGCTTCTTAATTCGGTCTTTGTATAGAAAGTGACTCTTCACCCATTGATTTGGTGCAAGTGTAGACGGAGAGAGTAGTCATGTACCCATACTTCATATTTAAGACGTTGATTCATACTTGCATATCTATATTTGATTTGATCCAATTCCAGACGGTGACTGAGACTGGATATCATAAATACAGAAAAAGAAAAGAGTAGGAAATTTTCCTGCTGGATCCGAATTTATTACTCTATCACAACACCAATATATCATAGAATCAAAATACAAACAAAGGTATCCGAATTTATTACTCTATCACTGGTTGTTTTTTATCAAAATTTTTTAACTGGTGGGCAATATATATGAGATCAATAACGAAAACAAATGTATTAACATGTGGACATGACAAGTAGGCTTAACTTGGATAATTGTATATAAAAGATTCTTATTAGGAAAGCAATACTCACTTCAAAGCAATATTATAGAATTTTTATGTCTTTGTATATATAATATATTCTTGAATACTCTTTTTTTTTTAAATAGTAATAGTTAAAGAACGAAGAAGAATATGTAAACTTTAATTTAACAACCATGATATATATACACATGATAAATAGTTAAATGTATCATGTTTTATTTTATTTGATAAGTAATATTTTTTTTTGTCAATATTGGACCATAACTGACCAGCCATTAACTAAGTTTCTACATAATGTAGACAGTGGAATTCGATTTTTGGATGTGCAAGTGCGTCTGTCTTTATTAGACGATAAGTATTGTATTTAGTTTGATTGTTGTAAAAAAAAAAAATATATTTTTAAGTTTAGTTTACAAAATCATTAATAATTCTTGAACTATGTTAATTATTATTTTTGCTTAGAGCGTAGTCTGGTTATTTCTATTTGAAGAAGACAGTTGTTCTACCAGATATTAATTTCCTTCAATCGCGAAAATGCTTATTATTTCTATTTGGTCACAAATATTTACATGCCTTTTTTGAGATCTTAGGTCAGAAGCAGTTTGATACTTCTTAGTTTACAAAAAATAATGTGAACAAATTGAACCAAAGAAACCAAATATGGAGAAAAGTAAACAAAAGAAGCGCGTGAAATGAAGAAGAGAAGGGACCAACAAAGTGTCGAAGTAAACCTTTTGCGGAAACTGCTTTCGTCAAACCAACCAAACAACAATGGGCTCACAGTGACCACCTTTTCCTTTAGTTGACCTTGACCTTTTTTCTTTTCTTTTCTACAACTTGATTCTTCTTCATTTCAAATAACATAAATATCTTTTGTCAGAAATTAATTACATGTATAGTAGTATTTATGGACTCTTCTGCAACCAGGTGAATACTTTACTGAATTCAAATTATTAATTACTTCTTCTGTTGACAAACAAAAACCCTAATAAATATTTGTTTTTAGTTTTAATTTAAGGCTAATGGATTTATGTAAACATAGAACTTGATCGATAACGATTATATCTTTGAGTTTTTTGTTATAGGATTTAAGTTGTAGGTTTTTTTGGCTATAGATTTCTTTTGCTGTAGGTTTTTGGTTGTACAACTTTTTGCCTATAGATTTCTAAAGCAATGAGAGCCAAAAATAAATCTAAAACATGACTAGTTCAATTTTAATGTTTTTGAAAGATTTTTGCTTTGTAGAGCAACCAAAGTCATTACCACTCAGAACATGTTGCTGATTTTTTTTTCATTCTAAAAAAGTCGTTAATATGTTTGAATAAAAGATGTGCAACTCATTTTTCTATTGATTTTTTAATTTAAAATAAACTTCATCTTCTACTATTTCCGTTGAGAAAACACGGGACCATTTTTTCTATTTTCTTTTTACAAATTGAATTATACTTTTGTTATTACAAAAATATCATATTTACATTAAAAAATCTTGTATAATAAACAATATATTAGAATAGCACACCGAGAAAGTCATATTTCGTCCTTTTGGTATGATAATAAAACTGTTCTCACAATATTACTATTTTTTTCTTATTTTTACACATATTTTAAAAGAATGTTGACCCAAAAAAAGTGTAAAAGTGTGGGAGGTGTAAAGGAACTTGGATTATGATAATCATAACCAAATCTTAGTTACAGAACTCAGAACTGCCACGAGTCTGGGAAAAGAACTAGCTCAGGTTTTTAAAACCACCTTTAATTTAAACAATTTCTTCTTCTTTTTTTTGGCAAAAATAATTTCCTTATTCCTCTTTAGTCTTTACCTTTCTTTTGTTTACCAAATTTCTCCCTCTGTTCTACAAATGTAATTTTTTTTGGTTTAAATGTAATTTTGTTTACATTTAAAAAAAATATAAACAACTAAGATTAATTTGAAAACCCAAATTAATTGATGAGAAAAGAACGAAATCTATTATTTGAACCTATCCTAGTACGTACCAAGAAATAAACAATACTTTCAAAATAAAAAAAAGATATGGCCAACATTATTGTGGTCTAGTGATGTTGAAAATAGAATGAAAAGACAGCGGTAAGACGTACCCGAGTTCAATCTCTCACATAAACAAAGTCATACTTTGCATGGTATTTTCAGAAGTATTTACCTGGCTCTCCATGGTTTCTGGATATAGATGAGTTTGAGACAGCGGTCATACAGTATTCAAATCCAAACCACCTGGATTATAAAAAAAAAAAAAGAAGATATATGGATAAACATTACACGTACCCAACAGTGCATTTGCATTGTTGAGTGGTCGACATTGAACACAAAAAAAAACTTCATATCTGTAAAGGGAAATTTGAAGTCACGTTATAAGAAAAAACCCCTTGCTGCATCCCATGAAACAAATTAATTCTAAATACATTATCCAGAAAATGAATTTAATATTATCCATTTTAGATAAAGATAATTAGTTGGACCGTCGAATGAAATGCAATCCTTGCTGATTACCACATGACGTCTTCATTTAATTTTGCCACCAATCCACCGACCTCAAACTCTTCTTTTTTTTGGTAGTAATATTTTATATTAACATAACTTGTATGATTCACAGTTTACAAACATTATCGTTATTTGGTTGTGAAGTGTGTATATTTCAATCGATCGGATTCGTAAATTTTGAGGATGTAAGAAACATTAATGAGTTTGCATTATCGTGAAAAACGAACAAATATTATTCGGACATAACTCGTTATGTGTTTGGGTTTGGATAGAGCCGTTGCCATCAAGTGGGTCATAAAAGTCAACGATTTGTATTTGACTTACAGTCATGCTTACATCGGCGTTCATACGCTCTTTTAACATTAGAGGTGGATGCTGCTCTTTCTTCCACTGATTTGAAAAGTTTCAAGTTGTCAGATTTTTAAATATATATATTTTATTTAACGAAGTAGCCAAAACGATAAACAGTTAGTTGATGAATGGGTCTGAAGAAACTAAGACCCACAACTTAAATAGTATAAATCTAAAATAGGCTCTGTAAAAAGTTCATGAAACATCCAAAGAAAATGTCACGTTGACAAATAAGAAAACAACATCAAATTAATTAAAGAGAATCAGCGTGCTATCAAAATAAAGAAACAACATCCGGCTACTTAAAAAGAATTAGTGCGCTACAAAGATAAAAAAAAAAATTCGGCTAATTCAAAAAGACTGATTTATATAATAATGAAAATATAAATCCTGAAAAATCTGTAGATAATATAACAATTAAGATATTACGAGAAAGATAAGGAAAAGAAAATCTATAACCATCATTTTTTTTCTTTCGAACTAGAGTTGAATTCAGAAGTCTGATATTTAACGTATTATTTTTTCACATTTTATTATCATATTATAAAATTAGAATAGAAACAAATGTGACGAGGAGTGGTGATATCAATTGTATTTTATCATCTAGCTAAAATATGTTAAAATAAGATTGTAAAAATTCCACAGGCTCTTAAAAGTCAAGATATACATACATGCAGAACGGTCACCTTGATGCTCAAAATCATGAAACAGCCTTACATTATTTAGTTATATGATTATCTTATGATGTGGATAATTAGTAGTAAAACATTATTTATGGGAAATCAAATTAATTTAGATTAACAGCTAAGAAAATACGTAAAGACAGCTCAACACTTTCCCATTTCTTCTCTTTTCCACTCTCTATATAATTCTGACAAGTAATCTCTGTTTTCTCCATCGAATCTCTTCTCAGTTTCGCTTCTTCTTTCCTTTCGTTTGCAAAATCATATCCCAACTCCAAAAATAAAAATAGGGTCAGAAACATAAAACTAAAGATTTGAGTGGTCTCTTTTAGTATTTCCTAAGAAATGCCTGCCGGTGGATTCGTCGTCGGAGATGGCCAAAAGGCTTATCCCGGCAAACTTACTCCCTTTGTTCTCTTCACTTGTGTCGTCGCTGCCATGGGCGGTCTCATCTTTGGTTACGATATCGGAATCTCCGGTAAGTACTCACTATTTTTCTTACATTTCTACCCCATAAGTATCCATGTAGTCATTAAAACCCCCAAATCAGAAACTTTGATTATCTTTTTTTCATGCAAAAACATTAAGAAAAAATGAAAAATCACTCCATATTCTTTTCTCTATAGTCGTAAACGGTCATAATTACAGAACCGTCAACTCTTTTGTAAATTTTAAAGAATTACAAAATCGTCTAATATGTTTCTATAGAGTCATGAAAACCCATCTATTATAGTCATTTTTTTTTGGGAATTCCGTTAATTAATTTATTTATAAATTACAGGTGGTGTGACGTCGATGCCGCCTTTCCTCCGGCGATTTTTCCCTTCGGTGTACCGGAAACAGCAAGAAGAAGCGACAACAAACCAGTACTGTCAATACGATAGCCCAACGCTTACGTTGTTCACTTCGTCGCTATATCTAGCGGCGCTAATCTCGTCGCTGGTGGCTTCCACCGTGACAAGGAAGTTCGGACGGCGACTCTCGATGCTCTTCGGTGGTATACTATTCTGCGCCGGAGCTCTCATCAATGGATTTGCTAAACATGTTTGGATGCTCATTGTCGGTCGTATCTTACTTGGTTTTGGTATCGGTTTCGCTAATCAGGTCCGTCACTATAAACCATCATCTAATTATAACTTAGTCTCTTAATTTTTTGCATGTTTTTTTTGTCAATATTGGACCACAACTGGCTGGTCCATTAGCCACTTAATTCACTTAATTTTTTGCATGTTCTATTTTCAGTTTTTACAACTTTATACTTGTTTTATAAAGGTTAATTGTATAGAAAGTAGAAAAAACTTATATTTTATAACCGTTATAAATGCACCTTGGTTTCAGAAAATGAAAAAAGTTGTGGACCATGCCAACCACTTTCATTGACATAATCATTATATATTTAGGTCAAGTTGGCATAATTAATTTGTTGCTTTTTTTTATAACGAGGATCATTATTTTCTAAGTTAAATGATATGATAGGAGTAACAATTATTGAATATGTTATTGATTTGTTTTTGGGCTAGTATCCACAATTCCACGTGGTATGTTCATTAACCTGTAATGTCTTGTTCTCTCCAATTTCATTGATTTCAGTAATTAAAAATATGTATATTGTTGTTGACGTCATATTGTAGATAACTTTGATAACTCACTGATGCAGATCTTTAGTTAGAGAAAAGGTCTTATTTGGACATGTATCTACTTTAAACTTTTAATGACATAACTAACCCTATTTAATTTTTGTATTTACAGTCCGTGCCACTTTACCTCTCTGAGATGGCTCCATACAAATACAGAGGAGCTCTAAACATTGGCTTCCAGCTTTCAATCACAATCGGAATCCTCGTCGCCGAAGTACTCAACTACTTCTTCGCCAAAATCAAAGGCGGCTGGGGATGGCGTCTCAGTCTCGGTGGCGCGGTGGTTCCCGCTCTCATCATAACCATTGGCTCCCTCGTCCTCCCTGACACTCCCAATTCAATGATCGAGCGAGGTCAACACGAGGAGGCCAAAACTAAGCTTAGAAGAATCCGTGGTGTCGATGACGTTAGTCAAGAGTTTGATGACTTAGTCGCCGCTAGTAAAGAGTCACAGTCGATTGAGCATCCGTGGAGGAACCTTCTCCGCCGTAAATACAGGCCGCATCTCACAATGGCTGTTTTGATTCCACTCTTTCAGCAACTCACCGGAATCAATGTGATTATGTTTTACGCTCCGGTTTTGTTCAACACCATTGGTTTCACAACCGATGCTTCTCTCATGTCCGCCGTGGTTACCGGCTCAGTCAACGTCGCTGCTACGCTCGTTTCGATCTACGGTGTTGACAAGTGGGGACGTCGGTTTCTCTTCCTTGAAGGCGGCACACAAATGCTTATATGTCAGGTAAAGAAAACGTAACAACTTTAGTTATAACTTGGATTCAAACACAAACATTTTAATCTCTTTTGATTGGTTACTTATGGTTTATGTGTGGTTGTGATTGTAGGCTGTGGTTGCAGCGTGTATTGGGGCCAAGTTTGGGGTAGACGGTACTCCTGGTGAGCTACCAAAGTGGTATGCTATTGTGGTTGTAACGTTTATTTGCATTTATGTGGCTGGTTTTGCGTGGTCTTGGGGTCCATTAGGATGGTTAGTACCTAGTGAAATCTTCCCCTTGGAGATAAGGTCTGCGGCGCAGAGTATCACCGTGTCGGTGAACATGATCTTCACCTTCATTATTGCTCAAATCTTCTTGACGATGCTTTGCCATTTGAAGTTTGGGTTATTCCTTTTCTTTGCCTTCTTTGTGGTGGTTATGTCGATTTTCGTATACATATTCTTGCCGGAGACGAAAGGGATTCCGATAGAGGAGATGAGTCAAGTGTGGAGAACTCATTGGTATTGGTCCAGGTTTGTGGAGGATGGTGAGTATGGTAATGGACTTGAGATGGGGAAGAACAGTAGTAACCAAGGAACTAAGCATGTTTGATTTATCATTGTTATTCTTTTCTTACAAGGGTTTTAAATTGTGTAATTTCTAATTTCGTTAAGAAAACAATGTACTAGTCTAGATATATTTGTGTTTATATATAACTAGATGGTCCGTGCTATGCACGGGGTATCTCTTATGAAAAACAAATATAAGTTTCTAGTTACTAAATTTATTCATAATATTTATACATAATATTTATTTGCTTTTTACTTATATGATGGTTGATTTGTATATACAATTTCTTATAAATTTTGTGTTTATTTCACATCCACAAAATAATTTTAAAGCTTATTATATAATTGAGGATGATTTGTGCTATGTACTAACTATTTTTTGTGGATCCGTGTTGACTTAAATTTTAATGCATTATAATTTTCATATGTGAATATTTTGACATGTCTTCACTTGAATTTTTGAGACCCCTATTTTATCACCTATAATCTTATTCAAAATGAAAAGGTACTACATCTAAATCATTATCTATCCTATATAGTTATAATCATCTCTTGAACTTATTAACAATTTACATTAGAAAAACTATGTTTTTTGGTCGGAACATTAGACAAACTATTAATTATAAATAAAAAAAATAACAAAACTTTTACATAAACAAAAACCAAATATTTCTATTTCAAATCAATGGAACTAAACTTTTAGATAAAGCAAAAATAACTAAAATTATCGAATTTTTTGTGTTATTTCTATTTCAAATATTTGATTATGATTATATGTGTTTTTAAGAAATCTTAAGGAATATTTAAGATACATTTAATCGAGTGTCTACCATTAAAAGATTCATTGTAACCTATAGAATCACTAATATGAATATTATTACATC
Source organism: Lepidium didymum (assembly GCA_963920545.1). NCBI lineage: Eukaryota > Viridiplantae > Streptophyta > Magnoliopsida > Brassicales > Brassicaceae > Lepidium > Lepidium didymum. Next base: position 4,250,569 of record OY986992.1, read on the forward strand.
ATTATACTTTTCAAAAAATTTAAATTGTTAACAAAACAATATAATTCTAATGACATAAGTAATAAGTAAGAATATGGTATCCTCCATGGAGGTTGGTTCACAGGGACCAAATTTCTGGGCTTTACATTCAAGAATATGGAAGTTGGATTGCCCAAATAAAATTAGACATTTTATATGGCAGGCTTTGTCAGAATGTGTTGCAGTTAAACGAAACCTGACAACTCGGGGAATTAATTGTGATATTAGATGTAGTCGGTGTGGGGCGGCAGAGGAAACCATTAATCATATTCTCTTTGAGTGCCCCCATCGATTCAAGTTTGGGCATTATCTCCCGTTCCCTCACCAGCTGAGGTTTTTCCGGGAAACTCAAGGTATAATCTTGATTATCTGTTTTGGAGACTTCCAGAGTCAGTTGATATTAATATTTATCCATGGGTGATTTAGCATATCTGGAAATCGAGAAATGATTTCTGTTTCTCTGGAATGAATAGAGATCCCCGTGATGTATTATCTCAAGCGAAGCAAGATGAGGTGGAATGGTCTAATGTTAGGCGTAAAAATATTAATACTAGTCTACCAGGATCACTCAGTAATGCTCTGGTTTGGCTAGCGGTGTCTTATCCGATGACGGTGAACCCGGCCTTCACGGGTTACAAATATTTTGTTGATGCATTTTGGAAAAGCTCTGACATTTATTCCGGGATCAGCTGGTTTTGCTTTCGGGACGCAGTTTCTGAGGGATGCATGGGGGCACGCCAAATAAAAAGAAGTCTTTCTGTGTTACATTCAGAGGTGGAAGCGGTGCTATGGGCTATGGAATCCCTGATTGTGGCCCAAGTTTTAGAAGTGGAGATGGCAACAGATTGTGCAGATGTACTGAGGCTTTTGATGTACCCTGAGGAGTGGTCGGCGTTCCAACCCTACGAGAAGGAGTTTCTTAGGTTAAAGTCTCTTTTCCATGCTTTTTTCCTCCATGTAATTCCGAGATCTCTAAACCATAAAGTTGATGTTCTCGCCCGTTCTATTAGAGAGTCGGCTAATGGTTTAGTGTTGTAAACGTTTTTCTCACCTTTTTGGTTAGTTATTATAATATTTTGGTTGACAAAAAAAGAAGTAATAAGTAAGTATCATAATTACGGTTGTAGATTCAAAATTGGTAAATGATTTAGAGCTGGACATAATACCTGAAACCCCGAATCTGATATGAAATAGAGGAACCAAATCGAATCGAATCTGACAAAATACCCTAACAGATTTTACATCATGGAAGTTTGGATATCCAAATCCGATCGGATAAAACCTGAAACCCGAATGGGTACCCGAAATATATTATATATTTTTAAATATATATATATATATATATAAACTTTAATTACCTATATATCCAAAAATTATAATTATAAATTCTAAATATGTTAATCAATTTGAATTAAAATAATGAAAAACTAAAATATTCAATTTTTAAAATTAAATTATAATTTTTCTAAGATTTTTTTCAGTTTTTTTAAAAAAGTTTAAAAAATATCCGAGCTCGAGCCGAATCCGATCCAAAATATATGGTATTTTATAAGAATCGAACCCGATCCGCAAAATATACCAAATCGAATTCGACCCGAAATTCTAAAATAGCCGAACGGATTTTATATATTTAAACTCAAAAATTCAAAACCCGAAAAGACTTGACACAAACTCGAACGAGTACCCAAATGCCCAGGTAAATGTAATATTTTTGTTATTGTATAAGAATAAAAAATTAATATGGTAAAATAAAGCAATCGAAATTATATTTAGTCAAAAGAAAAATATCTAAGCAATTAATTAATAATATTTGAAGAAATCATTGCAGTATTGTTTGGACAAAAAATTAATCGATGATTAGTTATAGGAAACAAACAGATTTTGTAACTAAAAATTTACATAAAACAAAGAGTTTGAAATCAACGCTCCAAGTAAACTGTAATGTTACACAAATAACCTTATTAACATTCTAATACAATAACTAATTTCTAATAGCAACATGTAATATTTTTTATAAAAAATTACCTTTTTATTAGAGGATTCAAATGTCACATCCTGAAATTATGCATAATGGTTCTTTTTATATGTTCTTACTTTGTCACTGTATATGACAAACCAATTATTAATAACAAAGCCAATTTACATTGTACAGTTTCAATTACATTTGACTCCACATGGAACAATAAATGAAATTTGATTTATAGTCAAAGGGATTCCGGTTTCTCCTGAGTCGGTTTGTTTTCATCACCAGAGAACAAATCCTTACGATCATTGGATTCAACAGACAGAAGATCCTCATCACTCGTAACTGAAATAAACATAGGTTGTTTTGGCTTTGGAAGATCCATTGTTGATGTCAGCATTGATACAACTTCTTTGATGTTTGGTCTGTCTGTTGCTTGGTGTTGAACACAAAGCAAGCTTAACTGAACACATCTCATTACTGCTTCAACTGAATCTGAAACATCAATGTCTTCATCCAGTAGATCTACTCCTCCGGTTTCTGTCCATGAATCCCATGCCTGTTACAATGATTCAAAACATAAGAATTAAGTTTGATTGGAATCAGACTCTGGACTCTTTAATAAGTGTGTCTTACATATGAAAGAAGGTTTTGGTCCTCTTTGTCATGGCTAAAGCTAGATATCTCCTTGCCGCTGATGATTTCAAGCATCAAAACTCCAAAGCTATAGATGTCAGATTTCTCAGAGAACGTCCCTGTCCATGTATACTCGGGAGACATATAACCCCTATTCGAATATCGAATGATTTTAGCAGAAAAAGGGTTAGTATTTAAAATATGAAAGCTTTGATTCCAACATGTGACAAGTGGGAGAAGAAGAGGAGTATGATGTGATTCTTACAATGTTCCAAAAACTCTGCCAGTGTTGTCTTGATTTTGAGTACCTTGAAACATCCGAGCTAAACCAAAATCCGATATCTTGGGATTCATCTTCTCGTCCAAAAGAATGTTGCTGGCCTTTAGATCACGATGTACAACTTTGAGAAATGAATCTCTATGAAGATAGAGAAGTCCACGAGCAATGCCTTGAATGATATTGAATCTCTTAGGCCAATCGATCTCTATCTTCTTCTTCATATCTAATGATTTATCACAAAAATTAAACCAAAACATAGAATGTAAAAATCATGCACAAGTAGGGAGAAAAGTAGAGACTAACCGAAGATAAAAGTATCTAAGCTTTTATTGACCATAAACTCATAAACTAATAGCTTCTCCTCTCCATCCATGCAATATCCTAAAAGCCGAACCAAGTTTCTGTGTTGTAGTTTTGAGATGAGTTTTAATTCGTTCATGAATTCCTCTGTGCCCTCTGCAGAGCTGCTAGAAAGGCGTTTTATAGCAATTTCTTTCCCATCTTCTAGCTTTCCCTGTAAGAAGAAATAGTTGCAGATAGTGTCAGTCATTTAGAGAAAACAAATGACAATAACACTACGGACAACAATATAGAGAGAGCATCATATACAGTATTATGTTTTTTACCTTATAAACAGTTCCGAATCCACCTTGACCAAGTTTGTTTGACAGGCTGAAATTATCGGTAGCTGTTTGTATGGTATGCAACTCAAAGAAATTGGAACCTGATATATCTTGTGATTTCAAATCTTTTCTCCAAGAATCTTCTAATATCTCCCCTGCTACACGAGCTTCACCTACGTTTTACATGTATCCATCCACATATTAGTACGTAAATCAACAGCAAAAGAGAAACATAGAGAGTAAACTTTTAAGCTTTTTTTTTGGAGTCTCACCATTTTGTTTCAGTCTGTATCTCCAACACCAAAATGCTGCAACCACCAAGATCATAAACACACAGAGGCTTATAGCAATAACAGCGATGATCTTGGTTCGCTTGCTTCCAGCTGAGAGAACCACCAAAAAACTAAACTTCAAACCATGTTGCAATTGAAAAAGATCATAGGAAAATATGATTTGTGATGTCTTTAATCCCTACCTAACTCGGAACGTGCAAGACGGATGGAAAGAGATTCTCCTTCTTCAGTAAACTGGACCATGTCCAATAGCTCCTGGTTCCATACCAAGCATCCAATTCCATTAATATAAGAAAAGGCCAAGCAAGAACAGTTTCGGAGACATCCTTGTTGGCATTGTTCTGCATCACCAAAGCTTGCCAACTCATAAGAATCCGGAGGCTTAATATTGGCAATACTGTAAAATCCGTCTGTTGTGTCTTTCCCCTGACATGATGATAACTCTGTTCGTCTCACACACCCACGAGTCCAGTTTCCTTTATTCCATTCATCGTCTGACTTGGGCACAAACCCTCTTAAGCATTTGCAGGTCGGTGTACCAATGGAACTGATACACAAACCATAAGGTCCACATGTACCATAAAGATCACATAACCTTTGAGGACCTTCAAAATGCTTAATCCATCCGGTGGTTTCACCATAACTACGGTGAATGTCTAGTGATCCATCTGATGTTAGCTTGATGTATGACACATCAAAATTCCTTAATGCACAAAAAGTCAAAACACCTGTGCCCTTCACCACATCTTGTTCCATAGTTAATGGATTTACATATGTTTTATCCATTTCTGGTATCCCACTGAACCTTGATTCCGCCCATGGCCCGCTTCTCCAATATGGTGATGATCCTTTCCATACAAGTCCTTGAGGGGGAACTTGTGGAGTAAGCTCTGCTACAAACTCACCAGGAGATGGATCTGTGTTACTCTTCCAAGAAGTCAACACACGCTTCGTGTTGTTAAGAGTAGAATACATAAGCGATGAAAGAGGAAGCATAATATCACTAGGATGCTCAAAGCTTTCCCATAGATATCTTCCAGTAACATTATCTACAAGCACAAGATTTCCAGTGTTTAGAAGCTCAGCACGACATTCGTTAGATGTAAGAACTTCTCTTCCAGATGACCACAAAATGTCTTGTTTCTCATCGACCAAGACAAGGCTTCCATTGCTGCTTATAGTGAGATTCGCCGTGAGACTAGTTACTGGATTTTCTTTGTTAGCTACCCAAACATATACTCGAGGAGTGACTCTCTTGAACCAGATTCCAACATACTGATGATTTTTAGAGCTGTTAGGACTAAAAAATCCTAGCTCAAAGGATCCAGCAGGAGAGCTCAGAGTATGTGTTATTGACAGAGGACCCGATGTGGTTATAGCTGCAAAGCCATAACTTGTAGACATAGTTAACAAAAGCAAGCACGTAAAGTACACAATACCCATCTTTTTCTCTTCCTGTCTGCAAGAGATCTTGCTTCAGAGATTCAATGTATTAATAAAAAAGAAAATTCAGATGAATATCAAACCTAAAGATGTCTTGATATTCAAACAACTTATCTTGACCAAGCAAATATTATTGACATTTTGTTTACATTCAAACATCCTAAACTGACCAAAGCAGCCACACGCTGATAATATAAAACCAAACATTTCACATTATTTGACTTTTTGTAAGCATCAAAAGATATTTGAAATCATATATCCGGAATAAGTAAGACTTTGAATATCTCAACTGGAAAAAAGATATATATTAAGAATATATTGATCCCATCGTGATCATCATTGTGACCATCTTGGCATAAACGTTTCAAATAAACTTGTGACCTTTCAGATGTAGAATCTCTGTAACATCATATATTATAAACAATCAACCCGTGTGTAATTAAAGTTAATTAATCATACTCCACTGTGTGGGTTTTACATTTCAATTTGCAGCAAGTTGACACGGGAAAATTTTATCTCCCATGTATCGCAGATTGTGTAATATCATTCACAGACTCCGAGACTGAGACAACACTCTCTTGGTCTTTAATCAGTAATGCAAAGGCTGGTTGTTTTGGTTGTGGAAGATCTGTTGAAGTCGTGATCATGGACACTACTTCTGCAATGTTGGGCCTGTCTATAGCTTGCTGTTGGATGCAGAGCAGACCAATCTGAACACAACGAGCGACTTCAACAGGAGAACAAGAGCTTGAAATATCTTGATCCAATAGATCTACTCCACCGGTCTCGAGCCAACATTCCCATGCCTGGTACATCGTTTAAAATTGACAGCAGCTGAGAAACTGTTTGCATCGTCCTATTTTGACTTGGATAACTAGGATTAAGCAAATTTCTTACATATTCAAGAAGGGTTTTGCCTTCCATGCCGCAGCTAAAGCTTGAAATCTTCTTGCCGCTTATGATTTCTAGCTGCAGAACCCCAAAAGCATATATGTCGGACTTCTCTGAGAACATCCCTGTCCATGCATATTCTGGAGACATGTATCCTCTGTCCATATCCCAAACAGTCTGGCTAAGTTAAAATAATTAATATTTTGACTATGTCATTGGTATAGATACTTACAGAGTTCCAACAACCTTTCGAGTGTTATCTTGATATTGGGTTCCTTGAAACATTCGAGCCAATCCAAAATCTGATATTTTCGGGTTCATCTTATCGTCCAAGAGAATGTTGCTGACCTTCAGATCTCGGTGTATAACCCTAAGGCATGAGTCACGATGGAGATAGAGAAGCCCACGGGCAACACCTTGAATGATGTTGAACCTCTTAGGCCAATCAATCTGAAGCTTTAGCGTCAAATCTAGCCAATAAGATAAAATGAGCAAGAAAGATAAATTCTCGTAAAATAAAAGGAGAGGAAAAAATGTAGAGGCAAACGCAGGACAAGGAGCAGACCAAAGAGAAAATTGTCCAGGCTTTTGTTCACTAGAAACTCATATATTAGTAACTTTTCTTCTCCATCAATGCAGCATCCCAAAAGCCGAACCAAGTTTCTGTGTTGCAGTTTTGAGATGAGTTTGATTTCATTCATGAACTCTTCTGTACCCTGTCCAGAACTGCTAGAAAGACGTTTAACGGCTACTTCCTTCCCGTCTGATAGTATTCCCTAGAAGCAAAGTCTCAGATAGTCATCCACAGAACAAGGAATAACAGAGACATGAGAAGAGCAAAGAAAACCAACTCTCCCTTACCTTATAAACTGGACCAAATCCACCTTGACCGAGTTTGTTTGAGAGACTGAAGTTATTGGTAGCAGTTCGTATGATATTCATCTCAAAGAATGTTAATCCTGAGATTTCTTGTGGTTCCAAACCATGTTTCCATGATTCTTGTGATTTGTTGAAGAACACCCAAGTTGATCCAGCAAGTAACAAATGTGAGTTTGTTTATAATTTGAAGAAGTGTAGCAGGCTAAAGCTCGAATAGAAAAGCTTCATGTAAATATATAATTATGCAATACAGAAACGACTATAAGCTAAAACAATAGAGCAACCATAATCTCTATGAGCAGATACAGATCCAAGATAAGATTTGAAACACGAGTGAGATGTCAGAATACCACTTTTCTGCTTCAGTAGTTTACATAATTAAAGATAAAAAATGAACCACACGAAAAGAAAAAGAGCTACTATGTTTTCTGGTGTCTCACCATTTTGTTTCGCTCTGTATCTCCAGAACTTATAGGAAGCAAAGGCCAAAATCAGAAAAATGGAAAGGCTGATACTACCAGCAATAATCTTGGTTCTCCTGCTTCCAACTGAGAGATTTGCCACCAAACAAAATAGTAAAACGTAAAAAACACATTGCAGTCAAAAGAAACAATATAGACGAAGTTAATGAGCAAAATGCCACTGAAAACGATGTCTTTATAGAAAAGTGTCTTTCGGCCCTACCTAGTTCTGAACTTGCAAGACGAATTGACAGAAACTCTCCTCCAATGGAATATTTTACTGTGTCCATTAACTCCTGAGACCAAAGCAAGCATCCAATTCCAGTAATATAGGAAAAAGCAATGCAAGAGCAATTGCTGAGACAAGCCTGCTGGCATCCATCTGAATCCACAAAGCTTAAAAGTTCGTAGAGATCCGGAGGCTTTACATTGGCCAGACGATAGAAGATGTCTGTGTCTTTTCCCTGTGTCTTTCTAGATGAGTTTGTCTGACAAGATAATTTTGTACGTCTAACACATCCAGAAGTCATATTCCCTTTCTTCCATGCTTCCTTGTATTTTGGTACAAAACCTTTCATGCATTTACACTTTGTGGGATTGGACACCACACACAGCCCAAAAGGTCCACAGGCACCATACAGATCACACGAATTCGCTGGAGTCATAAAGTCCAAAACCCAACCTGTCCCATTGTACCGAAAGGTCTTTAGATATCCCTCTGATGTTATGATTACTCGTGTGAGTGCAGAATTTCTCCGCAGATAAGAGAAGTGTCCTGTTCCATGTCCTACATCTTGTGAAAGGCTGAATGGACTAGAGTATGATTCATCCATTAATGGCACTCCAGTGAACCCTGTCTTAGACCATGGACCGCTTCTCTTATAAAGCGTCGAGCCTCTCATAGTAACGATCTGTGGTGGCACTTGTGGCGTCAGCTGAAGTACAAAATTACCAGGGGATGGATCAGTGTGGCTTTTCCATGAAGTCAAAACTCGCTTCTCCCCAGTGGCAAGGTTGTACATCAGCGATGAGTCAGGCAGCATAGTATCACCCGGATTCTCCAAACTTTGCCACAAATACTTTCCTGAAACATCATCAACCATGACAAGATTGCCTGTTTCTAAGAGCTCTGCATGACATTTGGAAGCTGTAGGAGATTTTCTGGCTGACCAAACAACATTTTTACTGCTGTCAAGTAAAACAAGGCTCCCATTTCCGCTGATAGTAAGGTTTGCCACTGAGTTAGTGATCGGCTTTTCTCTGTTAGCCACCCACACAACTACCCGTGGCGTAATTTTCTTGAACCAGATCCCAACATACCGACTCTGGGAGTTGTTAGGACTGAAGAATCCTAACTCATAAGTTCCACCTGGGGAACTCAGAGTTTGTCCTAATGACAAAGGACTTTCTCTAGTTATAATAGCTGCAGACACACAGCTTAAGACTATACTTAAACAGAGCAAGCAAGGAAAGAGAACAATACCCATCTCTTCCAGGTGTATTCCCATGTATCAGAATGAGTTCTCCTTCAGATCTGAATGTATAAAGAAAATCTTATACATTGTATAAACTTCAATTTTTTTTACCCATACTATTGAATTTCTTATTTATCCATATTTAGACCATAGTCAAACCGTCAAATAGTTTTAAAAATCCGAAAGTGTCAGCAGATGCGTAGTCGGATATCAACTACGTCGTTTGGGTCTTGTGTTCTTCTGTTCGTGGATATAAAGAAGAAAGATCGACTACGTGAACAAAGCAACCATTGACTGTAGAATCTTTTATGCAAAAAAGATTTGACCAAGGATCCCACCAAACTTCCACTCATGAATGAATGAAGTAAATACTTTTGAGAAGTTATTAGACATAAAAAATGGTCACTTTCTGACAAGGATTTTTCATCTTGATGAGTTACAACACCGCTTCAAACATGATAAACGCAAAACAGCAAACTAGAACATAAAATAGGGGAATGAAAAGATCTGCAATTGCAAAAAGAAAAGTCAAAAATATGCAAGAAATTAAACGAAAAACGAATAGATAAGAAGAAGTCGGGGAATAGCAAACCTAATAAGAAGAACGAATCCAAGGTTTTCAAGGAAAAGCAATGCGTATCTCTGTATCTCTTTCGCTGACTGTCTACAATTGCGGGAATAAAGTATTGAGATTTACTATCGAGAAAGAGACTGCTCAAATCCCTGTCTTGTCTTTGACCTTCTGGTTTTATTTTTCTTTTGAGTGTTTTATATTTTCTGCTTTTATTTTCTTTTTCTTTTATCAATAACTTTTCTAACCAATGGAAGTGATTTAGGGTTAGTTTGGTAGCTGGGATATTGTGTTGCCAGATAAACTTCGGTAGGGTATAAGTATAATTTTTGATAAATGTGATTTTGACTAAAAAATGGAACAAAAAATAATTTAATTGAAAAATATATAAAAGCGGTCTAGTTTTTAGATAATTATAAAATATAATTGATATAATAAATTTTAAGGGAATATAAAATTTAATAATTAAAAATTATATTATAATTGATTAAATAATTATTGTAATTTGAACAAAATTTAGATTGTGTATTTTATAATTATTGCAAACATAACCTTTTAGTATTAATTTGAATGATAGCATAAATATATAATGTTGCCAAACTGTATTTTTAGTTAGTAAGTTATATAGTATTATAATTGATATTGATTTTTTTTCCAATATTAGATCGATAAGCGCTAGTGTATAGATTAACCCAAACTTTCAAATTCCTATTTAATCTACTAACTTGTAGAGGAGAGGAATCGAATCCTAAATGTTATAGTCATTAGCTGGATCATTTTTAACCATAAGATTGAAAAGAACTCAACAACTAATATCGGTTTATATAATATAAATTTATGTTTTTTTCGTCTAATAGTATAAATGATTTTATAAAAGTAATGTTTTATGTTTCCTTTTGATTTTAAAATAAAATGGTATTGATACAGAAAATTTTTGAGTTATTTACATAGTTATATATATATATATATATATATATCAGGGATGAGTAAGAGTCATATCTAAAAAAAAATGATGAGACCCACATTCAATAATCAGTTTAGAACAAATCTCTCCAAGTCCAAATAAAGAAAACAAGAAATTTTGGCAAATAATAATAAAAGAAAACATAAAATAAAAATTAAAAAAGTAGAAAATATGTACTATAGCGTTTTTGGTAAGATTCCGCTGGTGGTATGATGTATTAGCGGTTTTCATTAAACGACGAAGTAAAGAAAAAGGAAAAAAAGGGTTTAGGCGAGATTTTCGTGTTTTATGCCAGGCCGAATAAATTGAAAGTCACCTGCTATTAAAATAAAACATTAAAAAACAAATTGGGCCATAAATTAAAAAAGTTGTATAATAGTTTATTTTCTGACTTTTAAATTTTTTTGCCTCTAAACTTTGTTAAAATAAAATGGTTACTAACGGTCTCATTGAAATTATTTTTCGTTTTGTTTCTTTGAAAAATAAAAAAATTTGTATGAAAATTGAAATCAAACAAATTATATTTTAGAGTAAAAAATTAAAATATAATTAGTTTGATTTCAATCTTCATACAAAGATTTTCGCTTTTCAAAGCAACAAACCGAAAACAATTCCAATTATACTCTAAGACTTAGGAAAAACTACATAATATTTAAAAAATGACCTTTAGTTTCTTAGAGCCGTAAATTTTTTTGGACTCTAAACTTTGTTAAAAAGAAAAAAATTTCTAAGACTTTTGAAAAATGGTATAATATTTTTAATATAGACTTTCAATTCTTTTAGGTTTTTTGACAGATCTCATATCACAAGTATTAAAATACACCCTGTCTTATGCTAACACGTTTGAATATGAAAAAAAAACAGTTTACCCTAAAATATTGCCAAGATTATGAAATCTTGTCGTTATGTGTCTTATCATATCAATAAATGATTATTCTAATTTATCTCAAGTTTTACACTCCATCAACCTTGTCTGTGTCGACCAGAAGCCTTTGTTTGATAGTACATAACATATTTTAATGATTTTGGGTTTTGCTGGATTTCTACTCTATAGCATATAACCTAACAAAAAGAAAAGAAAAGCTTTTAACTGATCAATTTCACGACAGTTTTCAGCTTTCACATGTAATGGGTAAGACATGAAAGGAAAAACAGAGCTGCAGAAAATAATAATTAATATCTGGAAGCTTCCATTTGCGATGTTCTTTTTAATTTTAACCCTATTGTAGCTCTCTATGAAAGCTTCTACTTAGACAAGCTCTTGTTCTTTGTAGCATTGTGACAGTCAACACAAACCCGCACGTCCTTTCTTACATGAATCGTATAGTAGTTACCTGAATGAAATAATGTTTTTTGAAAGTCTTTAGATTCTTTGTAATGTGCATTATTTTTAGCGTAATTACGTACTAAAATCAAAGAAAATTTGAATGAGAAATTATATATCAAATATAACTTGGAGTAATTTAAATAAATCAAATCCAATTTCTAATGGGTTTGGTTCATTAAACAAATAAAAGGCCTATTATACTGTAGTCTAAGTGGAAGAAAGCCAATGGATTCATAAGGTTTCTGGCCCAGCTGGTTTCAATTCAAAGATCAGACCCATGAGTCCCACTAAACCATTTCATGGCAGTCTCCCTTGTGAAACCCTAGTAGATCTGGCGGTTGCAGCTTTTTCCTCCAAGTAACGGCAAATCTGATGATTTTCAAAGTTGAAATTGCTGAAAATTATTTGAGATTATAAATGTCTCAAGAAAGGTTAAACGTTCTACCAAAATTGGAAAGTGTGAATTTTGAGATAATTATTATAATTTTGTATCAACAAAATTTAGAAAAAAATGTTTAATTTGATTATCGTTATATGTTAAGTAATTGAAATTATTATTATTATTATTATTATTATTATTATTATTATTATTAATATTGTTATTATTATTATTATTTAGGTAGTTCTAACAAGTAGGAGTGATAGGAGTATGATGCCTTCTCCTGGCCATTATTTATATTTCACTTAGGACATTTGAAATTGTTAAGACAAGGTTGTTTAAAGTAGAGAAATTTGAATATATATAAAAAACTTTATCCATAATTAGGAGTTTACCTTCCCTACTAATCATAGTTTTTCTTATGCAGTTGATGTCTATTGTGCTCCTACTACAATTGCAACAGAAGGAGATATTCTCACGTCACGTCATAATACATGTCAAAAAATCATGTGCCAAAGCAAAAAGAATGTACTAAAATAATAGAACTCAATTTTGAAATTTGTTCGTGGGTATATGCAGAGTCAATTTCACTCTCAGCGATTCTGATTACGTAGTAGTTTACATATATTATGGCTTTGAATGTTTAGCAGTCCATCTACAGATTAAATACGTACACTTCAGTTCATTTATAGGATGAAAAAGTTAATAAAATTATTTTGATCTGTAAACATATAAGAAAAGAGAAGAAAGAAAGGACACATACTCCCTTCTATTCGTTTGTGCAAATTATTATTATTATTATTATTATTTTATTTAATCAAGAATCGAATGGATATCCGATATATTTTTGTTAAATTTAAATTTAAGAAAAGAAAGAGAGCTCCTATGTTTTTAGTGTCTCACCATTTTTTGTTCTGTATCTCCAGTACGTATAGGAAGCAAAGGCCAGAATAAGAAAAATGGAGAGGCTAATACTACAAGCAATAATCTTGGTTCTCCTGTTTCCGACTGAAAGATTTACCATTAAACAAAATTGTAAAAAGTAAAAACCATACTGCAGTCAAAATGAACACTATAAACGAAGTCAAAGAGTATAATGCCACCGAAAATGATGCGTCTTTACGGAAAAATGTTTTTCATCCTACCCAGTTCAGAACATGCAAGACGAATTGACAGAAACTCTCCTCCAATGGAATATTTAACTGTGTCCATTAAGAGGTGTGCCTATGTATAAAATAAAAGTTTTTTGCCTTGAACCCCACAAAATATTGTATTTTTTGGGCCTCCTAAACTTGTTAGGACTTTTTAAGTTGATTATTTAACCAAGATTCAAACATTAAACTTATAAATATGTTTAATCTTTTATACACATGAAAAAATTTAAAACATTTTTTCTAGATATTTTTCTTTTCTAAGCATTAGATTTCTTTAATTTTTGTGAAGTTATTCCTTTTATATTTTCCTTTAAGTTCACTTTGTTTTATCAATATATTTTTTTAAACTATATAATAATTATGTTATAAAAAATGTTATTAATATGATCCATTATACTAAATTTGCTTTAGGCCTCTCTAACTTTAGGCACGACATTTGTGTCCACTAACTCCTGGTGCCAAAGCAAGCATCCAATTCCAGAAATATAAGCAAAAGCAGTGCAAGAGCAATTGCTTAGACAAGCCTGCTGGCATCCATCTGAATCCACAAAGTTTACAAGTTCATAGAGATCCGGAGGCTTTACATTGCCTAGACTATAGAAGACATCTGTGCCTTTTCCCTGTGTCTTTCTAGATAAGTTTGCCTGACAAGATAGTTCTGTACGTCTAACACATCCAGAAGTCATGTTCCCTTTCTTCCGTGCTTTCTTGTATTTTGGTACAAAACCTTTCATGCATTTACACTTTGTGGGATTGGACATCACACATAGCCTAAAAGGTCCACATGCACCATACAGATCACATGAATTCTCAGCAGTCATGAAGTCCAGAACCCAGCCCGTCTCATTGTACCGAAAAGTCTTTAGATTTCCCTCTGATGTGATGATAACTCGTTTAAGTTCAGAATTTCTCTGTAGATAAGAGAAGTTCCCTGTTCCATTTTTTTCATTAGTGGTACGCCAGTGAACCTTGTCTTAGCCCATGGGCCACTTCTCTTATAAAGCGTAGAGCCTCTCATAGTAACCATCTGTGCTGGCACTTTTGGCGTCAGCTGGAGTACAAAATTACCAGGGGATGGATCAGTGTGGCTTTTCCATGAAGTCAATACTCGCTTTTCCCTAGTGGCAAGATTGTACATAAGCGATGAGTAAGGAGGCATAGTATCACAAGGATTCCCAAAGCTTTGCCACAAATGATTTCCTGAAACATTATCAACAATGACAAGATTGCCTGTATCTAAGAGCTCTGCATGACATTTGTTAGGTGTAGGAGAAATTTTGGCTGACAAACAACATTATTTCTGCTGCCAAGCAAAATAAGGCTCCTATTTCTGCTGACACTAAGCTTTGCCAATGGGTTTGTGATCAGCTTTTTTTCTGTTAGCCACCCACACAACTACCCGAGGTGTAATTTTCTTGAACCAGATACCAACATACTGTCTCTGGGATTTGTTAGGAGTGAAGAATCCTAACTCACAAATTCCACCTGGGGAACTCAGAGTTTGTCCCAATGACAAAGGAATTTCTCTAGTTATAGCTGCATACCCACAGCTTAAGAAGATACTTAACCAGACCAAGCCAGCAAAGAGAACAGTACCCATCTCTTCCATGTGTATTCCTATGTGTCCAAAAGAGTTCTTCAGATCTGAATATATGAACAAAATCTTCGTTTCACTGAAAGCAATGAGAATAATGACTCCTTCATATCAATAATAAACCAAACTGCTGACCCATGTTATACTCTCTCTTCCGGAGAGGGAAAATGCAATCATGTCCTTCGGTGTCTTTCCATATCAATAAATGATTATTCTAATTTTCATCTTACATCAACCCTGTCCCTGTCTAATAGAAGCCTTTGTCCGGTAGTACATAACGTATTTTCATGATTTGAGTTTTGGTAAATTTCTACTCTCTATAGCATACAATCTTAAAGAAAGAAAACCTTTTCCCTGACCAATTTCACGGCACTTTTTTAGCTTTCATATGTACTGGATAAGACATGAAAGGAAAAACAGAACTGCAGAAATAAATAAACACCTGGAAGCTTCCGTATGCGAGAGTCTGCTCATGTCTACTGCGAAGATATCATTATTCAAAATATCGCTTAAACCTTGTGTTATGTCCAAAACAATTTGTAGCTCTCTATGAAGGCTTCTACTTCAGACAAGCTTTTGCTCTTCCAGATTAGTTATCTCAGGTAAGTACAACCATCAATGTTTTGAATGGGGGTCATCTTACCAGTAATCTCCGCACGAACAGGCACCGTTCTTGAAATGATGAAACCGTTGCATGTCCCGTACAATAATTTCCCGTCCGGTCACAAGGGAAATGTACTTTGTCGCATTGTGACAGTCAGCACAAACCCGCAGGTTTTTTCTTATGTGAATTGTAGTACCTGCAGTTGTACTCAAGAGTCCAAAAGATATAGCCAGCTTCTCGCTGTGGATACTCAGCAAGTGCTCTTTAACATCATCTTCCACTCCTAGGATTAAATTCGTGTCAGGAACATAACCAGCTTCTTTGATTTTGCACATCAGCTTCTCAAGAATAGCATAAATCTTCTTGGAACTGGGATGGGCTGTGCTTCCGGAAAAGAAACTATGCACCTCGTTTTTTATCTCCACCATGCTACAGCCAGGAGTTTTGCGCAGACCCTGTCTCAACATTGAAACTCTCACTTGTCCCACTTTTTCCCACAATGAAGCTGCACGATATATATTTGCAAGAAGAACATGGTACCCACCATCATCCGGGTTCAACTCAAACAACCTCTCTGCTGCTTTCTCAGCGAAATTTACATCTTTATGAATCTGGCAAGCACCTAACATGGCACCATATACATTGACAGCTGGCTTAACGGGCATCTGCATAATAAAGTCCCATGCTTCATTCAACCGTCCAGCTCGACCTAGAAGATCGACCATCGCTCCATAGTGGTCCATCGATGGTTCTATGTTGTAGTTGTCTTTCATCATATGGAAGCACTTGAGTCCTGCCTCCACCAAACCCGAGTGGCTGCAAGCAGAGATAATGGAAAGAAATGTGACACCATTTGGTTTGATGGTGCCTTTACGCATTTCTTCAAACAACTCCAGAGCAGCTTTCCCAATACCATGCGTCCCGTATCCATCTATCATAGCGTTCCACGTTGTCACGTGACGCTCGCTCATCATGTCAAAAATCTTTCTTGCAGTCACAATAGCTCCACATTTTGCATACATGTCGACTAGAGCCGTTGTGACAAACATGTTCTTATCCAGACAATTTCGCATAACAACCCCATGTATCCACTTCGCCTGATGTGTAACTGACAACGCTGCAAGAGCAGTTATCACACTCACATAAGTGAACGTATCTGGTTTTACTCTTCGAGTCTGCATCTGGCTGAAGTAATTCAATGCTTCGATTGGACGTCCATTCTGTGCAAATCCTAATATCATTGCGTTCCAAGATACAAGGGTTTTGGTCTGTAATTTCCCAAAAATAGAAGCTGCTGTATCAACTTCCTTGCACTTGCAATACATGGAGATCAAAGAATTTACTACCGAAACATTGCTATCAAGATCCAACTCAACCGATAACTTATGGATGAATCTTCCTCTCTCAAGGTCCCCTAGGTCAGCACACGCATGCAAAGCACTCATGATAGATACATCAGTGGGTTTCACTCGTTCATCCAACATATTTTGAAATATTACCATTGCCTCTATAGGATTCTCATTCTGCACATATGCATCAATCATTGAATTCCATGAAACAACATTCCTTTCTAACATCCCATCAAAGAGTTGTCGAGCAGTTTTCAGAGATCCACATTTTGCATACATATCAACCAAAGCAGTAGAGATATTAACAAGAGAACCAAAGCCAGCCCTCAGGGAATACCCATGAATCTCCTTGCCAGTACTCAATGACCCTAAAGCAGATACAGCAGGCAAAACAGAAACAATGGTGATAAAACCAGGATTCAGATTCTCCTCGCACATTCGTGCAACCATGTCCAAAGCCATCCTCGCCATACCATTCTGCGAATACCCAGCCACCATTGTATTCCACGAAACCAAGTCTCTCTCAGTCATTCTATCAAACACCTTACGGGCCTCATATACCTGCCTACACTTCGCATACATGTTCTCAAGTCCAGTCATGGCGAATAAATCCAACGAGAACCCACTCTTCACTAATAAGCCATGAATTTCCTTTCCCATCCTAAGATCTGCCTCGTCCCCGCAAACTTTCAGAAGATAAGTGAAGTTATACACAACAGGCTCTACATCATCATACCTCATTCGAACAAAGAAATTCACAGCTTTATCTAAATCCGAAACTTTCGCATACCCTTTGAGCATAGTGTGATAAAGAACATCGAGCTTATCATTAATCGGTTCAAAAACACGAGCAGCCTCAAGGACACTGCCATAGCGACAAAACAAGCTGACAAGCTTCGTCTGAAACAAAAGCTCCTGAGAAAGACCATTCTTGAAGACGTGAGGGAGAACTTGACGAAGATCTTTCAGAGACGAGCATCTCTCGAGAAGAAGAGCTGCAGGATGCTCGTAGACATCGGCCGGAATGTAAGTTCTGTGGGAAAGAAATTGACGATGGTGAGACGAAAATGGCGAATTAGGAGTTTGAGGAACCGTAGTAACGTGCACCAAAGTCATGGTTTTGTTCTTCAAAATCAATCCGAGTTAACAATTCCTTTTCCTAAAGGTTCGGAATCATCTCCCGGGTTTAATATTTTGCCCTTCTTTATTAGCAGAGAAATGAACAAACAGAAGCAGATATTATCGTCAATGTCTGGATTACATTGATTTGACAGTGACATTAGCTGATTCTCGTCTCAGGTGAATGAGACTAAGTCGTGATAGATGGGCCGGCCAAGACCGCTATTAATAAAGAAGATGATACATTTTATCTTGCATCATCAATCATCATTTTAGAACAGTCCCAGTTGACTTGACCCTTCTCCACCATAACAATATTTGGAATTTTCTCTTGTGATATTAATTATCAAGACACCATCCCTATTAAATGCTTCATCCAATGCTGAGATCTCGTTATTTATAGAAGAAAAGAATATAACAACACAAAGCTATATCCATAATTGGGTAATCTCTGCACTGAAGCTATATGGGACTTCATGAGAGCATCCGTCCTTTTCTTCTGCTTCTTTTTCTTTCATGTTCTTGCTTATTAAATACTTGTGGTGCTCAGGAAATATCTTCCTTTTCCGGCACGCTCAATGGTTCCCAGACTATAGTCTCCAGCTTTGGTACGTTCAGGTTCGGTTTCTTCAGCCCTGTTAATTCCACAAATCGGTATGCCGGTATATGGTATAACACTGTTCCTATACAAACGGTGATATGGGTTGCCAACAAAGATAAGCCGATCAATGACTCCTCTGGAGTTATTTCGGTTGAAGATGGAAACCTCATAGTTAGGGATAGTGAGAGGCGTATTCTGTGGTCAACTAACGTTTCTAGTCGAGCCCGTGCCAATTCTACTGTTGCAGAGCTTTTGGATTCTGGGAACCTCGTGGTGAAAGAGGCGGATACCGGTGCATATCTTTGGGAGAGTTTCAAGTATCCTACTGATTCTTGGTTGCCAAATATGTTGGTTGGGACAAACGCAAGATCTGGAGGAGGGAACATCACGATAACTTCTTGGAAAAGCCCTTCGGATCCTTCGCCTGGGAACTACACTGCAGCACTAGTTCTTGCTGCATATCCGGAGCTTTTCATATTCAACAATATTAATAACAATGCTATGGTGTGGCGCAGTGGCCCGTGGAACGGCCAGATGTTTAACGGTTTACCAGATGTGCATGCGGGAGTCTTTCTTTATAGATTCATAGTTAATGATGACACCAATGGATCAGTTACCATGTTGTATGCAAATGATTCAACTTTGAGATACTTCTACATGGATTATAGAGGGTCTGTGATCCGGAGAGACTGGAATGAGGATAGGAGAAACTGGACGATCGGGTTACAAGTTCCCGCAACTGAGTGTGACATTTACAGGAGATGTGGCCAATTTGCGACCTGCAATCCCCGGAAAAACCCACCTTGTTCTTGCATTAGAGGGTTTACGCCGAGGAATCTCCCAGAGTGGAACAATGGAAACTGGAGTGGTGGCTGCACAAGAAGAGTCCCTTTGCAATGTGAAAGACAGAACAATAATGGGAGTGATGATAGGTTTGTGAGGCTGAGGCGAATGAAATTGCCTGACTTCGCAAGAAGATCCGAAGCCAGCGAACAAGAATGCTTAAGGACTTGTTTACAGACATGTTCTTGTATAGCTGCAGCTCATGGCTTAGGATATGGCTGCATGATTTGGAATGGAAGCTTAGTTGATTCACAGGAGTTATCTGCTAGTGGAATGGATCTTTATATCCGTCTTGCACATTCAGAAATCA
This sequence comes from Lepidium didymum, assembly GCA_963920545.1. Taxonomy (NCBI): domain Eukaryota; kingdom Viridiplantae; phylum Streptophyta; class Magnoliopsida; order Brassicales; family Brassicaceae; genus Lepidium; species Lepidium didymum. The sequence goes on from OY986992.1 coordinate 4,270,346, forward strand.
GTTAAGATTATTCCACAACACCTCTCATATGCCTACATTAGTCATTGCAGAACTACTAACTCTGTTCATCTTTGCCAACTCACTATTAGAAACTTCGGACAGACGACCAGTTATTATCGGTACATCATTGGCAGGCGGTATTATTGTTGTGGCAGCTTGTGCCCTTTTGGCGCGACGAGTTGTCACCAAGAGAAGAGGTTAGAGTTTAAAAACTATCTTTGTTTCTTATCTAGCATTTTGGCCTTTTAGTTTGAATAATGTCTAGGATTCTTTATCAGCGAGAAAGAAAGGAACAGATGCTGAGAAATTTTTTGAGAGAGTGGAAGCTTTGGCTGGTGGTAATAAAGGAAAGTTGAAAGAGCTACCATTGTTTGAGTTTCAAGTGTTAGCTGAAGCAACTGATAACTTCTCTCTCAGAAATAAGCTCGGACAAGGTGGTTTTGGTCCTGTTTACAAAGTAAGTACAAAACAACGCTTTAAGGGATGGGCAACAAGAATATCTGTTTACTCCAATATCTGTTGACAAATTTTTGTTGCAGGGGAAGTTGCAAGAAGGGCAAGAGATTGCTGTGAAGAGGCTATCACGAGCATCAGGACAAGGGCTTGAGGAACTTGTTAATGAAGTGGTTGTGATTTCCAAGTTGCAACATCGAAATCTGGTGAAATTACTTGGTTGTTGCATTGCAGGAGAAGAGAGGATGTTAGTCTATGAATTCATGCCCAAGAAAAGTTTAGACTTTTATCTGTTTGGTAATTTACCACTTTTTGTTTGATTTTAAACTCCGTTCCAGTGTTATCATCAAGTCAATTAACAGAAACTGATGTGTTGTTCAGACTCAAGGAGGGCAAAACTTCTTGATTGGAAGACACGGTTTAGCATAATCAATGGAATATGTAGAGGTCTTCTGTACCTTCACAGAGATTCTAGGCTGAGAATCATTCACAGAGATCTCAAACCTAGCAACATCTCATTCCGAAGATATCTGACTTTGGGCTAGCCAGGATTTTCCCAGGGAATGAAGATGAAGCAAACACACGAAGAGTTGTTGGAACATAGTAAGTAACTCTACTTTAACCGTATGTTACACCTGTTATGCCATAAAGATAGTCATAAAACCAAGAAAATAAATGTATTGTGCAGTGGCTATATGGCACCTGAATATGCAATGGGAGGACTGTTTTCAGAGAAATCCGATGTTTTTAGCTTAGGAGTGATACTCTTAGAGATAGTCAGTGGAAGAAGAAACTCAAATTCAACTCTTTTAGCTTATGTGAGTCTACTTATCTCTACTAAGTTTTGTAACTCTTTTGTAATTGTTCTCAAGCTCGAAAAGCTTCTTTGTTTTATAGGTATGGTCAATCTGGAACGAAGGGAAAATTGATGGTCTTGTAGACCCTGAGATCTTTGACCAACTCTTTGAGAAAGAAATACGCAAATGCATTCACATTGGGCTTCTGTGTGTGCAAGAAGCAGCTAACGATAGGCCAAGTGTTTCTCCAGTGTGTTCAATGCTCAGCAGCGAGATTGCAGACATTCCAGAACCAAAACAACCTGCGTTTATAGCAAGGAACGGTGTTTCAGAAGCTGAGTCTTCTGAGAATAGTGACCTTAAAGCGTCTATCAACAACGTCACCATCACCGATGTTATAGGACGTTAGAATCTGAAGAACCCAATGTATGTGTAATAAACATAACTCTTTAAGCGTCTGCCATATAAAATATCATCTATCTATATTTATTGATGGTCAAGTCTCATACATAAAGTAATGTACAAGAAGATCTGTTCATGTAACAAATTCCCATTGTACAAAATCGATATGAATATTAAGAATCATCATCTCTTAAAAGAAAAATCTCTTAAGCTTTTGCTAGTCCTAATAGGAGGTAGTTCTACAGATGTAAGAACAGGCTTCTTTTCTGGGCTTTCATCCACAAGAGAATGATGTGTGGAAGTTTCAGCTTCTTGGTGCTGAGACTCCGGGTCCCAAAATTGGTGTTCATCATGACCAGAGTATCTAGGAGAAGGAGAATTTGAGTAACTCTCAACACTTCGATCCTTATAATTGTGAAGGAGATGGATTGGAGATGAGCCATGTGTTGGTGTGGTTGGACGACTAGAGAAAGGTGTGTTTGATTCGGAGTGTCTTCCGTGTTTAGTCTGGCTCTTCGCAGTGTGATGCCACTTCTTTAAAGCTGTGGCTACATTTTCGTTGAATACCGTTGGCTTCATTGTAGTACCCATCTACACACAGTTTCATTATATCCAAAGTCAAAAACCAAAGATCATATCGGAAATCTGGTATCATGTCACATTCAATATTGTCTAAGTACCTGAGTAACAAGAGCATAGAGTGGAAGTGTCACATAGCTGCAAAGTATCTGTACAATAACTCTGCAAGAATTACAGAAAAATAATCAAGGTTGTAACTTTGTCAGTTTAAAACTTTCTTTCTCCCTGTTTTTCTAGAATCAACAGTAAGGTTAGCATTAGCTTACCCAACTGCAATTCTAATGATCACATCTGCAGTGCTTTCATGGAAGCAATTCTTGAGATTGAATTCATACTGCAAATACCGAAATTCATGATATTACAGTTAGTATGGCCCCCACAAAGCTATGTGTGTAAGAATATGAATGGCTAGCTTACTGTACTCCAGGCAAAGAAGGCAAGTTGAAATGCATTCTGCAAAATGAAGGCATTTGGAACTCATGAGTTTGTTCTTCCGTTAGGATAAATAACAGGTAGAGCATAAACCAAGAGGTGAAGGACATTGTACTGTACCGTGAATAGGACCAAGTGGATTAGGAAAAGAATTAACCGCGGCTTGCTAAACCAGAAGAGGTCATCACCAGGCTGAACAACAGGGGCGCCTCTCACGACATCACCTTTTTCTTGGATTCTTAGACCCAGTTTGGTTATTATGACTTGAAGCTTTGTTCCAACTATCAGAATTACCTGCACATATATTTACTCTGTTATACAATGGCAGTGAAAGGACAAAATCGAACAAAGCTTTATCAGTGTAAGGGTTTAATGGTACATACCACTAGCGGAATGAATGGTAACCAAAGGTAAGCGCGTAATCCTGTGTCAAATGAAAACTGATGTCATTTTTCTGTGATATTTATGCAGTTGAGACGTATTTTGCGCAGTATGCAGTGAACTGTTACCATTTGTATTGGTCAAGAGGAATAGCACGGCAACGAACCAGATAACCGGACTGCATATAATTAGAAAAGATTAGGAGAAAAGTATCCAGACCAACTTTACTTATGTATTACAAAAATGTCATTGTAGGATCCAAACCTGATTTCAACAACGGTTTTAAAGTCCTCCTCTAATGATCTCTGAATATACTTGCGGAAATCGAAGGTCGAGGGAGTAGAATGCGCCTGAAAATAAGTTAATTAGATCATTGTCTTGAGAGATAAGTGTTATAATAAACAAAGCATACAAATAATAGATTCCTAACCGTGATGAAACCATGTCTTAATGCTAAGTAATCAACTTTGGTGACGGATCCGAAGAACTGTCTGAAAAAACATACAATCCATAACGTAACACTTGTCTTGCTCCAGAAATTGAGATGTCTTCTCCCGAAAGATGTGTCCCTCGCAAACCTAAACCTTTCAGGATCTGCATAACGAGAACTATTCATCATACAAAACTTCCATATCTGCCATCAAATTTGATCTAATACACTGATTTGGATTACATACCATTGGTATACTGATACTCTATTGTCTTTGTCTCCTCTTCCCAGGACTTCCACCTCCTCATCTGCAATAGTCAAGAAAACAAAAATAAAAATCTATTGCATGTGAAGTGTTACCTAAGGCACTGCAGAATATACAAGAAATGTTACCTTGGTTTTTCCAAGAGCATAAGTAACAATACAATAAACAACATGAACAACGGCAAGAACAAAGATGAATATATGCAGCTGATGGATTCCATAAGCAGATACAAAAGCCACTTTCCCCTGAGAAATCCATTAATAACAATCAATTTCAAACCACGAATGATTTGTGTCTACATGAGAACCTAATAATTACCTTCTCTGCACATTTGTCATAGCCTTTAGTTGCTAAACTTCGTCTAGGGATATAAGATTCAGCTAACTCCAGAAGAAGTCTTCGACCGGATTTTTCCTCACCGTCACCTTTTTCCCCGGCGTTTTTCTTGCCGTATTTTTTTGCTTCTTCAGCAGCACTGCAAGGATGCATTGTTGATGCAACCTTCTCGGAGATACATATATTTGAGATTGGCGTTTGTCCGATTGTTAGGAGTAGTGATATGAATCCCAACAGCATAAGCTCTGAATGAAGTTGACATGAAACTCGTTATTGTATGAATTTCAGTAGGAAAAAAGAAGTTTCTCCTTTGTGTGATTTCAATTATACCTGCTTTAACCTTTTCAAGAGCTTCGAAAAGAGCCTTCTTATGCTTCTTTTTAAACCACTATGTAGTTATACCAAAAATCAAAGAGCAGAAAGTTTCATTATCCACAGATTTAGCAGTGTTCAGAAACTAACTAAATGAGTAAAAACAGAGCAAGAACACGAAACAGGGGAATCTAGAAAATGAAGAAGAAGTAACAGAATAAAAACAAAAGTAAGGGACTCACGGTTCCAATTTTGTGAATCGAATGTTCGAGGACAATCGAAATAAATAGTAATACGAAGCAAACCACAGCGACTGCCCATGTAGAGGTCTCCTCTAAAGTCCGCTCTTTTACTTGATTCGCCATTAGAACTCAATTTCAACTCCAAAAAAAAAACCCAAAATCTCTTCTTTATTTCCCGAGATCTTGTCTTTTTATATAAATACCAGAAGTACACGAACAAAGACAAGAGGGAGTTTCGTGTTTTTCTTTTGCTGTGTTTCTATTTTTGATTTAAGTACGCAACCCAATTTTGAAACACAAAGTTAGGTCATAATATAGAGTCATGATTCATGAGTGAAAAGCGAAAGAAGGAAGAAGACGAAGATAAGACCCGTAATGAGAGACTGTAAACTAAAGGCTTCTTCGTGGTCCTTCCGAGAACTGTTCAAAGTTTTGACTTTTGTATCATTCCTCTTTGGACGACTTCTCAATTATTGACGGCCTGTTTTTCATTTTCTTTGCATTTATGACTCCTATCTGTCTTATGAGTCAATTCTCCAAGCTGTTATTGACTATTGACAAATAGAGTAATAATGAAAACCATGAACAAGTTTAAGATATTTTTTCAGAAATCATTCAAATTTTGGTTTACCTTGGTTAGGCTTTACTATGAATTTTCAAATTAAAATTTATATCAAATGGACACTTGAGATTGTTGAAAAAAAGAATAAACATTTATTATTATGGGATGTCGTTGGAAAGGTCATGCTTTCTATTTTTTTCTTCTTTTTTAAAATATTTTTTTTGGCGCATTATCCCAACTTGTTTCTTTTTCTGTCTGCGTAATATTTTTTTGGTGCATTATCCCAACTTGTTTCTTTTTCTGTCTGCATAAAATATTTGTTAGACACAAAAAGGAATCAAAAACAGGATTATTTTGGTTAATGACCCTTATTTTTGTTTTCATACTTCACGTGGTTAATGGCAAATTGATTAATCAAAAACAGGAAGATATTGTTTTTTATTCTGTGACATCATTCAAGTTCCATAGATCCAAAACAAGCTTCTTTTCTGAGCTGTCATGCGCACGAGAATGGTGATTGGAAATTTCAGCTTTTTGGTGCTGAGACTCAGGGTCCCAACTTTAGTGTTCATCATGACCAGAATATCCAGGAGCACGAGAATTTGAGCTACTCTCATCACTTTGGTTATTAGACTTTATTAGAATTAGAATAGTAGATTAGAATTTAATCCCGATTATTTTCTTTTGGCTTTGTCTAAACCGGTTCTACTTGATTTTAACCATTATGTTTCCTCTATTGATATAAAGAGGAACATATAGTGTATTGAATTTTTACTAACAATCAATGGAATTCACCGAAACTTTTCTTCTTTCTCTCTTTCAATATTGTTCGATCTTTCCTCATCTTCTTTTCTTCTAACAGACTTGTGAATGATATGCATTGGAGATGAGCCAAGTGTAGGTGTGTAAGATGCGTGTGGTTCGGAGTGACTTCCGTGTTTAGTATGGTCCTTCGCCGTGTTATGCCACTTATCTAAAGCTGTGGCTACTCCATCGGTGAATACCGTTGGCTTCAATTTAGAACACATCTACACATATTTTCATTCAATGCAATGTCAAAAACTAAATATCATACTGAAAATCTGATATCATGTTACATTCAATGTTTGTGTACGTACCTGAGTAACAAGAGCATAAAGTGGCAGTGTCACATAGCTGCAAAGTATCTGTACAATAACGTTGCAAGATTTATAGATTAAGGATTAAGCTTTTAAACTTTGTTTTTTTCTCTGCGTATTCCTAGAATCATAAAGTTAGCGTTAGCTTACCAAGCTGCAATTCTAATGCTCACATCTACAGTCTTTTCATGGAAACAATTCTTGAGACACAATGCAAGCTGCAAGTACCGAAATTCATGACATTACAATCAATATGGCTTTCAAAAAAGCGAGGTGGGTAAAGAATTTGAAATGGTTAGCTTACCATACTCCAGATAAAGAAGGCAAATTGAAATGCATTCTGCATAGTGAAAGAGGTTTTGGTACTCATGAGTGTGTTCTAAACTTAGCTATCAACAAAGTGGTGAAAGACGATGAATTGTACCGTGAAAAGGACCAAGTGGATTAGGTAAAGAATTAACCGCGGATTGCTAAACCAAAAGAGATCATCACCAGGCTGAACCACCGGGGTGCCTCTCACCACATCACCTTTGTCTTGGATTCTTAGACCCATATTTGTTATCATGACTTGAAGCTTCGTTCCAAGTATCAAAAGTATCTGCACTTATATTTATTCTGTTACAAATTGTCAGCTAAATGTGTAAGAATGAATGGTAACCAGAAGTAAGGGTTTTTTGGTACTTACTAGTAGCGGAATGAATGGTAACCAGAAGTAAGAATACAGTCCTGTTTTTAAGAGAAGTGTCACTTTTGTGTGAATATTTGTTGGAATGTAGTGGTCATACATCGGAAGTTGGAACCATTTTAATCTAATATGTATAAGCTAGGGGCCAATCCACTCATTGTCAATTGGTTTTGAGTTGGAAGCCCACTCACGCAGAAAAAAAATTGGTTTTGAGTTGCATGCATGATGATATTATCATTTGTTGAGACGTACTTTGTACAGTATGAAAGGAACTCTTACCATTTGAATTTGCCAAGAGGCATAGCACAGCGACAAACCAGATAACTGGACTGCATACCATTTGCAAAGAATTAGGACCAAATCTCCAGAGTTGCTTTACTCATATTATAAAAAATGTAATATAAGATTCAAATCTGATTTCAACAATGGTTTTGAAGTCTTCCTCTAATGTTCTCTGAACGTACTTGCGGAAATCGTATCTTGAGTTGGTCCCAGGAGCAACATGTTTCTGAAATTAAGTTAATTAGATCAATGTCTTGCGAGATAAGTTTGTTATATTACAAAGGACAAATCGAATATATTCTTAACCATGACGAAACCATGTCTTAATGTTAAGTAATCAACTTTGGTGACAGAGATCTGTCTGAAAAAACACACAATCCATAGTGCAACACTCGTCTTGCTCCAGAAATTGAGATGTCTTTTCCCGAAAGTTGTGTCTCTCGCAAACCTGAACCTTTCAGGATCTGCATAACGAAAATCATTAACCATAACAAACATCCATTTCGGCTTTTAAATTTGATCTAATACACCGATTTAGATTACATACCATTGGAATGCTCATACTCTTTTGTCTGTGTCTCCTCCTCCCACGACTTCCAACTCCTCATCTGCAATAAAAAAAAACTCTGTTGCATGTATTCTTTTACAATTCTCTTTGGATTTTCAAAAAATGTTGTTACCTTGGTTTTTCCAAGAGCATAAGTAATAATGGTATAAACAACATGAACCACCGCAAGCACGAAGATGAATACATGTAGCTGATGGATTCCATAAGCAGATACAAAAGCCCTTTTCCCCTGAGAAACTCCATCAATGGCAATCAATTTCAAACCAAGAATGATTTGTGTCTACGTAGGAACCTAATAGTTACCTTCTGTGCGCATTTGTCATAACCCTTGGTGGCTAAACTTCGTCTAGGGATATAAGATTCAGTTAACTCAAAAAGATGTCTTTGTTCGAGTTTCTTCTCGGTTATTTGAACCGTCTGACTGGAAGTATTTATCAGCGCTGCAAGGTCGCATATATAATGCAACATGCTTGGAGATACATATACCTGAGATTGGGTCGTGTAGTACTGTTAGGAGTAGTGATATGAATCCCAACAGCATAAGCTCTGAATGAAGTTAAGTACAAAAAAAGACAAAAAACTCAGTTACTTGATGAAGTTCTGTAGAATAAAAAAAACGTTTCTCCTTTATGTGATTTTAATTTTACCTCCTTTGATCTTTTCAAGAGCTTCAAAAAGTTCTGTCTTCTGCTTCTTTTTCAACAACTGTTTAGTTATTCCCAACAGACAAAGAGCAGAAAGTTTCATTATTCACAGAGCAAGAGCTCGAAACAGAGGAATCTTGTAAATGAAGAAGAAGTAATAGAAAAAGAACAAAGCTTAGGGACTTACGGATCCAATTATGTGAATCAACTGTTCGATGAAAATTGAAATAAGTAATAATACGCAGCAAACCACAGCGACTGCCCAGGTAGAGGTCTCCTCTAAATGTAGCTCTTTATGGTACTTAGACGCCATTAGAACTTTGTTTTAAGTAAAGAACTCAAAGACACTCTTCTCTACATTTCCAGAGATCATATCATTGTTTATATAATAAAAATATAGGAATAGAGACAAAGACGTCGTTTCCTGTTCGACTTTTGCTCTATCTGCTGGGTAATTTCGCTATGCAATTTCGAAAAAAACAAATAATACACAATTAGGTTAACGTAGTGTCATGATTGAAGGCCAAAGAAGGAAGAAGAAGATAAGACCCATAATCTGTGACTGTAAACTAAAGCTTCTTCGACGTCCTCGAAGGGTTCACTGTTTTGATTTTCTTCCATTACTCATACGACGACTTCTTAATTATCATAGTCTCTTATTGGTCAACTAGTTTTGATTTCATTCGCGTCACATAGTTGTCTGCAAATAGATTAATTAGTTATTCGGTTAATTAATATTTTGACTGTTTTCGTTAGCATGACTTACTAAAAAAAATTGAAAATTATTTTATAAAAGTTTATTTTTGGGGCAAGTCTAATTGTAGAAAATGATCCAGCTAATAATTATAACATTTAAAATTCGATATCTCCTTTTTACCGATAAGTAGATTAAATTAGAATTTTAAAAGTTAGATTAAACTATAGATCAAATTTGTCGATCCAATTATTAACAAAAAAATTAGATTCATTTTTGGTGAGCAAAAGTTCTGCAAAAATAGCTTGACTTTACGGTAGCCTCCACCAACATTCTACTCTATCTCGTGATTTTTAAATTTTAAAACACAATAATTAAAAGAACTTAAAATATTACTGAAAATATTTATACATTATAATTAATAATGTAGTTATTACAAATAAATGATAAGTTTAAATGAATAAAATAAATTAATTAGCAAGAAATCTAAAGTTCAGTTGATATGCTCTTGATTTAACTAGGTACTAGGTGATGAATTTGAATCTCACCATGTTTTAGTTGGAAAACTTAGGCTATAAATCGAGTCTTATCGATCTAATAATTATTTGTTGATAAAGAAAAAATAAATAAATTTTTAAACAAGATATCTAAAACATTATATATTTGAGACAAAAACAAATAAAACTAAACATCATTAACAATGAGACGAAAACAAATAAAGCTAAACATCATTTACAAATGAGACGAAAGAAGTATAATTACGGTTGGACCAAAAAAAAAACATACTGACAATTACTATCTTTCATAACGTTAATTTTAGAGCGAATTTACTAAATATGCACAAAATTATATAAAATTAAGAAACTAGTTATTAAGCTTTGGTAATTACGTAAGTAACAAAAATATTTCATTAAGATAACGAAAATGCCTTTGCAAACAAAGATAAAGAAAGAGGGGACGTCACATTAAATATTATTGATGTAATCGCATTTAATGTGATGTCTTCACATTTATTATCCATTAACATATTTATTATTTGAGTAAGATATATATTACATATTAACTCGCATATGATATGGTTAATACATACCACATTTGTCACAAAAGATTTAATTTCTGAATATTTAAAATAGATTAGGAAAACTATAAATGCTTAATCATTTATCATTCTTCTATAATTAATTATATAGAAAATTGAGTATCAATCTAGTTATCACCCAATAACATCACTAGTTATACTCTTTTAATTTATTAGTTTTATAAAATTCAAGACATTAATTACTTATTACACACTTTTGACATTAATACATTATTTATAATACATAAAATCAATTTTTTTTTGTCAACAACTGGATCGAATCTTCAGAATTGCTTAAAATTCACTTATAAACTCTTTTTTTTAAACTACCATAATATAACGAGTAAAAATAAATATGGTGGTTGTTAATGTTTCATTATTTTCTTTATATTTCCCATTTTTCATAAATTTGATTTGGTAGTTTCCAAGTATTTTTGCCGATGTGGATGAGTCTCCTATAAATTTTGTCCATGAGCAGTGAATCTAGTCTACGAAATAATGAATTTTGTCAAGAGCGACATATTTTTCCTAGATTATATGAACTACAAAGAAATAATGTGAGTGTTTACCAAAAAAAAATGTGAGTGATTCCGTTCTTCTAACGAAAACAATACTGAGAACTTTTCTCTCCTTTATTATTTTTCTGTTTTCTTCTTCTTCCATTTCTCTTTTCCATTGAATGTTCCCTTTTGGCAATCTTCACACACATTAAATATACTCAAAGATATGTTTTTAATTAGCCATTGTTCTCACTACTCTGAAAAGGGTATCTCACAAAGTCGTTGCTATTATGACATTTTGGACAATTTTGAAAAATTATATGACATAATTGAAATTTTTTTCTTGATTTAGTCACTAATGACATTGAATTAAAGGTAAATAATATGTGAAGATGGAGGTTACAACTTAATAGTGCCTTGCTAGCTCAGCAACTACGACTTCTAATACGATGACCGAATTCTCTGTTTGCAATGGTTATGAAAAAAAGGTACTTGAAAGAGGTTAATCCTATGGCTCCAGTAAAGGTCAATTCTCTTGGCTATGGGTGGGGGAGTGTTTCATCAGCAAGAACTTTAGTTAGTAAATGATTAATTAAAAGTGGTTGGAAATGGTAAATCCATATAAGTGTGAATAATCCATGGATTCTGGATTCAAGACCAAGACCAGCTCTTGGTTTAGGTTCAAATACTCATCTAGACCTAATGGTAAATTAGTTGATAGATTAGTCATCTAACACTTGGAGAGAGGCGTTGATTCACCAATTTATGACCCCAAACGATGTGAATATCATTTTGGGAATTCATATTCCGAGGATGAAGTGGGATGATTATTGGAGTTGATATTTCTCAAAGAACGGGAGATATACTTTCATATCTAGGTATTGGTTAAATCTAAAAGTTGTTTCGATAGAAAAGAAAGGGTTTACTATGTTCCAACGGTTCAAACGTTTCAAAAATTCGGCAATTTATGTGGCAAATAATCTCTACATGTGTGGCAGTAAAGAAAAATTTACACCATAGAGGAATAAAGTGTGACACAATCTAGGCATGGGCATTCCGAATAAAGTCAGGGTCTTTCAAAGTTTATCTATATATATAAATATGTTCAATTATTTTGAAATTTTGGGTCGGGTTTAATTTAGTAAATTTTGGGTTTAAATTGGGTTCGGTTCGTGTCACAATTTGTGGTCGATGTGGAGATGAGGATGAGTCAATAAATCATGTTTTTTTCAAATGTCTTCTGACGATTCAAACATGAGCTTTGTCAATAATTCCCTCAAAAATACATATCTTTGCTGAACCATCGTAATATTTTCGAATATTGATTACTTTTTTGGAGAATTCCAGAATCTAGAGTCTACCAATAAAAACAATATTCCATAGATTTTGTGGTATATTTAAAAAACTATAAATGCTAAGACCTTCTCAAATATATATTGGAATCCCGGAGAAATTATTTGTTTGGCAGAATCAAAAATCTAAGGAGTGGGACCAAGCTCATTTGGGGTTGAAGTGACTCATCTAAAGAGCTTTTCATCTTTGAACCATCATTGGCAGCAATTTCAATACTTGTTTGTACAAACCGGCTTTTATAGGTTGCATATGCTTTGCGAATAGCTTTTGGAAAACTTCAGAATTATATTCGGGCTATAGTTGGTTCTGTTTTGAAGATGGAGTAGAAAGTGTGTGTATGGGAGTCATAGAGATTCGACGAAGCCTTTCAACACTCCATGCAAAAGTAGAGACAATCATGTGGACAATGACATGTTTACTTTCCCTAGAATGATTTAGGTCATTTAGGTAGCTGGACTACACAAAAGTTTCGAATATACTGTCTCATCTAGAAAATTGGTCGATGTTCTTTTCACATATATTAAAAATTTTCCGTGTTGAAAAATAACTCCAAGTTGTTTTCTTTTCATCGAATTCTTTATTTGTTGAATCATAAATTAGATTCTCCCATCTGTTTAAGGAAAACAAACAAAAGAAGAAGATATTATTGGAATTTGATCTGGAGTTTTATTAAATTTGGTGGGGTAGTGTTATTAAATTTGCCAACTAAATCTTTGGAGCTATTAAAACGACTTAAAACCACTTTCCAATACATTTATTCAAAAACATATATGTATTTGGTGGAATATATAGCATGCACATAACACAACAAAATAAGACAGTAGACTACAAAAATTTAACAGACATTTAACCATTATTACAAAAATGTATCTATATTAAATTTTTATTATCATACAAAGTCTAATATCAGAGAAAAAAGTTTGTGTGTTGGTGGAATAGCTAGTCTTTCTAAAGAGTGTTGTTGTAGTGGCAATCCGATCATGTGATTTTTTAGTGTTTTCAAACCAATGCTTTATAAAAATAAAAGGTTTGAATTCTAAAAATGTTATATATACTATGTAATTATATTCATATAGAACTACATGTAGGAAAACTTTTATTTTCTAATTATATTAAATCAAACTACAATATTTTGCAAATGAAAAGATCTACATGAATATAAAGAAAACTATAGATTCAAAGGGACCACAATAAAGAAAATATTGCTTAAAACGTGGTATCACTGTAGCTTCATATTTGATGACATTGGCGTACTAGAATCAGGTGAACATTTATGGGAGCTCACAAACACATTTTTTAAGGTTTGATTTTATACTTATATAAGGTTGTTTAAACACAAGGATTATTTTAGTTTGCGACTGAAACATGTAGTTTATGACTGTAAAGATTGACATTTAAAGGTTTGTTCTTTTCACTATAATTGGTAAATTAAAATGAGATATTATGGCGTGCACTATAAGTATATAAATTATGTCTTGTTGTTTCAATTATTGACAAAAAAATATTATGTTAATTTCATTATTCCATCTAACAAAGTAAAGTAAAAAGTGATAAATGTCATCAGCGTCTCTCTCTTCTCCCTGACGAAACTTGCATACATCATTTCAAAGGTCCGATCTCCTTTTCCGGTGGTCGGATTTTCTCACCGCCCACGCTCACAGATCTGGTTCTCCTACTTCTGAGTCCAATGTTGTGACTATCCGACGGTGGCTTTGACAAATCGCAAGGTTCTTGGCCTCCTCCATTCAATGCTTGAGGACGGTGGTTTTAGGTGCGAGCGGGGTCTTCTTCGCCTTGTCTTCGCCGTCACGTAGTTGGGTTGTCCGCCGGTGCTCCTCCGGCTCCTCTAGGTAAGTTCCTGCCGTTTTCCTCCAACCTCTTTGGGGCTCTCTACCTTAATCTAGCTAGAGGACAACTTGGTTTAGTTTAAGTGTGTTCGGATTAGGTTGGTGTTGGATAGGTAGAGTTCCTAGTTTGGCATTGCTCGAGGTAGGCCCTGGTTTATGTGTGTTGGCTCTTCAAGTTAGGATTGTGTTAGTCGCCTTTGTTTCTTCTCGGGTTCAGTCTTCATAGAGCTAGGTCACTAGTACTTTTACTAGCCTTTGCGATGGATCTACTGGTCTTAGTTTCACTCTTAGCTCTTCTCGGCTTCTCCCGGCGTACTCGTCAGTCCTTCTCCTGGCGTCATTGTCGGCACTTCTCCTGGGTTATCCGGCTTTTATATTTCTCTTTGGATCTTTAAGTTTCAATTTTCCCCTGCTCTTTCGTTGTTGTTTTTTTGTTTTTTCCTTTTTAGGTTCCATTTAATAAGTTTTGGTAGTCACCGTCCAGATTTCATCGTTGTTTTTCAGCTTTTCCAGGTTTTAGATATGATCTATGTATCAGTTTTGTCAATTTCCATCAAAGTTGTTGGTGATTATGGTTTGCTGTGTTCTTTGCTAACTTGTGGAGGAGTAAATCTTTGCCTTGTCAGAGTTGCCTGAGTTGGTATTCACAGATGTTTTTCAACGCCGGAGTTTATTTAGATTCAACCATTATGAAGGAAGTTGTAGTGGAACTTGTCTGATCTACCGTTAACTAGATGACCATAAAGAGTGCTCTCCGGCCATTGTTACAGTGATGGTGTACCGGCGTTCGGCTTGACAGAACTCATGCTGGGTAACACGAATGAGTCATTAAGCAGATTCGGGCATGTCATCATATTGCCTTGCTAATGGGTTTCGTTTATTTGTTTTAAATACCCATCTTATTTTAGTATAATCCGTCGACTTGGCTTTTGAGCCACTTAATTTAATAAAATCTTCTTGTTGGGAAAAAAAAGAAGAAGTAAAACGTGATATAGATTAACCAAATTTGTTGTCGTGATATTTTTTTTAGTCATATAGAAATCTGATTAATAAAACTCAAACTCAAACAATGGTTCAATACATAAGCCCACAGACAATAGATAAATTTCCAAAATCTAAATCTTAATAAAAGGAGCCAAAAAGATTTAAACAATAGGCAAAGGCTAAAACAAGAGGACCTAAAAAAGAGTCCTCACAAAGTAACCCAACTCGTAAAAATAATGTTGTCCTGATGGGTCGAAGCCACCTCAAGAACTTGGCCAATAAGCTCACAGAGAGCCTCAACGATCTTATATGTTTTCAACGAACAAGGCTTTTGTTGATCGGTTACGTCAACGCACTTTTAGTAGATAACCGAATTTCAATATAACCGAATCAAACCGACCGGAGTAATTGAATGACAAAATCCTCAAAACCCCCAGTATCCAAAATTCCAAATTCAAAAACCCTAAAGATTTTCTGTTCTTCTCTACTCAACTCTTTTGTCACTCTCGTAGAGAAGCCATCCTCACGCACATTTATCCCTCCAAATTTCTACCTTACTACCTTTCTCGGCTGTCTTCGTCTGTATCGTTCTCCTCTGTATAGTCTGCTGAATATCTAAGTAGTTGGGTCGTCTAAGAAACGAATTACTCGTCATTTGCGCGATTGTTGTCCAGATTTTTTTAAAAGTTATCAAGCGTTTCTATCAGTTCTGAGGAAAAAATGGATCCAATTACGTCGGTGTTGGAGAAAGTAAAGGGCTTTGCGAAATCAAGCCAGGACTTAGTCTCCCGCCGTTTCTGCTTCCATGAGAATCCATCTCGCCAGAATCCGGTATATTCTTCCATCTCCTTTACCCTTTGTTTTTGGAACCGACACTTTTGTTTCAATTTCTGTAATGTCTAGAAGAATATTTATTTCCTTGGTATCACCAGAAATGCTCTCTTCACTTGGCTTTATCTAATTTGAGTTTCTGCATTGTCGTTCTGACTACAAAATTCAACTATGTTTCTGTAATGTGATTCATAAAAATTGTGATCTTTTACTTTAAGATAATCGGGTTCGTCTGGGAATTATGTTTCAGATTGATATCTTGAAGCGATTACAAAGAGAAGCATTCTCGGATTTGATGAAACTTAGAGATAGACAAGAGAAAATGGAGCGGATCATTTCCTCGTATAAATTATCCAAAGGTGGTCCGTTCCAAGAGACTAGCACCCATGTGAGGGGTGAGGTTGATATGCTTGGAGCAATATTGCTGATGGGAAACACTGACGGGGGGAGTATCAATGGACTGGATAGAGAAGGTGTGAGACCAGGATTACTTTCTAGGTTCATATTTGAAACGAGCGTAAGGGAGACAGATAGGCTTGTGGCTGAGCTCGTTGCTGGATACAATGGGGAAAGAAATCACAGTGATTTTTCAGGGAGTCAGCTGTCTTTAGCCAAAGTGTTTTACAAGGCAGAGATTAATGATTGGTTCTCTGCAGTTGCTATCCCTTTTGGCGCACATTTCAGAGACATTGATGCTGCAATAGTGTCTTCTTACAAGGTATCTACAAATGGTTGCAGATATTTTTTTACAATAGTGTCTTCTTACCAGGTATCTATTGATGCTGCAATAGTGAATTTTGCTTGCAAATCTGCATTTGAATTGATTGGATTATCGTATACACAATAGGGTAACCAACTGAGATCTCAAATCCTGAAATTGACTCCAGTTTCACATTGATTTATGTGATAGATTTGCTTGAGGTAAATCGACCTTACTCGAGCAAAATTATCATTATTGATGAAGCTACAAATACAACTACCTTCTCTTACTGACTAGGTGATCATGATTTTTTTAAAACAAATTCTTTAAACACAATAATAAAAGAAAAGAAAGTCAAGTTGATGAATTAGATGCAAAGTCATTATCATGTTGAGAGTGATGTTGTAACCTCTCATGAACATACAAAATCTCAAGACTTTTGCTGCTATCAGTCAATGCCCTTCATCTTAGAATTCATTTAACAATAACCCATGAAGACCGCCGTGGCAAAAAGGTAACTAAGCTCAAAGAATATATCTTTGGACGTTTGAGCCAATCATACAATTTGCAATTTAATAATAGGATTGTTTTCGCTCGTCTGATAAATGTGTCGTTTTGGATGATCACTGATGATATTCGATCAATCAACCAAAAGTTATGTTAATTCCGAGGTAATTAATACGAAAGTTTGAGACAAACGAGATCAATCTTTATTATTGCGAGTCCAATCTTCTAGTCCGATTCACAATTTTCGCGAAGGATCTTTAGAAAATTCAACCCATATCCCCAAACTTGAACGGCAAATCCCAAACCCAAATCGCACTCATGCAACTAGTCTTACCACTGTCATCGTGTTCTTTCAATTTTCTTCCGTGCCAATTAAAATGTCAACATTGGTGGTTTATTCCTCTCTCATTGCTAACTGGTAATTCAATGAATCCAACCATAACACATTATTGATCCTATTACTGACCAAGTTCTACGTTGAAAAAGAAAAGTTACTTCATTTTCTTCGTCTTCTCATAAGGACAACAAAGACGACTACTTTACTGATTTACTTCTCTTAAAGGCACATCTTTCCAAGAGAAAAGGATAAGCAAAGCAAAAACTCGAATCACTAAGGTTATGTTTATAATGGTTTCAATGAGCATACGTCGTCGTTTTGTTGTTCTTCTTTTTTTTCTTCTTGCATTCACTTGCTTCTCTCTCAGATTTTGTTCTGGTGAGGACAGAATCACGTTCTCTACTCCGATTAAAGACCCAGAGACTCTTCTCAGCCAAAATGGTATTTTTAGGTTCGGTTTCTTCACTCCTATAAATTCCACTACTCGGTTACGTTATGCTGGGATTTGGTACGACAAAATTCCGAAACAAACCGTGGTGTGGGTTGCTAACAGAGACACTCCGATCAACGACACTTCCGGTGTTATCTCCATCTCTGACGATGGAAATCTCGTGGTTACCAATGGTAGAAAACGCTTTCTATGGTCGACGAATGTCTCGGTACCAGTGGCTGCAAATGCTACTTGGGTTCAGCTAATGGATACTGGGAATCTTATGTTACAAGATAACAGAAACAATGGTGAGACTCTGTGGGAGAGTTTCAAGCATCCTTATGATTCTTTCATGCCAAAAATGACACTTGGGACCAACGGTAGAACCGGAGAGAATCTAAAGCTTACTTCATGGAGAAGTCATGATGATCCTTCAACTGGGAACTACACAGCGGGTATTGCTCCTTTCACGTTTCCTGAGCTTCTGATCTGGAAGAACAATGTTCCAACGTGGCGTAGCGGACCCTGGAATGGTCAGGTTTTCATCGGTTTACCGAATGTGGATTCACTTCTGTTTCTTGATGGGTTTAACCTTGCAAATGATAATCAAGGGACGATTACAATGTCTTATGTGAATGACTCGTTTATGTATCACTTTAATTTGGATCCTGAAGGAGCTATATATCAGAAAGATTGGAGTACTTCTATGCAAGATTTGAGGATCCGTGTAAGGTTTCCGTTGACAGACTGTGATACATACGGTAAATGTGGTCAATATGCGATCTGCTATTCCGGGGAATATCCGCGTTGTAAATGCGTTAAAGGGTTTGAGCCTAGGAATAACACAGAGTGGAATGTAGGAAACTGGAGTAATGGATGTAAGAGAAGAGCTCCATTGCAATGCGAAAGACAGAATAATTCAAGTAACGGTGGTGGTGGAGAAAAAGGAGATGGGTTTTTGAAACTGCAGAAGATGAAAGTGCCAATCTCTGCTGAACATTCTGAAGCTAATGAGCAATATTGTCCTAAAGTCTGTTTAGATAACTGTTCTTGTACGGCTTATGCTTATGATCAGGGAATCGGATGCATGATTTGGAGTGTTAGCTTAGTTGATATGCAATCATTTTTGGGAAGTGGCACTGATCTTTATATTCGAGTTGCGAATTCTGAAATCAGTGAGTGAAAAAACTGTAGTAGTTCTCACTTGTCATCTTCTCCATTCAATTTAGTTCACTGACTTAACTTTTCTCACCAAATCTTATAGAAACACATAGCAATCGAGCAATTATGATTGCAGTACCTGTAATAGGTGTTGCGTTCATGGCTGCCGTATGCATTCTTTTAGCATGCTGGAAACTCAAAAAGCGTCAAGGTTAGAGTTTATTTACTCATTGATGTTTGCTTCAAATTTTTTTCTTTGTAACTAATATGCATCATTAATCATTGCCTTAGCAGCACCAGAGAAAGATATAAGTGCAGAGTTAATGTTTAAAAGAATGGAAGCACTTACAAGTGATAATGAATCTGCTTCTAACCAAGTTAAGCTCAAGGAGCTTCCACTCTTTGAGTTTCAAGTGTTAGCTACATCCACCGATAACTTCTCTCTCAGAAATAAGCTTGGACAAGGCGGGTTTGGTCCTGTTTACAAGGTGAAAACATTATACAAGAATCCTTCTGAAAGTAAATATGTGTACAAATGATCTCAGGCTAAATGACTGGTGGTATTTTCTTGAGGGAAAATTGCCAGAAGGTCAAGAAATTGCAGTGAAGAGGCTCTCAAGGAAATCCGGACAAGGACTAGAGGAACTTATGAACGAGGTGGTTGTGATTTCGAAGTTGCAACATCGGAATCTGGTGAAATTACTTGGATGTTGCATTCAAGGTGAAGAAAGGATGTTAGTCTATGAATATATGCCAAAGAAAAGCTTGGATGCATATCTATTTGGTAACTTATCACCTCCGTTTATAATTCTGTTCTTTACCATTTGGCTTGGGATGATCGAAGAGAAGGCTAATGATTGTGCTAGCTTTTCTCAGACCCAATGAAGCAAAAGATTCTTGATTGGAAGACTCGGTTCAATATAATGGAAGGAATTTGCAGAGGTCTTTTGTACCTTCACAGAGATTCAAGGCTAAAGATCATACACAGAGATCTAAAAGCCAGCAACATTTTGTTAGATGAGAATCGAAACCCGAAAATATCTGATTTTGGACTTGCAAGAATATTCCGAGAAAATGAAGATGAAGCTAACACAAGAAGGGTCGTTGGAACATAGTAAGTAGCCATTCCCTACATAGTAAGTAGCCATTCCCTAATACATAACAAAAATTGCGAAATTCGGTTGTATTAAAATTTTGTTTTTGCAGCGGCTACATGTCACCGGAATATGCAATGGAAGGTTTATTCTCAGAAAAGTCAGACGTTTTCAGCTTGGGTGTTATATTGCTAGAGATAATAAGTGGGAGAAGAAACTCTAGCTCCCAGAAGGAAGGGATGAATATGAACCTTTTAGCTTATGTAAGTTTGTATTAGGTAACTTGAGTTTCTTCTACAATAACTTGTGGTCAATCTTTGAAACTGACCTTGATTTTGGTTTTTACAGGCATGGAAGCTGTGGAATGATGGTGAGGCTGCTTATCTAGCAAATCTAGCTGTCTTTGATGAGTGTTACAAGAAAGAGATAGAGAAATGTGTTCATATCGGACTGTTATGTGTGCAAGAAGTTGCAAACGATAGGCCGAATGTTTCAAGCGTGATTTGGATGTTAACTACCGAGAACACAAACCTCTCGGAGCCGAAACAGCCAGCGTTCATAGCAAGAAGAGGAGCTTCTGAGGCTGAATCTTCTGACCAGAGTAGTCAAAAGGTATCTATCAATGATGTTAGCCTCACAGCTGTAACAGGACGATAAGCTCACCATGTCAATCACAGCATGTTCATATATACATATAATATGTAGTATATATGTTTTGAGAAACTCCTATGTTTACCAAAGTTTTGTAATTTTGCGTATGTTCAATGGTTAGACTAATGAGTAAAGATGTATCTCAGAGAAGTTGTTTCAGATTCACTGAGCTCTGTTGGAATTTTACCTATCTTAGATATGATCAGATATATGTGGAATTAACTAACCTGGACAAAGAAACTGAATCTAAAGGCAAAGCAGAAGGACAAAGACGACCCATATTCTTGAGAAGCCATTGTAGGTTTTGTCTTATGAGAAAGATTGTCTTATGTTTTGGTTTGCTCTGCTATATATTGAAAAAGTCTGGATAATAAAAATGTAAAATAGGACTTTTTCTTCTCTTGGTTTCTGTGCCGGTGATTTCTCTGCGATTTGTGTCTTCACTCCACTTTTCCTCACAAGCGTCGGTCCCTGACCGCCAACTCCAACAAACCCAATGGTCAACAAAAAGAAATCCCCCCGACCTAAACCTCCGCGACCTAAGAAGAAGGAGAAGACCGCCGTCACCATGTCTTTTACTCCTTCCATTGTCTCGATCCCTGATGGGCTTTCTCCTCCTCCCTAGCCGACTGCGCCGGTGGCCGAGATAGCTCCCTCTCAGAACTCCCAAGCTCAATCCACTGCTCCAATTGAATCATGCTCAACGAAAATCATCTACGCTGCTGCTAACCCTAACGATCGCGAGATCTCCTCTCTCGATGCTACTTTGTGTGACTCAACCTGGGCCAATCTCGTAACTACTTCTGGTACGATGATGCAGAAAAGAGGCGAGGCTTTCATGTTGGACTCATGTGAAATCTGCCTCAAAATGCCGGACGAGGTTATCACTAGAAACAAAATCGATGGGCTAATTTCATCCTAGCTCAGTTCCACGGCACTGCTCCTTCACCAAGAGCCCTCCATGCCATCGTTAATAACATTTGGAGTAGGAAACTTTGAGACATCACTGTCTCTAAGCTATCGGAACAATCGTTCCTAATTCGGATCCCTTTTGCCACAACAAGACAAAGGGTATTAGCTCAGGGTATGTGGCACATACAAAACCAATCGATGTTTGTTGGCAAGTGGGAACCTGGAGTAGAGCCTGAGATTCCTGTTCTCACCTCCGTTCCTATATGGCTAGAATTCCGGAATGTACCTCCAGAGTATTTCTCTTCTCAAGCACTTGAACGTATTGCTGGAATGATTGGTAAGCCGTTATACCTTCACCATGCCACAACTAATATGTCAAACCTGGAAGTGGCTAGAGTCTTCACTGTTATCGATCCCACGAAGCCTGTACCAGAAGCAGTAAACGTCTAGTTCTCTTCAGGGAGAATCCGCAGATTGGATGTGGCGTGCCCTTGGCTACCACCAACATGTGATCACTGCAAACAAATTGGTCACACTATCAAAAAGTGTCCATCTGCTCCTATCTTATGCTCTAACTGCAAATCCATGGTTCATTATACATTACAATGCCCTCGTCTTAGAAAGCTCCCAGCTTTTCCCAAGTCAGCAGAGCTTATTAAGCCAATGGACATTTCAAACTCGTCCAAATCAGTGGAAACTGCTAAGATTCAAGTCACACCATCGCCGTTGGAAAATCCTATTCCAACTTCTTCCTCTGTTTTACCCACGGTATCACCTAGTAAGCCTTCAACAATAGCAACAACAAAGCCTCTCATTCCAGAGCCGATCAGAGAGGCACTTCGTAAACACACAAAGCCTTGCCCGTTAGTGATCAAAGAGGGGCAGAGCATGCCATCCAAGAAACTAGTGGGTATATCAGCTCAAATCACAAAAGGTAAAGGTAAAGCTATAGCATCTCCCTCATCAGATTCGGGAAATGATGTGACCTCTGATTCCGATGATCTATCGGCTAATGGAAACTCGGATGATGACGATGGATTCATCAAGGTGATCTTGAAACATAGGCAGAAACAACTCTCTATGACAGCTGCTAGGAGCTCAAAGCGGGGTTTTAATCCCAACCACTAATCAATGATTGATTTTTTTTGCTGGAATACAGGAGGATTTAATAATACCGTGAACCGCAAGGGGTTTAGAAACTAGTTCAACCTCCACAAGGCGCCTTTTGGTAGTATTATAGAAACAAGAGTGAAGCTAGATAACTCGCTCGCCATTTTGAGATCCACTTTTCCGGATCGATCTTTTGTCAGTAACTATGAACACGCTGAGCTGGGTAGGATATGGATCACCTGGGACAAAACTACCTCTGTCAAGGTTATCTTTAAATCAAACTAAGCCATCAGCTGCATTGTCAATCTCCCCCATCACAATCAGGACCTTGTTGTCACCTTTGTCTACGCCTTGAATTGTAAGTACAGCCGGAAACAACTTTGGGCTGACTTAATTGTGATCCACTCCGACTCGAGAATCTCGGGAAAACCATATCTCACTCTTGGCTATTTCAATCAATCCCTCAACCCATATGATGACTCTCGTGGACGTTCTCGAATTACATCAGGTATGCAAGATTTTTGCAACTGTGTGGCTGCTGCTGGTATATTTGATCTTTCTTACTGTGAAAACCACCTCACTTGGTGGAATAGTCAGGAAGACAATGTTACTGCGAAGAAGCTTGACCGCATCCTTATCAATGACATTTGGCTGCAGTCTTTCCCCCTTTTCCTATGGTGAGTTTGGAGCCCCTTTAATATCGGATCACGCTCCCGCGTGCATCCACCTTGGCCTTCTCAAAGCGCCAGCTAATACGCCATTTTGCTGCTCCAACTTTATCATGCATCATAAGGACTTCAGCCGCAAACTTTCGGAGGCCTGGGGAAGCCATCAGTTTCGAGGAACAGTGATGTACAACTTCGCCAAAAAACTGAAAGAAATGAAGAAGGTCCTCAAAAATCAGAATAAGGACCATTATTCAGATCTAGAAAACAGAGTGGCTGATGCTCTCTGCATCCTCTCTGCTAGCCAATATGCTGTCCTTTTGAATCTGACACCGGCTGCAAGTAGGGCAGAAAAAGAAGCTCACAACAAGTGGTTTGAACTCGCAATTGCTCAAGAACGTTTCCTAAAGCAGAGATCGAGAGTTCATTGGCTGCATAGTGGTGATCTGAACACTTCATACTTTCACAAAATCATGACTTCCCGGAGATCAACCAATCAGATTCACTATCTTTTTCTTCACTGGAAATTGCCAGAAGGTCAAGAAATTGCAGTGAAGAGGCTCCTACGGAAATCAGGACAAGGTCTAGAGAAACTTATGAATGAAATGGTTGTGATTTCAAAGTTACAACATCGGAACCTCATGAAGTTAATTGGATGTTGC
Organism: Lepidium didymum; assembly: GCA_963920545.1. NCBI lineage: Eukaryota > Viridiplantae > Streptophyta > Magnoliopsida > Brassicales > Brassicaceae > Lepidium > Lepidium didymum. The sequence goes on from OY986992.1 coordinate 4,294,350, forward strand.
ATTCAAGGTGAAGAAAGGATGTTAGTCTATGAATATATGAAAAAGAAAAGCTTGGATGCATATCTACTTGGTAACATATCATCTCTGCTTTTAAATTCTGTTTTTTACCATTTGGGTTGGTATGATCGAAGAGAAGGCTAATGGTTTTGCTAGCTTTTCTCAGACCCGATGAAGCAAAAGATTCTTGATTGGAAGACTCAGTTCAATATAATGGAAGGAATCTGCAGAGGTCTTTTGTACCTTCACAGAGATTCAAGACTAAAGATCATACACAGAGATCTAAAAGCCAGCAACATTTTGTTATATGAGAATCTAAACTCGAAAATATCTGATTTTGGACTTGCAAGAATATTCCGAGCAAATGAAGATGAAGCTAACACAAGAAGGGTTGTTGGAACATAGTAAGTATCCATTCCCTTAAACATTACATAATTTTTGAAATTCGGTTATACTTAAGTTTTGTTTTTGCAGCGGCTACATGTCACCGGAATATGCAATGGAAGGTTTATTTTCAGAAAAAGTCAGACATTTTCAGCCTAGCGGTTTTATTTCTAGAGATAATAAGTGGGAGAAGAAACTCTAGTTCCCAAAGGGAAGAGATGACTATGAACCTTTTAGCTTATGTAAGTTTGCACTAGGAAAACTCAAGTATCTGAGTTTCTTCTACAATAACTTATGGTCAACGTTTAAAACTTACCTTATAAATTTGGTTTTTGCAGGGGTGGTAGCTGTGGAACGACAGTGAGGCTGCTTCTCTAGCAGATCCCATCGTCTTTGATGAGTGTTTTAAGAAAGAGATAGGGATTTGGATGTTAACTACCGAGAACACGAACCTCTCGGAGCCAAAACAGCATGCGTTCATAGCAAGAAAAGGAGCTTCTGAGGCTGAATATTCTGACCAGAGTAGTCAGAAAGTATCTATCAATGATGTTAGCCTCACAACTATAACAGGACGATAAGCTAACAAAGTCAAGCCCAGCCTGTTCATATATATATATATATATATTTTGTGAAACTCCTATGTTTATCAAAGTTTTGTTATTCTGTGTATGTTCAATGGTTATACAATATTCTTGAGAAGCCATTGTAGGTTTTGTCTTATGAGAAAGAAAGACTTGTTTTGTTCTTTGGGTTGCTTTGCTATATATTGAAAAAGCTGGATAATGTATTACATCAGTTTTGACTTTGTCATGGACTGCATTATATACATATCAACCTTGACTTTTCCTCATACCAACAAAGTTGGTTAATGGATTAGATCAGTTTCTTTTCTTTCTATCATTTGCAGTTAGTATTTAATTAGTTAGCCAAAAAATCCTTCATTATATGACTTACAGAGCTAAGGTCCTGACTCATGTAACTCATCCAGTAGTCTTCTTATGTAATTCGAAAAGAAGAAAAAGTTTTGGAAATTTTTAACTATCTTGAAGGTCGGTGAAGTTAACGTCATTAACAGAAAAACCAGTGTTTTCCTTGAGCCAAGCCCCATTTCTGAGGCTTCTCCTCCTCGCAGAAGTAAAAGCAGGAGGTTTAGGCTTCGGAAGATCAATGGTATTATTACCCAACATGATGACAACAGAGGACATGTCTGTTAAATATTGTGTGAGAAGCAAGCAACAGAACATTGAGATGAGTAAGCCTTAAGCCACACACGAAAAGGCTTATTTAGCTTATGGTTGATCTGCAACCATTAGTTACCTTTGGTAATTAATCAAAGTCACATGTATGGTGTAAAAGCTCAATATAGCCGTTGGGAATAGTTGGCTGACTATAAAAAGTCACATGTGATGATACCAAGACCATTCTAGCCGTTGGAGACAATTGAGGAAATGTCTCTCTCCCTCTTTGGTTCCAGCAAAATCTGTTTGTGCCATATTGGGTAATTTTTGTCTTTAGTTAGTTGGATTGTATAGCTTAGCATCTTTCTTTACTTTGTCTATATATATTGTATACAAACCATTTGTAATGTTTAAGAGAAAGAAATAACACTTTCTTCTTCCTATTCTCTCTGTTTCTAACTCTCTCACACTCTCAATTCTCCATCATCTACTTAAACTCTCGCTTATTCTCTCATTCTTTACTAAATCTCACAATGTCTACTCTGTCTGAAGTGTTTTCTTGGACACAAAGCAATCCAATGTGTATGCACTTCATCACTTCGCTCTCATCATAAGTCTTTTGGTCCATTAACTTGTCTACGATCCCTGTTGCTTCACCGTTTTTTCATAGATCCCAAATCTACAAGATGAAAAATTAGACATTTACTTATGTTCTGTTTTGTTCCTCTATTTGTGTGGGATAAATGCAGTTTTTTCACTTACATGTCCGACTAGATTCGTTGACACCTCGTGGAATGCACTATTTTTATTTCCGGATATGATCTCCAAAATCAATACTCCAAAGCTGTAGACGTCAGATTTAACCGAGAACTGGCCTTCCATTGCATACTCCAGTGAAATATATCCACCGTGCAATGAGATTAAAATATCTTAACCTTGGAAGATTTTGGACTGTTTTATGGTTGAAAGAAAGAATAACTCACAATGTTCCAACGACCCGACTTGTGCATCCTTCGCTTTGGTTGCCTCCAAAGATTCTAGCCATGCCGAAATCTGAAATCTTAGGGATCATTTCGCTGTCAAGAAGTATATTACTGGCCTTGAGGTCTCTGTGGATGATCCTTACTCTTGAATCTTGATGAAGATACAACATTCCACGAGCAATCCCGCGAATTATCCCCATTCGTTTTGGCCAATCCAACTCTGCTCTCTGCTCTTCATCTAGGAGGACGATAACAAAAGAGAACTGGAATCAAATCCAAAGTTATTGACCTTCCTGAAAAGGAGAGTTTAAATATGTGTTGGAAATAATAAACGTACGGAATATGAAATAGTCAAGGCTCTTGTTTGGTAAATACTCGTATATCAACATCTTCTCTTCCAATTCAACGCAACATCCTAATATCCTCACGAGATTTCGATGATGCAACTTTGATATCAGCTTAACCTCGTTCTTGAACTCTTCCATTCCTTGGCCTGAGTTTTTAGACAACCTCTTCACCGCGATCTCCACACCATTTTGTAACACGCCCTGAATAGAAACAAACGAGAAATTACTTATTGCTTATTGAGGCTTTAAGATTTCTATTTGGAAGAGTATTGATGCAGATGGATTTTGTCTCTCTTCTTACCTTAACGGGTCCGAAACCACATGCACCAAGCTTGTTATGGGAAGAACAGTTATTCGTGGCTGCAGCGATTGTGTTAAGTTCAAAGAGAGGTAACTCTCGGTTTCTCGCTTCGTCCTGTTCAAAGCTGAATGATTCTTCAAACTCAAGAGGGACAGGGGCGAAGATTGGTGAAGAACTTCTATACCTGTTAGACCCTGGGATTGAGGATGTTTTCAGTAATTAGTTGTGAGCTAAGAAAGCAACACATGAGAGCTTGTAAGATGCATCACAGAGATTTACTTACTTTGTTGCTCCCTTACGTAAAAGTACATTATGACCATTAGAGCATGTTTAGTGGTGATTATAAGTAAGTATTATATGATTAAAAAAAAGAAAAAAAAATTCATTTAATGTGGTTCAACTGTCTCTACACAATGAGACATCTGATACCCACTAAAAACTAAAAAACTACGTGTCTTCATTTGATTGAACAAAACTTTTTTTAAAAATAAAATTTAAATAAAAAGCTAAATTCTTGTAAAGATATTAATATTTTATTCTTAAGAACCTCAAAATAAACATCTCTCCGTCAGACATGCTCTTAGTATCATTAAGGCTGCAATCAAAATAGTTTGAATCAGAACTAATCATCCTCATTCCCTTGGAATATCCTAGCAAGCCCAAAATCAGATATCTTGGGGTTTAGATTCTCATCTAACAAGATATTGCTTGCTTTTAGATCTCTGTGTATGATCTTCAGCCTTGAATCTTTGTGAAGGTACATAAGACCTCTGTAAATCCCATCAATTATGTTAAACCGCGTTTTCCAGCCAAGAAGTCTTTGCCTCATCGGGTCTGGATTACACAGCAACAAGACGCACAAACAAGACTAGCATTAAGTCATGTTTTTGTGCCAACTAAGACTGTAACTGAGTTAAACCCAATTGATAAGTATACTACCAAATAGATTACATCTAAACAGTTCTTTGGCATGAACTCATAAACCAACATCCTCTCCTCTCCTTCAATGCAAAAACCAAGCAATCTCACGAGATTTCGGTGTTGCAACTTAGAGATCACCACCACTTCATTGACAAACTCCTCTAGTCCTTGTCCAGATGTTCGCTAAAGCCTCTTCACAATGATTTTTTGCCCGTCTTGCAACTTCCCCTATAAATGAAAGCAGAACCACTTAACACTCCATTGTCACTTTGAAATATTTCCTACAAATAACTTTCTTAAAGCCTTGTACACAACACCAAATCCTCCTTGTCTGATTTTGTTTCTGATAGAAAAATTGTCAGTCGCCACTGCTAACACTTGCAACTCGTACAGTGGTAACTCTTTAAGCTTATATTGGTCAAGGATTTTTGCAACGTCATTACTACTTAAAGCTTCCATTCTTCAATTTAGTAGCCTTGTGTTTCTGGTCTTTTTTGTTAAGTAAATGAAAAAGAGCAATGCAAAAAGTTTGTATTTTCTGTTACATAGAGAGGTGTCTCTAATATTTTGGAATGTAAGGCTAACCTCTAAGCTTAGTGATCTTCCGCAGAGCTAAGACAATAGTCACCGCAACCAAAAATGCGCCTACTACCAAAGTTACTATGATCACAATCAATCGATTGCTCGACATTTCTGCAAAATATTTGGTGAAAATCTATTATGATCTGGTAAACTGAAGTTGGATGGAAAAATTATACACTCACTTAACTCTGAATCTGCAAGACGAATGAAAACGTTCAGCCTAGCGCCAGAGTACTCCTGCATATCCATCAACTTTCCATGCCAAAGAAGACAACCAATCTCTCGGTCGTAGGAGTAAGCCCTACAAGAACATTTCTTTAGACAACTCCCAGGACAGTCTTGTTCACTGGCTTCAGGTCGTTGTGGATTGTTGGGTACTTTTATCTTTTGCATTCTCAAAAACTTGTCACCTTCTCTACTTCCATCGTTGTTGTCTGTCTCTCGCATTGCAACGGCGCCTTTCTCACGCATCCCTGAGTCCAGTTTCCGTTGTTCCAATTCACGTAACTCTGTGGCTTAAACCCTCTAATGCACACGCAAGGCGGATTCGACCCGGAATTGCAACTGGCAAATTGACTGCATTTAGCGTATGTATTACATTTGGTCGATGGAACCCTTAAGCAGATTTTCCAATTTTGCATACCCGTGTTCCAATCTCTCTGAGACACATTCCCATCCGAGTCCAAGAGAAAGTGATACTGCAGTGAGTTATTAGCGGAGGGCAAGTTGAGTGATCCTCGGTTGTCACTGTTGAGTGTAAATTCATAAGGATTGATACGGTAATCATTTTTGGGTAACCCGACGAAGTATTGACCATTCCATGAACCTCTACCCCAGATCAGAAGATCATCTTTCCAGACAACAAGCTCTGGAAATGGCAAAGGAATCAAACCTGCAGAGTAGCATCCAGGCGAAGGATCATACAGTCTCATTGTTGGCAAATAAATGTTTTGAGGATGCTCAAAGCTCTCCCAAAGATTCTCATCCCCAGTGTTAGTAGTTCCTTGCAGCACAAGGTTCCCTATATTCAGCAACCGAGGATAAATGATGTTAGCAGTCACTGGAAATGATACATTAGCAGACCACTGAACGCGTCGCGACCATCCATAACCATGAGATTTCCTTCCTTGGATATGGAAATCGTTCCGAAAGAGTCATTGATCGAGCTGTTGCTGTTTTATAAACATACTACCGTTTGCACTGGAACGTCATTGAACCATATCCCTGCATAACGACCAATGGAGTTAACCCGGCTGAAGAAACCAAAACTGAAGGTATTGTGGTCCGAGATGATGGTCTCAGAGTCCCTGTACACTCTAGAAAATGTGATTACATCGGTAGGCAAACAAAACCTAAAGGAAAAGCAAGACAATGTAAGAAAAGGAATAAGAAAACAACCTATTTTCTCATGAAGTCCGAGAGAAACGTATAGCTTCAGCGATTTGTGTGTATATATATATATTAAATAACTGACGAGCTTTATGTTATACTGTATCAGTACTGTTTGGTGGTTTCATTTAATTTCCACAAGGAGAGTCACCACACTTGACTTTTCCGCTCAGAAATTATTAATGTGTGTAAAAGGTCCTTATGAGCATTTGTGAGAAAGGGACCTACAAGGAATCACAATCAGAGACCCTTTCACCTTTTGCAAAAGTGGAGTCAAAACTCAACTCGGTGGAATCAAAATTTACATCGATGGAGTCAAAGTTAGGAGCCGTCAGACAAATTACGCAACAACAACAAGCAACAGGACCTCGCAAAATCGACAAAGCTGAGAAACAAGACAAGAAAAAAGTAGTGGTTCTGAAAGATCCAGACATAGCCATAAAAGAGTGAGCCTAACAAGTACTAACAACAACTCGATGAATCTTGAAACAAAAAACTTGGAAGGTAAACTGAATTTAATCTTCATTATTGAGACATAAATTGGCCCATAGATACACAAGCAAACACTCAGAGAACAGTCCATCTCAAGAGGTGAAAGATGTTTGCCTTACACAGCTGTTTCTAAACGTTAGCTCATGTGGCCATCTCGGTTCTGTTATACATATACTAAAAGGAATGTACAATAAGTTTTGAGAAACTACTAGGTTACGTATGCATCATTCTGAGTATGTTCAATGATTGGATTAAAGAACAGGAAATTTATCTTAGACAAATTTGTTCATTTTCTGCTATTACAGTTAAAACCTCTAACAAAGTAATTGATTTTTCGGTTTAGTTGTGTGGTTTAGTATCATTTTAGTTTCGGTTATTAGTTAACCGAGAACATTCATTATAAATGTATGTCTTTGCACTTTAATGAATAACAGAACGTACACTTCTTCTCTTTCATTTTCTTTTCTCTGCGTTCTTCTCCTTCGATTCATTCGATCGCTTCAATATGGTATCATAGCGGCGTCGATCCGCTTCTCACTTTTCTTAAACCTGATCGGAATCTATCCTCAGATACGATTCATTCTTGAATTTCAGTCAATTTGCAGAAATTTGCGATCCATTGTTCAAAGACTCAGGTCAGCTTGAATCTTTGACGATTAACATGGTGGTAGTTCGGAAAGGAGGTAAAAGATCGGCGACGGCGAGGAGACTTACTATATCTAAGCTCAGACCAGCTCGATCAGTGAAATCGGAGACATCAGAGCAAGAAAATGGCCAGAATCAAGCTTCGATTGTCCCTAAGAAACTCTTTGGAAATTCGAACACAGAAAATCAAATCGCAGGTCACGAGAATCACAATTTTGATGGAATTCAATACTCACCTTACTTCTTGACCAGTGGTGATAATCCTGGAACTCCGATAATAGCGGAAGTCTTAGATGGAGCTAATTACATCACATGGAGCATTGGGATGAATATCGCTTTGGATGCGAAGAATAAGGTTGCTTTTGTTGGCGGTAGTCTTCCGAGACCCTATAACACACATCCCCACTACAAGATTTGGTCGAGATGCAACTCGATGGTCAAATCTTGGATCTTAAACTCGGTTAATAAGCAGATATATGGAAGCATTTTACGATTTGAAGATGCTTCAGAAATCTGGAAAAATCTTCTTGTGAGATTTCACGTTACAAATTTGCCCAGATCTTACCAATTGACGCAACAAATTTGGGCTCTACAGCAAGGGACAATGGATCTTTCCACCTATTATACAAAATTGAAGACTCTCTGGGACGAACTTGAAGGTGCAGAATGCATCAACACTTGCAAGATTTGCCAGTGTTGTAAAAAGACTACTACGAGGGCAGATCATACAAAAGTGATTAAGTTCCTTGCAGGACTTAATGAATCCTACTCAAATGCAAGGAGCCAAATCATTATGCGCAAAAGAGTCCCTGGATTGGCAGAAGTTTACAACATTCTCGACCAAGACTACAACCAAAGAAGCATTGCTCATGTTCCTACAACCTCTGTTTTTCACTGTGCAGAGAAGAAAGTTGTAGATGGAGCTGTTAATGCTGTTGTCTCTAATCGGAAGAATTCAAAAGCCACCTGCACTCATTGTGGATACACGGGACATACGGTAGATAAGTGCTTCAAGATACACGGATACCCACCTGGTTTAAACATAAACAGAGACAGGAACAGAAGCAAGAAGCCGTGAAGAATCTGTCAAAAGATCAAATTGAAGGAGTAATCTCATACTTCAGTTCTCAGCTTACATTGCCCTCAAACCAAAGTCCTCAGACACAAGAACTAAAGGAACAATCACTGCATCTCCAGGTATTCAATTCTCGAAGTCTATTCTTCATTTTGTAGGTGTAATGAAGAGTACAGGTTCAAAGCTTTGCTCAGAATCTTATATTGTTGACAGTGGGGCAACTCACCATGTCTCTAATGATAAAAGATCTTTCATTCGCTTGTCTAATATACAAGATAAATCTGTTGCATTGCCAAATGGTTTAGACATTAAAATCGCAGGTATATGAGAAGTAAAGCTAAGTGACAGACTTATACTCAAAAATGTCTTGTATATTCCAGATTTTAGATTGAACTTGCTTAGTGTAAGTCAGCTCACGGTGGATTTGAATTGCCGAGTTGTTTTTGACCACTTTACTTGTGTGATCCAGGAGCCTATCAAGGACCAGATGATTGGACAAGCTGAGCAAGTATCGAATCTCTACATTCTGGACAAAACCTGCCTTTCAAATGATTCTTTTCCTAGTCTGTTGTCTGCTGATAATGCTTTGGTTAATTCTACTCTTTGGCACAATAGATTAGGGCATCTAAATGATAGAAAAGTAGACCTTGTTATGAACTTACTTGGTGTAACTAAAGGAAATAAGAATGATTTTCATTGTAGTATATGTCCCTTAGCAAAATAGAAGCGTTTGCCATTTAATTCTTTGAATAATGTTTGTGAGAACCCTTTTGACTTGCTTCATATTGATGTTTGGGGCCCTTTCTCTGTCCCTACTCTTGAAGGCCATAGATATTTCCTTACGATTGTTGATGACTTTTCTCGTGTTACTTGGATTTTTCTAATGAATTTTAAGAATGATGTCTTACAAGTGTTTCCAGATTTTTTAACGATGATTGAGACACAATACCAAGCAAAAGTGAAGGGTGTTAGATCAGATAACGCACCGGAATTAAAATTCGAAGCTTTATATAAGTCCAAAGGTATTCAATCTTACCATAGCTGCCCAGAAACACCCGAACAAAATTTGGTAGTAGAGAGGAAACATCAACATATACTAAACGTTGCTAGAGCTCTTATGTTCCAAAGCAATTTACCTCTTGAGTACTGGGGAGAATGTGTCCTCACCGCAGTCTTTCTTATTAATAGATTACCCACTACTCTACACAAGAACAAATCGCCTTTTGAGTTATTAAATAAGAAGGTCCCTGAGTATGATTCCTTGAAGGTTTACAGATAATGAAAATTCTACAAATAATAATGATCATGCTGTAGCAGAAAAGAGAAGACATAAGGTTCCTGCTTATCTTCACGACTATTATTGTGGAGTCACAGAGACTAGCATTCCTTTTCCACTTGCAAACTATGTTTCTTATGAGCAATTATCGGAAGAGTACAAGCTCTATATATGTTCTGTGAATCTTTTGGCAGAACCTATCAGTTTCAATCAGGCTAAAAGGTTTAAAGAGTGGTTGTAAGCCATGAATGAGGAGTTAATTGCCTTAGAAAGTACAGGGACGTGGACAATTTGTTCCTTGCCTGAGGGAAAACGAGCGATAGGTTGCAGATGGGTATATAAGACCAAGTTGAATGCGGATGGGACTCTTGAAAGGTATAAAGCCAGATTAGTGGCAAAGGGATTTACGCAGAAAGAAGGAGTGGACTTTGTAGACACTTTCTCGCCTGTAGCCAAGATGACAACGATTAAAACATTAATTGGAGTTGCTGCAGCAAAAGGATGGAGTCTTACCCAGCTAGATGTATCTAATGCGTTTTTAAATGGGGATCTACATGAAGAAATTTACATGTCTTTGCCGCAGGGATACACACCAAGAGAAGGAGAGACTTTGCCGGAAAATCCAGTTTGTACACTGAACAAGTCACTCTATGGTTTGAAACAGGCTTCAAGACAATGGTTTCTAAAATTCAGCAATACTTTGGAATCACTTGGATTTAAAAGATCTTATACTGACCATACTCTGTTTATTAAGAACATTAAAGGAAGGTACATTGCAGTTTTGGTTTATGTAGATGACATTATAGTTGCATCGGACAGTAATGAAGCTGCACATAAGATTCTGCGTTACCTAAAGGGAACAATCGACAAAGGCGTATTTTATGCAGCAAGAGGAGATTTAAAACTCACAGCTTTCACAGATGCGGATTGGGGATCGTGTAAAGACTCTCGGCAATCAACATCTGGATTCTGTATGTTCCTTGGAACTTCCCTTATATCATGGAAATCGAAAAAGCAGCAAACCATCGGTCTTTCTTCTGCAGAATCGGAATATCGGGCAATGCGTTTTGCCTTGAAGAAAGTGATGTGGCTTGTAAACTTATTAGAAGAGTTAGGAACGCCACAAAGACAGTCCATAGCTTTCTTCTGCGATTCAATGGCAGCCATTCTTATCTCCAACAACTCTGTTTTCCATGAAAGAATAAAGCATCTTGAAATGGACTGCCACAAAGTGAGAGAGAAGATTATGGACGGATTAATAAAGCCTTTTCATATCAAATCAGAAGACAACATAGCTGATATCTTCACCAAACCTTTGAGTACAGGTCGTTTTGATTCAATTATTAGCAAGATGTCAATGAGCTCTGTTTACTTGCCATCTTGAGGGAGGGTAACAGAGTAATTGATTTTTCAGTTTAGTTGTGTGGTTTAGTATCATTTTAGTTTCGGTTATTAGTTAACCGAGAACATTCATTATAAATGTATGTCTTTGCACTTTAATGAATAACAGAACATACACTTCTTCTCTTTCATTTTCTTTTCTCTGCGTTCTTCTTCTTCGATTCATTCGATCGCTTCAATAACCTCTGATTCAAAAAAACTTTACCTACTCTTATAACCGACTATAACTTGGATCAGAATGAAGAAAACTAATCTGCATGTAGAAACTGAAGGGGAAAACGATCCATATTCTCTTATTTATGTGACCTCATACAATTACCGAAGTGATGATTGGAAGAATCTTTACAATAACCTTACCAGTCCTACAAATTATTAGATACAAATATACAACCCCTTTAATTCATTTATCAAAATTATCTTTAGTATTAGGTTTATCTCAACTTACAGAGCTAACGTCCTGTGATTTCTGTGAAGCTCACATTGTTGAGGGATGCTCTTTGGTCACTTTGCCAAGGTGATTCAGCGTCTGGAGAGCCCCTTCTAGCTATAAACTCTGGTTGCTTTGGCTCGGGAAGGTTTGAATTCTCTCCATTTAACATCCGAATCACAGTTGAAATACTTGGTCTATCATTTGCATGATCTTGTACACATAACAGTCCTATGTGCATACATCGGTGTATTTCATCCTGAAAACGCTCTTCAAGGATGACGGGATCCACCAGATTGGAATCCTCGCCATCATTCCATAATCTCCAAGCCTATTTAAAAAAGAAAAAATATATATATATATATAGAAGAAATCAAGTTCAAGAATGGTTTAAAACTTAACAAGCTCTTGTAGTCATGGTTTCTAATTGGACTTACATAAGCTGAAAGATTCAGATTCTGTTCATCATTGTAAAAGCTTGAGTTCCTTCTTCCACTCACAATCTCTAAGAGTATGACCCCTAAGCTGAAAACATCGGATTTCTCCGAGAATAACCCTCCCATTGCGTATTTGGGTGCCATATAACCGCTGCGGGGTTAAGCTTTTTGTCAGTTAAATAATCAAGAAACATCGAAAAAATATTGGTGAAAACTGTGTGTACAAGTTATTTAGGAAAGCTACTCACTAAGTTCCAACCACTCTTAGGGTGTTTGCTTCATCCTCATTCCCCCGGACAATCCTACCAGTCCAAAATCGGATATTTTTGGGTTTAGATTCTCATCTAACAAGATATTGCTGGCTTTAAGATCTCGGTGTATGATCCTCAGTCTTGAATCTCTGTGAAGATACATAAGTCCTCAGCAAACCCCATCGATTATGTTAAACCGTGTCTTCCAGTCAAGAAGTCTTTGCTTCACCGGGTCTGAGTACACAGCAAGGGGCACACAAAGAGAGCATTAACTAACAAGGAAACTATAACGGAACAGAGTTAAACTAATGATAAGCTATTACCAAATAGATAAGCATCTAAACTATTCCCTGGCATTAACTCATAGACCAGCATCCTTTCTTCTCCTTCAATGCAGAATCCAAGCAATCTCACGAGGTTCCGGTGTTGCAACTTAGAAATCACAACCACCTCAAAATCTTCGAGTCCTTGTCCAGACGTTCGAGAGAGCCTCTTCACAGCGATTTCTTGCAATCGTAATTTACTCTGCGCAAAAGAAAGTAAAATCAACCCCATAACTCTAAGACTAACTTGTAACCTCTCCTACCAATGCAGTAAAAATTCTTTACAAACCTTGTAAACGGAGTCAAAGCCTCCTTCTCCGAGCTTGTTTGTGATAGCGAAATTGTCAGTTGCTGCAGCTAACATCTGATACTCGAACAATGGTAGCTCCTTAAGCTTGTTTTGGCTCACAGAGATTGCTCCAGATTCATTACTATTTAAAGTTTCCATCCTCTGAAACAGTAACCTTGTGTTTCTGTTTTTTTTTCTATTGAATCAATAGAAAAGAAATGCAAAAAAGGGAATTTTTGTGCAATTTAAAATATATATAGAGACCTGATTATATGAAACTCTTACCTCTACGCTGTTCAATCTTTCGTAGTGCTAAAAGAACAATCACTGCAATAAAATAAGCGCATCCTACCAACGTGATTGCGATCACAAGTGATTGATTGCTCAAGGATTCTATGAAATATTTCGTTACAATTCTAGTGAGTTAGTGTATTGTAGTATTACGGAAATGGGGTAACTGAAGTGATCTGTTACTTACCGAGCTCTGAACCTGCCAGACGGATATAATGAGGAACGCCAGAGTTAAAAAACTTCTGCATATCGGTCAAATTTCCACTCCAAAGAAGACAACCCATCCCTTGGTCGTAAAAGTAAGCCGTACAAGAACAGTTGTTCAGACAGCTTCCAGGACACTCGTTTTCGCTGGTTGCATATCGCTGTGGATTGTTGGGCACTTTCATCTTTTTATATTTATATAAGGTTGTTTAAACACAAGGCTTAATATAGTTTGCAACTGAAACTATAATTGGTAAATTAAAATGAGATATTAGGACGTGGACTATAAGTATATAAATTATTTCTTGTTGTTTCAATTGTTGACAAGAAATGATTATGTTAATTTCATTATTCCGTCTAATAAAGTAAAGTAAATAGTGATATAGATTAACCAAGTTAGTTGTCGTCATGTTTTTTTTCGTCATATAGAAATCTGATTAATAAAACTCAAACGAAAACAATGGTTCAATACATAAGTCGATGGACATTAGATAAATCTCCAAAATTTAAACCTTAATAAAAGGAACCAAAAAGATTTAAACAATAGGCAAAGGCTAAAACAAGAAGACCTAAAAAAAGAGTCCTTACAAAGTAACCCAACTCGTGAAAATAATGTTGTCCTGATGGGTCGAAGCCACCTCAAGAACTTGGCCAATAAGCTCACAGAGAGCCTGAACGATCTTATAAGTTTTCAACGAACAAGGCTTTTGTTGATCGGTTACGTCAAGGCACTTTTAGTAGATAACCGAATTTGGATATAACCGAATCAAACCGACCGGAGTAATTGAATGACAAAATCCTCAAAACCCCCAATATCCAAAATTCCAAATTCAAAAACCCTAAAGATTTTCTGTTCTTCTCCTACTCAACTCTTTTGTCACTCTCGTAGAGAAGTCATCCTCACGCACATTTATCCCTCCAAATTTCTACCTTACTACCTTTCTCGGCTTTCTTCGTCTGTATTGTTCTCCTCTGTATAGCTGAATATTTAAGTAGTTGGGTCGTCTAAGAAACGAATTACTCGTCATTTGCGCGATTGTTGTCCAGATTTTTTTTAAAGTTATCAAGCGTTTCTATCAGTTCTGAGAAAAAAATGGATCCAATTACGTCGGTGTTGGAGAAAGTAAAGGGATTTGCGAAATCAAGCCAGGACTTAGTCTCCCGCCGTTTCTGCTTCCATGAGAATCCATCTCGCCAGAATCCGGTATATTCATCCATCTCCTCTACTCTTTGTTTTTGGAACCGACCCTTTTGTTTCAATTTCTGTAATGTCTAGAAGAATATTTATTTCCTTGGTATCACAAGAAATGCTCTCTTCACTTGGCTTTATCTAATTTGAGTTTCTGCATTATCGTTCTAACTATAAAATTCAACTATGTTTCTGTAATGTGATTCATAAAAATTGTGATCTTTTACTTTAAGATAATCGGGTTCGTCTGGGAATTATGTTTAGATTGATATCTTGAAGCGATTACAAAGAGAAGCATTCTCGGATTTGATGAAACTTAGAGATAGACAGGAGAAAATGGAGCGGATCATTTCCTCGTATAAAATTATCCAAAGGTGGTCCGTTCCAAGAGACTAGCACCCATGTGAGGGGTGAGGTTGATATGCTTGGAGCAATATTGCTGATGGGAAACACTGACGGGGGGAGTATCAATGGACTGGATAGAGAAGGTGTGAGACCAGGATTACTTTCTAGGTTCATATTTGAAACGAGCGTAAGGGAGACAGATAGGCTTGTGGCTGAGCTCGTTGCTGGATACAATGGGGAAAGAAATCACAGTGATTTTTCAGGGAGTCAGCTGTCTTTAGCCAAAGTGTTTTACAAGGCAGAGATTAATGATTGGTTCTCTGCAGTTGCTATCCCTTTTGGCGCACATTTCAGAGACATTGATGCTGCAATAGTGTCTTCTTACAAGGTATCTACAAATGGTTGCAGATATTTTTTTACAATAGTGTCTTCTTACCAGGTATCTATTGATGCTGCAATAGTGAATTTTGCTTGCAAATCTGCATTTGAATTGATTGGATTATCGTATACACAATAGGGTAACCAACTGAGATCTCAAATCCTGAAATTGACTCCAGTTTCACATTGATCTATGTGATAGATTTGCTTGAGGTAAATCGACCTTACTCGAGCAAAATTGTCATTATTGATGAAGCTACAAATACAATTACCTTCGTCTTGCAGGGAATGAGTCTTACTGAACTCTCCGAACGTGGACCACCTCTTTTACACGAACATAATGGTAGTGCCATAGGGTTATCACTTAGAAAGTCAAACATCACAGCTTCGCTGGCCCAATCCATGTCAAACCTTGAAGTTGAACAGGGTTTGAATGCAACGAATCGTTGTTTTAGAACTTTTGGCCAAGTGACCTGCCACATTCTCAGAACTGTAAAACTATCTCTACTGGGATTTCACCAAATTTTGACACCATCTAACAACTTCCATCCTGCTGGTGCCATAACAATTCCGGTAGGTTTCCTAAGGCGTTCTGTTTCTATAGAGCCTGAGTCATCACCACCGCCTCTAGAGATGAGCAGAGGCATGAATCATGTGTTGTCCGGTTCCATTGCTTTGAAGTTAGACTCTCTAATGGACGAGTTTACAAGGATTGGGGGATGGATTGAAATTCAGAACTCAAGAGCAAAGCAAGTAAAGTGGTCATTGTCTATCACAGACAGCCCAGAGGATGAAGTAGGCTGGGGCATCAGCGTTGGGGGGGTTGTTGATGGTTCAAGAAATCATGATCAGTTTCAGGTGGAATCATATCTGATATTAAACATAGGCCATCGGTTTAGCTTAAGTCCAGGTCTTGTTTATCTCACAAACAATAGCGGAAGAACCATAGGTCTAATGCTTCAGTCTCACTGGTCTCTGTGATCTCGATGTTACTATTTACATGTACATTGTTGGTTCTATTTACCACTGACTGCAATTTTGAGAGGTAAAATCCAGCTACCATTCTTTATTTTTTGCCTTAATAGATAATAAAGCAGCCGAGTTTTTGTTTCCATTAATGCTGCAATAATACACCAACTTGCTTCTCTTACTGACTAGGTAACAAATGACCTAATAATAGCAGGTGTTAATTGCAGCTTTATAGAAGTACTTACATTTTTAAGTTGACATGAAAGACTTAAAAACAAATTCTTTAAACATAATAATAAAAGAAAAGAAAGTCAAGTTGATGAATTAGATGCAAAGTCATTATCATGTTGAGAGTGATGTTGTAACCTCTCATGAACATACAAAATCTCAAGACTTTTGCTGCTATCAGTCAATGCCCTTCATCTTAGAATTCATTTAACAATAACCCATGAAGACCGCCGTGGCAAAAAGGTAACTAAGCTCAAAGAATATATCTTTGGACGTTTGAGCCAATCATACAATTTGCAATTTGATAATAGGATTGTTTTCGCTCGTCTGATAAATGTGTCGTTTTGATTTCTTACAATCACTGTTCCTACGGTTGGACATCTGATTTGATGGCCGATGACGAGTCCAATCTTCTAGTCCGATTCACAGTTTTCGCGAAGGATCTTAAGCTACGTGGACTATTCTGGTACATTTAATTTTCACAGCATTCAAAGTAAAACAAAACGAAAAAAACACATTTCACTCAGTCATTTCATCGAACACATTGTCTGTGCTTAACCCATACGGCAATATGATTGAACAACATTCCAATCATATTGACTAATCATTTTATATTTAAATTTGGGTTCCTTGTGTCCTATGCCCTCTTCAAAAGAGAAATTGTGTGCAATGTTTCCTTGTAAATTTCTTTTGTATTAACTCTCTTTTGTAGGTGAAAAGACGGTTTTACCGGTCAAAGCAACGACGAACATATGGTGAAAGATGTTCAAAGTGGACAACAAATATAATAGAAAAATAGATTATGATGACTATCTCATGGGATTGGAATTACACAAAATATATAATGTTATCTTGAAATTATGCCATATGCCACCAATGTGAGAGTAAGTGCTTCATTTGGTGGAGATCAATTCAGCTTCTAGAAATGTTTGGCTCATAAAATGTAAGTGTTGGTTAAGTAGTATTTAGTTATGGTCGAAAATGTGAAATGTTTTAAGTTGTCGGTTGTTTACTTTGTTGTGTGGATGGTTCTTTTTATTGTTTTGTAATGTAAAGGTAAATGATATGGAGACGTATAGTATGCACAATATATGGGATGTATTCATATGTTATGGGGACGTCAACCATATGTTGTCCAGTATAAACGTCTTACCTCATATGTCCATCGTTGCTTTGAATCAGCTGCATGAGCAAGACCGTCTTTTCACCTACAAAAAGACGGTTAAAACAAAAGAAATTTACAAAATTTGGCATAATTTCCACAAAAAAAGTACTCCACACAATTAATTTTTTAAATTTTATTTACCAGTTTTTAATCACAAAACTGTATTAAATGTGTTAAAAAAAACTGTATTAAATGATCATTCGGCATTCATTTGAAAATTGAAATGAGTCTTACTCAATCAACGGATATCGATATGATTTTTATTTATTTTTTTAGTTTTTTATAAATTCATTGAGCTCCAAACATTAATTGAGTATATCCATTCACAAGTAGATTAAGCACCACATACACAGGTGATTATCAATCACCCAGTGCGGTGGTTTATAATTCATGGGTTAAAAGTAAAAACATTAACTTACGCTAAATAAATCTTAATCAAAAACTAATCTCTTTCCAACTTTATAGTTAGTTTTACTGATTTGATTATTAAAGTGTCTTCAATTGGCATAACGTAGCCAATTCAACTTATCTTCCATCCTTTGTCACATCTTGATAAGTTATTTTACTCTAAATCCAATAAAATTTACGGAAAATTTAATATTTTTCCTCAAAAATAAAAATTAACATGAAATTAAATCAACAACTAGTACTTTGATCACAAGTAATTATATTTAATTCCAATTACTTAAAAAAAATACTCTTTAATTACATAATGAAATTTAAATATAAAATGAAAATTCAACCCAAATCCCCAAACTTGAACGGCAAAATCCAAACACGAGTTCCTTTGTATAATCAACAATTGAAACACGAAAGTCAAAAAGTAAATTTGTTTTCTGATTATATAATCGCTGTAAGGTAACAAGTGGACTAGAAATGTAATTACCAATGACCCCATTGAAATCGCACTCATGCAACTAGTCTTACCACTGTCATCGTGTTCTTTCAATTTTCTTCTGTGCCAATTAAAAATTCAACATTGGTGGTTTATTCCTCTCTCATTGCTAATTGGTAATTCAATGAATCCAACCATAACACATTATTGATCCTATTACAGACCAAGTTCTACGTTGAAAAAGAAAGATTACTTCATTTTCTTCGTCTTCTCATAAGGACAACAAGGTTATGTTTATGTTGGTTTCAATGAACATACGTCGTCGTTTTGTTCTTCTGCTTCTTCTTGCATTCACTTGCTTCTCTCTCAGATTTTGTTCTGGTGAGGACAGAATCACGTTCTCTACTCCGATTAAAGATACAGAGACTCTTCTCAGCAAAAATGGTATTTTTAGGTTCGGTTTCTTCACTCCTGTAAATTCCACTACTCGGTTACGTTATGCTGGGATTTGGTACGACAAAATTCCGAAACAAACCGTGGTGTGGGTTGCTAACAGAGACACTCCGATCAACGACACTTCCGGTGTTATCTCCATCTCTGACGATGGAAATCTCGTGGTTACCAATGGTAAAAAACGCTTTCTATGGTCGACGAATGTCTCGGAACCAGTGGCTGCAAATGCTACTTGGGTTCAGCTAATGAATACTGGGAATCTTATGTTACAATATACTAATAATAGAAACAATGGTGAGACTCTGTGGGAGAGTTTCGAGCATCCTTATGATTCTTTCATGCCAAAAATGACACTTGGGACCAACGTTATAACCGGAGAGAATCTAAAGCTTACTTCATGGAGAAGTCATGATGATCCTTCAACTGGGAACTACACAGCTGGTATTGCTCCTTTCACGTTTCCTGAGCTTCTGATTTGGAAGAACAATGTTCCAACGTGGCGTAGCGGACCCTGGAATGGTCAGGTTTTCATCGGTTTACCGAATGTGGATTCACTTCTGTTTCTTGATGGGTTTAATCTTGCAAATGATAATCAAGGGACGATTACAATGTCTTATGCGAATGACTCGTTTATGTATCACTTTAGTTTGGATCCTGAAGGAGCTATATATCAGAAAGATTGGAGTACTTCTATGAAAGATTGGAGGATCGGTGTAAGGTTTCCGTTGACAGACTGTGATACATACGGTAAATGTGGTCAATATGCGATCTGCCATTCCGGAGAAAATCCGCCTTGTAACTGCGTTGAAGGGTTTGAGCCTAGGAATAACACAGAGTGGAATGTAGGAAACTGGAGTAATGGATGTAAGAGAAGAGCTCCATTGCAATGCGAAAGACAGAATAATTCAAGTAACGGTGGTGGTGGAGAAAAAGGAGATGGGTTTTTGAAACTGCAGAAGATGAAAGTGCCAATCTCTGCTGAACATTCTGAAGCTAATGAGCAATTTTGTCCTAAAGTCTGTTTAGATAACTGTTCTTGTACGGCTTATGCTTATGATCAGGGAATCGGATGCATGATTTGGAGTGTTAGCTTAGTTGATATGCAATCATTTTTGGGAAGCGGCACTGATCTTTATATTCGAGTTGCGAATTTTGAAATCAGTGAGTGAAAAAACTGTAGTAGTTCTCACTTGTCATCTTCTCCATTCAATTTAGTTCACTGACTTAACTTTTCTCACCAAATCTTATAGAAACACATAGCAATCGAGCAATTATGATTGCAGTACCTGTAATAGGTGTTGCGTTCATGGCTGCCGTATGCATTCTTTTAGCATGCTGGAAACTCAAAAAGCGTCAAGGTTAGAGTTTATTTACTCATTGATGTTTGCTTCAAATTTTTTTCTTTGTAACTAATATGCATCATTAATCATTGCCTTAGCAGCACCAGAGAAAGATATAAGTGCAGAGTTAATGTTTAAAAGAATGGAAGCACTTACAAGTGATAATGAATCTGCTTCTAACCAAGTTAAGCTCAAGGAGCTTCCACTCTTTGAGTTTCAAGTGTTAGCTACATCCACCGATAACTTCTCTCTCAGAAATAAGCTTGGACAAGGCGGGTTTGGTCCTGTTTACAAGGTGAAAACATTATACAAGAATCCTTCTGAAAGTAAATATGTGTACAAATGATCTCAGGCTAAATGACTGGTGGTATTTTCTTCAGGGAAAATTGCCAGAAGGTCAAGAAATTGCAGTGAAGAGGCTCTCAAGGAAATCCGGACAAGGACTAGAGGAACTTATGAACGAGGTGGTTGTGATTTCGAAGTTGCAACATCGGAATTTGGTGAAATTACTTGGATGTTGCATTCAAGGTGAAGAAAGGATGTTAGTCTATGAATATATGCCAAATAAAATCTTGGATGCATATCTATTTGGTAGCTTATCACCTCTGTTTATAAATTCTGTTCTTTACCATTTGGCTTGGGATGATCGAAGAGAAGGCTAATGATTGTGCTAGCTTTTCTCAGACCCAATGAAGCAAAAGATTCTTGATTGGAAAACTCGGTTCAATATAATGGAAGGAATTTGCAGAGGTCTTTTGTACCTTCACAGAGATTCAAGACTAAAGATCATACACAGAGATCTAAAAGCCAGCAACATTTTGTTAGATGAGAATCTAAACCCGAAAATATCTGATTTTGGACTAGCAAGAATATTCCGAGAAAATGAAGATGAAGCTAACACAAGAAGGGTTGTTGGAACATAGTAAGTAGCCATTCCCTAATACATAACAAAAGTTGCGAAATTCGGTTGTATTAAAATTTTGTTTTTGCAGCGGCTACATGTCACCAGAATATGCAATGGAAGGTTTATTCTCAGAAAAGTCAGACGTTTTCAGCTTGGGTGTTATATTTCTAGAGATAATAAGTGGGAGAAGAAACTATAGCTCCCAGAAGGAAGAGATGAATATGAACCTTTTAGCTTATGTAAGTTTGTATTAGGTAACTTGAGTTTCTTCTACAATAACTTGTGGTCAATCTTTGAAACTGACCTTGATTTTGGTTTTTACAGGCATGGAAGCTGTGGAATGATGGTGAGGCTGCTTCTCTAGCAGATCCAGCTGTCTTTGATGAGTGTTATAAGAGAGAGATAGAGAAATGTGTTCATATCGGACTGTTATGTGTGCAAGAAGTTGCAAACGATAGGCCGAATGTTTCAAGCGTGATTTGGATGTTAACTACCGAGAACACGAACCTCTCGGAGCCGAAACAGCCTGCGTTCATAGCAAGAAGAGGAGCTTCTGAGGCTGAATCTTCTGACCAGAGTAGTCAAAAGGTATCTATCAATGATGTTAGCCTCACAGCTGTAACAGGACGATAAGCTCACCAAGTCAATCACAGCATGTTCATATATACATATAATATGTAATATACATGTTTTGAGAAACTCCTATGTTTACCAAAGTTTTGTAATTTTGCATATGTTCAATGGTTAGACTAATGAGTAAAGATGTATCTCAGAGAAGTTTCAGATTCACTGAGCTCTGTTGAAATTTTACCTACCTTAGATATGATCAGATATATGTGGAATTAACTAACCTGGATAAAGAAACTGAATCTGAAGGCAAAGCAGAAGGACAGAGACGACCCATGTTTTTGAGAAGCCATTGTAGGTTTTGTGTTATGAGAAAGACTAAACACTTGTCTATGTTTTATTGAAAAAGTCTGGATAATGAATTATATCAGTTTTGACTTTGTCATGGAGTTCATTAAATACGTAACAACCTTGACTTTTTCTGCACATTATTCTAGAGATGCCAATAAATTTCTCTTTTCTGTTTTGATTTTTTAGCCATGGAGCAATTAGTTTATTTATTTATTTTGCAGTTAGTATTTAATTACTGCCAAAAATGTATTCATTATATGACTTACAGAGCTTACGAGAATCATCAGTTCTTCACTTGGGCCAAAGGCACCATTTTCCCTGCTTCTCCTCCCCGCGTAAGTAACAGAAGCATATTTAGGCTTGGGAAGATCGATGGCATAATTACCCAATATGATGACAACAGAGGACATGTCTACTCTGTCTGACAATGGCATGTCTGTTTCTGCTCGTTTACGTTATGTTGGGATTTGGTACGACAAGATTCCGATTCAAAGTGTGGTTTGGGTTGCTAACAAAGACACTCCGATCAACGACACTTCCGGTGTTATCTCTATCTCTGATGCTAGAAATCTGGTGGTTACCGATGGCCGAAAACGCCTTTTATGGTCAACCAATGTCTCGGTACCAGTGGCTGCAAATGATGTTGGATAATTCCTAGATCTAACTTATCTTTAGTAAGAGTTAGTTACTAGAGATAAGATCAAATAATGGGATTAGATTTATGAAAATTAAATCCTAGTAGAATAGGGAGTTAGCCTATTTCCTAATAGAATAAGGAGTTTAGCTTAGTCTATAAATAAGGTCTTTTGGAGAGTTGTTCCAAAAGACAAGCAAGAGAGTTTTGGTTAAGTTTTGAGAGAGTTTCTTAATCAATAAAGAAGAGTAGTTCTTTAAATCTTTTGCTATATTTGCCTTTAATTGGTATCAGAGCTTGAGTTGAAGATCCGATCAAGCAAAGGAGGAGTCTCGCGTCTTGAGTCGAAGTTCCAATCAAGAAAAGGAGAAGCCTCGCGTAGTCAAGGATGGGAGACATGAACCAACAACCACCATGAAAGGACCCTGGAGTGTTATCGATCTGTTGTCCTATGTTGACATCGACAAACTACACGGTTTGGGCGATGCGAATGAAAGTCACGCTTCAAGTTAGTGAAGTGTGAGAGACAATTGAACCAGGATCTATGGACGTAAAGAAGAATGTTACGGCCATAGCTTTCTTGTTCCAATCCATTCCTGAGGTACTAATCTTGCAAATCGGAGATCAAAGTACAGCAAAAGGGCTTTGGGATGCTATTAAATCGCGGTATCAAGGAGCTGATCGTGTGAAGAAAGCAAGGTTACAAACCTTAATGGCTGAACTAGAAAAGTTAACCATGAATGACAATGACACAGTTGATGAGTTTGCGGGAAAGATTTCTGGTATTGCGGCTCAATCGGCTTCTCTTGGTGAATCCATTAATGAAACAAGGCTAGTCAAGAAATTTCTTAATGGATTACCACCGAACAAGTATATTCAAATTGTGGCTTCTCTTGAACAAGTCTTAGATCTTGAGACAACAAGTCTCGAAGACATAATTGGGAGAATAAAAGCGTTTGAAGAACAAATTAATGTTAGCAATAGACACATGGAGGAACAAGGAAAACTTATGTTTTCAAACAATGATTATGAGAGAGGAGAACCCCGAGGAGGTTATAGCCGAGGTAGTAGAGGCGGACGAGACCGCGAGAGAGGTCGTGGTAGATTCAATAACCGAGACCAAGAAGAAGATACCAAAAGCTATAGCCAAAAGGGAAGAAAAGATCGATCTAGGGTAATATGTTGGAGATGTGACAAGCCAGGTCACTTTGTTTCAGCTTGTCCCGATAGACCTAGAGAGAATCAAGAAGCAAACTTTAATGAACATGAAGAAGGAGGGGAAGAAATTGAGGAAGAAGCTCTATATATTCATGAAGTTGTGTTCTTGAATGAGGACAAAGTGTTTCTGAAAACTTATGGCACAAGTAATGAAGGATCGAAAGTTTGGTACCTTGACAATGGAGCAAGTAATCACATGACGGGGAACAAAGAATTTTTTACTAAGCTGGATGAAAACATTAAAGGAAAAGTAAAGTTTGGAGATGACTCTCACGTCAACATAGTTGGGAAATGGTCCATCGTATTTGTTGGAAAAACCGGTGAAAAAAGGGAACTTAAAGACATCTATTTTATACCCGATTTAAAACATAACATCATAAGTCTCGGTCAAACAACGGAGAATGGGTGTGAAATACAGATGAAAGGAGACAAACTTCACCTTCGAGATCCACGAGGAAGACTTCTTCTTTAAGTAACTCGATCACCAACCCGGTTATACAAGACAAATCTTGAGATAAGTCATCATAGGTGTTTACTTGTGAAGGAGATTAACACCACTCAAATTTGGCACTCACGGCTAGGACATATGAGTGTTGGGGTAATGGAGAACAATCAAATCGAAGTGGAGCATGTAGCCAGTGAAGAACAAAAGGCGGACATACTCACAAAGCCATTAGGAAGAATCAAATTAAAGGAAATGAGAGACAAGATCGGAGTTAACGAGATCATCCTTCCCGGAGTTCAAGTCGGAACTACGGGGGTGAATGTTGGATAATTCCTAGACTTGTGGTCTAACTTATCTTTAGTAAGAGTTAGTTACTAGAGATAAGATCAAATAATAGGATTAGATTTATGAAAATTAAATCCTAGTAGAATAGGGAGTTAGCCTATTTCCTAATAGAATAAGGAGTTTAGCTTAGTCTATAAATAAGGTCTTTTGGAGAGTTGTTCCAAAAGACAAGCAAGAGAGTTTTGGTTAAGTTTTGAGAGAGTTTCTTAATCAATAAAAAAGAGTAGTTCTTTAAATCTTTTGCTATATTTGCCTTTAAATGATACATGGGTTCAACTAATGAATACTGGGAATCTTAAGGTACAAGATAACAGAAACAATGGTGAGACTCTGTGGGAGAGTTTCAAGCATCCTTATGATTCTTGTCGGGCAAGAATGATTCTTGGGCCCAACGTTAGAACCGGAGAGAATGTAAAGCTTACTTCTTGGAGAAGCCATGATGATCCTTCAACATGGAACTACACAACTGGTATTGCTCCTTATACGTTTCCTGAGCTTGTGATCTGGAAGAACAATGTTATCACGTGGCGTTGCGGACCCTGGAATGGTCAGGTTTTCATAGGTTTACCGAATATGGACTCACTTCTGTTTCTTGATGAGTTTAATCTTGTAAATGATAATCAGGGAACGATTTCAGTGTCTTATGCGAATGACACGTTCATGTATCCTGGCAGAACTATATAACAGAAAGATTGGAGTACTTCTATGAGAGATTGGAGGATCGGTGTAAAGTTTCCATTGACAGACTGTGATGCATATGGTAAATGTGGTCAATACGCTAGCTGCCATACGGGGGAAAATCCGCCTTGTAAATGCATTAAAGGGTTTGAGCCGAGGAATAACAAAGAGTGGAATAGAGGAAACTTGAGTAATGCATGTAAGAGAAGAGCTCCGTTGAAATGCGAAAGACAGAATAATGCAAGTAACGGTGGTGGTGGAGAAAAAGGAGATGGGTTTTTTGAAACTGCAGAAGATGAAAGTGCCAATCTCTGTTGAACATTCTGAAGCTAATGAGCAATTTTGTCCTAAAGTCTGTTTAGATAACTGTTCTTGCATAGCGTACGCTTATGACCAGGGAATCGGATGCATGATTTGGAGTGTTAGCTTAGTTGATATGCAATCATTTTTGGGAAGTGGCACTGATCTTTATATTCGAGTTGCGCATTCCGAAATAAGTGAGTGAAAAATCTCTAGTAAGTCTTACTTGTTTTCTTCTCCATTCACTTTACTTCGCTGACTTAAGGTTTATCACCAAATTCTATAGAAACACATAGCAATCGAGCAATTATGATTGCAGCACCTGTGATAGGTGTTGTGTTTCTGGCTGCTGTATGCATTCTTTTTGCATGCCGGAAACTCAAAGAGCGTCCAGGTTAGAGTTTTGTTCACTCATTGATATTTTCTTCAGATTGATTCTTTTATCCTAATATGTTTTCTTCACTAATCATTGCCTAAGTAGCACAAGAGAATGATAGAAGTGCAGAAGAGCTAATGTTTATAATAATGGAAGCACTTACAAGTGATAATGAGTCTGCTACAAACCAAGTCAAGCTCAAGGAGCTTCCACTCTTTGACTTTCAAGTGTTAGCTACATCGACCGATAACTTCTCTCTCAGAAACAAGCTTGGACAAGGCGGGTTTGGTCCTGTTTACAAGGTGAAACAAGAATCCCTATTAAAAGATGTATTTGCATAAATGATCTCAGGCTAAGTGATTGGTAATCTTTTTCTTCAGGGGAAATTGCCAGAAGGTCAAGAAATTGCAGTGAAGAGGCTCCTAAGGAAATCAGGACAAGGTCTAGAGAAACTTATGAATGAAGTGGTTGTGATTTCAAAGTTACAACATCGGAACCTGGTGAAGTTACTTGGATGTTGCATTCAAGGTGAAGAAAGGATGTTAGTCTATGAATATATGCCAAAGAAAAGCTTGGATGCATATCTACTTGGTAACATATCATCTCTGCTTTTAGATTTTGTTTTTTACCATTTGGGTTGGTATGATCGAAGAGAAGGCTAATGGTTTTGCTAGCTTTTCTCAGACCTATTGAAGCAAAAGATTCTTGACTGGAAGACTCGGTTAAACATAATGGAAGGAATTTGCAGAGGTCTTTTGTACCTTCACAGATATTCAAGACTAAAGATCATACACAGGGATCTAAAAGCCAGCAACATTTTGTTAGATGAGAATCTAAACCCAAAGATATCTGATTTTGGACTTGCAAGAATATTCCAAGGAAATGAAGATGAAGCTAACACAAGAAGGGTTGTTGGAACATAGTAAGTATCTATTCCCTTAAGCATTACATAATTTTTGAAATTCGGTTATACTTAAGTTTTGTTTTTGCAGCGGCTACATGTCACCGGAATATGCAATGGAAGGTTTATTCTCAGAAAAGTCAGACGTTTTCAGCTTGGGTGTTATATTGCTAGAGATAATAAGTGGGAGAAGAAACTCTAGCTCCCAGAAGGAAGAGATGACTATGAACCTTTTAGCTTATGTAAGTTTGCACTAAGAAAACTCAAGTATCTGAGTTTCTTCTACAATAACTTATGGTCAACGTTTAAAACTTACCTTATAAATTTGGTTTTTGCAGGCGTGGTAGCTGTGGAACGACAGTGAGGCTGCTTCTCTAGCAGATCCCATCGTCTTTGATGAGTTTTTTAAGAAAGAGATAGGGAAATGTCTTCATATTGGACTGTTATGTGTGCCAGAAGTTGCAAATGATACGCCAAATGTTTCAAGCGTGATTTAGATGTTAACTACCGAGAACACGAACCTCTCGGAGTCAAAACAGCCTGCGTTCATAGCAAGAAAAGGAGCTTTGAGGCTTAATTTAGTTTGCTACTGAAACATGCAGTTTATGACGGTATGACTATGATATTTAAGGGTTTGATTTCCTTTACTATAATTGGTAAATTAAAATGAGATATTAGGACGTAGACTATAAGAACATAAATTATTAGAGCTGGGCAATCGGTTTATTCGGGTTAATCGGTTCGATTTAATCGGAATGTCGGATTGTTCGGAAAATTTTAAATGAACCGATTAAACCGAATCGAATTATCGGTTTGATTCGGTTCGGAATTCGGATTATTCGGTTTAGAATTATGGAAAAAGTTTCGGTCTGAAATGATCCGAATCTTCACAATTCGGATCACAGAATCCGAATAAAAAAAATTACAGAAACAGTAACATCCGAAATGATCCGAAATGATCCAAAAGTTCCTATTTGGGACACACTTTTACATCCGAAACACAGAAAGTCAGAAACATTACAAGTCCTAATTTTTACAAACAAACTTGACTCTTTCTTTTGCCATTCAATTTTCAGAATCTACACAACGAAAACACAGTTTATTAGTATGGTATGGATAAGAAGAGTGTTCAATATAAAAGAATAACTTACCTAAAGATTCAAGGAACTCCACATCTTCCAACTGTTCCACCAAGTTTACCACTTTTGCTTCAGATTTCTCATTACATTTGAACCATTGTTGTGAGCAAACCAAAACCTCAACCATATATGGAGTTAGAGAACTCCTATAAGGATCTAACACTCTCCCACTAGTACTAAAAGCAGATTCTGAAGTAACCGAAGAAACTTGAACAACCAAAACATCCCTAGCCAATTCGGATAAAATAGGGAACTTAGAACTATTGTTTCTCCACCATGACAGAACATCAAATACATATGGTAAACCCAACATAGCTTCAGCTCTAGTCTCAATTCGTTCTGCCAAATATATATCCAACTCACTAGAGCTGTCTGCACTACTCCCTGAGTTGACCATCTTGCTGTATATAGAATCCATCCACTCACAACCATCATCATCATCATCATCTAACATTGCCAAATATAAGACATGATGCTGCCATTGAGAAGATTCTCTTTCTACATTTCCAATACTCTCAGCCTCGTAGTGTTTGCTAAGTCTTATAGTGTATTGAGCAAACATTTTCTTCAAAACAGAAAGAAGGGAGTTATTGAGTTGTTTTGCTTCTATCGTACCTTTTCCATAAAGCTGATCATAACAAAGGGCAGCAAATTGTAGCTTGTTCCTCGGATCAAATACACTAGCAACAGCCACAAGCGGATTCATATTTCCAAATCCATCCCAATACTTCTCAAACTTATCCCTCATAGTCCTAGCTTGTGCTTTTTCTAGTTCATCACTGCTGCCACACTTTGCAATTAGATTCCTCTCTATGTTCACAATCTCGTTGAATGCAAGCGTACTAGAAACTGTTTGAGAAGCCGAGAAGGTTAGTGTACATAGGTAAAAGATTTTAAGGAATTTAGCTAACCTCTGGACTTCATCCCAGTTAACTGGAGTTGGTGGTCCAACTCGTTTCAGCTTTGTCTTTTCATCTTCTTCTTCGAAGTAAGCGCAGTACAGCTTGTCCTCATTATGCATCCTCTCAAATGGAACCCTTAGTTTGATGGCAGTAGTCAGCATTAGGTAAGTAGAATTCCAGCGTGTGACACAATCTAACAGCAAGCTACCTCTTGTGATCGTCTTAGAGGTGTCACACCTTAGCTGGAAAGACTTCAACCTAGTAAAAGATGACCGCACAAACTTGAAAGCATTCCTAATAGCAACTATACTAGGCTTAGCCTTTTTCAGTCCATCTCCCACTATTAAATTGAGAATGTGAGCGCAACAACGCATATGAAGAAACTCTCCATCTGCCACTATAGACTGCGGCCCTTTCACCCTCAATTGATCCTTGAAAACCTTCAGTGCCTTATCATTTCCACTTGCATTATCGACTGTAATGCTGAAAACCTTCTCAATACCCCACTCATCTAGGCAGTTGATCAGCTGACCCGCTATTGTATCTCCTCTATGATCCGTGATCACCTTAAATGACAGAATCCTCTTCTGCAGTTCCCATTTCTCATCAACCCAGTGAGCGGTGACCACCATGTAGTTGTATGAGGTTGTAGGAGAGACCTATATGTCTGTGGTGAGAGAGACATTCTGCTTATGTGCTTGAAATAACCCCTTCAATGCAGCCTTCTCTGCCACATACATCGCAGCTATATCTCTAGCACATGTTCTTTTAGAGAAAGTCTTGTACATTGGCAAGACATCAAAACAGAACCGTCTCCACCCCACAAATTCTACAAATGAAAATGACAGCTCATTCATGACTACTAGCCTATTCAATGCTCTCTTGAACAGCTCAGGATCATACCTAACTACCTTCATGTCACCAGCATTATCACCACTTAACAACTTTTGATTCTGCCTATCACCAAAATCTTTAAACAACTTACATCTACCTAAGTGACCTTTCATTGGACTAGTACCAGATAATTTCGAGTCACACCCTACTTCTAAGCCACAATATCTACAATTGCACCTACCTGGATCATCTTCCCTTTGAATGAAATGCTCCCAACATTGAGCCCTTTTCGGATAATGTCTCTTAGGTTTTGGTGGCATACCTGAAACTGAATCACTTGTTGTTGCCTTCCTCTTTGTTCTGGATTCTGAAGTTGGTGCTTCTGGTCCGGGGATTGATGTTTCTGTCCCATCTTTAGAAGACATCCTAATTAAACACAAAAACTTAAAAAGGTCAAAACAGAGCATTCTGTTAAATTTCAAGAGAAGCCGAGAAACAAAAACTAAAAATTGAAGACAATGTATTACCAAAAACTTGAAATTAACAACAGTTTCGGTTATAATATACATAATAGAAGTCATATGCGTAAGAAATTTTCAAAACTCCCAAAAACAAATCCGATTTTCCGATTAGGGTTCAATCGGAAAATCCAAAATTGAACACAATATCTTAACGGAAACTCAAAATTAACAACACTTTCGGTTATAATATACATAATAGAAGTTTTATGCGTAAGAAATTATCAAAACCCCCCAAAAAAATTGATTTCCGATTAGGGTTCAATCGGAAAATCCAAAATTGAACAGAATGTCTTAACGGAATCTCAAAATTAACAACACCTTCGGTTATAATATACATAATATAAGTCGTGTGCGTAAGAAATTTTCAAAACCCCCAAAAAAAAATTCGATTGTCCGATTAGGGTTCTATCGGAAAATCAAAAATTTGACACAATCTGAGCACATAAACTTGAAATCGACAATCACAAACGTAATACATCCCCTAAACCTAACTAATTTGAAGAACCCGCAAAACAAAAATACAAAAGCCCCAAAACAAAAATGCAAAACCCGCAATAATCACTTACCTGGAGCTTACGAAGGAGGTGGAGGCGGGTAAACTTGCGAATATTCCGGCGGCTGAGTCTTCAATCTTCGAGTCTTCGACCGAGCATATTACGTCTCCGAGAAACGCGCCGTCTTCTTCGAGCTCGCGAGTCGCCGCCGTGAGTTTTTTTTTTCTTTTCAAATTGTCGAAATGATTTTTTTTTAATCATTCAGTTTAATTATGTTGGTTTAATCATTCAATTGAAATTGGTTTACTGAAATTGAATTGGTTAATGAAATAGGATTGGTTAAATGAAATTGAATTGGTTAAATAAAATTTAATTGGTTAGCCGAAATGGAATTGGATTTTTCGGTTATCTCGGAAACCAAATACCAAACCGAAAAATCCGAATACCGAATCCACAATTAAATTCCCCCGGTCGGATTTTAAATCGGACCAAAATCGGATTCGGACCAGGTTTATTCGATTCGGACCGAATCGAACCGAATAAACCGATCCGAAGGCCCTGGTCTATAAATTATGTCTTGTTGTTTCAATTGTTGACAAAAAAATGATTTTGTTAATTTTATTATTCCATCTAATAAAGTAAAGTAAAAAGTGATATAGATTAACCAAATTAGTTGTCGTGATGTTTTTTTTTTAGTCATATAGAAATCTGATTAATAAAACTCAAACGAAAACAATGGTTCAATACATAATCGGACATTAGATAAATCTCCAAAATCTAAACCTTAATAAAAGGAGCCAAAAAAATTTAAACAATAGGCAAATGCTAAAACAAGAGGACCTAAAAAAGAGTCCTCACAAAGTAACCCAACTCGTGAAAATAATGTTGTCCTGATGGGTCGAAGCCACCTCAAGAAATTGGCCAATAAGCTCACATAGAGCCTGAACGATCTTATAAGTTTTCAACGAACAAGGCTTTTGTTGATCGGTTACGTCAAGGCACTTTTAGTAGATAACCGAATTAGAATATAAACGAATCAAACCGACCGGAGTAATTGAATGACAAAATCCTCAAAACCCCCAATATCCAAAATTCCAAATTCAAAACCCTAAAGATTTTCTGTTCTTCTCTACTCAACTCTTTTGTCACTCGCGTACAGAAGCCATCCTCACGCACATTTATCCCTCCAAATTTCTACCTTACTAGCTTTCTCGGCTGTCTTCGTCTGTATTGTTCTCCTCTGTATAGTCTGCTGAATATTTTAGTAGTTAGGTCGTCTAAGAAACGAATTACTCGTCATTTGCGCGATTGTTGTTCAGATTTTTTTAAAAGTTATCAAGCGTTTCTATCAGTTCTGAGAAAAAATGGATCCAATTGCGTCGGTGTTGGAGAAAGTAAAGGGCTTTGCGAAATCAAGCCAGGACTTAGTCTCCGGCCGTTTCTGCTTCCATGAGAATCCATCTCGCCAGAATCCAGTATATTCATCCATCTCCTTTACCCTTTGTTTTTGGAACCGACCCTTTTTTTTCAATTTCTGTAATGTCTAGAAGAATATTTATTTCCTTGGTATCACCAGAAATGCTCTCTTCACTTGGCTTTATTTAATTTGAGTTTCTGCATTGTCGTTCTGACTATAAAATTTAACTATGTTTCTGTAATGTGATTCATAAAAATTGTGATCTTTTACTTTAAGATAATCGGGTTCGTCTGGGAATTATGTTTCAGATTGATATCTTGAAGCGATTACAAAGAGAAGCATTCTCGGATTTGATGAAACTTAGAGATCGACAAGAGAAAATGGAGCGGATCATTTCCTCGTATAAATTATCCAAAGGTGGTCCGTTCCAAGAGACTAGCACCCATGTGAGGGGTGAGGTTGATATGCTTGGAGCAATATTGCTGATGGGAAACACTGACGAGAAGAGTTTCAATGGACTCGATAGAGAAGGTGTGAGACCAGGATTACTTTCTAGGTTCATATTTGAAACGAGCGTGAGGGAGACAGATAGGCTTGTGGCTGAGCTCGTTGCTGGATACAATGGGGAAAGAAATCACAGTGATTTTTCAGGGAGTCAGCTGTCTTTAGCCAAAGTGTTTTACAAGGCAGAGATTAATGATTGGTTCTCTGCAGTTGCTATCCCTTTTGGCGCACATTTCAGAGACATTGATGCTGCAATAGTGTCTTCTTACCAGGTATCTACAAATGGTTGCAGATATTTTTTTCCACATTGGTTGTGAATTTTGCTTGCAAATCTGCATTTGAATTGATTGGATTATCGTATACACAATAGGGTAACCAACTGAGATCTCAAATCCTGAAATTGACTCCAGTTTCACATTGATCTATGTGATAGATTTGCTTGAGGTAAATCTACCTTACTCGAGCAAAATTATCATTACTGATGAAGCTACAAATACAACTACCTTCGTCTTGCAGGGAATGAGTCTTACTGAACTCTCTGAACGTGGACCACCTCTTTTACACGAACATAATGGTAGTGCCATAGGGTTATCACTTAGAAAGTCAAACATCACAGCTTCGCTGGCCCAATCCATGTCAAACCTTGAAGTTGAACAGGGTTTGAATGCAACGAATCGTTGTTTTAGAACTTTTGGCCAAGTGACCTGCCACATTCTCAGAACTGTAAAACTATCTCTACTGGGATTTCACCAAATTTTGACACCATCTAACAACTTCCATCCTGCTGGTGCCATAATAGTTCCTGTAGGTTTCCTAAGGCGTTCTGTTTCTATAGAGCCTGAGTCATCAGCACCGCCTCTAGAGATGAGCAGAGGCATGAATCGTGTGTCGTCCGGTTCCATTGCTTTGAAGTTAGACTCTCTAATGGACGAGTTTACAAGGATTGGGGGATGGATTGAAATTCAGAACTCAAGAGCAAAGCAAGTAAAGTGGTCATTGTCTATCACAGACAGCCCAGAGGATGAAGTAGGCTGGGGCATCAGCGTTGGGGGGGTTGTTGACGGTTCAAGAAATCATGATCAGTTTCAGGTGGAATCATATCTGAAATTAAACATAGGCCATCGGTTTAGCTTAAGTCCAGGTCTTGTTTATCTCACAAACAATAGCGGAAGAACCATAGGTCTAATGCTTCAGTCTCACTGGTCTCTGTGATCTCGATGTTACTATTTACATGTACATTGTTGGTTCTATTTACCACTGACTGCAATTTTGAGAGGTAAAATCCAGCTACCATTCTTTATTTTTTGCCTTAATAGATAATAAAGTAGCGGAGTTTTTGTTTCCATTAATGCTACAATAATACACCAACTTGCTTCTCTTACTGACTAGGTGATCATGATTTCTTAAAAACAAATTCTTTAAACATAATAATAAAAGAAAAGAAAGTCATTCAAAGTCTAAGATAGTGAAGTGATGACTTAAGGCGGGATGACAAACAAAGAGAACATGGAGGAGAGAATGCGACTGCAGGTTCTCGACTACTCTTCTCACAGTTTCGCCTTCGCTGTTTTCCCCGCCGAAGGTCTTGCATTTGTCGTCTCCTCAATACCATCCTCCATATAAGTGGTTCACTCCTTATCCTCCTGGCTCTGTGGTAATGTAGTGGCCAAGTCATGAGGTGTTGCATTTACCTCGACCATGAAAGTGTCATTCAGGATGTTTATCACATCTTCTATCGTTATCCTTATGTTACAGCTCGGGTTCTCTTGATTTCTTGTGATGCCCATGAAAGGGGATGGAGGTTGCGAAGTGATTGATCTCTACGCTCAACTTCCCTCAGATGAAGCTATTCTTTGAAGAACACCAGGGGAGTAGGCTGATATTGGGCCATCGACTGGTGGAAGTATTTTCGGCTCCGGTCTGACCGAGCTGAACCGTGAGCCAATCTGGTATACCTCACTCAATATAATCATTGTATCTCTTGTCATGCACTACACTGCGAGCGATTGCCTTGGCATTGACGTTCTCTTTTGGGTGTATTTTCGTGAATCGTATTTCAGTGAATCTGGAGGTTAGAGCTTGAATCTTCTTATTCCATGCACCATAACGGGGCCATCTCTCTGGTGAGCATAGTATGTTGTGAAGTTTAGCATTGTTTATCTCCACCAATACTTTTGTAACCTGGAGCTCTATCATTGACTTTAGAACCCAGAGTAGACCCTCGAATGCCAGATGAAAGAAAGAGTGAGCATTAACAATAACGTGTCTGGAATGTAGCCAGGGAATATTTCCTTCTTTGCTAAGTATAAAGGCCGCTCCATGAAGATTGTTGTGTGTTGACTAGTGCGTATTCCATCTAGCTCTGCAGTTCCGTCCTAAGGATGTGTGTTGTTCACCCGATGTCTGATGATTGTGCATCTTTCTGTCGTGATCGGATGATGTTGTGTTTATATTGTGCCAAGTAGCTTCCTCTTTTGTTGCTTCACGATAAACTTCTGCCAGATTTGGCATTTGGCCTTGTATCACATGACTATTCCTAGCCTTCCATATTGCCTAAAGGATCCACAGAAAGAAGGTCCTTTGTACAATGTCGGTGTTGGTTGGGTGCATATTATTCATCAAAAAAGCCATATTGGAGTGTAGAGATTGTTGTGAGTATCCACTTAGTGGTATAGGAATGGCTGCCATTGCCAGAAGTAGTCTTGCAGGAGGGCATAGGAAGAGGCAGTGGTTGATAGTTTCTGCTTCGAGACCACATATTTGACATTGGTCATCTTGAATTATGGATCTGGATTTTAATCTTGCTCGTACAGCCAGAGCTCCTGACAAAGCCCTCCACAGGAACATTGTGATTCTTCTGGGGATTTTGAAATTCCAAATCTTAGCTTTCATTGTTGTTATATAATTCAGGTTTCTAAGGTTAATCGTTTGCTCCCCATTTTCTTGTTGGTGGAGTAGCCAATTCCCACTTTTGACAGTATATTCCCCCGAGTTGTTGTAGCACCATATCCAATTATCCTCTAAATCAGGGTTTGGTGGGAATTCTAGGATCCTTTTTGCATCCATCGGGATAAAAGTGTTGTTGACTTTCTCCTGGTCCCATTCACCATCCTTTATTAGGTCCGACACTTTGAGACAGACATCGAAAGTGGATTCCTTACTGATAGGTGGTCGCGGCTGGTGATGATAAATCCATTTAGTTGTCCAGACGTAGGTGCCTCTCCCGTTTCCAATTTGTTTTATTAACCCCTGTTTTAGTAGTTCTCGTCCATGGCATATGCTTCTCCGATGGCCTAGTCCCTTTACCACTGTCAAGGAAAGCGGAGGTTTTGAAGTACCTGGCTTAATATGATCTTGCTAGCAGCGTTTCTGGTTTATTGAGTATCCTCCACACTTGTTTGGCCAGCAAGGCTTGGTTGAATTATTCGATGTCCCTTAGTAGCCTCTTAATGGAATGATAAAATTGAGTCAAAAAAGAAAAGAAAAGAAAGTCAAGTTGATGAATTAGATGCAAAGTCATTATCATGTTGAGAGTGATGTTGTAACCTCTCATGAACATACAAATCTCAAGACTTTTGCTGCTATCAGTCAATGCCCTTCTTCTTAGGATTCAGTTAACAATAACCCATGAAGACCGCCGTGGCAAAAAGGTAACTAAGCTCAAAGAATATATCTTTGGACGTTTGAGCCAATCATACAATTTGCAATTTGATAATAGGATTGTTTTCGCTCGTCTGATAAATGTGTCGTTTTGATTTCTTACAATCACTGTTCTTACGGTTGGACATCTGATTTGAAGGCCGATGACGAGTCCAATCTTCTAGTCCGATTCACAATTTTCGCGAAGGATCTTTAGCTACGTGGACTATTCTGGTATATAATTTTCACAGCATTCAAAGTAAAACAAAAGAAAAAAAACATTTCACTCAGTCATTTCATCGAACACATTGTCTGTGCTTAACCCATACGGCAATATGATTGAACAACATTCCAAAACACATTACCCCACTATTCAGACATAGAACATTAGCACAAAAAGAAAATTCAACCCAAATCCCCAAACTTGAACGGCAAAATCCAAACACGAGTTCCTTTGTATAATCAACAATTGAAACACGAAAGTCAAAAAGTAAATTTGTTTTCTGATTATATAATCGCTGTAAGGTAACAAGTGGACTAGAAATGTAATTAACAATGACCTTATTGAAATCGCACTAAGGCAACTAGTCTTACAACTGTCATCGTGTTCTTTCAATTTTCTTCTGTCCCAATTAAAAAGTCAACATATGGTGGTTTATTCCTCTCTCATTGCTAATTGGTAATTCAATGAATCCAACCATAACACATTATTGATCGTATTACAGACCAAGTTCTACGTTGAAAAAGAAAAATTACTTCCTTTTCTTCGTCTTCTCATAAGGACAACAAAGACGACTACTTTACTGATTTACTTCTCTTAAAGTCACATCTTTCCAAGAGAAAAGCACAAGCAAAGCAAAAACTGGAATCACTAAGGTTATGTTCATGTTGGTTTCAATGAACATACGTCGTCGTTTTGTTGTTGTTCTTCTTCTTGCATTCACTTGCTTCTCTCTCAGATTTTGTTCTGGTGAGGACAGAATCACGTTCTCTACTCCGATTAAAGACCCAGAGACTCTTCTCAGCCAAAATGGTATTTTTAGGTTCGGTTTCTTCACTCCTGTAAATTCCACTACTCGGTTACGTTATGCTGGGATTTGGTACGACAAAATTCCGAAACAAACCGTGGTGTGGGTTGCTAACAGAGACACTCCGATCAACGACACTTCCGGTGTTATCTCCATCTCTGACGATGGAAATCTCGTGGTTACCAATGGTAGAAAACGCTTTCTATGGTCGACGAATGTCTCGGTACCAGTGGCTGCAAATGCTACTTGGGTTCAGCTAATGGATACTGGGAATCTTATGTTACAAGATAACAGAAACAATGGTGAGACTCTGTGGGAGAGTTTCAAGCATCCTTATGATTCTTTCATGCCAAAAATGACACTTGGGACCAACGGTAGAACCGGAGAGAATCTAAAGCTTACTTCATGGAGAAGTCATGATGATCCTTCAACTGGGAACTACACAGCGGGTATTGCTCCTTTCACGTTTCCTGAGCTTCTGATCTGGAAGAACAATGTTCCAACGTGGCGTAGCGGACCCTGGAATGGTCAGGTTTTCATCGGTTTACCGAATGTGGATTCACTTCTGTTTCTTGATGGGTTTAACCTTGCAAATGATAATCAAGGGACGATTACAATGTCTTATGCGAATGACTCGTTTATGTATCACTTTAATTTGGATCCTGAAGGAGCTATATATCAGAAAGATTGGAGTACTTCTATGAAAGATTGGAGGATCGGTGTAAGGTTTCCGTTGACAGACTGTGATACATACGGTAAATGTGGTCAATATGCGATCTGCCATTCCGGGGAAAATCCGCCTTGTAAATGCGTTAAAGGGTTTGAGCCTAGGAATAACACAGAGTGGAATGTAGGAAACTGGAGTAATGGATGTAAGAGAAGAGCTCCATTGCAATGCCAAAGACAGAATAATGTAAGTAATGGTGGTGGTAGAGGAAAAGGAGATGGGTTTTTGAAAATGCAGAGGATGAAAGTGCCAATCTCTGCTGAACATTCTGAAGCTAATGAGCAAGTTTGTCCTAGAGTCTGTTTAGATAACTGTTCTTGTACGGCTTATGCTTATGATCGGGGAATCGGATGCATGATTTGGAGTGTTAGCTTAGTTGATATGCAATCATTTTTGGGAAGTGGCACTGATCTTTATATTCGAGTTGCGCATTCTGAAATCAGTGAGTGAAAAAACTGTAGTAGTTCTCACTTGTCATCTTCTCCATTCAATTTAGTTCACTGACTTAACTTTTCTCACCAAATCTTATAGAAACACATAGCAATCGAGCAATTATGATTGCAGTACCTGTAATAGGTGTTGCGCTCATGGCTGCCTTATGCATTCTTTTAGCATGCTGGAAACTCAAAAAGCGTCAAGGTTAGAGTTTATTTACTCATTGATGTTTGCTTCAAATTTTTTTCTTTGTAACTAATATGCATCATTAATCATTGCCTTAGCAGCACCAGAGAAAAATATAAGTGCAGAGTTAATGTTTAAAAGAATGGAAGCACTTACAAGTGATAATGAATCTGCTTCTAACCAAGTTAAGCTCAAGGAGCTTCCACTCTTTGAATTTCAAGTGTTAGCTACATCCACCGATAACTTCTCTCTCAGAAATAAGCTTGGACAAGGCGGGTTTGGTCCTGTTTACAAGGTGAAAACATTATACAAGAATCCTTCTGAAAGTAAATATGTGTACAAATGATCTCAGGCTAAATGACTGGTGGTATTTTCTTCAGGGAAAATTGCCAGAAGGTCAAGAAATTGCAGTGAAGAGGCTCTCAAGGAAATCCGGACAAGGACTAGAGGAACTTATGAACGAGGTGGTTGTGATTTCGAAGTTGCAACATCGGAATCTGGTGAAATTACTTGGATGTTGCATTCAAGGTGAAGAAAGGATGTTAGTCTACGAATATATGCCAAAGAAAAGCTTGGATGCATATCTATTTGGTAACTTATCACCTCTGTTTATAAATTCTGTTCTTTACCATTTGGCTTGGGATGATCGAAGAGAAGGCTAATGATTGTGC
This sequence comes from Lepidium didymum, assembly GCA_963920545.1. Taxonomy (NCBI): domain Eukaryota; kingdom Viridiplantae; phylum Streptophyta; class Magnoliopsida; order Brassicales; family Brassicaceae; genus Lepidium; species Lepidium didymum. The sequence goes on from OY986992.1 coordinate 4,333,661, forward strand.
TAGCTTTTCTCAGACCCAATGAAGCAAAAGATTCTTGATTGGAAGACTCGGTTCAATATAATGGAAGGAATCTGCAGAGGTCTTTTGTACCTTCACAGAGATTCAAGACTAAAGATCATACACAGAGATCTAAAAGCCAGCAACATTTTGTTAGATGAGAATCTAAACCCGAAAATATCTGATTTTGGACTTGCAAGAATATTCCGAGCAAATGAAGATGAAGCTAACACAAGAAGGGTTGTTGGAACATAGTAAGTAGCCATTCCCTAATACATAACAAAAATTGCGAAATTCGGTTGTATTAAAATTTTGTTTTTGCAGCGGCTACATGTCACCGGAATATGCAATGGAAGGTTTATTCTCGGAAAAGTCAGACGTTTTCAGCTTGGGTGTTATATTGCTAGAGATAATAAGTGGGAGAAGAAACTCTAGCTCCCAGAAGGAAGAGATGAATATGAACCTTTTAGCTTATGTAAGTTTGTATTAGGTAACTTGAGTTTCTTCTACAATAACTTGTGGTCAATCTTTGAAGCTGACCTTGATTTTGGTTCTTACAGGCATGGAAGCTGTGGAATGATGGTGAGGCTGCTTCTCTAGCAGATCCAGCTGTCTTTGATGAGTGTTATAAGAAAGAGATAGAGAAATGTGTTCATATCGGACTGTTATGTGTGCAAGAAGTTGCAAACGATAGGCCGAATGTTTCAAGCGTGATTTGGATGTTAACTACCGAGAACACGAACCTCTCGGAGCCGAAACAGCCTGCGTTCATAGCAAGAAGAGGAGCTTCTGAGGCTGAATCTTCTGACCAGAGTAGTCAAAAGGTATCTATTAATGATGTTAGCCTCACAGCTGTAACAGGACGATAAGCTCACCAAGTCAATCACAGCATGTTCATATATACATATAATATGTAATATATATGTTTTGAGAAACTCCTATGTTTACCAAAGTTTGTAATTTTGCGTATGTTCAATGGTTAGACTAATGAATAAAGATGTATCGCAGAGAAGTTGTTTCAGATTCACTGAGCTCTGTTGGAATTTTACCTATCTTAGATATGATCAGATATATGTGGAATTAAATAACCTGGATAAAGAAACTGAATCTGAAGGCAAAGCAGAAGGACAAAGACGACCCATGTTCTTGAGAAGCCATTGTAGGTTTTGTCTTATGAGAAAGACTAAACACTTGTCTTATGTTTTGGTTTGCTCTGCTATATATTGAAAAAGTCTGCATAATGAATTATATCAGTTTTGACTTTGTCATGGAGTTCATTAAATACGTAACAACCTTGACTTTTTCTGCACATTATTCTAGAGATGCCAATAAATTTCTCTTTACTGTTTTGATTTTTTAGCCATGGAGCAATTAGTTTCTTTATTTATTTTGCAGTTAGTATTTAATTACTGCCAAAAATGTATTTTATTATATGACTTACAGAGCTTACGAGAATCATCAGTTCTTCACTTGGGCCAAAGGCACCATTTTCCCTGCTTCTCCTCCCCGCGTAAGTAACAGAAGCATATTTAGGCTTGGGAAGATCGATGGCATAATTACCCAATATGATGACAACAGAGGACATGTCTACACTGTCCGACAATGGCATGTCTGTTTCTGCTTGTTTACGTTATGTTGGGATTTGGTACGACAAGATTCCGATTCAAAGTGTGGTTTGGGTTGCTAACAAAGACACTCCGATCAACGACACTTCCGGTGTTATCTCTATCTCTGATGCTAGAAATCTGGTGGTTACCGATGGCCGAAAACGCCTTTTATGGTCAACCAATGTCTCGGTACCAGTGGCTGCAAATGATACCTGGGTTCAGCTAATGAATACTGGGAATCTTAAGGTACAAGATAACAGAAACAATGGTGAGACTCTGTGGGAGAGTTTCAAGCATCCTTATGATTCTTGTCGGGCATGAATGATTCTTGGGCCCAACGTTAGAACCGGAGAGAATGTAAAGCTTACTTCTTGGAGAAGCCATGATGATCCTTCAATAGGGAACTACACAACTGGTATTGCTCCTTATACGTTTCCTGAGCTTGTGATCTGGAAGAATAATGTTATTACGTGTCGTAGCTGACCCTGGAATGGTCAGGTTTTCATAGGTTTACCGAATATGGACTCATTTCTGTTTCTTGATGGGTTTAATCTTGTAAATGATAATCAGGGAACGATTTCAATGTCTTATGCGAATGACTCGTTCATGTATCACCTTACCTTGGATCCTGGCAGAACTATATAACAGAAAGATTGGAGTACTTCTATGAGAGATTGGAGGAGCGGTGTAAAGTTTCCATTGACAGACTGTGATGCATATGGTAAATGTGGTCAATACGCTAGCTGCTATAAGGAGGAAAATCTGCCTTGTAAATGCGTTAATGGGTTTGAGCCGAGGAAGAACAAAGAGTGGAATAGAGGAAACTTGAGTAATGCATGTAAGAGAAGAGCTCCGTTGAAATGCGAAAGACAGAATAATGCAAGTAACGGTGGTGGTGGAGAAAAAGGAGATGGGTTTTTGAAACTGCAGAAGATGGAAGTGCCAATCTCTGTTTAGATAACTGTTCTTGCACAGCGTACGCTTATGACCAGGTAATCGGATGCATGATTTGGAGTTTAGCTTAGTTGATATGCAATCATTTTTGGGAAGTGGCACTGATCTTTATATTCGAGTTGCGCATTCCGAAATAAGTGAGTGAAAAATCTCTAGTAAGTCTTACCTGTTTTCTTCTCCATTCACTTTACTTCACTGACTTAAGGTTTATCACCAAATTCTATAGAAACACATAGCAATCGAGCAATTATGATTGCAGCACCTGTGATAGGTGTTGTGTTTCCGGCTGCCGTATGCATTCTTTTGGCATGCTGGAAACTCAAAAGAGCGTCCGGTTAGAGTTTTGTTTATTCATTGATATTTTCTTCAGATTGATTCTTTTATCCTAATATGTTTTCTTCACTAATCATTGCCTAAGTAGCACAAGAGAATGATAGAAGTGCAGAAGAGCTAATGTTTATAATAATGGAAGCACTTACAAGTGATAATGAGTCTGCTACAAACCAAGTCAAGCTCAAGGAGCTTCCACTCTTTGACTTTCAAGTGTTAGCTACATCGACCGATAACTTCTCTCTCAGAAACAAGCTTGGACAAGGCGGGTTTGGTCCTGTTTACAAGGTGAAACAAGAATCCCTATTAAAAGATGTATTTGCATAAATGATCTCAGGCTAAGTGATTGGTAATCTTTTTCTTCAGGGGAAATTGCCAGAAGGTCAAGAAATTGCAGTGAAGAGGCTCCTAAGGAAATCAGGACAAGGTCTAGAGAAACTTATGAATGAAGTGGTTGTGATTTCAAAGTTACAACATCGGAACCTGGTGAAGTTACTTGGATGTTGCATTCAAGGTGAAGAAAGGATGTTAGTCTATGAATATATGCCAAAGAAAAGCTTGGATGCATATCTACTTGGTAACATATCATCTCTGCTTTTAAATTCTGTTTTTTACCATTTGGGTTGGTATGATCGAAGAGAAGGCTAATGGTTTTGCTAGCTTTTCTCAGACCCATAGAAGCAAAAGATTCTTGACTGGAAGACTCGGTTAAACATAATGGAAGGAATTTGCAGAGGTCTTTTGTACCTTCACAGATATTCAAGACTAAAGATCATACACAGGGATCTAAAAGCCAGCAACATTTTGTTAGATGAGAATCTAAACCCAAAGATATCTGATTTTGGTCTTGCAAGAATATTCCAAGCAAATGAAGATGAAGCTAACACAAGAAGGGTTGTTGGAACATAGTAAGTATCCATTCCCTTAAACATTACATAATTTTTGAAATTCGGTTGTACTTAAGTTTTGTTTTTGCAGCGGCTATATGTCACCGGAATATGCAATGGAAGGTTTATTTTCAGAAAAAATCAGACGTTTTCAGCCTAGGGGTTTTATTTCTAGAGATAATAAGTGGGAGAAGAAACTCTAGTCCCCAAAGGGAAGAGATGACTATGAACCTTTTAGCTTATGTAAGTTTGCACTAGGAAAACTCAAGTTTCTGAGTTTCTTCTACAATAACTTATGGTCAACGTTTAAAACTTACCTTATAAATTTGGTTTTTGCAGGCGTGGTAGCTGTGGAACGACAGTGAGGCTGCTTCTCTAGCAGATCCCATCGTCTTTGATGAGTGTTTTAAGAAAGAGATAGGGAAATGTCTTCATATTGGACTGTTATGTGTGCCAGAAGTTGCAAATGATAGGCCAAATGTTTCAAGCGTGATTTGGATGTTAACTACCGAGAACACAAACCTCTCGGAGCCAAAACAGCCTGCGTTCATAGCAAGAAAAGGAGCTTCTGAGGCTGAATCTTCTGACCAGAGTAGTCAAAAGGTATATATCAATGATGTTAGCCTCACAGCTGTAACAGGACGATAAGCTAACAAAGTCAAGCCCAGCCTGTTCATATATATATTGTTGGGTCTAAATTATTATAAGCATTGGGCTTATAAATATTTGAGAATATGAATAAGAAATAATTTATGAAATGGATTGGATTTTGGGCTAAGTATCAAAATAGATCCATTTGAGTGTAAGTGAGTAAGTGGGATTTATTAAATGTCCTACATTGTTTAGCCGAACATTTTCGCTTTAGTATAAATACTAGAAGGTGATACAAGTGTTCAAATTGGCTAAGACTTATGGTGCATGTGAGAGAGGATGAATCAGACCACACGCGCGCACCACCACCGCCGCCAGGCCAGGCGCGGGCGCGGTGCGGGTGCGGGTGCGGGTGCGGGTGCGGGTTTCGGGCTTCGGGAATGTCTCGTGGCCCATTTTTTTTTGGGCAATTTTATTGTCTAAAAATATCCTCTTAAACATTTTCGGTTAATATGAGATTTGACTATTTATAACAAAATCAAAACCGAAAATCGCGTTAATTGCATCATGTTAATGACGAAAATCGTAACGGTCTACGTATTGATGTCATGCAATCATAACGCAAAATATTGCCATTAATTGCATGCGTTAGAACGCACTCCGAGCTCGCCTATATAAGGGACTCGTCTCATTTGGAGAATTTGCTTTTTCACGCAATTCACATCTCTCTCTAAGATCTTTCACTCTCTCGCTAAGCGTTTCTCCTTTCTTTCGGAAAACGGTACGTCTAGAGTATATCGTAGTTGTCTACGTTCATAGATTCCACACCGAGTGTAGCGTTGTGGTCTCATATCGGTTGTATCCTGGGACTCCAAAAGCTTTGTGTATCCGTTTCACTAACGGGAGCTTTATTAAGTTAAGGACAGAGATCATATCTCGCCTCCGATTCTAATCGGTTTTATTTTCTAAATCGTTTTATTATTTGAATCGCATTTTCAAATCGTTTTTACTATTTAAATCGATTTAACTTATTTTATTATACGATTTCTATTCGCATTTCTTAATTCCGATTTGTGGTCCTATCAAGCTTAACTCAATAAATCCGCTTCTACCATATAGCTAGAATCGGATTGAGATTTGCGAAATAATAAAAAACGATTTACTTCGGTTTAATTTCTTATCTAGAAACGATTATAAAATGATTTTTCGTCAGTTTTATTTCTTATCTACAAACGTAGTTTCTTTGGAAACAAGGTTTCAAACGGTTGAGTAAAACACTTTCATAAGTTTCTTTACAAACCAATATAACACATCTAAAACGGTTTCGGCGAACGCTTGTTGGCGATTTTGAGAAACGTTTGTGTTAAGAAACGGGTTCGGGTGCAAATAAATTTGCAATATTTCCGAAATGTTTTATAAGACGGTTATAAATTATTGCACTAATTAATAGTGTTTATAATTTGAAACGTTAAAAATAATAGCTGATTCGTAAATAAATTTTATTTAATGATTCAAGCATCTCACTTCTTTATTCCATGGATTGTCAACAGATGTCGACTGAGACTGGGCATGTTGCAATCAACAAGGAAAATGAAGGTGTTCAAACAACCGTTGTTCAAACAACCGCTGTGAGTGCTGGACTATTGCCGGAAAAATTTGATGGGAATGGGTTCAAAACTTGGCAACAAAAGATGTTGTTCTATTTGACCACCCTCAAGTTTGACAAGTTTCTCAAGGAGGACAAACCGGTAGCTGCTCTTGGAGCCGAAGATGTCCACACCATTGTGAGCATTGATGCATGGACGCATTCAGACTTCTTGTGCCGGGGTTGGATCTTAAGCCGCCTCGTTGACCCGTTGTATGCTATGTATAACAATGAGAAGCAATTCCCGACAGCTAAAGAGCTGTGGAATGCTTTGGAGAAGAAGTACAAGTCTGATGATGCGGGAACTCAGAAATTTGCGGTGGCAAAATTTCTAGATTTCAAGATGGTGGACTCCAAACCTATCATGGCACAAGTGGATCAACTTTAATTGCTATGCAATGAGATAGCATCCGAAGGTATGAAAATTTGTGAGCCTTTCACGGTTAATTGCTTTATTGAGAAACTTTCTCCAGGTTGGGTGGAATACAAAAATTATCTCAAGCACAAGCGAAAGGCGATGTCTCTTCAAGACTTGATCACTAGGCTTCAAATTGAAGCTAGGAATCGCCAAACAACCGGGCTCACCAATCGTGAGGAGCAAGATTCTTACCAAGCCTATCTTGCTCAAATGGCTAAGGTCAAAGGCAAGGCTAAGGTCGGGGAAAAGAATCTGAAACCTTCAGGATCCACGAACTTCAAGAAGCACAATGGGGCTGAGAAGAAGTTCACCGGAACTTGTAACTATTGTGGTAAGAAAGGCCACAAAGCTCAAGCTTGTCATAAGAAGGCAAAGGATAAAAAGTCTACTCATCAAGCTTTCTTGACCTCGGAAGATCTATGTGCGGTAATCACCGAAGATATTCCGGAAGTCAATGCGGTTGAAACCAATCCAAGGGAGTGGTTCTACGACACCGGTGCAACCACTCACATTTGTTGTGATAGAGAGTTGTTTAGCTCTTATCAAAAGAGTAATGGAGACGAAAGGGTGAAGATGGCGAACACCAAAGCATCCAAGATTTTAGGACGTGGAAAGGTTGTGCTAAAGATGACTTCGGGACATGAGATCACTCTCAACAATGTGAAACATGTTCTCGACATAAGCAAGAATCTGATCTCCGGCACACTTATGAGCAAGGCCGGATTTGGTGTTAACTTTGTATCCGATCAGCTAGTGATTAGGAAGAATGGGGTGTACTTGGGAAAGGGTTATGTTAAGGGTGGACTTGTCAAGATGAATGTAATGACGGTCTTACCAAAGATAAATGTAACCAATGTTGATTCCGTTAATGAAAATGCTCAAGTTGCTTATTTGGTCGAGTCTTTTACTATTTGGCATGAACGATTAGGACATGTGAATTATAAATCTTTGGAAAGATTGATGAATTTAAGTCTAATTCCTAAATGCAAATCGATTAAGGATAAATGTCAAGTTTGTGTACAAGCAAAACTTACAAAACGACCATCCCCTAAACGAGAAAGAACGACGGAACCTCTTGGTCTGATACACACAGATTTATGTGATTTAAAGTATCTACCAACTCGAGGAGGAAAGAAATATTTTGTGACATTTATAGATGATTGCACAAAATATTGTTGTATTTATTTATTACAAAGCAAAAACGAAGCTTTGGATAAATTTGAAGAATATAAGCTTGAAGCTGAAAATCAACTTGAGAAAACTATTAAAATAGTTCGAAGTGATCGAGGTGGAGAATATGAAGGACCGTTTGATGAATTTTGTAGAGAAAATGGAATAATACATCAAACAACCGCTCCTTATTCACCTTCATCTAACGGAGTTGCTGAAAGGAAAAATCGCACTCTTAAAGAAATGATGAATGCTATGTTGCAGGAATCTGGGATAGCTCAGAACATGTGGGGGGAAGCTTTGCTTACCTCAAATTATATCCTCAACAAAATTCCGCACAAAGTGACGGGGAAAACTCCATATGAACTATGCAAAGGCACTGTTCCTTCATACAAATACATGAAAGTGTGGGGGTGCTTAGCAAAGGTAGTTGTACCACCTCCGAAACAAGTCACGGTTGGACCGAAAACCGTTGATTGCATTTTTATCGGTTATGCACACAATAGTAGTGCTTATCGATTTTTGGTTCATAAATCAGATATTCCGGACATTCACATTAATACTGTGATGGAATCCCGGAATGCAGAATTCTTTGAGAATATCTTTCCGTTAAAAGATAGAGAATATCTAAAACGGACACGGGATCAAAGAGATGTAAGTTCCTCTCAAAATGAGGCAAGCTCTTCCGGCACTTCATTTAATGAGCCGGAAGAAGTTGAAGATGAACCTAGACGGAGCAAAAGAGCTCGAAAGGAAAAAACCTTCGGTGATGATTTCCTAATGGTTTTTCTTTTAGAAAATGAACCAAGAACTTACATAGAGGCTATGTCTACGCCAGACGCACCTTTTTGGAAGGAAGCCGTAAATAGTGAAATTGACTCCATTATGCAACATCATACATGGGAGATGGCTGATTTACCGGAAGGGTTTAAAGCCCTCGGGTGTAAATGGATTTTCAAAAAAAAATTGAAAACTGATGGCACGGTAGACAAGCACAAGGCTAGACTCGTGGTGCAAGGATTCCGACAAAAGGAAGGTCTGGATTTCTTTGACACCTATTCTCCGGTAACGAGAATCACTTCGATCAGAATGCTAATTAGCATTGCTACTTTACGAGGTCTGGAAATCCATCAGATGGATGTAAAAACTGCTTTTCTAAATGGAGATTTAGAGGAAGAAATATACATGAAACAACCTGAAAGGTTTGTTGTACCTGGACAAGAACACAAAGTCTGTAGACTTGTGAAGTCGTTGTATGGACTTAAACAAGCTCCAAAACAATGGCATGAAAAGTTTGATAATGTAATGATGTCAAACGGTTTTCGCATAAATGTATGTGATAAATGCATATATGTTAAAATTACTACAACTGGGTATATCATTCTATGTTTATACGTAGATGACATGCTTATTATTGGGAGTAATAACGATATCATCAATCAAACAAAAACTATGTTATTAGGACAGTTTGATATGAAAGATATGGGATTAGCATATGTGATTCTAGGAGTTAAAATCACTAGACACTCTGACGGAATCATTTTATCCCAAGAACATTATGCTGACAAGATACTTGATAGATTCAAACTCTACTCAAGTGGGACTGCAAAAACACCTGTTGACGCCCAACTTCATTTGACTAAAAATCAAGGTGAAGCTGTATCACAAGTGGAATATGCACGAGTTATCGGAAGTCTAATGTACTTAACAAATTGTACTCGACCCGATCTAGCGCACGCATTTAATGTGTTAAGTCGATACACAAGGAATCCAGGACACACACACTGGAAAGCTATAACTAGAGTATTGAATTACTTGCGGTTTACGAAAAGCTATGGGTTGCACTATGGTAAAGAACCAGTAGTTTTGGAAGGATATACTGATGCAAACTGGATATCTGACTCCAAGAACTCAAAATCCACAAGTGGATATGTCTTTACAATAGGTGGTGCTGCTGTGTCATGGAAATCTTCCAAACAAACTCTGCTGGCCAGATCAACCATGGAATCTGAGTTCATTGCTTTAGACAAAGCCGCAGAGGAGGCTGAGTGGCTTCGAAATTTTTTGGAAGATATCCCTATGTGGGAGAAACCGGTGTCGGCAATACGTTTGCATTGTGATAGTCAATCCGCTATCTCACGGGCACTAAATACGCAATATAATGGCAAATCTCGTCATATACGAAGACGACATAAGACCATTAGACATTTGATCTCAAGTGGTATAATCACGTTGGATTATATCAAATCAGCTGATAATTTGGCAGATCCTTTTACAAAAGGTCTGACTCGAGATCAAGTATTAAAATCATCAAGAGGAATGGGTTTACAGCCTATGAATTAAAAGATGACGTTTGATGGACACCCAACCTCAATGACTGGAGATCCCAAGAATGAGGTTCAAAGGGACAACTATATTAAACTGAGTCTGCTGCAAGCACTGTGAGATGAATGTCTCAACCCGATTCCTACGATGAGTAGAAAGTGCTAGTTTTTAAGGATAAGCGTTGAGCTTTTAATGATTTCATACTTTCATTCGTATGAAGTACAAAATAATGTTGTCAACAAAATGGCAAAGCTTATGGGAAATCACCTATGTGAGTGTGAAATGGGGCCGTTTCTAGGAGAATGAACAATAAAGGCTATATTCTCCAAGTTCACTCATGAATCCAGGCATGTTCAAGGCCAAAATGAACACAACAAGAGAACGTAGTTCTACGAGAAACCTAACTGGGTTATTCCTGTTGTCTAAGTTTACATAAAACTCTGGGTGGTTCAAGACATCATGTTCACCTCCTGGCCGAGTAAACTCGACAGATATTAACAATGATTGGTTCAAAGCAGAAAAAAGCTACCACATCAGACACAGTTAGTTTTCGCATATACTCTGGAGACTTCTTTTTTAGCTTTTTTCTATCCAAAGAGTCTTTCAAGTCATCCCTGTTTAGAGTCATTTCTATTCATGTGGGGGATTGTTGGGTCTAAATTATTATAAGCATTGGGCTTATAAATATTTGAGAATGTGAATAAGAAATAACTTATGAAATGGATTGGATTTTGGGCTAAGTATCAAAATAGATCCATTTGAGTGTAAGTGAGTAAGTGGGATTTATTAAATGTCCTACATTGTTTAGCCGAACATTTTCGCTTTAGTATAAATACTAGAAGGTGATACAAGTGTTCAAATTGGCTAAGACTTATGGTGCATGTGAGAGAGGATGAATCAGACCACACGCGCGCACCACCACCGCCGCCAGGCCAGGCGCGGGTGCGGGTGCGGGTGCGGGTGCGGGCTTCGGGCTTCGGGAATGTCTCGTGGCCCATTTCTTTTTGGGCAATTTTATTGTCTAAAAATATCCTCTTAAACATTTTCGGTTAATACGAGATTTGACTATTTATAACAAAATCAAAACCGAAAATCGCGTTAATTGCATCATGTTAATGACGAAAATCGTAACGGTCTACGTATTGATGTCATGCAATCATAACGCAGAATCTTGCCATTAATTGCATGCGTTTGAACGCACTCCGAGCTCGCCTATATAAGGGACTCGTCTCATTTGGAGAATTTGCTTTTTCACGCAATTCACATCTCTCTCTAAGATCTTTCACTCTCTCGCTAAGCGTTTCTCCTTTCTTTCGGAAAACGGTACGTCTAGAGTATATCGTAGTTGTCTACGTTCGTAGATTCCACACCGAGTGTAGCGCTGTGGTCTCATATCGGTTGTATCCTGGGACTCCAAAAGCTTTGTGTATCCGTCTCACTAACGGGAGCTTTATTGAGTTAAGGACAGAGATCATATCTCGCCTCCGATTCTAATCGGTTTTATTTTCTAAATCGTTTTATTATTTGAATCGCATTTTCAAATCGTTTTTACTATTTAAATCGATTTAACTTATTTTATTATACGATTTCTATTCGCATTTCTTAATTCCGATTTGTGGTCCTATCATATATATATATATATATATACATATGTTTTGTGAAACTCCTATGTTTATCAAAGTTTTGTTATTCTGCGTATGTTCAATGGTTAGACTACTGACTAATATTCAGAGAAGTTAATTTCAGATTCACTGAGCTCTGTTGAAACTTTACCTATCTTAGATATAATCATATACGTGGAATTAACTAACCTGAATAAAGAAACTTAATCTGAAGGCAAAGGAGAAGGACAACAACGACCATGTTCTTGAGAAGCCATTGTAGGTTTTGTCTTATGAGAAAGAAAGACTTGTTTTGTTCTTTGGGTTGCTTTGCTATATATTGAAAAAGCTGGATAATGTATTACATCAGTTTTGACTTTGTCATGGACTGCATTATATACATATCAACCTTGACTATTCCGCATACCAACAAAGCTGGTTAATGGATTAGATCAGTTTCTTTTCTTTCTATCATTTGCATGTATTTAATTATTTTCCCAAAAACTCCTTCATTATATGACTTACAGAGCTAAGGTCCTGACTCCTATAACTCATCCTGTAGTCTTCTCATGTAATTCGTAAAGAAGAAAAAGTTTTGGAAATTTTTAACGACCTTGAAGGTCGGTGAAGGTAACATCATTAACAGAAATACCAGTGTTTTCCTTGAGCCAAGCACCATTTCCGATGCTTCTCCTCCTCGCGGAAGTAAAAGCAGGAGGTTTAGGCTTCGGAAGATCGATGGCATTATTACCCAACATGATGACAACAGAGGACATGTCTACTCTGTCCGAAGCGTTTTCTTGGACACAAAGCAATCCAATGAGTATGCACTTCATCACTTCGCTCTCATCATAAGTCTTTTGGTCCATTAACTTGTCTACGATCTCTTTTGCTTCACCGTTTTCCCATAGATCCCAAATCTACAAGATGAAAAATTAGACATTTGCTTATGTTCTGTTTTGTTCCTCTATTTGTGTGGGATAAATGCAGTTTTTTCACTTACATGTCCGACTAGATTCGTTGACACCTCGTGGAAAGCACTATTTTTATTTCCGGATATGATCTCCAAAACCAATACTCCAAAGCTGTAGACGTCGGATTTAACCGAGAACTGGCCTTCCATTGCATACTCCGGTGACATATATCCACTGTGCAATGAGATTAAAATAGCTTAACCTTGAAAGATTTTGGACTGTTTTATGGTTTAAAGAAAGACTAACTCACAATGTTCCAACGACCCGACTTGTGCATCCTTCGCTTTGGTTGCCTCCAAAGATTCTAGCCATGCCGAAATCTGAAATCTTAGGGATCATTCCGCTGTCAAGAAGTATATTACTGGCCTTGAGGTCTCTGTGGATGATCCTTACTCTTGAATCTTGATGAAGATACAAGATTCCACGAGCAATCCCGCGAATTATCCCCATTCGTTTTGGCCAATCCAACTCTGCTCTCTGCTCTTCATCTAGGAGGACGATAACAAAAGAGAACTGGAATCAAATTCAAAAGTTATTGATCTTCCTGAAAAGGAGAGTTTAAATCTGTGTTGGAAATACTAAACGTACGGAATATGAAATAGTCTAGGCTCTTGTTTGGTAAATACTCGTATATCAACATCTTCTCTTCCAACTCAACGCAACATCCTAATATCCTCACGAGATTTCGATGCTGCAACTTTGATATCAGCTTAACCTCGTTCTTGAACTCTTCCATTCCTTGGCCTGAGTTTTTAGACAACCTCTTCACCGCGATCTCCACACCATTTTGTAACACGCCCTGAATAGAAACAAACGAGAAATTACTTATTGCTCATTGAGGCTTTAAGATTTCTATTTTGGAAGAGTATTGATGCAGATGGATTTTTTCTCTCTTCTTACCTTATAAACGGGTCCGAAACCACCTGCTCCAAGCTTGTTATGGGAAGAAAAGTTATTCGTGGCTGAAGCGATTGTGTTAAGTTCAAAGAGAGGTAACTCCCGGTTTCTCGCTTCGTCCTGTTCAAAGCTGAATGATTCTTCAAACTCAAGAGGGACGGGGGCGAAGATTGGTGAAGAACTTCTATACCTGTTAGACCCTGAGATTGAGCTTGTTTTCAGTAGTTAGTTGTGAGCTAAGAAAGCAACACATGAGAGCTTGTAAGATACATCACAGAGATTTACTTACTTTGTTGCTCCCTTACGTAAAAGTACATAATGACCATTAGTATCATTAAGGCTGCAATCAAAATAGTTAGAATCAGAACTACTCTCCTCTTCCCTGATAAGTCATTTCTGTTCCACCGCGCTGAAACAAGCAAGAAAATCCACATTATAGATGCTTAGAATATTTTAATTCTCTTTGTTGCACTGAAACAGAAGGATTGTTCTATATAGACCAAGAAGAACTTAAAGAATCAATATTTATAGGGAGAAACATTTATACATGTACCTAACTCTTCCCTGTCGACACGAATGTAGAAATCTTGTCCGGAGTTCAAGTATGTCCTCGCATCCAACATATCACTGTGCCATTGCAAGCATCCTATTGGTCCTTTTTTACTCTCGTGGTAAGCGCTTGCGTAAGCTACACAAGAACAGTTCCTCAAGCACCTCTGTTTGCACTCCTTTAATGTTATGTTCATATCCACACTTGCATATGATGTGTCGGGAATCTTCACGCGTTTTAACTTCACAAACCCGTCTTTCTCACTGCATATTGAAACTATGTTTCTCCTCTTACACCCGGCCGAACTGTCCCTCAAGAACCAATGCCGGGGAATCTTGGGTTCATAACCAGGTAGGCATGTGCATTCAAATGTTTTTGAGCTCGTTGGGTCGCAGTAACCGTTAGGGCCACAATGGGCGTAGTTGTCACACTCCTCTTTAGGAACTGACCAGAAATTGTTCCATCTCTTGTCTCTCGGAATCCATGTAAACCGGTGCATGGTTCCTGTCTCGTTCACCATCGTTCTTGTAGTGACTGAAGCATCCGTGACACCATAAGTGAAGGATACAGCGTCCTCATTATTCACAAACGAGTTATTGAAGATAAATCCTATTCCCATTTGAGGCACACCGCTCCATCTCTGCCCGGTCCACGACCCCATACGCCACCAAGGTTTTAGACCGTCGTACAGAATCAGCTGTGGAAACCCTCTATGTTCCATCCGCAGTGTTATGTTTCCAGAACTAGGGTCGTCAGGAGATTTCCAAGATGTCAGAAAGCGATCCAACCGGTCTTCTCGTGTGAAACCTAATCTCATAAAGGGAAGAAAAGTGTCTGTAGGATAATCAAAGCTCTCCCAGAAATTTCTCCCTGTGACAGGATCAAGGAGAACAAGATTCCCTAAATCAGAAAGTCTTGCAATTAGAGTTGGCTCCAAGATACTGTAAGAAACATTAGTCGACCAAAGAGGCTCTGTTTCACTGACTGATGCATAGATGCAGAGATTCCCTCCGCTACTAAACTTTATCAGCCCCGATGTGCCATTAACAGGATGGTCTCTATTTGCAACCCATACAATAGTCTGCTCAGAGATTTGAGCATACCAAATCCCGACATAGCGGAGCTTTGAATCCCCAAGGCTGAAGAATCCAAATGCAAATCTCTTCCTTAAAGAGAGCACAACATCACCATCACTCAAGGACTGGTTTCTCATAACTATATCAGCCGAGATACAAGATCTAAGGAGGGATAAGAAAAAGATGACGAAGACCATCTTCATCTCTGTGTTTTATTTTTGAGTAAGGTTCGAGTGAAATGTATAAATGCACTGTAGTATTTAAAGCTAAGTGGATCACACATGAATTGTAAAGTTCTTCTCTGTCTTTTGTGAACACCAATCAGTCACGCCCAGTTCCGGATATTTCTTAAAGGTTGGACTTTCGACAGACGTAAGAACTGATTTCATGTGACTTAAAGTGGGAAAGTAACTAAAACAACACCAACAATAATCATTAATTAGTGACGTACCAAAATTGGAGAGTTGTGTTGGGACTGAGATAGCCTCAACTTATTACTAATATTTATTTTGGGAACTCCTAAGATTACTTATCTACATTCCGTGAATGTTCAATGATTGGATTAATGAGCACGTATTGTATTTCAAACAAGTTTTGCTCGGTTGCTCTGCTATCTCATACAGTAACTTTACCAGATTCTGAATATTTATGTTTTTATCCAATAGATTGATCTCACATAATATATATATACACAAATATTAAACTTAATTAATTGTCAAAAAGTTTCTTTTGTAGTAGGTTAATCTCACTTACAGAGCTAACGTCCTGTAATTTCTGTGAGGCTCACATTGTTAATTGATGCTCTTGGGTCGCTGTCCCCCTGGGATTCAACTTCTGAAGTGCCCCTTCTAGGTATAAACGCTGGTTGCTTTGGCTCTGGAAGGTCTGAGTTCTCATTACTTAGCATCCAAATCACGGTTGAAACGCTTGGTCTATCATTTGCATGATCTTGTGTGCACAACAGTCCTATGTGAACGCATCTGAGTATTTCATTTTCAAAACCCTCTTCAAGGATGACCGGATCCACAAGAGCAATAACTTCCCCTTGGTTCCAGAGTTTCCATGCCTGGTAATAACAGAGATCATAAAGTTTCAAAAACTTTACTAGAAGAAAGGTCATAGTTTTATAATTAGACTTACGTAAGCTGAAAGATTCCGATTCTGATCATCATTGTAAAAGCTTCAGTTTCTTCTTCCACTCACATTCTTTAAGAGTATGACCCCTAAGCTGAATACATCGGATTTCTCTGAGAACAACCCTCCCATTGCGTATTCAGGAGCCATATAACCGCTGTGGGATTATGCTTTTGTAAGTTATTGTAATTAACAGACATTGGAATTTTTTTAGTAAAAACTGGTGTAAGAGTGACTACTTACTATGTTCCAACAACTCTTAGGCTGTTTGCTTCATCCTCATTCCCTTGGAATATCCTAGCAAGCCCAAAATCAGATATCTTGGGGTTTAAATTCTCATCTAACAAGATATTACTTGCTTTTAGATCTCTATGTATGATCTTCAGCCTTGAATCTCTGTGAAGGTACATAAGACCTCTGCAAATCCCATCAATTATGTTAAACCGCATTTTCCAGCCAAGAAGTCTTTGCCTCATCGGGTCTGGATTACACAGCAACAAGACGCACAAACAAGACTAGAATTAGGTCATGTTTCTGTGCCAACTAAGACTGTAACTGAGTTAAACCCAATTGATAAGTATACTACCAAATAGATATACGTCTAAACAGTTCTTTGGCATGAACTCATAAACCAACATCCTCTCCTCTCCTTCAATGCAGAAACCAAGCAATCTCACGAGATTCCGGTGTTGCAACTTAGAGATCACCACCACTTCATTCACAAACTCCTCGAGTCCTTGTCCAGATGTTCGCGAGAGCCTCTTCACAATGATTTCTTGCCCGTCTTGCAACTTCACCTATAAATGAAAGCAGAACCACTTAGCACTCCATTGTCACTTTGAAATATCTCCTACAAAGAACTTTCTTAAAACCTTGTACACAACACCAAATCCTCCTTGTCCGATTTTGTTTCTGATAGAAAAATTGTCAGTCGCCACTGCTAACACTTGCAACTCGTACAGTGGTAACTCTTTAAGCTTATATTGGTCAAGGATTTCTCCAACGTCATTACTACTTAAAGCTTCCTTTCTTCAATTTAGTAGCCTTGTGTTTCTGTTCTTTTCTGTTAAGTAAATGAAAAAGAGCAATGCAAAAAGTTAGTATTTTCTGTTACATAGAGAGGTGTCCCTAATATTTTGGAATGTAAGGCTAACCTCTAAGCTTAGTGATCTTCCACAGTGCTAAGACAACAGTCACCGCAACCAAAAATGCGCCTATTACATTGTCATTGTCTCGTATAATATAAAATGTCATACGCTTAGAGAGATTGCAAGAGGAAGCTGAATCTTTTACAGAGGTATGAACTATTGAAGATTTATCTTCTCTCTTAATGGAAAATTGGTGTTCTGTGTAACCTCATTCAATTACAATAAAACTTATTTTTGGCCTTGTGAAGCATTCTCTGGTGACGTCTTGTTCGCAATGTGTATGACAATTTCGTAACGAGACCGTCACGTTGAAATCCAATCTTTTGTATAATAATTCAGAACGACCTTATTTCACAGCATTCAAAGTAAAACAAAACAAATAAAAAACATTTCGTTCAGTCATTTCATCGAACACATTGTCTGTGCTTAGCCCATACGGCAATATGATTGAACAACATTCCAAAACACATTACCCCACTATTCCGACATAGAACATTAGCACAAAAAGAAAATTCAACCCAAATCCCCAAACTTGAACGGAAAAATCCAAACCCAAATCGCACTCATGCAACTAGTCTTACCACTGTCATCGTGTTCTTTCAATTTTCTTCCGTGCCAATTAAAATGTCAACATTGGTGGTTTATTCCTCTCTCATTGCTAACTGGTAATTCAATGAATCCAACCATAACACATTATTGATCCTATTACTGACCAAGTTCTACGTTGAAAAAGAAAAGTTACTTCATTTTCTTCGTCTTCTCATAAGGACAACAAAGACGACTACTTTACTGATTTACTTCTCTTAAAGGCACATCTTTCCAAGAGAAAAGGATAAGCAAAGCAAAAACTCGAATCACTAAGGTTATGTTTATAATGGTTTCAATGAGCATACGTCGTCGTTTTGTTGTTCTTCTTTTTTTTCTTCTTGCATTCACTTGCTTCTCTCTCAGATTTTGTTCTGGTGAGGACAGAATCACGTTCTCTACTCCGATTAAAGACCCAGAGACTCTTCTCAGCCAAAATGGTATTTTTAGGTTCGGTTTCTTCACTCCTATAAATTCCACTACTCGGTTACGTTATGCTGGGATTTGGTACGACAAAATTCCGAAACAAACCGTGGTGTGGGTTGCTAACAGAGACACTCCGATCAACGACACTTCCGGTGTTATCTCCATCTCTGACGATGGAAATCTCGTGGTTACCAATGGTAGAAAACGCTTTCTATGGTCGACGAATGTCTCGGTACCAGTGGCTGCAAATGCTACTTGGGTTCAGCTAATGGATACTGGGAATCTTATGTTACAAGATAACAGAAACAATGGTGAGACTCTGTGGGAGAGTTTCAAGCATCCTTATGATTCTTTCATGCCAAAAATGACACTTGGGACCAACGGTAGAACCGGAGAGAATCTAAAGCTTACTTCATGGAGAAGTCATGATGATCCTTCAACTGGGAACTACACAGCGGGTATTGCTCCTTTCACGTTTCCTGAGCTTCTGATCTGGAAGAACAATGTTCCAACGTGGCGTAGCGGACCCTGGAATGGTCAGGTTTTCATCGGTTTACCGAATGTGGATTCACTTCTGTTTCTTGATGGGTTTAACCTTGCAAATGATAATCAAGGGACGATTACAATGTCTTATGTGAATGACTCGTTTATGTATCACTTTAATTTGGATCCTGAAGGAGCTATATATCAGAAAGATTGGAGTACTTCTATGCAAGATTTGAGGATCCGTGTAAGGTTTCCGTTGACAGACTGTGATACATACGGTAAATGTGGTCAATATGCGATCTGCTATTCCGGGGAATATCCGCCTTGTAAATGCGTTAAAGGGTTTGAGCCTAGGAATAACACAGAGTGGAATGTAGGAAACTGGAGTAATGGATGTAAGAGAAGAGCTCCATTGCAATGCGAAAGACAGAATAATTCAAGTAACGGTGGTGGTGGAGAAAAAGGAGATGGGTTTTTGAAACTGCAGAAGATGAAAGTGCCAATCTCTGCTGAACATTCTGAAGCTAATGAGCAATATTGTCCTAAAGTCTGTTTAGATAACTGTTCTTGTACGGCTTATGCTTATGATCAGGGAATCGGATGCATGATTTGGAGTGTTAGCTTAGTTGATATGCAATCATTTTTGGGAAGTGGCACTGATCTTTATATTCGAGTTGCGAATTCTGAAATCAGTGAGTGAAAAAACTGTAGTAGTTCTCACTTGTCATCTTCTCCATTCAATTTAGTTCACTGACTTAACTTTTCTCACCAAATCTTATAGAAACACATAGCAATCGAGCAATTATGATTGCAGTACCTGTAATAGGTGTTGCGTTCATGGCTGCCGTATGCATTCTTTTAGCATGCTGGAAACTCAAAAAGCGTCAAGGTTAGAGTTTATTTACTCATTGATGTTTGCTTCAAATTTTTTTCTTTGTAACTAATATGCATCATTAATCATTGCCTTAGCAGCACCAGAGAAAGATATAAGTGCAGAGTTAATGTTTAAAAGAATGGAAGCACTTACAAGTGATAATGAATCTGCTTCTAACCAAGTTAAGCTCAAGGAGCTTCCACTCTTTGAGTTTCAAGTGTTAGCTACATCCACCGATAACTTCTCTCTCAGAAATAAGCTTGGACAAGGCGGGTTTGGTCCTGTTTACAAGGTGAAAACATTATACAAGAATCCTTCTGAAAGTAAATATGTGTACAAATGATCTCAGGCTAAATGACTGGTGGTATTTTCTTCAGGGAAAATTGCCAGAAGGTCAAGAAATTGCAGTGAAGAGGCTCTCAAGGAAATCCGGACAAGGACTAGAGGAACTTATGAACGAGGTGGTTGTGATTTCGAAGTTGCAACATCGGAATCTGGTGAAATTACTTGGATGTTGCATTCAAGGTGAAGAAAGGATGTTAGTCTATGAATATATGCCAAAGAAAAGCTTGGATGCATATCTATTTGGTAACTTATCACCTCCGTTTATAATTCTGTTCTTTACCATTTGGCTTGGGATGATCGAAGAGAAGGCTAATGATTGTGCTAGCTTTTCTCAGACCCAATGAAGCAAAAGATTCTTGATTGGAAGACTCGCTTCAATATAATGGAAGGAATTTGCAGAGGTCTTTTGTACCTTCACAGAGATTCAAGGCTAAAGATCATACACAGAGATCTAAAAGCCAGCAACATTTTGTTAGATGAGAATCGAAACCCGAAAATATCTGATTTTGGACTTGCAAGAATATTCCGAGAAAATGAAGATGAGCTAACACAAGAAGGGTCGTTGGAACATAGTAAGTAGCCATTCCCTAATACATAACAAAAATTGCGAAATTCGGTTGTATTAAAATTTTGTTTTTGCAGCGGCTACATGTCACCGGAATATGCAATGGAAGGTTTATTCTCGGAAAAGTCAGACGTTTTCAGCTTGGGTGTTATATTGCTAGAGATAATAAGTGGGAGAAGAAACTCTAGCTCCCAGAAGGAAGAGATGAATATGAACCTTTTAGCTTATGTAAGTTTGTATTAGGTAACTTGAGTTTCTTCTACAATAACTTGTGGTCAATCTTTGAAACTGACCTTGATTTTGGTTTTTACAGGCATGGAAGCTGTGGAATTATGGTGAGGCTGCTTCTCTAGCAGATCCAGCTGTCTTTGATGAGTGTTATAAGAAAGAGATAGAGAAATGTGTTCATATCGGACTGTTATGTGTGCAAGAAGTTGCAAACGATAGGCCGAATGTTTCAAGCGTGATTTGGATGTTAACTACCGAGAACACGAACCTCTCGGAGCCGAAACAGCCTGCGTTCATAGCAAGAAGAGGAGCTTCTGAGGCTGAATCTTCTGACCAGAGTAGTCAAAAGGTATCTATCAATGATGTTAGCCTCACAGCTGTAACAGGACGATAAGCTCACCAAGTCAATCACAGCATGCTCATATATACATATAATATGTAATATATATGTTTTGAGAAACTCCTATGTTTACCAAAGTTTGTAATTTTGCGTATGTTCAATGGTTAGACTAATGAATAAAGAAGAGAAGTTGTTTCAGATTCACTGAGCTCTGTTGGAATTTTACCTATCTTAGATATGATCAGATATATGTGGAATTAAATAACCTGGATAACGAAACTGAATCTGAAGGCAAAGCAGAAGGACAAAGACGACCCATGTTCTTGAGAAGCCATTGTAGGTTTTGTCTTATGAGAAAGATTAAACACTTGTCTTATGTTTTTGTTTGCTCTGCTATATATTGAAAAAGTCTGGATAATGAATTATATCAGTTTTGACTTTGTCATGGAGTACATTAAATACGTAACA
Organism: Lepidium didymum; assembly: GCA_963920545.1. Classification (NCBI taxonomy): domain Eukaryota; kingdom Viridiplantae; phylum Streptophyta; class Magnoliopsida; order Brassicales; family Brassicaceae; genus Lepidium; species Lepidium didymum. Next base: position 4,355,282 of record OY986992.1, read on the forward strand.
ACCTTGACTTTTTCTGCACATTATTCTAGAGATGCCAATAAATTTCTCTTTTCTGTTTTGATTTTTTAGCCATGGAGCAATTAGTTTGTTTCTTTATTTTGCAGTTAGTATTTAATTACTGCCAAAAATGTATTCATTATATGACTTACAGAGCTTACGAGTATCATCAGTTCTTCACTTGGGCCAAAGGCACCATTTTCCCTGCTTCTCCTCCCCGCGAAAGTAACAGAAGCATATTTAGGCTTGGGAAGATGGATGATATGATGACAACAGAGGACATGTCTACTCTGTACGACAATGGCATGTCTGTTTCTGCTCGTTTACGTTAAGTTGGGATTTGGTACGACAAGATTCCGATTCAAAGTGTGGTTTGGGTTGCTAACAAAGACACTCCGATCAACGACACTTCCGGTGTTATCTCTATCTCTGATGATAGAAATCTGGTGGTTACCTATGGCCGAAAACGCCTTTTATGGTCAACCAATGTCTCGGTACCAGTGGCTGCAAATGATACCTGGGTTCAGCTAATGAATACTGGGAATCTTAAGGTACAAGATAACAGAAACAATGGTGAGACTCTTGTCGGGCAAGAATGATTCTTGGGCCCAACGTTAGAACCGGAGAGAATGTAAAGCTTTCTTCTTGGAGAAGCCATGATGATCCTTCAACAGGGAACTACACCACTGGTATTGCTCCTTATACGTTTCCTGAACTTGTGATCTGGAAGAACAATGTTATTACGTGGCGTAGCGGACCCTGGAATGGTCAGGTTTTCATAGGTTTACCAAATATGGACTCACTTCTGTTTCTTGATGGGTTTAATCTTGTAAATGATAATCAGGGAACGATTTCAATGTCTTATGCGAATGATTCGTTCATGTATCACCTTACCTTGGATCCTGGCGGAACTATATAAAAGAAAGATTGGAGTACTTCTATGAGAGATTGGAGGATCAGTGTCAAGTTTCCATTGACAGACTGTGATGCATATGGTAAATGTGGTCAATACGCTAGCTGCCATACGGAGGAAAATCCGCCTTGTAAATGCGTTAAAGGGTTTGAGCCGAGGAATAACAAAGAGTGGAATAGAGGAAACTTGAGTAATGCATGTAAGAGAAGAGCTCCGTTGAAATGCGAAAGACAGAATAATGCAAGTAACGGTGGTGGTGGAGAAAAAGGAGATGGGTTTTTGAAACTGCAGAAGATGGAAGTGCCAATCTCTGCTGAACATTCTGAAGCTAATGAGCAATTTTATCCTAAAGTCTGTTTAGATAACTGTTCTTGCACAGCGTATGCTTATGACCAGGGAATCGGATGCATGATTTGGAGTTTAACTTAGTTGATATGCAATCATTTTTGGGAAGTGGCACTGAACTTTATATTCGAGTTGCGCATTCCGAAATAAGTGAGTGAAAATTCTCTAGTAAGTCTTACTTGTTTTCTTCTCGAATTACTTTACTTCACTAACTTAAGGTTTATCACCAAATTCTATAGAAACACATAGCAATCGAGCAATTATGATTGCAGCACCTGTGATAGGTGTTGTGTTTCTGGCTGCCGTATTCATTCTTTTCGCATGCCGGAAACTCAAAGAGCGTCCAGGTTGGAGTTTTGTTTACTCATTGATATTTTCTTCAGATTGATTCTTTTATCCTAATATGTTTTCTTCACTAATCATTGCCCAAGTAGCACAAGAGAATGATAGGAGTGCAGAAGAGCTAATGTTTATAAGAATGGAAGCACTTACAAGTGATAATGAGTCTTGCTACAAACCAAGTCAAGCTCAAGGAGCTTCCACTCTTTGACTTTCAAGTGTTAGCTACATCGACCGATAACTTCTCTCTCAGAAACAAGCTTGGACAAGGCGGGTTTGGTCCTGTCTACAAGGTGAAACAAGAATCCCTATTAAAAGATGTATTTGCATAAATGATCTCAGGCTAAGATTGGTAATCTTTTTCTTCAGGGGAAATTGCCAGAAGGTCAAGAAATTGCAGTGAAGAGGCTCCTAAGGAAATCAGGACAAGGTCTAGAGAAACTTATGAATGAAGTGGTTGTGATTTCAAAGTTACAACATCGGAACCTGGTGAAGTTACTTGGATGTTGCATTCAAGGTGAAGAAAGGATGTTAGTCTATGAATATATGCCAAAGAAAAGCTTGGATGCACATCTACTTGGTAACTTATCATCTCTGCTTTTAAATTCTTTTTTTTACCATTTGGGTTGGCATGATCGAAGAGAAGGCTAATGGTTTTGCTAGCTTTTCTCAGACCCATTGAAGCAAAAGATTCTTGACTGGAAGAATTGGTTAAACATAATGGAAGGAATTTGCAGAGGTCTTTTGTACCTTCACAGAGATTCAAGACTAAAGATCATACACAGGGATCTAAAAGCCAGCAACATTTTGTTAGATGAGAATCTAAACCCAAAGATATCTGATTTTGGACTTGCAAGAATATTCCAAGCAAATGAAGATGAAGCTAACACAAGAAGGGTTGTTGGAACATAGTAAGTATCCATTCCCTTAAACATTACATAATTTTTGAAATTCGGTTATACTTAAGTTTTGTTTTTGCAGCGGCTATATGTCACCGGAATATGCAATGGAAGGTTTTTTTTCAGAAAAAATCAGACATTTTCAGCCTAGGGGTTTTATTTCTAGAGATAATAAGTGGGAGAAGAAACTCTAGTTCCCAAAGGGAAGAGATGACTATGAACCTTTTAGCTTATGTAAGTTTGCACTAGGAAAACTCAAGTATCTGAGTTTCTTCTACAATAACTTATGGTCAACGTTTAAAACTTACCTTATAAATTTGGTTTTTGCAGGCGTGGTAGCTGTGGAACGACAGTGAGGCTGCTTCTCTAGCAGATCCCATCGTCTTTGATGAGTGTTTTAAGAAAGAGATAGGGAAATGTCTGCATATTGGACTGTTATGTGTGCCAGAAGTTGCAAATGATAGGCCAAATGTTTCAAGCGTGATTTGGATGTTAACTACCGAGAACACGAACCTCTCGGAGCCAAAACAGCCTGAGTTCATAGCAAGAAAAGGAGCTTCTGAGGCTGAATCTTCTGTAGTCAAAAGGTATATATCAATGATGTTAGCCTCACAACTGTAGCAGGACGATAAGCTAACAAAGTCAAGCCCAGCCTGTTCATATATATATATATATATATGTTTTGTGAAACTCCTATGTTTATCAAAGTTTTGTTATTCTGCGTATGTTCAATGGTTAGACTAATGACTAATATTCAGAGAAGTTAATTTCAGATTCACTGAGCTCTGTTGAAACTTTACCTATCTTAGATATAATCATATACGTGGAATTAACTAACCTGAATAAAGAAACTGAATCTGAAGGCAAAGGAGAAGGACAACGACGACCATGTTCTTGAGAAGCCATTGTAGGTTTTGTCTTATGAGAAAGAAAGACTTGTTTTGTTCTTTGGGTTGCTTTGCTATATATTGAAAAAAAGCTGGATAATGTATTACATCAGTTTTGACTTTGTCATGGACTGCATTATATACATATCAACCTTGACTATTCCGCATACCAACAAAGCTGGTTAATGGATTAGATCAGTTTCTTTTCTTTCTATCATTTGCATGTATTTAATTATTTTCCCAAAAACTCCTTCATTATATGACTTACAGAGCTAAGGTCCTGACTCCTATAACTCATCCTGTAGTCTTCTCATGTAATTCGTAAAGAAGAAAAAGTTTTGGAAATTTTTAACGACCTTGAAGGTCGGTGAAGGTAACATCATTAACAGAAATACCAGTGTTTTCCTTGAGCCAAGCACCATTTCCGATGCTTCTCCTCCTCGCGGAAGTAAAAGCAGGAGGTTTAGGCTTCGGAAGATCGATGGCATTATTACCCAACATGATGACAACAGAGGACATGTCTACTCTGTCCGAAGCGTTTTCTTGGACACAAAGCAATCCAATGAGTATGCACTTCATCACTTCGCTCTCATCATAAGTCTTTTGGTCCATTAACTTGTCTACGATCTCTTTTGCTTCACCGTTTTCCCATAGATCCCAAATCTACAAGATGAAAAATTAGACATTTGCTTATGTTCTGTTTTGTTCCTCTATTTGTGTGGGATAAATGCAGTTTTTTCACTTACATGTCCGACTAGATTCGTTGACACCTCGTGGAAAGCACTATTTTTATTTCCGGATATGATCTCCAAAATCAATACTCCAAAGCTGTAGACGTCGGATTTAACCGAGAACTGGCCTTCCATTGCATACTCCGGTGACATATATCCACTGCGCAATGAGATTAAAATAACTTAACCTTGAAAGATTTTGGACTGTTTTATGGTTTAAAGAAAGACTAACTCACAATGTTCCAACGACCCGACTTGTGCATCCTTCGCTTTGGTTGCCTCCAAAGATTCTAGCCATGCCGAAATCTGAAATCTTAGGGATCATTCCGCTGTCAAGAAGTATATTACTGGCCTTGAGGTCTCTGTGGATGATCCTTACTCTTGAATCTTGATGAAGATACAAGATTCCACGAGCAATCCCGCGAATTATCCCCATTCGTTTTGGCCAATCCAACTCTGCTCTCTGCTCTTCATCTAGGAGGACGATAACAAAAGAGAACTGGAATCAAATTCAAAAGTTATTGATCTTCCTGAAAAGGAGAGTTTAAATCTGTGTTGGAAATACTAAACGTACGGAATATGAAATAGTCTAGGCTCTTGTTTGGTAAATACTCGTATATCAACATCTTCTCTTCCAACTCAACGCAACATCCTAATATCCTCACGAGATTTCGATGCTGCAACTTTGATATCAGCTTAACCTCGTTCTTGAACTCTTCCATTCCTTGGCCTGAGTTTTTAGACAACCTCTTCACCGCGATCTCCACACCATTTTGTAACACGCCCTGAATAGAAACAAACGAGAAATTACTTATTGCTCATTGAGGCTTTAAGATTTCTATTTTGGAAGAGTATTGATGCAGATGGATTTTTTCTCTCTTCTTACCTTATAAACGGGTCCGAAACCACCTGCTCCAAGCTTGTTATGGGAAGAAAAGTTATTCGTGGCTGAAGCGATTGTGTTAAGTTCAAAGAGAGGTAACTCCCGGTTTCTCGCTTCGTCCTGTTCAAAGCTGAATGATTCTTCAAACTCAAGAGGGACGGGGGCGAAGATTGGTGAAGAACTTCTATACCTGTTAGACCCTGAGATTGAGCTTGTTTTCAGTAGTTAGTTGTGAGCTAAGAAAGCAACACATGAGAGCTTGTAAGATACATCACAGAGATTTACTTACTTTGTTGCTCCCTTACGTAAAAGTACATAATGACCATTAGTATCATTAAGGCTGCAATCAAAATAGTTAGAATCAGAACTACTCTCCTCTTCCCTGATAAGTCATTTCTGTTCCACCGCGCTGAAACAAGCAAGAAAATCCACATTATAGATGCTTAGAATATTTTAATTCTCTTTGTTGCACTGAAACAGAAGGATTGTTCTATATAGACCAAGAAGAACTTAAAGAATCAATATTTATAGGGAGAAACATTTATACATGTACCTAACTCTTCCCTGTCGACACGAATGTAGAAATCTTGTCCGGAGTTCAAGTATGTCCTCGCATCCAACATATCACTGTGCCATTGCAAGCATCCTATTGGTCCTTTTTTACTCTCGTGGTAAGCGCTTGCGTAAGCTACACAAGAACAGTTCCTCAAGCACCTCTGTTTGCACTCCTTTAATGTTATGTTCATATCCACACTTGCATATGATGTGTCGGGAATCTTCACGCGTTTTAACTTCACAAACCCGTCTTTCTCACTGCATATTGAAACTATGTTTCTCCTCTTACACCCGGCCGAACTGTCCCTCAAGAACCAATGCCGGGGAATCTTGGGTTCATAACCAGGTAGGCATGTGCATTCAAATGTTTTTGAGCTCGTTGGGTCGCAGTAACCGTTAGGGCCACAATGGGCGTAGTTGTCACACTCCTCTTTAGGAACTGACCAGAAATTGTTCCATCTCTTGTCTCTCGGAATCCATGTAAACCGGTGCATGGTTCCTGTCTCGTTCACCATCGTTCTTGTAGTGACTGAAGCATCCGTGACACCATAAGTGAAGGATACAGCGTCCTCATTATTCACAAACGAGTTATTGAAGATAAATCCTATTCCCATTTGAGGCACACCGCTCCATCTCTGCCCGGTCCACGACCCCATACGCCACCAAGGTTTTAGACCGTCGTACAGAATCAGCTGTGGAAACCCTCTATGTTCCATCCGCAGTGTTATGTTTCCAGAACTAGGGTCGTCAGGAGATTTCCAAGATGTCAGAAAGCGATCCAACCGGTCTTCTCGTGTGAAACCTAATCTCATAAAGGGAAGAAAAGTGTCTGTAGGATAATCAAAGCTCTCCCAGAAATTTCTCCCTGTGACAGGATCAAGGAGAACAAGATTCCCTAAATCAGAAAGTCTTGCAATTAGAGTTGGCTCCAAGATACTGTAAGAAACATTAGTCGACCAAAGAGGCTCTGTTTCACTGACTGATGCATAGATGCAGAGATTCCCTCCGCTACTAAACTTTATCAGCCCCGATGTGCCATTAACAGGATGGTCTCTATTTGCAACCCATACAATAGTCTGCTCAGAGATTTGAGCATACCAAATCCCGACATAGCGGAGCTTTGAATCCCCAAGGCTGAAGAATCCAAATGCAAATCTCTTCCTTAAAGAGAGCACAACATCACCATCACTCAAGGACTGGTTTCTCATAACTATATCAGCCGAGATACAAGATCTAAGGAGGGATAAGAAAAAGATGACGAAGACCATCTTCATCTCTGTGTTTTATTTTTGAGTAAGGTTCGAGTGAAATGTATAAATGCACTGTAGTATTTAAAGCTAAGTGGATCACACATGAATTGTAAAGTTCTTCTCTGTCTTTTGTGAACACCAATCAGTCACGCCCAGTTCCGGATATTTCTTAAAGGTTGGACTTTCGACAGACGTAAGAACTGATTTCATGTGACTTAAAGTGGGAAAGTAACTAAAACAACACCAACAATAATCATTAATTAGTGACGTACCAAAATTGGAGAGTTGTGTTGGGACTGAGATAGCCTCAACTTATTACTAATATTTATTTTGGGAACTCCTAAGATTACTTATCTACATTCCGTGAATGTTCAATGATTGGATTAATGAGCACGTATTGTATTTCAAACAAGTTTTGCTCGGTTGCTCTGCTATCTCATACAGTAACTTTACCAGATTCTGAATATTTATGTTTTTATCCAATAGATTGATCTCACATAATATATATATACACAAATATTAAACTTAATTAATTGTCAAAAAGTTTCTTTTGTAGTAGGTTAATCTCACTTACAGAGCTAACGTCCTGTAATTTCTGTGAGGCTCACATTGTTAATTGATGCTCTTGGGTCGCTGTCCCCCTGGGATTCAACTTCTGAAGTGCCCCTTCTAGGTATAAACGCTGGTTGCTTTGGCTCTGGAAGGTCTGAGTTCTCATTACTTAGCATCCAAATCACGGTTGAAACGCTTGGTCTATCATTTGCATGATCTTGTGTGCACAACAGTCCTATGTGAACGCATCTGAGTATTTCATTTTCAAAACCCTCTTCAAGGATGACCGGATCCACAAGAGCAATAACTTCCCCTTGGTTCCAGAGTTTCCATGCCTGGTAATAACAGAGATCATAAAGTTTCAAAAACTTTACTAGAAGAAAGGTCATAGTTTTATAATTAGACTTACGTAAGCTGAAAGATTCCGATTCTGATCATCATTGTAAAAGCTTCAGTTTCTTCTTCCACTCACATTCTTTAAGAGTATGACCCCTAAGCTGAATACATCGGATTTCTCTGAGAACAACCCTCCCATTGCGTATTCAGGAGCCATATAACCGCTGTGGGATTATGCTTTTGTAAGTTATTGTAATTAACAGACATTGGAATTTTTTTAGTAAAAACTGGTGTAAGAGTGACTACTTACTATGTTCCAACAACTCTTAGGCTGTTTGCTTCATCCTCATTCCCTTGGAATATCCTAGCAAGCCCAAAATCAGATATCTTGGGGTTTAAATTCTCATCTAACAAGATATTACTTGCTTTTAGATCTCTATGTATGATCTTCAGCCTTGAATCTCTGTGAAGGTACATAAGACCTCTGCAAATCCCATCAATTATGTTAAACCGCATTTTCCAGCCAAGAAGTCTTTGCCTCATCGGGTCTGGATTACACAGCAACAAGACGCACAAACAAGACTAGAATTAGGTCATGTTTCTGTGCCAACTAAGACTGTAACTGAGTTAAACCCAATTGATAAGTATACTACCAAATAGATATACGTCTAAACAGTTCTTTGGCATGAACTCATAAACCAACATCCTCTCCTCTCCTTCAATGCAGAAACCAAGCAATCTCACGAGATTCCGGTGTTGCAACTTAGAGATCACCACCACTTCATTCACAAACTCCTCGAGTCCTTGTCCAGATGTTCGCGAGAGCCTCTTCACAATGATTTCTTGCCCGTCTTGCAACTTCACCTATAAATGAAAGCAGAACCACTTAGCACTCCATTGTCACTTTGAAATATCTCCTACAAAGAACTTTCTTAAAACCTTGTACACAACACCAAATCCTCCTTGTCCGATTTTGTTTCTGATAGAAAAATTGTCAGTCGCCACTGCTAACACTTGCAACTCGTACAGTGGTAACTCTTTAAGCTTATATTGGTCAAGGATTTCTCCAACGTCATTACTACTTAAAGCTTCCTTTCTTCAATTTAGTAGCCTTGTGTTTCTGTTCTTTTCTGTTAAGTAAATGAAAAAGAGCAATGCAAAAAGTTAGTATTTTCTGTTACATAGAGAGGTGTCCCTAATATTTTGGAATGTAAGGCTAACCTCTAAGCTTAGTGATCTTCCACAGTGCTAAGACAACAGTCACCGCAACCAAAAATGCGCCTATTACATTGTCATTGTCTCGTATAATATAAAATGTCATACGCTTAGAGAGATTGCAAGAGGAAGCTGAATCTTTTACAGAGGTATGAACTATTGAAGATTTATCTTCTCTCTTAATGGAAAATTGGTGTTCTGTGTAACCTCATTCAATTACAATAAAACTTATTTTTGGCCTTGTGAAGCATTCTCTGGTGACGTCTTGTTCGCAATGTGTATGACAATTTCGTAACGAGACCGTCACGTTGAAATCCAATCTTTTGTATAATAATTCAGAACGACCTTATTTCACAGCATTCAAAGTAAAACAAAACAAATAAAAAACATTTCGTTCAGTCATTTCATCGAACACATTGTCTGTGCTTAGCCCATACGGCAATATGATTGAACAACATTCCAAAACACATTACCCCACTATTCCGACATAGAACATTAGCACAAAAAGAAAATTCAACCCAAATCCCCAAACTTGAACGGAAAAATCCAAACCCAAATCGCACTCATGCAACTAGTCTTACCACTGTCATCGTGTTCTTTCAATTTTCTTCCGTGCCAATTAAAATGTCAACATTGGTGGTTTATTCCTCTCTCATTGCTAACTGGTAATTCAATGAATCCAACCATAACACATTATTGATCCTATTACTGACCAAGTTCTACGTTGAAAAAGAAAAGTTACTTCATTTTCTTCGTCTTCTCATAAGGACAACAAAGACGACTACTTTACTGATTTACTTCTCTTAAAGGCACATCTTTCCAAGAGAAAAGGATAAGCAAAGCAAAAACTCGAATCACTAAGGTTATGTTTATAATGGTTTCAATGAGCATACGTCGTCGTTTTGTTGTTCTTCTTTTTTTTCTTCTTGCATTCACTTGCTTCTCTCTCAGATTTTGTTCTGGTGAGGACAGAATCACGTTCTCTACTCCGATTAAAGACCCAGAGACTCTTCTCAGCCAAAATGGTATTTTTAGGTTCGGTTTCTTCACTCCTATAAATTCCACTACTCGGTTACGTTATGCTGGGATTTGGTACGACAAAATTCCGAAACAAACCGTGGTGTGGGTTGCTAACAGAGACACTCCGATCAACGACACTTCCGGTGTTATCTCCATCTCTGACGATGGAAATCTCGTGGTTACCAATGGTAGAAAACGCTTTCTATGGTCGACGAATGTCTCGGTACCAGTGGCTGCAAATGCTACTTGGGTTCAGCTAATGGATACTGGGAATCTTATGTTACAAGATAACAGAAACAATGGTGAGACTCTGTGGGAGAGTTTCAAGCATCCTTATGATTCTTTCATGCCAAAAATGACACTTGGGACCAACGGTAGAACCGGAGAGAATCTAAAGCTTACTTCATGGAGAAGTCATGATGATCCTTCAACTGGGAACTACACAGCGGGTATTGCTCCTTTCACGTTTCCTGAGCTTCTGATCTGGAAGAACAATGTTCCAACGTGGCGTAGCGGACCCTGGAATGGTCAGGTTTTCATCGGTTTACCGAATGTGGATTCACTTCTGTTTCTTGATGGGTTTAACCTTGCAAATGATAATCAAGGGACGATTACAATGTCTTATGTGAATGACTCGTTTATGTATCACTTTAATTTGGATCCTGAAGGAGCTATATATCAGAAAGATTGGAGTACTTCTATGCAAGATTTGAGGATCCGTGTAAGGTTTCCGTTGACAGACTGTGATACATACGGTAAATGTGGTCAATATGCGATCTGCTATTCCGGGGAATATCCGCCTTGTAAATGCGTTAAAGGGTTTGAGCCTAGGAATAACACAGAGTGGAATGTAGGAAACTGGAGTAATGGATGTAAGAGAAGAGCTCCATTGCAATGCGAAAGACAGAATAATTCAAGTAACGGTGGTGGTGGAGAAAAAGGAGATGGGTTTTTGAAACTGCAGAAGATGAAAGTGCCAATCTCTGCTGAACATTCTGAAGCTAATGAGCAATATTGTCCTAAAGTCTGTTTAGATAACTGTTCTTGTACGGCTTATGCTTATGATCAGGGAATCGGATGCATGATTTGGAGTGTTAGCTTAGTTGATATGCAATCATTTTTGGGAAGTGGCACTGATCTTTATATTCGAGTTGCGAATTCTGAAATCAGTGAGTGAAAAAACTGTAGTAGTTCTCACTTGTCATCTTCTCCATTCAATTTAGTTCACTGACTTAACTTTTCTCACCAAATCTTATAGAAACACATAGCAATCGAGCAATTATGATTGCAGTACCTGTAATAGGTGTTGCGTTCATGGCTGCCGTATGCATTCTTTTAGCATGCTGGAAACTCAAAAAGCGTCAAGGTTAGAGTTTATTTACTCATTGATGTTTGCTTCAAATTTTTTTCTTTGTAACTAATATGCATCATTAATCATTGCCTTAGCAGCACCAGAGAAAGATATAAGTGCAGAGTTAATGTTTAAAAGAATGGAAGCACTTACAAGTGATAATGAATCTGCTTCTAACCAAGTTAAGCTCAAGGAGCTTCCACTCTTTGAGTTTCAAGTGTTAGCTACATCCACCGATAACTTCTCTCTCAGAAATAAGCTTGGACAAGGCGGGTTTGGTCCTGTTTACAAGGTGAAAACATTATACAAGAATCCTTCTGAAAGTAAATATGTGTACAAATGATCTCAGGCTAAATGACTGGTGGTATTTTCTTCAGGGAAAATTGCCAGAAGGTCAAGAAATTGCAGTGAAGAGGCTCTCAAGGAAATCCGGACAAGGACTAGAGGAACTTATGAACGAGGTGGTTGTGATTTCGAAGTTGCAACATCGGAATCTGGTGAAATTACTTGGATGTTGCATTCAAGGTGAAGAAAGGATGTTAGTCTATGAATATATGCCAAAGAAAAGCTTGGATGCATATCTATTTGGTAACTTATCACCTCCGTTTATAATTCTGTTCTTTACCATTTGGCTTGGGATGATCGAAGAGAAGGCTAATGATTGTGCTAGCTTTTCTCAGACCCAATGAAGCAAAAGATTCTTGATTGGAAGACTCGCTTCAATATAATGGAAGGAATTTGCAGAGGTCTTTTGTACCTTCACAGAGATTCAAGGCTAAAGATCATACACAGAGATCTAAAAGCCAGCAACATTTTGTTAGATGAGAATCGAAACCCGAAAATATCTGATTTTGGACTTGCAAGAATATTCCGAGAAAATGAAGATGAAGCTAACACAAGAAGGGTCGTTGGAACATAGTAAGTAGCCATTCCCTAATACATAACAAAAATTGCGAAATTCGGTTGTATTAAAATTTTGTTTTTGCAGCGGCTACATGTCACCGGAATATGCAATGGAAGGTTTATTCTCGGAAAAGTCAGACGTTTTCAGCTTGGGTGTTATATTGCTAGAGATAATAAGTGGGAGAAGAAACTCTAGCTCCCAGAAGGAAGAGATGAATATGAACCTTTTAGCTTATGTAAGTTTGTATTAGGTAACTTGAGTTTCTTCTACAATAACTTGTGGTCAATCTTTGAAACTGACCTTGATTTTGGTTTTTACAGGCATGGAAGCTGTGGAATTATGGTGAGGCTGCTTCTCTAGCAGATCCAGCTGTCTTTGATGAGTGTTATAAGAAAGAGATAGAGAAATGTGTTCATATCGGACTGTTATGTGTGCAAGAAGTTGCAAACGATAGGCCGAATGTTTCAAGCGTGATTTGGATGTTAACTACCGAGAACACGAACCTCTCGGAGCCGAAACAGCCTGCGTTCATAGCAAGAAGAGGAGCTTCTGAGGCTGAATCTTCTGACCAGAGTAGTCAAAAGGTATCTATCAATGATGTTAGCCTCACAGCTGTAACAGGACGATAAGCTCACCAAGTCAATCACAGCATGCTCATATATACATATAATATGTAATATATATGTTTTGAGAAACTCCTATGTTTACCAAAGTTTTGTAATTTTGCGTATGTTCAATGGTTAAGACTAATGAGTAAAGATGTGTGTCAGAGAAGTTGTTTCAGATTCACTGAGCTCTGTTGGAATTTTACCTATCTTAGATTGATCAGATATATGTGGAATTAACTAACCTGGATAAAGAAACTGAATCTGAAGGCAAAGCAGAAGGACAGAGACGACCCATGTTCTTGAGAAGCCATTGTAGGTTTTGTCTTATGAGAAAGACTAAACACTTGTCTTATGTTTTGGTTGGCTCTGCTATATATTGAAAAAGTCTGGATAATGAATTATATCAGTTTGTAATTTTGCGTATGTTCAATGGTTAGACTAATGAATAAAGAAGAGAAGTTGTTTCAGATTCACTGAGCTCTGTTGGAATTTTACCTATCTTAGATATGATCAGATATATGTGGAATTAAATAACCTGGATAACGAAACTGAATCTGAAGGATTTTGTTGTCGTGATATTTTTTTTAGTCATATAGAAATCTGATTAATAAAACTCAAACTCAAACAATGGTTCAATACATAAGCCCACAGACAATAGATAAATTTCCAAAATCTAAATCTTAATAAAAGGAGCCAAAAAGATTTAAACAATAGGCAAAGGCTAAAACAAGAGGACCTAAAAAAGAGTCCTCACAAAGTAACCCAACTCGTAAAAATAATGTTGTCCTGATGGGTCGAAGCCACCTCAAGAACTTGGCCAATAAGCTCACAGAGAGCCTCAACGATCTTATATGTTTTCAACGAACAAGGCTTTTGTTGATCGGTTACGTCAACGCACTTTTAGTAGATAACCGAATTTCAATATAACCGAATCAAACCGACCGGAGTAATTGAATGACAAAATCCTCAAAACCCCCAGTATCCAAAATTCCAAATTCAAAAACCCTAAAGATTTTCTGTTCTTCTCTACTCAACTCTTTTGTCACTCTCGTAGAGAAGCCATCCTCACGCACATTTATCCCTCCAAATTTCTACCTTACTACCTTTCTCGGCTGTCTTCGTCTGTATCGTTCTCCTCTGTATAGTCTGCTGAATATCTAAGTAGTTGGGTCGTCTAAGAAACGAATTACTCGTCATTTGCGCGATTGTTGTCCAGATTTTTTTAAAAGTTATCAAGCGTTTCTATCAGTTCTGAGGAAAAAATGGATCCAATTACGTCGGTGTTGGAGAAAGTAAAGGGCTTTGCGAAATCAAGCCAGGACTTAGTCTCCCGCCGTTTCTGCTTCCATGAGAATCCATCTCGCCAGAATCCGGTATATTCTTCCATCTCCTTTACCCTTTGTTTTTGGAACCGACACTTTTGTTTCAATTTCTGTAATGTCTAGAAGAATATTTATTTCCTTGGTATCACCAGAAATGCTCTCTTCACTTGGCTTTATCTAATTTGAGTTTCTGCATTGTCGTTCTGACTACAAAATTCAACTATGTTTCTGTAATGTGATTCATAAAAATTGTGATCTTTTACTTTAAGATAATCGGGTTCGTCTGGGAATTATGTTTCAGATTGATATCTTGAAGCGATTACAAAGAGAAGCATTCTCGGATTTGATGAAACTTAGAGATAGACAAGAGAAAATGGAGCGGATCATTTCCTCGTATAAATTATCCAAAGGTGGTCCGTTCCAAGAGACTAGCACCCATGTGAGGGGTGAGGTTGATATGCTTGGAGCAATATTGCTGATGGGAAACACTGACGGGGGGAGTATCAATGGACTGGATAGAGAAGGTGTGAGACCAGGATTACTTTCTAGGTTCATATTTGAAACGAGCGTAAGGGAGACAGATAGGCTTGTGGCTGAGCTCGTTGCTGGATACAATGGGGAAAGAAATCACAGTGATTTTTCAGGGAGTCAGCTGTCTTTAGCCAAAGTGTTTTACAAGGCAGAGATTAATGATTGGTTCTCTGCAGTTGCTATCCCTTTTGGCGCACATTTCAGAGACATTGATGCTGCAATAGTGTCTTCTTACAAGGTATCTACAAATGGTTGCAGATATTTTTTTACAATAGTGTCTTCTTACCAGGTATCTATTGATGCTGCAATAGTGAATTTTGCTTGCAAATCTGCATTTGAATTGATTGGATTATCGTATACACAATAGGGTAACCAACTGAGATCTCAAATCCTGAAATTGACTCCAGTTTCACATTGATTTATGTGATAGATTTGCTTGAGGTAAATCGACCTTACTCGAGCAAAATTATCATTATTGATGAAGCTACAAATACAACTACCTTCTCTTACTGACTAGGTGATCATGATTTTTTTAAAACAAATTCTTTAAACACAATAATAAAAGAAAAGAAAGTCAAGTTGATGAATTAGATGCAAAGTCATTATCATGTTGAGAGTGATGTTGTAACCTCTCATGAACATACAAAATCTCAAGACTTTTGCTGCTATCAGTCAATGCCCTTCATCTTAGAATTCATTTAACAATAACCCATGAAGACCGCCGTGGCAAAAAGGTAACTAAGCTCAAAGAATATATCTTTGGACGTTTGAGCCAATCATACAATTTGCAATTTAATAATAGGATTGTTTTCGCTCGTCTGATAAATGTGTCGTTTTGGATGATCACTGATGATATTCGATCAATCAACCAAAAGTTATGTTAATTCCGAGGTAATTAATACGAAAGTTTGAGACAAACGAGATCAATCTTTATTATTGCGAGTCCAATCTTCTAGTCCGATTCACAATTTTCGCGAAGGATCTTTAGAAAATTCAACCCATATCCCCAAACTTGAACGGCAAATCCCAAACCCAAATCGCACTCATGCAACTAGTCTTACCACTGTCATCGTGTTCTTTCAATTTTCTTCCGTGCCAATTAAAATGTCAACATTGGTGGTTTATTCCTCTCTCATTGCTAACTGGTAATTCAATGAATCCAACCATAACACATTATTGATCCTATTACTGACCAAGTTCTACGTTGAAAAAGAAAAGTTACTTCATTTTCTTCGTCTTCTCATAAGGACAACAAAGACGACTACTTTACTGATTTACTTCTCTTAAAGGCACATCTTTCCAAGAGAAAAGGATAAGCAAAGCAAAAACTCGAATCACTAAGGTTATGTTTATAATGGTTTCAATGAGCATACGTCGTCGTTTTGTTGTTCTTCTTTTTTTTCTTCTTGCATTCACTTGCTTCTCTCTCAGATTTTGTTCTGGTGAGGACAGAATCACGTTCTCTACTCCGATTAAAGACCCAGAGACTCTTCTCAGCCAAAATGGTATTTTTAGGTTCGGTTTCTTCACTCCTATAAATTCCACTACTCGGTTACGTTATGCTGGGATTTGGTACGACAAAATTCCGAAACAAACCGTGGTGTGGGTTGCTAACAGAGACACTCCGATCAACGACACTTCCGGTGTTATCTCCATCTCTGACGATGGAAATCTCGTGGTTACCAATGGTAGAAAACGCTTTCTATGGTCGACGAATGTCTCGGTACCAGTGGCTGCAAATGCTACTTGGGTTCAGCTAATGGATACTGGGAATCTTATGTTACAAGATAACAGAAACAATGGTGAGACTCTGTGGGAGAGTTTCAAGCATCCTTATGATTCTTTCATGCCAAAAATGACACTTGGGACCAACGGTAGAACCGGAGAGAATCTAAAGCTTACTTCATGGAGAAGTCATGATGATCCTTCAACTGGGAACTACACAGCGGGTATTGCTCCTTTCACGTTTCCTGAACTTCTGATCTGGAAGAACAATGTTCCAACGTGGCGTAGCGGACCCTGGAATGGTAAGGTTTTCATCGGTTTACCGAATATGGATTCACTTCTGTTTCTTGATGGGTTTAATCTTGCAAATGATAATCAAGGGACGATTACAATGTCTTATGCGAATGACTCGTTTATGTTACACACTAATTTGGATCCTGAAGGAGCTATATATCAGAAATATTGGACTACTTCTATGAAAGATTGGAGGATCGGTGTAAGGTTTCCGTTGACAGACTGTGATACATACGGTAAATGTGGTCAATATGCGATCTGCCATTCCGGGGAAAATCCGCCTTGTAAATGCGTTAAAGGGTTTGAGCCTAGGAATAACACAGAGTGGAATGTAGGAAACTGGAGTAATGGATGTAAGAGAAGAGCTCCATTGCAATGCCAAAGACAAAATAATGTAAGTAATGGTGGTGGTAGAGGAAAAGGAGATGGGTTTTTGAAAATGCAGAGGATGAAAGTGCCAATCTCTGCTGAACATTCTGAAGCTAATGAGCAAGTTTGTCCTAAAGTCTGTGTAGATAACTGTTCTTGTACGGCTTATGCTTATGATCGGGGAATCGGATGCATGATTTGGAGTGTTAGCTTAGTTGATATGCAATCATTTTTGGGAAGTGGCACTGATCTTTATATTCGAGTTGCGCATTCTGAAATCAGTGAGTGAAAAAACTGTAGTAGTTCTCACTTGTCATCTTCTCCATTCAATTTAGTTCACTGACTTAACTTTTCTCACCAAATCTTATAGAAACACATAGCAATCGAACAATTATGATTGCAGTACCTGTAATAGGTGTTGCGCTCATGGCTGCCTTATGCATTCTTTTAGCATGCTGGAAACTCAAAAAGCGTCAAGGTTAGAGTTTATTTACTCATTGATGTTTGCTTCAAATTTTTTTCTTTGTAACTAATATGCATCATTAATCATTGCCTTAGCAGCACCAGAGAAAGATACAAGTGCAGAGTTAATGTTTAAAAGAATGGAAGCGCTTACAAGTGATAATGAATCTGCTTCTATCCAAGTTAAGCTGAAGGAGCTTCCACTCTTTGAATTTCAAGTGTTAGCTACATCCACCGATAACTTCTCTCTCAGAAATAAGCTTGGACAAGGCGGGTTTGGTCCTGTTTACAAGGTGAAAACATTATACAAGAATCCTTCTGAAAGTAGATATGTGTACAAATGATCTCAGGCTAAATGACTGGTGGTATTTTCTTCAGGGAAAATTGCCAGAAGGTCAAGAAATTGCAGTGAAGAGGCTCTCAAGGAAATCCGGACAAGGACTAAAGGAACTTATGAATGAGGTGGTTGTGATTTCGAAGTTGCAACATCGGAATCTGGTGAAATTACTTGGATGTTGCATTCAAGGTGAAGAAAGGATGTTAGTCTACGAATATATGCCAAAGAAAAGCTTGGATGCATATCTATTTGGTAACTTATCACCTCTGTTTATAAATTCTGTTCTTTACCATTTGGCTTGGGATGATCGAAGAGAAGGCTAATGATTGTGCTAGCTTTTCTCAGACCCAATGAAGCAAAAGATTCTTGATTGGAAGACTTGGTTCAATATAATGGAAGGAATCTGCAGAGGTCTTTTGTACCTTCACAGAGATTCAAGACTAAAGATCATACACAGAGATCTAAAAGCCAGCAACATTTTGTTAGATGAGAATCTAGACCCGAAAATATCTGATTTTGGACTTGCAAGAATATTCCGAGAAAATGAAGATGAAGCTAACACAAGAAGGGTCGTTGGAACATAGTAAGTAGCCATTCCCTAATACATAACAAAAATTGCGAAATTCGGTTGTATTAAAATTTTGTTTTTGCAGCGGCTACATGTCACCGGAATATGCAATGGAAGGTTTATTCTCGGAAAAGTCAGACGTTTTCAGCTTGGGTGTTATATTGCTAGAGATAATAAGTGGGAGAAGAAACTCTAGCTCCCAGAAGGAAGAGATGAATATGAACCTTTTAGCTTATGTAAGTTTGTATTAGGTAACTTGAGTTTCTTCTACAATAACTTGTGGTCAATCTTTGAAACTGACCTTGATTTTGGTTTTTACAGGCATGGAAGCTGTGGAATTATGGTGAGGCTGCTTCTCTAGCAGATCCAGCTGTCTTTGATGAGTGTTATAAGAAAGAGATAGAGAAATGTGTTCATATCGGACTGTTATGTGTGCAAGAAGTTGCAAACGATAGGCCGAATGTTTCAAGCGTGATTTGGATGTTAACTACCGAGAACACGAACCTCTCGGAGCCGAAACAGCCTGCGTTCATAGCAAGAAGAGGAGCTTCTGAGGCTGAATCTTCTGACCAGAGTAGTCAAAAGGTATCTATCAATGATGTTAGCCTCACAGCTGTAACAGGACGATAAGCTCACCAAGTCAATCACAGCATGCTCATATATACATATAATATGTAATATATATGTTTTGAGAAACTCCTATGTTTACCAAAGTTTTGTAATTTTGCGTATGTTCAATGGTTAAGACTAATGAGTAAAGATGTGTGTCAGAGAAGTTGTTTCAGATTCACTGAGCTCTGTTGGAATTTTACCTATCTTAGATTGATCAGATATATGTGGAATTAACTAACCTGGATAAAGAAACTGAATCTGAAGGCAAAGCAGAAGGACAGAGACGACCCATGTTCTTGAGAAGCCATTGTAGGTTTTGTCTTATGAGAAAGACTAAACACTTGTCTTATGTTTTGGTTGGCTCTGCTATATATTGAAAAAGTCTGGATAATGAATTATATCAGTTTTGACTTTGTCATGGAATTCATTAAATACGTAACAACCTTGACTTTTTCTGCACATTATTCTAGAGATGCCAATAAATTTCTCTTTTTTTTTTCGGCCTTAAATCAATTATATTAAAAACATTTCATAGATGGTAAGAAACAAACCCCTAAGTTATAGAGTGCAGATTACACAGAGAATAAAATTTAATGGGCCAACATTCAGCCCAATACAAATAGCCTATGAAAAAGAAGGATCTAGAATCAGAGGGGACACTGAGACCACACATCTCGATCTCACACCACGTGTTGATCTGCAGAAGCAAACATCATGCAATTTCTGGTAAGCCGGCCAAGAAACCATCGCTGAGCACATCCTTTTCGAGCCCTTTCACGGCTGATGCAACCAAACTTCAGATCTGCTCCTCGGGATTGTTGAAATCGTCACTCGAAAACTCCTTCCGTGTTACAACGCCGATCTTCTCTTCCGATCCACTCCAACGCCTCAAGAATCAAACTTAGTTGTGTTGAAATTTACCCATCTGAAGTGGAAAGCTTTTGGAGAATTACGGTCTGAGATTTGAAGCCGTCAGTGAAAGCACATGGTGAAAAAGTCCCGATGATGGTGAAGCACAAGGACTTAGGAGCAATCTTCAATTCACAACGACGAGGATTGGGGGCCAAAAGCCGTAATCTTCCTCTGTGAAAGATGGATAACGCCTAAGAAAAGAAGATGAGATATCAGTAAAACATAAAAGAAACACTAAATTTCTCTCTTCTGTTTTGATTTTTTAGCCATGGAGCAATTAGTTTCTTTCTTTATTTTGCAGTTAGTATTTAGTTACTGCTAAAAATGTATTCATTATATGACTTACAGAGCTTACGAGAATCACCAGTTCTTCACTTGGGCCAAAGGCACCATTTTCCCTGCTTCTCCTCCCCGCGAAAGTAACAGAAGCATGCTTAGGCTTGGGAAGATCGATGGCATAATTACCCAATATGATGGCAACAGAGGACATGTCTACTCTGTACGACAATGGCATGTCTGTTTCTGCTCGTTTATGTTGGGATTTGGTACAACAAGATTCCGATTCAAAGTGTGGTTTGGGTAGCTAAGAAAGACACTCCGATCAACGACACTTCCGGTGTTATCTCTATCTCTGATGATAGAAATCTGGTGGTTACCGATGGCCGAAAACGCCTTTTATGGTCAACCAATGTCTCGGTACCAGTGGCTGCAAATGATACTTGGGTTCAGCTAATGAATACTGGGAATCCTAAGGTATAAGATAACAGAAACAATGGTGAGACTCTGTGGGAGAGTTTCAAGCATCCTTATGATTCTTGTCGGGCAAGAATGATTCTTGGGCCCAACGTTAGAACCGGAGAGAATGTAAAGCTTACTTCTTGGAGAAGCCATGATGATCCTTCAACAGGGAACTACACAACTGGTATTGCTCCTTATACGTTTCCTGAGCTTGTGATCTGGAAGAATAATGTTATTACGTGTCGTAGCTGACCCTGGAATGGTCAGGTTTTCATAGGTTTACCGAATATGGACTCATTTCTGTTTCTTGATGGGTTTAATCTTGTAAATGATAATCAGGGAACGATTTCAATGTCTTATGCGAATGACTCGTTCATGTATCACCTTACCTTGGATCCTGGCGGAACTATATAACAGAAAGATTGGAGTACTTGTATGAGAGATTGGTGGATCGGAGAATCGGTGTAAAGTTTTCACTGACAGACTGTGATGCATATGGTAAATGTGGTCAATACGCTAGCTGCCATACAGAGGAAAATCCGCCTTGTAAATGTGTTAAAGGGTTTGAGCCGAGGAATAACAAAGAGTGGAATATAGAGGAAACTTGAGTTATGCATGTAAGAGAAGAGCTCCGTTGAAATGCGAAAGAGAGAATAATGTAAGTAACGGTGGTGGTGGAGAAAAAGGAGATGAGTTTTTGAAACTGCAGAAGATGAAAGTGCCAATCTCTGCTGAACATTCTGAAGCTAATGAGCAATTTTGTCCTAAAGTCTGTTTAGATAACTGTTCTTGCACAGCGTACGCTTATGACCAGGGAATCGGATGCATGATTTGGAGTTTAGCTTAGTTGACATGCAATCATTTTTGAGAAGTAGCACTGATCTTTATATTCGAGTTGCGCATTCCGAAATAAGTGAGTGAAAAATCTCTAGTAAGTCTTGCCTGTTTTCTTCTCCATTCACTTAACTTCACTGACTTAAAGTTTATCACCAAATTCTATAGAAACACATAGCAATCGAGAAATTATGATTGCAGCACCTGTGATAGGTGTTGTGTTTCCGGCTGCCGTATGCATTCTTTTCGCATGCTAGAAACTCAAAGAGCGTCCAGGTTAGAGTTTTGTTTATTCATTGATATTTTCTTCAGATTGATTCTTTTATCCTAATATGTTTTCTTCTCTAATCATTGCCTAAGTAGCACAAGAGAATGATAGAAGTGCAGAAGAGCTAATGTTTATAAGAATGGAAGCACTTACAAGTGATAATGAGTCTGCTACAAACCAAGTCAAGCTCAAGGAGCTTCCACTCTTTGACTTTCAAGTGTTAGCTACATCGACCGATAACTTCGCTCTCAGAAACAAGCTTGGACAAGGCAGGTTTGGTCCTGTTTACAATGTGAAACAAGAATCCCTATTAAAAGATGTATTTGCATAAATGATCTTAGGCTAAGTGATTGGTAGTCTTTTTCTTCAGGGGAAATTGCCAGAAGGTCAAGAAATTGCAGTGAAGAGGCTCCTAAGGAAATCAGGACAAGGTCTAAAGAAACTTATGAATGAAGTGGTTGTGATTTCAAAGTTACAACATCGGAACCTGGTGAAGTTACTTGGATGTTGCATTCAAGGTGAAGAAAGGATGTTAGTCTATGAATATATTTGGATGCATATCTACTTGGTAACATATCATCTCTGCTTTTAAATTCTGTTTTTTACCATTTGGGTTGGTATGATCGAAGAGAAGGCTAATGGTTTTGCTAGCTTTTCTCAGACCCATAGAAGCAAAAGATCCTTGACTGGAAGACTCGGTTAAACATAATGAAAGGAATTTGCAGAGGTCTTTTGTACCTTCACAGAGATTCAAGACTAAAGATCATACACTGGGATCTAAAAGCCAGCAACATTTTGTTAGATGAGAATCTAAACCCAAAGATATCTGATTTTGGACTTGCAAGAATATTCCAAGCAAATGAAGATGAAGCTAACACAAGAAGGGTTGTTGGAACATAGTAAGTATCCATTCCCTTAAACATTACATAATTTTTGAAATTCGATTGTACTTAAGTTTTGTTTTTGCAGCGGCTATATGTCACCGGAATATGCGGTTTATTTTCAGAAAAGATCAGACGTTTTCAGCCTAGGGGTTTTATTTCTAGTGATAATAAGTGGGAGAAGAAATTCTAGTTCCCACAAGGAAGAGATGACTATGAACCTTTTCGCTTATGTAAGTTTGCACTAGGAAAACTCAAGTATCTGAGTTTCTTCTACAATAACTTATGGTCAACGTTTAAAACTTACCTTATAAATTTGGTTTTTGCAGGCGTGGTAGCTGTGGAACGACAGTGAGGCTGCTTCTCTAGAAGATCCCATCGTCTTTGATGAGAAGTAGTTTTTGGTTTTTAATTTCTAGTTAAAGTAACACTACAGAACCGAAAGATTTTGTCATAAAATTGATTAGTTTAAAACAGAGATGTCAAAAACTTTAGATATGAAAAAGCGAATTATAGATTCCTCATGTCTTCCATTATATTAACATATTTTAGACACATTGGCCATGAATGCAGAAGTAGTTATTGTTTTTCCTAATCCGAGTCTCAATAACACTACCAAAAAGGGGCTGAGACTTATTTAACCAAAATCTGAGGCTTCGTCGCTTTACAGAATTATTCAAGCCTCTAACATTCCAACAAAAAGTGTCGATCTTCATCATTAATTGCGAGATTTTCGAGATGAACCTTTCCCTTCGGAAACCTTTTCAAAACGCATATGCTTTTTGGAACAAACTGATTCAATTGTAAGTCCTCTACAGGGTTATCATCTTCCTCTGAGGGATCGTCAGTGAAAGAGGTTTCATCTAAGGACGTGGAGTCTGAAGATGATGGAGGTGCATGTATAACTTTCGTCTTCTTCTTAGTCTTACTCTTTTCTGTGGTCTTAGGGAGTCGAGGATCCATGTTCAAGTCAACAACCAATTCCTCTTTCCGAGACTGGAGAATGGGTGACTTTTCTTTAGAGGCTGGGAGTGGGTGCTTCGTCAGCAGTGTAAGACTTTTCCTGAGAATGAGCATGTTCCTTTCTTCTACGGGTTGGATATTTCCTATTTTTAGTTGCATCCCCTGGTTTCAGATTACCATAAGAGGCAGATTGTTGTTTCTTTCGAAAGCATTCCTCTGCTTTGTGAGTCGTGGATCCACAGGGTTCACATAAAATAGGTGTTGTTGTCACCTTTTCAAAGAGTGTCCTATCTCTTAGCAGTGAACACGTTGTGGAGGGAGCCAAGGGCTTGAGACAGAGATGAGTTTCACTACCCCTGTTTCGAACTCCACATTAATTATTTCCGGCAAAGGCTTGGTGATGTCCACTAGTGTGAACACCTTGGTAACGTCAAGGAGTTGCCTCTTTTTGAGCTTAGCACGATTGCTGCAGTAACAAATAACCTTGCTTTCCAAAACAAGCTTGGAACAGGTGGTTTTGGACTAGTTTATAAGGTATGGAAGAAGCAAACCCACATATGCCTGCATAATATGTATATATATGAAAAATCATTATCAATGCTTCTCCAAAAGAGCAATCATATGGTTCAATAAGTACTATTCAGGGTGTGTTACAAAACGGTATGGAGATAGCGGTGAAGAGGTTGTCAAGAACCTCTGGCCAAAGAATGGAAGAGTTCAAAAATGAGATCAAGTTGATATCGAAGTTGCAGCATCGAAATCTCGTGAGGATTTTAGGATGTCGTGTTGAATTGGAAGAGAAGATGTTGGTCTACGAGTACTTACCAAACAAAAGCTTAGATTACTTCATATTTAGTATGTTCAACATTTCCTCTACAAAGAGAAGCATTCTCGGATTTGATGAAACTTAGAGATAGACAAGAGAAAATGGAGGGGATCATTTCCTCGTATAAATTATCCAAAGGTGGTCCGTTCCAAGAGACTAGCACCCATGTGAGGGGTGAGGTTGATATGCTTGGAGCAATATTGCTGATGGGAAACACTGACGAGAAGAGTTTCAATGGACTCGATAGAGAAGGTGTGAGACCAGGATTACTTTCTAGGTTCATATTTGAAACGAGCGTGAGGGAGACAGATAGGCTTGTGGCTGAGCTCGTTGCTGGATACAATGGGGAAAGAAATCACAGTGATTTTTCAGGGAGTCAGCTGTCTTTAGCCAAAGTGTTTTACAAGGCAGAGATTAATGATTGGTTCTCTGCAGTTGCTATCCCTTTTGGCGCACATTTCAGAGACATTGATGCTGCAATAGTGTCTTCTTACCAGGTATCTACAAATGGTTGCAGATATTTTTTCCACATTGGTTGTGAATTTTGCTTGCAAATCTGCATTTGAATTGATTGGATTATCGTATACACAATAGGGAATTAACTGAGATCTCAAATCCTAAAATTGACTCCAGTTTCACATTGATCTATGTGATAGATTTGCTTGAGGTAAATCGACCTTACTCGGGCAAAATTATCATTATTGATGAAGCTACAAATACAACTACCTTCATCTTGCAGGGAATGAGTCTTACTGAACTCTCCGAACGTGGACCACCTCTTTTACAAGAACATAATGGTAGTGCCATAGGGTTAACACTTAGAAAGTCAAACATCACAGCTTCGCTGGTCCAATCCATGTCAAACCTTGAAGTTGAACAGGGTTTGAATGCAACGATCGTTGTTTTAGAACTTTTGGCCAAGTGACCTGCCACGTTCTCAGAACTGTAAAACTTTCTCTACTGGGATTTCACCAAATTTTGACACCATCTAACAACTTCCATCCTGCTGGTGCCATAACAGTTCCAGTAGGTTTCCTAAGGCGTTCTGTTTCTATAGAGCCTGAGTCATCAGCACCGCCTCTGGAGATGAGCAGAGGCATGAATCATGTGCCGTCCGGTTCCATTGCTTTGAAGTTAGACTCTCTAATGGACGAGTTTACAAAGATTGGGGGATGGATTGAAATTCAGAACTCAAGAGCAAAGCAAGTAAAGTGGTCATTGTCTATCACAGACAACCCAGAGGATGATGTAGGCTTCATCCTCATTCCCTTGGAATATCCTAGCAAGCCCAAAATCAGATATCTTGGGGTTTAGATTCTCACTAACAAGATATTGCTTGCTTTTAGATCTCTATGTATGATCTTCAGCCTTGAATCTCTGTGAAGGTAAATAAGACCTCTGCAAATCCCATCAATTATGTTAAACCGCGTTTTCCAGCCAAGAAGTCTTTGCCTCATCGGGTCTGGATTACACAGCAACAAGACGCACAAACAAGACTAGCATTAGGTCATGTTTCTATGCCATCTAAGACTGTAACTGAGTTCAACACAATTGATAAGTATACGACCAAATAGATATACGTCTAAACAGTTCTTTGGTATGAACTCATAAACCAACATCTTCTCCTCTCCTTCAATGCAGAAACCAAGCAATCTCACGAGATTCCGGTGTTGCAACTTAGAGATCACCACCACTTCATTCACAAACTCCTCGAGTCCTTGTCCAGATGTTCGCGAGAGCCTCTTCACAATGATTTCTTTCCCGTCTTGCAACTTCCCCTATAAATGAAAGCAGAACCACTTAGCACTCCTACAAAGAACTTTCTTAAAACCTTGTACACAACACCAAATCCTCCTTGTCCCATTTTGTTTCTGATAGAAAAATTGTCAGTCGCCACTGCTAACACTTGCAACTCGTACAGTGGTAACTCTTTAAGCTTATATTGGTCAAGGATTTCTCCAACGTCATTACTACTTAAAGCTTCCATTCTTCAATTTAGTAGCCTTGTGTTTCTGGTCTTTTCTGTTAAGTAAATGAAAGAGCAATGCAAAAAGTTAGTATTTTCTGTTACATAGAGAGGTGTCCCTAATATTTTGGAATGTAAAGCTAACCTCTAAGCTTAGTGATCTTCCACAGTGCTAAGACAACAGTCACCACAACCAAAAATGCGCCTACTACCAAAGTTACTGTGATCACAATCAATCGATTGCTCGACATTTCTGCAAAATATTTGGTGAAAATCTATTATGATCTGGTAAACTGAAGTTGGATGGAAAACTAAGTTTAATTATACACTCACTGAACTCTGAATCTGCAAGACGAATGAAAACGTTCACCCCAGCGGCAGAGTACTCTTGCATATCCATCAAGTTTTCGTGCCAAAGAAGACAGCCAATCCCTCGGTCGTAGGAGTAAGCCCTACAAGAACATTTCTTCAGAAAGCTCCCAGGACAGTCTTGTTGACTGGCTTCAGATCGTTGTGGATTGTTGGGTACTTTTATCTTTTGCATTCTTAAAAACCTGTCACCTTCTCTACTTCCATCGTTGTTGTCTTGTCTCTCGCATTGCAACGACGCCTTTCTCACGCATCCCTGAGTCCAGTTTCCATTGTTCCAATTCGCGTAACTCTGTGGCTTGAACCCTCTAATGCACACGCAAGGCGGATTCGACCCGGAATTGCAACTGGCAAATTGGCCGCATTTGGCGTATGTATTACATTTGGTCGATGGAACCCTTAAACAGATTTTCCAATTTTGCATACCCGTGTTCCAATCTCTCTGAGACACATTCCCATCCGAGTCCAAGAGAAAGTGATACTGCAATGAGTTATCAGCATAGGGCAAGTTGACTGATCCTCGGTTGTCACTGTTGAGGGTAAATTCGTAAAGATTGATACGGTAATCATTATTGGGTAACCTGATGAAGTATTGACCATTCCATGAACCACTACGCCAGATCAGAAGATCATCTTTCCAGACAACAAGCTCTGGAAATGGCAGAGGAATCAAACCTGCAGAGTAGCATCCAGGCGAAGGATCAGACGGACTTTACCAAGATCTAAGCTCTTTAGGCTCCTCCCTGTTTTCACGTCAGTACACAGTCTCATTGTTGGCAAATAAATGTTTTGAGGATTCTCAAAGCTCTCCCAAAGATTCTCATCCCCAGTGTTAGTAGTTCCTTGCAGCACAAGGTTCCCTGTATTCAGCAACCGAGGATAAATGATGTTAGCAGCCACTGGAAATGAGACATTAGTAGACCATTGAACGCGTTGCGACCATCCGTAACCACGAGATTTCCTTCCTTGGATATGGAAATGGTCTCGGAAGAGTCATTGATCGGGCTATTGCTGTTTTCTACCCATACGACGGTTTGCACTGGAACGTCATTGAACCATATCCCTACATAACGGCCAGTGGAGTTAACCGGGCTGAAGAAACCAAACCTCAAGGTACTGTGGTTCGAGACGACAGTCTCAGAGTCCTTGTACACTTTAGAAAATGTGATTACATCGGTAGGCAAACAAAACCTAAAGGAAAAGCAAGACAATGTAAGAAAAGGAATAAGAAAACAACCTATTTTCTCATGAAGTCCGAGAGAAACGTATAGCTTCAGCTATCGTGTCTATATATATATATATATTAAATAACTGACGAGCTTTATGTTATACTGTATCAGTACTGTTTAATTTCCGCAAGGAGAGTCACCACACTTGACTTTTCCGCTCAGAAATTATTGGACTGTAAAAGGTCCTTACGAGCATTTGTGAGAAAGGGACCTACAAGGAATCACAATCAGAGACCCTTTCACCTTTTGCAAAAGTGGAGTCAAAACTCAACTCGGTGGAATCGAAATTTACATTGATGGAGTCGAAGTTAGGAGCCGTCAGACAAATTACGCAACAACAACAAGCAACAGGACCTCGCAAAATCGACAAAACTGAGAAACGAGACAAGAAAAAAGTAGTGGTTCTGAAAGATCCAGACATAGCCATAAAAGAGTGAGCCTAACAAGTACTAACAACAACTAGATGAATCTTGAAACAAAAACTTGGAAGGTAAACTGTATTTAATGTTCATTATTGAGCATAAATTGGCCCATAGATACACAAGCACACACTCAGAGAACAGTCCATCTCAAGAGGTGAAAGATGTTTGCCTTACACAGCTGTCTCAGAACGTTAACTCATGTGGCCATCTCGGTTCGGTTATACATATACTAAAAGGAATGTACTATGTGAATTAGTAGAATTTGAGGAGGGTACTATAGGTATTGCCTTAAACTTAGAATCAAATAATGTTGGTGTTGTATTAATGGGTGACTGAGTTTTGAGAAACTACTAGGTTACGTATGCATCATTCTGAGTATGTTCAATGATTGGATTAAAGAACAGGAAATTTATTTTAGACAAATTTGTTCATTTTCTGCTATTACAGTTAAACACCTCTGATTCAAAAAAAAACTTTACCTACTCTTATAACCGACTATAACTTGGATCAGAATGAAGAAAACTAATCTGCATGTAGAAACTGAAGGGGAAAACGATCCATATTCTCTTATTTATGTGACCTCATACAATTACCGAAGTGATGATTGGAAGAATCTTTACAATAACCTTACCAGTCCTACAAATTATTAGATACAAATATACAACCCCTTTAATTCATTTATCAAAATTATCTTTAGTATTAGGTTTATCTCAACTTACAGAGCTAACGTCCTGTGATTTCTGTGAAGCTCACATTGTTGAGGGATGCTCTTTGGTCACTTTGCCAAGGTGATTCAGCGTCTGGAGAGCCCCTTCTAGCTATAAACTCTGGTTGCTTTGGCTCGGGAAGGTTTGAATTCTCTCCATTTAACATCCGAATCACAGTTGAAATACTTGGTCTATCATTTGCATGATCTTGTACACATAACAGTCCTATGTGCATACATCGGTGTATTTCATCCTGAAAACGCTCTTCAAGGATGACGGGATCCACCAGATTGGAATCCTCGCCATCATTCCATAATCTCCAAGCCTATTTAAAAAAGAAAAAATATATATATATAGAAGAAATCAAGTTCAAGAATGGTTTAAAACTTAACAAGCTCTTGTAGTCATGGTTTCTAATTGGACTTACATAAGCTGAAAGATTCAGATTCTGTTCATCATTGTAAAAGCTTGAGTTCCTTCTTCCACTCACAATCTCTAAGAGTATGACCCCTAAGCTGAAAACATCGGATTTCTCCGAGAATAACCCTCCCATTGCGTATTCGGGTGCCATATAACCGCTGCGGGGTTAAGCTTTTTGTCAGTTAAATAATCAAGAAACATCGAAAAAATATTGGTGAAAACTGTGTGTACAAGTTATTTAGGAAAGCTACTCACTAAGTTCCAACCACTCTTAGGGTGTTTGCTTCATCCTCATTCCCCCGGACAATCCTCGCCAGTCCAAAATCGGATATTTTTGGGTTTAGATTCTCATCTAACAAGATATTGCTGGCTTTAAGATCTCGGTGTATGATCCTCAGTCTTGAATCTCTGTGAAGATACATAAGTCCTCTGCAAACCCCATCGATTATGTTAAACCGTGTCTTCCAGTCAAGAAGTCTTTGCTTCACCGGGTCTGAGTACACAGCAAGGGGCACACAAAGAGAGCATTAACTAACAAGGAAACTATAACGGAACAGAGTTAAACCAATGATAAGCTATTACCAAATAGATAAGCATCTAAACTATTCCCTGGCATTAACTCATAGACCAGCATCCTTTCTTCTCCTTCAATGCAGAATCCAAGCAATCTCACGAGGTTCCGGTGTTGCAACTTAGAAATCACAACCACCTCATTCACAAACTCTTCGAGTCCTTGTCCAGACGTTCGAGAGAGCCTCTTCACAGCGATTTCTTGCAATCGTAATTTACCCTGCGCAAAAGAAAGTAAAACCAACCCATAACTCTTAAGATTAACTTGTAACCTCTCCTACCAATTCAGTAAAAATTCTTTACAAACCTTGTAAACGGAGCCAAAGCCTCCTTCTCCGAGCTTGTTTGTGATAGCGAAATTGTCAGTTGCTGCAGCTAGCATC
Organism: Lepidium didymum; assembly: GCA_963920545.1. Lineage (NCBI taxonomy): Eukaryota > Viridiplantae > Streptophyta > Magnoliopsida > Brassicales > Brassicaceae > Lepidium > Lepidium didymum. Next base: position 4,385,775 of record OY986992.1, read on the forward strand.
TGATACTCGAACAATGGTAGCTCCTTAAGCTTGTTTTGGTTCACAGAGATTGCTCCAGATTCATTACTATTTAAAGCTTCCATCCTCTGAAACAGTAACCTTGTGTTTCTGTTTTTTTCTATTGAATCAATAGAAAAGAAATGCAAAAAAGTGAACTTTTGTGCAATTTAAAATATATATAGAGACCTGATTATATGAAACTCTTACCTCTACGCTGTTCAATCTTTCGCAGTGCTAAAAGAACAATCACTGCAATAAAATAAGCGCATCCTACCAACGTGATTGCGATCATAAGTGATCGATTGCTCAAGGATTCTATGAAATATTTCGTGACAATTCTATGTGAGTTAGTGTACTGTAGTATTATGGAAATGGGGTAACTGACGTGCTCTGTTACTTACCGAGCTCTGAACCTGCCAGACGGATATAGAGAGGAACACCAGAGTTAAAAAACTCCTGCATATCGGTCAAATTTCCACTCCAAAGAAGACAACCCATCCCTTGATCGTAAAAGTAAGCCGTACAAGAACAGTTGTTCAGACAGCTTCCAGGGCACTCGTTTTCGCTGACTGCAGATCGTTGTGGATTGTTGGGCACTTTCATCTTTTTCAGTCTTAAGAACCCATCACCGTTTCTACTCCCATTGTTGTCCCGTTTCTCGCATTGCAACGGCACCTTTCTTACACATCCCTGAGTCCAGTTTCCTCTGTTCCACTCCGCGTAACTCTGCGGCTCAAACCCTCTAATGCACTTGCAAGGCGGATCTAATCCAGATTGGCAACTGGCGAACTGGCCGCATTTACCAAATATATCACAATTTGATGGAAATATTAAGCGGCTCCTCCATTCTTGCTTAACCTTGCTCCAATCCTTCTCGATCACGTAGCCCTCGGAGTCCAAAACAAAATGATACAGCGGGTCATTTTTAGCATATGACAGGGAGACGGATCCTCGGTTGTCATTACCAAGGGTATACGTGTAAAGATCAACACCAAAATTTAATTCTGGTAGACCGATAAAGTTTTGACCATTCCAGGGACCGCTACGCCATATCTTAAGATTATCTTTCCAGATGGCAAGCTCCGGAAATGGCAGAGGAATCACACCAGCAGAATAGCGTCCAGGTGAAGGATCAGACTGGTTCTTCCAAGATCTAAGTTTAAGGCTCTTCCCTGTTTTTGCATCAGTAGAAAGTGTCAATGTTGGCAAGAAAGCATTTTGAGGATGGTCGAAACTCTCCCACAGTATCTTATTATCCGCATTGTTTGAAGTACCTTGCAGTACGAGGTTCCCTGTATTCAAAAGTTGTGCATATGTGGCATTAGGAGCTGCTGATCGTGCGACATTCATGGACCAATGAACCTGTCCGCGACCATCCATAATCACAAGACTCCCGTCTTTGGATATCACAATCACTCCTGAAGAGTCATTGATCGGGCTGTCTCTGTTTGCTACCCAAACTACGGTCTGCACAGGAATGTTATTGAACCAAATGCCTGCGTACCGACCTGTGGAGTTAATCGGAGTGAAGAAACCAAACTTGAAAATGCTGTGGTTGGAGACAAGTGACTCCGAGTCCTTAAGCTCGCTAGAGAACGAGAGTACATCCATAGCCAAACAAAACCTTAATGAGAAGAAAGGTAGTGTAACAAGAAGAAAGAAACGACCCATATATACTCAGGAAGTCTCGTAATTTTTTTGTTTTCTGATATAAACATCGAGCTTCATGATTTCGTATTTATATCTACAAAGAACTGTAAAAATTGTTGACGTCAAGTCTATGTTAGGTAAATTCAATTTTGACCGTTAGCACTGACAAGCCTCAAACTTTGACTTGTCAGCCATGAAATTACTTTGAGTGTAAGAGAAGACATGAAATTTACTTGGATCCGTCAAAGACGTTTGTTGTAAAGCTAAATTCAACAGCAGAGATATACACGACCACTGAATTCTTTTCATTTTTTCCAACGACAAACAAAGACATTGAATCCACTCATCTCAATTTCCACAAAGTTTAAAACAAGACCATACTTACAACAAAGATCTAAACATTCCATACCCTAACCCCAAACACCAGATGATGAAGAACAGAAACCAAGGGCATAGAACGCTTTCATATTCCTTTATGTCTCCTTAGGGAGGTTAATTTCCTTCTGCAACATGGAAGCTGACACAAGATCAGTCATCACAGATAAGACATCATTGATTGATCCAAGTTGTGAAGTTTGAAATTTCTTTTGACAAACCTAAAGAGGCATGATATTTTGAAACCTATGCAAACCAAGAATTCTAGCTTACCAGCTAGCAGAATCACCATGCAGAACACTTCATAGAACGTAGAAAAACATTGAATGAAACACTGAACTCGGGTAACAAACATCACCGACAGGAAAAAATAAAAGTAGGCAAGGCTGCACGCATAGCCAACTCAGGAAAAGCCTAACAGCAAATAGAAGAATCTTTGAAAAAGTGTCACCTCATGTCCTAAGAGTGAATTACTGGCAGCCTAAAAGCAAAATTTTGGTAGATAAAAGTGTTTTTGATGTTAATGACAAAGACAAAAATAAGTACAGATACATGATCACGAACAGCAAATTTCTTTCATATCAACAGATTCGTTTGTAGGATATTGGTCATATCAGAAACATATCAATGGATACAACTAAAATAGTAAATTAAAATCTTAATCTTAGTGGATCTTCCTAGCAACCAATTATACTAGTTGAGAAAGATAACCCCAAATAAATTTCATGTTGAAAAACTTAAGACTGAAGATAGTATAAAGGTCGAATCTTGATCTGATTACTGTGTTACTATTCAATGATAACACGTTTCTATACCCTAAGCCAAGAGAAATGTAGTCCTACATAAATTGAAATGAACCTGAAATCGAAGTCAACCATGCTGCTGCTGCTTATCTGAAGCATCATGGAACTCCTCCTTGTCTCCCTCTTCCTCAGCCACTTCAGGCACTGTATGAAGTTTATCACCATCTACCAGATTTTCGACACCATTTTCGCTGGATTTCCCATCGTCTCCGTCCTTTTCATCTGGAAATCTAACAACCACCACCGGACAAGCACAATGGTGGACGGAGTAATCGCTGACGCTCCCTAACCTCCCTTTGCTGCTACGCTTCGTAGCACCAAATCCTCTACTACCCATAATCAAGGTGCTTAGCCCTAACCTCTCCACCTCCAAACACAGTCTCTCCTTCATATCGTGATCCTTCACTATGTGGATCTTGAAAGGAATATCCGCCTCGACCAAAGGCTGAGCAACGTCACTAGCCTTCTTGTTCGTGAAAATGTCAAAATCGTTCTCAAGCTTCCTCTGAGACTCCTCATTCTCCGGATCCCATTGCGGCGCCAAGTCAATGGCACCCCAATCAGCTCCGTAAAGAACACTCGTCGGCCTTACGTGGAGGAGAACGACGGCGTCACCTGATCGGAGATAGTTCTGAACTGCCCATTGGACTGCATACGCACTTTCGTCGCTCAGATCAACAGCAATCCCGATCTTACGTTGTGCTCCAGCTGTCGGTGTGCTGATTGGGAATCTTGGAGAAGACGGCTGCACGGTGACAACCGTCGGCGATTTCCGATCAGATCTCGGAGATTTTCCCGGTGAAGTCATGTTTCCGTTTTATCTCTCTCTTTCTCTTGGGTTCTCGGCGATGATGAATGCTTCTTACGAGTGGAATAAGCTAAGCGGTGGACAAAAGATACGAACAAATAAAGAAAGAAGTATTGACTCTGTACGGTACGGTGTAGAGAATAACAGCGACTCTTTCTCCTTATTTTTGTACTTATCTTTTAGATATTAGATATTGCTAAGAACCGTTGGATTGATAGGAATAACATCTAACGGCTAGAAAAGCGGTACTAAAATTCAGTTATATAGTAACGGAAGCACCAGAGAATTTGATCAAAAAATATTTTAATGAACTTTTACTGCCGATTTTTTAATAAAGTTTTGAATCTGACATAAATCTCAATTCATTGAATTGCTTACAATTTTTAAAAAATACATGAACTATCAAATTGTTTGCTGACACATATATAGTTAATTTAATCAACACATGTCACCGATTAAAAATAAATAATTAAATTAAAACAAATTTCAAAAAATCATAAAGAAAAAATCAAAGAAAATTCACAAAAAAATTAAAAAGATATAAAAAAAATTTAGAAACCTTTTTAAAATGAAAACAAACTTTAAAAAATATAAAAAATCAAAAAATCAAAGAAAATTCAAAAATAACTACAACTGAATAACTTAGAAGCTAAAATATGAAAAAATTAAAATAAACTTAAAATAAAATAAAATAAAATACCACTATAACTAATCGAAAAGTAAACTTAATTACAACCTCTTTACAAGCTCACTAATTCAAAATTCTCAACTTTAAAACTTCAATTCAAAATTCGTCATGAACCCTAGATAATATATGGTTCGTCATAAATTTTTGACGTTTTACTTCATTAACTCATTTATATAGGTACACATCATTACAATCTCACTAATTCAAAATTCAATTCTAAACCTCAATTCAATGTTCGTCATGAACCCTATATATATATACATGACAACAATTAACATATCCATCTGGATGGAATAATTGGATGGAGAAACAAACATGCCCTATGTATATATAAAATTTTGACTTTAAATTATATTGTCTCACATAATTATTTTCATATCTAGATAGATTTATTGCTCAAATGATTTAGAAATAAAATGTTAATGTGATTCTATTACTAGATTTTTTTAAATTATATCCACTTAAAACATTTTTTGTCAAAAATCATTTCGATACATCCAATCAATAATTCTCAACTCTAAACGCCAATTCAAAGTTCATCATGAACCCTAGAAATTTTCAACAAATCAAGTGTTTTTGGCATGGTAATAGGTGTACCTACATAAATGAGTTGATGAAGTAAAACGTCAAAAGTTTATGACGAAGCATATATTATCATGCCAAAAATACTTGATTTATTGAAAATTTCTAGGATTTGTGATGAATTTTGAATTAGAGTTTTAGAGTTGAGAATTTTGAATTAGTGAGATTGTAATGGGGTTGTAATTAGGTTTACTTTATGGTTAGTTATAGTGTTATTTTATGTATTTAATTTAATTTATTATATTTTAAAGTTTATTTTAATTTTTCTTAATTTTTTTAATTTTTTTGAATTTTCTATAATTTTTTAGATTTTTTAATATTTTTAGAGTTTATTTTCATTTAAAGAAAATTTTCTAAATTTTTTTTTATTTTTCTCAATTTCTTAAAATTTTTGTGAAATTTCTTTAATTTTTTTGATTTTTTTGATTTTATTTTAGTTTAATTTTTTTATTTTTAATTGGCCAACATGTGACAGTTAAATTAGCTATATACGTGTTGCCTAACGAAAAAATGACGGAGATTTTACTGTTGACTGAAAGAGCTAACAATCAATTTAAAAATATACCATAATTTGATAGTTCATGCAAGTTTTTTAAAATTGTAAGTAACGAATTGAAATTTAAGACGGATTCAAAAGTTTCTCCGACCATTTATTTTTTTTGTGAAGCGAAAAAAAGGCCACCCAGACACTCGAAGAACAACAATGATTTAGCGTATTTTACGTACGACGAGAACAAGCTAGGATATGGAACGCAGAAGGAGAGGTTAGGGAAGGACTCGATTAAACTCTTTGATGCTTGTTCTCTTGGCTTAAAGCCCTTCATCGAACCATTGTGCTGCCAGAAAGGACATGTTTTCTGCAAAGAGTGTATCTTAGAATGTCTTTTGGCACAGAAGAAAGATATCTAGAGGTATTGATATAAATTCAATTTTATTATTTCTATTTATGATCCCAAGATATTGTAGATTTGTGTTAATTCAACAAACAAACACTTTCTTAAAGAAGAAGAAACACTAACCTTGATCCATCGTTTTTGAATGATGTGGATCAGAACTTCTTAATTGATTTTATCTCCCTTAATCCTTTCTTCCTTTACAATTCCTTCGATGGACAAAGAATCGGTCAGTTATCTTCTCTTTATGTGTCGCACTCTTTATATGAGTAACCGTAAGTCTCACAATGTTTTTGTTATCATGAGAACACACAATAATAGAGGAGACACTTTCTTTTATAATGGAAGAGACATAACTCCCCTCTGTTTCTTTTAGTTAACCACTTTTTCACATCTAGATATATATACACATATATAGTTTTATATATAGTACAATTATTAATTACCATGCACACGTACATATATAATATGTATACTTAATGTATAAGAATTTATACAATATAATTAATTAGGCAAGGAATGATGGTTATCAATACATTCGATTCTAATGAGTTAATCGATACCGATCTATCATGGTATCGTCTTTTGTATTAGAATCCATAACTTTAATATAAACTCGAACTTTATAACTAAACCAAGAAACACACCGGCCACACATAACGAAAATATTCTTACAATTGAATTATGCATTTTTCTATTTCATCTTTACTTGTATGCAAGTATGAGTATGAGTTTCATCTTCCCTTGTCTGTTGTAAGGATTCTCGGAAGCTTTAGGATGCAGAGATTTTAGCAGAAGTGCTAATTTAGTAACTTTGATGTATCAATAAAAGATCATGTGTTTAACATTTGACTTTCTTTTTCAGGAGGCTTGCTGCACATAGTGCTCAAAAGAAGCAAGAGAGAGATGAAGAAGAAGAAATGCTGACTTTGCAAAAGGCAAGAGAGCTCGATGAGTTTGATCAGCAAAATCATGGGGCAATGCCACGAAACAGTGATAGATATCAAAACCAAGAAAGCATAGGTTTCCACGGTGCAAACAGTGTGAAGACAACATCGTTTGAAGAAGAAGCGCTGAGGACAATGAAAGCCTTTTGGCTTCCCTCAGCTACACTAGAAGCTTCCATCAGAACTGAAGCTCCAGATATACACACAGTATGTCCAGAGGGTAAGGAGAAGCTTAAGCTCAAGACGTCTTCATCTTCCAGTTCCTATGACAAAACCCACATTTGCCCGAGCTGTAAAGTTACTCTCACAAATACAATGTCTCTGGTGGCTCTCAGCTCGTGTGGGCACGTCTTCTGCAAGAAATGTGCTGAGAAATTTATGCCAGTCGATAAAGTCTGTCTCGGGTGTGATAAACCGTACAAGGATAAAAACTTAGTTCACTTGAAGAAAGGAGGAACAGGCTTTGCTAAACACGATGATCATCTCGAAGCCAAGGACTATAAGCATTTAGGCTATGGTTCTGGTTTAGGACTTGTTAGGCCAGTTAAGACGTAGTACATGATTTAAAGTTGATCGATCGAATCCTTTCAGGCCAATCATGTTTTTTTTGAATGTTTGAGGCCGTCTCATGTATTCATATATTTTGGTGAAGACCAAAGCATCATCTCTTGTCTCAATAAAATCTCGAGAACTCCAATTACTCCATGTAATTGCTAACGATCCAACTCTTAACCCAATAATCTCATGATATTTTCTCGTTACCAAATTAACAAAACTACTCCAAACGGACAAGACAGCATTAATGACAACAGAGCGAGTACATAAACTCATAATTGCCAATTAATAACAACCTAAGTACCTAACCATTAATTAAAATGCGAACAGATATATATTAATTCGGTGTAATTGATTCACTTATTTGCCATTACATTTGATACTAAAAAAACAATTTATTGGTTTTTTTTTTGTCAATTTTCTGGAAATTATTAAATCTAAATTTAATAAAGATATCGAATAGTTGAGAAGATTGAGATAACCATAAATATCAATCACTCGCCACTTGCGAAATATCTACGTGGCGACAGCTGTACCCGCCAAATCACTCACGCTTTACAATATAAAAACAAAAACAAAATAAAAATAAGAAAAGCATCGAAAGGCGTTCACCTAAAAAGGCAAATCCTTTGGGAGAAGAAATCAAAGAAGAAAAGCCCCAACTCTCTCTTTCATCAATGGCGGATTCGGATAAACTAGATTCTGTAGTATCCGTCGTAATCGGAGACGACAGAGAGTACAACGGAAATGACGGCGGAGCGGTGGAAGATAGGGAGAGGCTAACGGAACTTAAAGGAATTTCTGTGTTGGATTTCGATTTGCTTTGCTCGACGGTTGCGCTTCAGACTCAGGGAAAATGGAGGAAACTCGAGAGCTCGGAGGGAGAAGATGCGGCAGATGATGAATACGGCAGCGTTTTAAGGCTTTGGGAAGGCGATGTTATGGATTGCTTTGAGGATCGTCATCTCTGTATCGAATCTGCTTGGTTGGTTTATATCTCTTCTCATATCATTTTTTAATTCGAAAAGCATTTTATTATTCTCCGAGGGAAGATTTTCCAGAGAAAAATCTAGGATTTTTAGTCATTTTCCCCATTTTCTGCTTTCTTTTTTAATCTACTTAAATTATGGGGTTTACGTTCAACATTTGGTGTATAATGGGAAAAATCTGTCGTGTTGTTAGAGGAAGTAAGCTGTTTTGTAATTGCTGAAAGAATGGTTATGTAGTGGAAACAATTTGGTTTAACAGTGTTTTTATCTTGTTTCAGTTGCCCATGCTACAGATTCGGTAAGAACATGACAAGGGCTGGTTTTGGTTCTTGCTTCCTTCAGGTATAAGAAGATCCCATAATTCTCCTATTAGCATTCTTTAATTACAATTGATGTTTGACTTTTATTTGATCTCTTTGTTTAGTTCTTGAGTTGCAATCATTGAAAGGTGCTGACTTTTCTATATATTTGACTTATCCTCTTGACCAAACTTTGTATGTGTCAGGGTGCTGTACATATGATTCTTATTGCGGCTATGCTATTCAACGTTGTAGCTTTTGCGGTAACCAAGAGACACTTCTTCCTCTATCTGGCTATCTCTTTCATTCTGTTGATTGGATCCTACTTGGGTTTTTTCCGTATGCAGATCAGACGGAAGTTTAACATTAGAGTAAGCACATTTCTTCCTTTTGTTGCTTTTTCTCGAGTGTGTTGAGGAATTTATTTGTTTTATATTTTCTGCATCATGACCTTCCGATTCTCTTACTTTTTGACAGGGCGCTGATACTTTCTTGGACGACTGCGTCCACCATCTCATCTGTCCATGCTGTACATTAACTCAGGTGTGTATTATTCGCAGAATTCCCCACAAAACAAGCTGTATCTATTCTGCCCCTTTTGGTATAACTTCCTGATGATGTTATGCAGGAATCGAAGACCCTAGAGATGAATAATATTCATGATGGTATCTGGCATGGTCGAGGAGACACTCTATGCGTAGGTGGTTATCCCGAAGGAAAAGCTTTTCTCGAGCTGCTGTCACCTCCAGTCATTGTATCAACAGTGTCAGCTGAACCCTAACAACACATAACACAGTTCATATAAACTGTAACCAAGCCCTGCGCCTCCATATTTTATAGGCATCTGTTTCATCATCAACATATGGTGATTGATTTGGTTCACCACTGAAATAGATCCTTGCCAAGAGCATACTTTCATGTTTGTTTTCAAAACTGTGATATAGCAAACAAGGAAGGTCGAGGACAAAGTATTCAAGGCACTAAAAGGAGAAAGATTGAGAAACCATTTGTATGCTAAATAGTGAACCAGTGCGAGTCATGTGTATACACCAAGCTATTTGTGTGATAATAATGCATTTGATGATCATGATTCTGATGATGTTGGTTTTCATACAACCGTTGTAATGTACAACCAGAAAGGGGGAGATTCATCCTCTTATCCGGTGTAGTTTTTTAAGTATCGAGTACCGGATCATGCAAATGATGCTCGTCCAGTAATAAGCCGTGCAAATATAAATAATGGAACAGAGCAATGTATTGTGTGGCAATTTTTCCGGTTCTGTTCTGTTAAACACTTGTCATAATCAGACCAGAAAAGTCATAAGGGGGAAAAAATACACATCATGATAGATACACACTGACATGTATATATGTAAAGACTTTATTAAAAACCTCTTGACCACTCTCAAGCAGTTCTTTTTCATTGTTTTTGTTCACTGGTCTTCGGTCAGAGAACAAACAGGCGGTTTGTAGCGGAACCAACAACGTAAATACAGTTCTGTTGTTAGAATGAACCAAAATTCATAACAATAAAAAGCAAGAGAGAAAAGAATAAAAAATAAACAAAAGGAACACAAAACATGTACTTTTCTTTCTATGTTCTCTCATCTAAGATGTGTAACTTGTTGACTCCTATGACCTGAACAAACAAAATTTGAAAAAAAATATGGAACCTTTCTTTTCCTACGGCGCCATCAGACCATCCACTGTGTAAGAAAGAGACTTAGCCCAGTCGGTTTTCAGTACCATTGTTTGCAGCGTGTGCATCACATCATATCCTGGGTCGAGTTTCCGTTGCCAACCCTATAATCAAAACCGATTACAATATATCAAAAGCAAACTTAATCTCTCAAGAGTTTATAAACAGTAACTGGATCACACAACGCTATATCTACCATGCTCTAAAAGCTACAAGTGGTTCCAAAGGCAGCATTCTCAAGCTCTGATTCTATAGTAAGCTTAATTTTTCGGTTCCATGCTTTTTAGGAATCTATTTCAAAACTTTCCATCAAATTTAGCATGATCTCATATCTACCCTAAAAATTTTGAAGGTATGGATGATTTTGGCTCACCTCAAGAACTAACGTTGTCACCATCACGGTGCACACATTTCCGTCAATATTAACTCTATGGCGTCTTACTTTCTCAAGTAATTCGTGCATGCAATCTGCTGGATGTACTAAATCTCCCTCAGGGGTTCCCCAAAATTTGAATGCTTCCTCAACTTCCTGTCGGAATATAATTGTATTAGGCATCACATAAGTATAAAGTGATGCCTTCCATATATTTGACACCTCAACTGTTTTCAGAGGTATAGGTATTTCGATGAAGAGATGTTATTAGTACCTCGATGAAAGCCTCTGGATTAGGACAGTTCTGCTTTTTAGATAATTTAAGTGTTCGCTTAGCAGCAGTCCGGCCGTCCCTACATGCAACTGCCTTGAAAAATTCAAGCAAGTTTTCTCGATCATTCTTTGAGAGCTCCGCAGTCATGCCCACATCAAGAAAAACGATGTGAGGCTTCTTCGTTTTGAAAAGGCCTCCACGTGAAGCCTTTTTCCGGACAAGGATATTTCCCGGATGCATGTCAGCGTGAATGAAGTTATCAACCTGAAGTCAATTTGCTTGAGATTAAGACTACTGATACAGCGTAAGTAATAAACGATGTTAAGTTTATGAAATTACTAATACCAGGAGCATCTTCAAGAGGGCATGAGTCCCGATGTGAGCCAACCTAGTCTTAATCCATTCATGTCCATCCATGCCATCAACATAGCGTGCCACACTTTCTCCGTGCTCATATGTCTCCACCAAAACAGCAGGATGTACAAGCGGATACACAGGTTTGGGAAAAGAGACATCCTTCCATCTACGGAAGTTGTATATGAACCGACTCAAATGAGAAGCTTCCCTCGCGAGATCAACTTGAGACAACATGAAGACACCAAACTGTTGCACACTCTCGTCTAATCTTAACCATTTCAAAGCAGGAATTAAAGTCGAAATCTTTGCCACCAAATTAATTATCACAAAATCTCTCCTAATAGATTCACCAACACCCGGATGTCTAACTTTAACAGCAACCAACGAAGACTTGGACTTTTGTCCTGGATACTGAAACCTCAAAGAAGCTCTATGTACTTGGGCAATACTCCCTGATGCCACTGGCGCCTCTTCAAACTCCTCAAATATCTCAGAAAGTTTACGACCAAATGCCTTCTCGATAGTTTTCTTAGTATAGGCAAAACTATGCTCAGGGGCATTACTGTGAAGCTTTGAGAGCTGTGAGCACAAATCCTTGGGGAAGAGATCTGGTCGCGTGGCTGCCCACTGTCCCCACTTGATAAAAGCAGGACCTGCTCTTTCCAGAGTTCGATGGACCATCTCAAGCCAAAGTTTCCTAAAACGAGGCCCACATGATTCTACAACCAACCCCATCAGAATACTAGGAGTAAACAAACAAGCTATGTAAAAAGCTCTCCCAATTAAAATAAAACCCTCTATAACCGAAAACAATAAAGAAGACAAGAAAATAGGACCATTCTTGGCCCTTGTATAGAGAGAATTATCTGAATTATAGTAATCAACCGATGAATTGGGAGCTCTTTGCGCCCATGAAACTTGTCCACAAGTAAGAGCAACGATACCGGGCAGTATTAGGTGTGAGCGGGTAAGAGACAAGCTGAACGCTTGAGCAATAATACTTATACGAGGTAAGCTCCAATGATGCACAGAATACTTATGATGTAGTCTTTTCCAAGCAACTTGGGCATGATGAGTAACTACATTTCTTGCAGAGGCAGTAGAATAACTTCGCGACAGGTGCTTACTCAAAAAGCTTCCTTTAAGATCTTGAAGGGAATCTATACAATGCCCATTACTCGGAACTCTAGCAGACGAAGGGTAAAATCTGAATTGAGGCAACCGTGAGGCAGCTGAAAAGACAGTTCTAAAGCTTCCCCATTGTGTGCCTCTCTCTTTCTGGTTCGAGAAAAGAGATTGGGTGCGTTTTCCAACGATTCTAGAAACTAGAAATCTGCAATAGCAACAATTAATCAGCTTAAAGAAAGATCCGATGAAATAAAACTCCTAAAGTTCGAAACTTTACGCATAAATTCAGTAAAAAAGCTTACATTAGGAATTAAAAATCCGTCTCCAAGGAAACGGGAAACCGAGGGAACAATAATCCGATCAGAATTCATGAAAGACACAATAGATAAGAAACTGGTGAGGTTCTACGAGAATACAATCCCGCTTGATAAACAAACCTTGACATGGCGAAGAAGATGGTGAGAAAGCACGGGAAGAAAACGCGAAAACGCGACTTGTTGAGTCTGGATCTCTAAAACGTAAGGATTGAAGAGCATTTTCTCATCGACTTCAACTTGTAGGACTAATCGGCCACCGCTTTCGGCTCGGCGTTAATTGGGTTCGAAGCTTTCCTTCCCGGAAAAGACCTAAAGCCGACACAGAGAGAGACGAGAGAATAGGTCAGGTCAGTAATTTCGTTCGGAAAGAAAGAGAGGCCCAGAAAAGGAAATTAGTATCTCGTGGGCTTAAAGCTAAGAAATTAATATATAGTCGACGTGTGACATTATCTAACCAACGAATGATGTGAACACAATACATTCAGGTCGGTCTATAATCTACATAACAACTTGTCCTAACATTTAATTTTTTTTTTTTTTTTTGTTGGGTCTAATTTATCATAAGTATTGGGCTTATAGATATTTGAGAATGTGAATAAGAAATAACTTATGAAATGGATTGGATTTTGGGCTAAGTATCAAAATAGATTCATTTAAGTGTATTTAAGTAAGTGGGATTTATTAAATGTCCCACATTGATTAGCCGAACGTTTTCGCTCTAGTTTAAATAACTAAAGGTGATACAAGTGTTCAAATTGGCTAAGACTTATGGTGCATGTGTAAGGGCCTTGGGCTTTGGGCTTTGAGGCTTTGAGGCTTTGAGGCTTTGAGGCTTTGAGGCTTTGAGGCTTTGAGGCTTTTATATAAGGGACTCGTCTCATTTGAAGAATTCACACAATTCTAAACATCTCTCTCTAAGATCTTTCACTCTCTCACTAAGCGTTTCTCCAATCTTTCGGAAAATGGTACGTTCTAGAGTATAACGTAGTTATATACGTTCGTAGATTCCACAACGAGTGTGGCGTTGTGGTCTCACGTCGGTTGTATCCTGGGACTCCAAAAGCTTTGTGTATCCGTCTCACTAACGGGAGCTTTATTGAGTTAAGGACAGAGATCAAATCTCGCCTCCGATTCTAAACTATTTTCTAAATCATTTTATTGCTAAATCGTTTTATTGCTAATATCGTTTAATTGCTTATATCTTTCTTAAGTATTTTATTTACACGATTTCTTGTCGCATTTCTTAATTCCGATTTTTGGGTCTTACAAGCTTAACTCAATAAATCCGCTTCTAGCATATAGCTATAATCGGATTGAGATTTGCGAAATTATAAAACGATTTTCGTCGATTTAATTTCTTGTCTAGAAACGTAGTTTCTCTCGAAACGCGGTTTCAAACGGTTGAGTAGAACGCTTTCATAAGTGTATTTACAAACCAAAATAACACAACTAAAACGGTTTCGGCGAACGCTTGTTAGCGATTTTGAGAAACGTTTGTGTTAAGAAACGAGTTCGGGTGCAATAAATTTGCAATATTTCCGAAACGTTTTCATAAACGGTTATAAATTATTGCACTAATTAATAGTGTATATAATTTAAAAACGTCAAATTAATAGCTGATTCGTAAATAAAATTTTATTTAACGATTCAAGCATCTCACTCATTTTATTCCATGGATTGTCAACAGATGTCGACTGAGACTGGACATGTTGCAATCACCAAGGAAAATGAAGCTGTCCAAACAACCGTTGTTCAAACAACCGCTGTGAGTGCTGGACTATTGCCTGAAAAATTTGATGGGAATGGGTTCAAGACTTGGCAACAAAAGATGTTGTTCTATTTGACCACCCTCAAGTTTGACAAGTTTCTCAAAGAGGACAAGCCGGTAGCTGCTCTTGGAGCCGAAGATGTCCACACCATTGTGAGCATTGATGCATGGACGCATTCAGACTTCTTGTGTCGGGGTTGGATCTTAAGCCGCCTCGTTGACTCGTTGTATGCTGTGTACAACAATGAGAAGCAATTCCCGACAGCCAAAGAGTTGTGGAATGCTTTGGAGAAGAAGTACAAGTCTGATGATGCGGGAACTCAGAAATTTGCGGTGGCAAAATTTCTAGATTTCAAGATGGTGGACTCAAAACCTATCATGGCACAAGTGGATCAACTTCAATTGCTATGCAATGAGATAGCATCCGAAGGTATGAAGATATGTGAACCTTTTACGGTTAATTGCTTTATTGAGAAGCTTCCTCCAAGTTGGGTGGAATACAAAAACTATCTCAAGCACAAGCGAAAGGCGATGTCTCTTCAAGACTTGATCACTAGGCTTCAAATTGAAGCTAGGAATCGCCATACAACCGGCCTCACCAATCGTGAGGAGCAAGATTCTTACCAAACCTATCTTGCTCAAATGGCTAAGGTCAAAGGCAAGGCTAAGGTCGGGGAAAAGAATCTGAAACCTTCGGGATCCACGAACTTCAAGAAGCACAATGGGGCTGAGAAGAAGTTCAACGGAACTTGTAACTATTGTGGTAAGAAAGGCCACAAAGCTCAAGCTTGCCATAAGAAGGCTAAAGATAAAAAGTCTACTCATCAAGCTTTCTTGACCTCGGAAGATCTATGTGCGGTAATCACCGAAGATATTCCGGAAGTCAATGCAGTTGAGACCAATCCAAGGGAGTGGTACTATGACACCGGTGCAACCACTCACATTTGTTATGATAGAGAGTTGTTTAGCACTTATCAAAAGAGTCATGGAGACAAAAGGGTGAAGATGGCCAACACCAAAGCATCCAAGATTTTAGGACGTGGAAAGGTTGTGCTGAAGATGAATTCGGGACATGAGATCACTCTCAACAATGTGAAACATGTTCCCGACGTAAGCAAGAATCTGATTTCCGGCACTCTCATGAGCAAGGCCGGATTTGGTGTTAACTTTGTATCCGATCAACTTGTGATTCGGAAGAATGGGGTGTACTTGGAAAAGGGTTATGTTAAGGGTGGACTTGTCAAAATGAATGTAATGACGGTCTTACCAAAGAAAAATGTAACCAATGTTGATTCCATTAATGAAAATGCTCAAGTTGCTTATTTGGTCGAGTCTTTTAATATTTGGCATGAACGATTAGGACATGTGAATTATAAATCTTTGGAAAGATTGATGAATTTGAGTCTAATACCTAAATGCAAATCGATTAAAGATAAATGTCAAGTTTGTGTACAAGCAAAACTTACAAAACGACCATCCCCTAAACAAGAAAGAACGACGGAACCTCTTGGTCTGATACACACAGATTTATGTGATTTAAAGTATCTACCAACTCGAGGAGGAAAGAAGTATTTTGTGACATTTATAGATGATTGCACAAAATATTGTCGTGTTTATTTATTACAAAGCAAAAACGAAGCTTTGGATAAATTTAAAGAATATAAGCTTGAAACTGAAAATCAACTTCAGAAAACTATTAAAATAGTTCGAAGTGATCGCGGTGGAGAATATGAAGGACCGTTTGATGCATTTTGTAGAGAAAATGGAATAATACATCAAACGACCGCTCCTTATTCACCTTCATCTAACGGAGTTGCTGAAAGGAAAAATCGCACTCTTAAAGAAATGATGAATGCTATGTTGCAGGAATCTGGGATAGCTCAGAACATGTGGGGGGAAGCTTTGCTTACCTCAAATTATATCCTCAACAAAATTCCGCACAAAGTGACGGGGAAAACTCCATATGAATTATGGAAAGGCACTGTTCCTTCGTACAAATACATGAAAGTGTGGGGGTGCTTAGCAAAGGTAGTTGTACCACCGCCGAAACAAGTCACGGTTGGACCAAAAACCGTTGATTGTGTTTTTATCGGTTATGCACACAATAGTAGTGCTTATCGATTTTTGGTTATTAAATCAGACATTCCGGATATTCACATAAATACTGTGATGGAATCTCGGAATGCAGAATTCTTTGAGAATATTTTTCCGTCAAAAGATAGAGAATATCTAAAACGGACACGTGATCAAAGAGATGTAAGTTCCCCTCAAAATAAGGCAAGCTCTAACGGTACTTCATTTAATGAGCCGGAAGAAGCTGAAGATGAACCTAGACGGAGCAAAAGAGCTCGAAAGGAAAAAACCTTCGGTGATGATTTCCTAATGGTTTTTCTTTTAGAAAATGAACCAAGAACTTACATAGAGGCTATGTCTACGCCAGACGCACCTTTTTGGAAGGAAGCCGTAAATAGTGAAATTGACTCCATTATGCAACATCATACATGGGAGATGGCTGATTTACCGGAAGGGTTTAAAGCCCTCGGGTGTAAATGGATTTTCAAAACAAAATTGAAAACTGATGGCACGGTAGACAAGCACAAGGCTAGGCTCGTGGTGCAAGGATTCCGACAAAAGGAAGGTCTGGATTTCTTTGACACCTATTCTCCGGTAACGAGAATCACTTCGATCAGAATGCTAATTAGCATTGCTGCTTTACAAGGTCTGGAAATCCATCAGATGGATGTAAAAACTACTTTTCTAAATGGAGATTTAGAGGAAGAAATATACATGAAACAACCTGAAGGGTTTGTTGTACCTGGACAAGAACACAAAGTCTGTAGACTTGTGAAGTCGTTGTATGGACTTAAACAAGCTCCAAAACAATGGCATGAAAAGTTTGATAATGTAATGATGTCAAACGGTTTTCGCATAAATGAATGTGATAAATGCATATATGTTAAAATTACTACAACTGGGTATATCATTTTATGTTTATACGTAGATGACATGCTTATTATTGGGAGTAATAACGATATCATCAATCAAACAAAAACTATGTTATCAGGACAGTTTGATATGAAAGATATGGGATTAGCAGATGTAATTCTAGGAGTTAAAATCACTAGACACTCTGACGGAATCATTTTATCCCAAGAACATTATGCTGACAAGATACTTGATAGATTCAAACTCTACTCAAGTGGGACTGCAAAAACACCTGTTGACGCCCAACTTCATTTGACTAAAAATCAAGGTGAAGCTGTATCACAAGTGGAATATGCACGAGTTATCGGAAGTCTAATGTACTTAACAAATTGTACTCGACCCGATCTAGCGCACGCAGTTAATGTGTTAAGTCGATACACAAGTAATCCATGACACACACACTGGAAAGCAATAACTAGAGTATTGAATTACTTGCGGTTTACGAAAAGCTATGGGTTACACTATGGTAAAGAACCAGCAGTTTTGGAAGGATATACAGATGCAAACTGGATATCTGACTCCAAGAACTCAAAATCCACAAGTGGATATGTCTTTACAATAGGTGGTGCTGCTGTGTCATGGAAATCTTCCAAACAAACTCTGCTAGCCAGATCAACCATGGAATCTGAGTTCATTGCTTTAGACAAAGCCGCAGAGGAGGCTGAGTGGCTTCGAAATTTTTTGGAAGATATCCCTATGTGGGAGAAACCGGTGCCGGCAATACGTTTGCATTGTGATAGTCAATCCGCTATCTCACGGGCACTGAATACGCAATATAATGGCAAATCTCGTCATATACGAAGACGACATAAGACCATTAGACATTTGATCTCAAGTGGTATAATCACGTTGGATTATATCAAATCAGCTGATAATTTGGCAGATCCTTTTACAAAAGGTCTGACTCGAGATCAAGTATTAAAATCATCACGAGGAATGGGTTTACAGCCTATGAATTTAAAGATGACGTTTGATGGACACCCAACCTCAATGACTGGAGATCCCAAGAATGAGGTTCAAAGGGACAACTATATTAAACTGAGTCTGCTGAAAGCACTGTGAGATGAATGTCTCAACCCGATTCCTACGATGAGTAGAAAGTGCTAGTTTTTAAGGATAAGCGTTGAGCTTTTAATGATTTCATACTTTCATTCTTATGAAGTACAAAATAATGATGTTAACAAAATGGCAAAGCTTATGGGAAATCACCTATGTGAGTGTGAAATGGGGCCGTTTCTAGGAGAATGAACGATAAAGGCTATATTCTCCAAGTTCACTCATGAATCCGGGCATGTTCAAGGCCACAATGAACACAACAAGAGAACGTAGTTCTACGAGAAACCTAACTGGGTTATTCCTGTTGTCTAAGTTTACATAAAACTCCGGGTGGTTCAAGACATCATGTTCACCTCCTGGCCGAGTAAACTCGACAGATATTAACAATGATTGGTTCAAAGCTGAAAAATGCTACCACATCAGACACAGTTAGTTTTCGCATATACTCTAGAGACTTCTTTTTTAGCTTTTTCTATCCAAAGAGTCTTTCAAGTCATCCCTGTTTAGAGTCATTTCTATTCATGTGGGGGATTGTTGGGTCTAATTTATCATAAGTATTGGGCTTATAGATATTTGAGAATGTGAATAAGAAATAACTTATGAAATGGATTGGATTTTGGGCTAAGTATCAAAATAGATTCATTTAAGTGTATTTAAGTAAGTGGGATTTATTAAATGTCCCACATTGATTAGCCGAACGTTTTCGCTCTAGTTTAAATAACTAAAGGTGATACAAGTGTTCAAATTGGCTAAGACTTATGGTGCATGTGTAAGAGGATGAATCGGACCACACACGCGCACCACCACCACCGCCGCCAGACCAGGCGCAGGCGCGGGTGCGGGCGTGGGCCTTGGGCCTTGGGCTTTGGGCTTTGGGCTTTGGGCTTTGAGGCTTTGAGGAATGTCTCGTGGTCGAGTGGCCCGTTCATTTTGGCCCATCTCTTATTTTCGGTCAAAGACAAGATTTGGTCTTAATGACAAAATCAAAACCGAATATCGAGTTTAATTGCAGTCGGTTAATGACGAAATCTCGTATTAATGTCATGCAATCAAAACGCAGAATCTTACCATTAATTGCACGCGGTTTGCATTCACTCCGAGCTCGCCTATATAAGGGACTCGTCTCATTTGAAGAATTCACACAATTCTAAACATCTCTCTCTAAGATCCTTCACTCTCTCACTAAGCGTTTCTCCAATCTTTCGGAAAACGGTACGTTCTAGAGTATAACGTAGTTATATACGTTCGTAGATTCCACAACGAGTGTGGCGTTGTGGTCTCACGTCGGTTGTATCCTGGGACTCCAAAAGCTTTGTGTATCCGTCTCACTAACGGGAGCTTTATTGAGTTAAGGACAGAGATCAAATCTCGCCTCCGATTCTAAACTATTTTCTAAATTATTTTATTGCTAAATCGTTTTATTGCTAATATCGTTTAATTGCTTATATCTTTCTTAAGTATTTTATTTACACGATTTCTTGTCGCATTTCTTAATTCCTATTTTTGTGTCCTACAAGCTTAACTCAATAAATCTGCTTCTAGCATATAGCTATAATCGGATTGAGATTTGCGAAATTATAAAACGATTTTCGTCGATTTAATTTCTTGTCTAGAAACGTAGTTTCTCTCGAAACGCGGTTTCAAACGGTTGAGTAGAACGCTTTCATAAGTGTATTTACAAACCAAAATAACACAACTAAAACGGTTTCGGCGAACGCTTGTTAGCGATTTTGAGAAACGTTTGTGTTAAGAAACGAGTTCGGGTGCAATAAATTTGCAATATTTCCGAAACGTTTTCATAAACGGTTATAAATTATTGCACTAATTAATAGTGTATATAATTTAAAAACGTCAAATTAATAGCTGATTCGTAAATAAAATTTTATTTAACGATTCAAGCATCTCACTCATTTTATTCCATGGATTGTCAACAGATGTCGACTGAGACTGGACATGTTGCAATCACCAAGGAAAATGAAGCTGTCCAAACAACCGTTGTTCAAACAACCGCTGTGAGTGCTGGACTATTGCCTGAAAAATTTGATGGGAATGGGTTCAAGACTTGGCAACAAAAGATGTTGTTCTATTTGACCACCCTCAAGTTTGACAAGTTTCTCAAAGAGGACAAGCCGGTAGCTGCTCTTGGAGCCGAAGATGTCCACACCATTGTGAGCATTGATGCATGGACGCATTCAGACTTCTTGTGTCGGGATTGGATCTTAAGCCGCCTCGTTGACTCGTTGTATGCTGTGTACAACAATGAGAAGCAATTCCCGACAGCCAAAGAGTTGTGGAATGCTTTGGAGAAGAAGTACAAGTCTGATGATGCGGGAACTCAGAAATTTACGGTGGCAAAATTTCTAGATTTCAAGATGGTGGACTCAAAACCTATCATGGCACAAGTGGATCAACTTCAATTGCTATGCAATGAGATAGCATCCGAAGGTATGAAGATATGTGAACCTTTTACGGTTAATTGCTTTATTGAGAAGCTTCCTCCAAGTTGGGTGGAATACAAAAACTATCTCAAGCACAAGCGAAAGGCGATGTCTCTTCAAGACTTGATCACTAGGCTTCAAATTGAAGCTAGGAATCGCCATACAACCGGCCTCACCAATCGTGAGGAGCAAGATTCTTACCAAGCCTATCTTGCTCAAATGGCTAAGGTCAAAGGCAAGGCTAAGGTCAGGGAAAAGAATCTGAAACCTTCGGGATCCACGAACTTCAAGAAGCACAATGGGGCTGAGAAGAAGTTCAACGGAACTTGTAACTATTGTGGTAAGAAAGGCCACAAAGCTCAAGCTTGCCATAAGAAGGCTAAAGATAAAAAGTCTACTCATCAAGCTTTCTTGACCTCGGAAGATCTATGTGCACACCGAAGATATTCCGGAAGTCAATGCAGTTGAGACCAATCCAAGGGAGTGGTACTATGACACCGGTGCAACCACTCACATTTGTTGTGATAGAGAGTTGTTTAGCACTTATCAAAAGAGTCATGGAGACAAAAGGGTGAAGATGGCCAACACCAAAGCATCCAAGATTTTAGGACGTGGAAAGGTTGTGCTGAAGATGACTTCGGGACATGAGATCACTCTCAACAATGTGAAACATGTTCCCGACGTAAGCAAGAATCTGATTTCCGGCACTCTCATGAGCAAGGCCGGATTTGGTGTTAACTTTGTATCCGATCAACTTGTGATTCGGAAGAATGGGGTGTACTTGGGAAAGGGTTATGTTAAGGGTGGACTTGTCAAAATGAATGTAATGACGGTCTTACCAAAGAAAAATGTAACCAATGTTGATTCCATTAATGAAAATGCTCAAGTTGCTTATTTGGTCGAGTCTTTTAATATTTGGCATGAACGATTAGGACATGTGAATTATAAATCTTTGGAAAGATTGATGAATTTGAGTCTAATACCTAAATGCAAATCGATTAAAGATAAATGTCAAGTTTGTGTACAAGCAAAACTTACAAAACGACCATCCCCTAAACAAGAAAGAACGACGGAACCTCTTGGTCTGATACACACAGATTTATGTGATTTAAAGTATCTACCAACTCGAGGAGGAAAGAAGTATTTTGTGACATTTATAGATGATTGCACAAAATATTGTCGTGTTTATTTATTACAAAGCAAAAACGAAGCTTTGGATAAATTTAAAGAATATAAGCTTGAAGCTGAAAATCAACTTCAGAAAACTATTAAAATAGTTCGAAGTGATCGCGGTGGAGAATATGAAGGACCGTTTGATGCATTTTGTAGAGAAAATGGAATAATACATCAAACGACCGCTCCTTATTCACCTTCATCTAACGGAGTTGCTGAAAGGAAAAATCGCACTCTTAAAGAAATGATGAATGCTATGTTGCAGGAATCTGGGATAGCTCAGAACATGTGGGGGGAAGCTTTGCTTACCTCAAATTATATCCTCAACAAAATTCCGCACAAAGTGACGGGGAAAACTCCATATGAATTATGGAAAGGCACTGTTCCTTCGTACAAATACATGAAAGTGTGGGGGTGCTTAGCAAAGGTAGTTGTACCACCGCCTAAACAAGTCACGGTTGGACCAAAAACCGTTGATTGTGTTTTTATCGGTTATGCACACAATAGTAGTGCTTATCGATTTTTGGTTATTAAATCAGACATTCCGGATATTCACATAAATACTGTGATGGAATCTCGGAATGCAGAATTCTTTGAGAATATTTTTCTGTCAAAAGATAGAGAATATCTAAAACGGACACGTGATCAAAGAGATGTAAGTTCCCCTCAAAATAAGGCAAGCTCTAACGGTACTTCATTTAATGAGCCGGAAGAAGCTGAAGATGAACCTAGACGGAGCAAAAGAGCTCGAAAGGAAAAAACCTTCGGTGATGATTTCCTAATGGTTTTTCTTTTAGAAAATGAACCAAGAACTTACATAGAGGCTATGTCTACGCCAGACGCACCTTTTTGGAAGGAAGCCGTAAATAGTGAAATTGACTCCATTATGCAACATCATACATGGGAGATGGCTGATTTACCGGAAGGGTTTAAAGCCCTCGGGTGTAAATGGATTTTCAAAACAAAATTGAAAACTGATGGCACGGTAGACAAGCACAAGGCTAGGCTCGTGGTGCAAGGATTCCGACAAAAGGAAGGTCTGGATTTCTTTGACACCTATTCTCCGGTAACGAGAATCACTTCGATCAGAATGCTAATTAGCATTGCTGCTTTACGAGGTCTGGAAATCCATCAGATGGATGTAAAAACTACTTTTCTAAATGGAGATTTAGAGGAAGAAATATACATGAAACAACCTGAAGGGTTTGTTGTACCTGGACAAGAACACAAAGTCTGTAGACTTGTGAAGTCGTTGTATGGACTTAAACAAGCTCCAAAACAATGGCATGAAAAGTTTGATAATGTAATGATGTCAAACGGTTTTCGCATAAATGAATGTGATAAATGCATATATGTTAAAATTACTACAACTGGGTATATCATTTTATGTTTATACGTAGATGACATGCTTATTATTGGGAGTAATAACGATATCATCAATCAAACAAAAACTATGTTATCAGGACAGTTTAATATGAAAGATATGGGATTAGCAGATGTAATTCTAGGAGTTAAAATCACTAGACACTCTGACGGAATCATTTTATCCCAAGAACATTATGCTGACAAGATACTTGATAGATTCAAACTCTACTCAAGTGGGACTGCAAAAACACCTGTTGACGCCCAACTTCATTTGACTAAAAATCAAGGTGAAGCTGTATCACAAGTGGAATATGCACGAGTTATCGGAAGTCTAATGTACTTAACAAATTGTACTCGACTCGATCTAGCGCACGCAGTTAATGTGTTAAGTCGATACACAAGTAATCCATGACACACACACTGGAAAGCAATAACTAGAGTATTGAATTACTTGCGGTTTACGAAAAGCTATGGGTTACACTATGGTAAAGAACCAGCAGTTTTGGAAGGATATACAGATGCAAACTGGATATCTGACTCCAAGAACTCAAAATCCACAAGTGGATATGTCTTTACAATAGGTGGTGCTGCTGTGTCATGGAAATCTTCCAAACAAACTCTGCTAGCCAGATCAACCATGGAATCTGAGTTCATTGCTTTAGACAAAGCCGCAGAGGAGGCTGAGTGGCTTCGAAATTTTTTGGAAGATATCCCTATGTGGGAGAAACCGGTGCCGGCAATACGTTTGCATTGTGATAGTCAATCCGCTATCTCACGGGCACTGAATACGCAATATAATGGCAAATCTCGTCATATACGAAGACGACATAAGACCATTAGACATTTGATCTCAAGTGGTATAATCACGTTGGATTATATCAAATCAGCTGATAATTTGGCAGATCCTTTTACAAAAGGTCTGACTCGAGATCAAGTATTAAAATCATCACGAGGAATGGGTTTACAGCCTATGAATTTAAAGATGACGTTTGATGGACACCCAACCTCAATGACTGGAGATCCCAAGAATGAGGTTCAAAGGGACAACTATATTAAACTGAGTCTGCTGAAAGCACTGTGAGATGAATGTCTCAACCCGATTCCTACGATGAGTAGAAAGTGCTAGTTTTTAAGGATAAGCGTTGAGCTTTTAATGATTTCATACTTTCATTCTTATGAAGTACAAAATAATGATGTTAACAAAATGGCAAAGCTTATGGGAAATCACCTATGTGAGTGTGAAATGGGGCCGTTTCTAGGAGAATGAACGATAAAGGCTATATTCTCCAAGTTCACTCATGAATCCGGGCATGTTCAAGGCCACAATGAACACAACAAGAGAACGTAGTTCTACGAGAAACCTAACTGGGTTATTCCTGTTGTCTAAGTTTACATAAAACTCCGGGTGGTTCAAGACATCATGTTCACCTCCTGGCCGAGTAAACTCGACAGATATTAACAATGATTGGTTCAAAGCTGAAAAATGCTACCACATCAGACACAGTTAGTTTTCGCATATACTCTAGAGACTTCTTTTTTAGCTTTTTCTATCCAAAGAGTCTTTCAAGTCATCCCTGTTTAGAGTCATTTCTATTCATGTGGGGGATTGTTGGGTCTAATTTATCATAAGTATTGGGCTTATAGATATTTGAGAATGTGAATAAGAAATAACTTATGAAATGGATTGGATTTTGGGCTAAGTATCAAAATAGATTCATTTAAGTGTATTTAAGTAAGTGGGATTTATTAAATGTCCCACATTGATTAGCCGAACGTTTTCGCTCTAGTTTAAATAACTAAAGGTGATACAAGTGTTCAAATTGGCTAAGACTTATGGTGCATGTGTAAGAGGATGAATCGGACCACACACGCGCACCACCACCACCGCCGCCAGACCAGGCGCAGGCGCGGGTGCGGGCGTGGGCCTTGGGCCTTGGGCTTTGGGCTTTGGGCTTTGGGCTTTGAGGCTTTGAGGAATGTCTCGTGGTCGAGTGGCCCGTTCATTTTGGCCCATCTCTTATTTTCGGTCAAAGACAAGATTTGGTCTTAATGACAAAATCAAAACCGAATATCGAGTTTAATTGCAGTCGGTTAATGACGAAATCTCGTATTAATGTCATGCAATCAAAACGCAGAATCTTACCATTAATTGCACGCGGTTTGCATTCACTCCGAGCTCGCCTATATAAGGGACTCGTCTCATTTGAAGAATTCACACAATTCTAAACATCTCTCTCTAAGATCCTTCACTCTCTCACTAAGCGTTTCTCCAATCTTTCGGAAAACGGTACGTTCTAGAGTATAACGTAGTTATATACGTTCGTAGATTCCACAACGAGTGTGGCGTTGTGGTCTCACGTCGGTTGTATCCTGGGACTCCAAAAGCTTTGTGTATCCGTCTCACTAACGGGAGCTTTATTGAGTTAAGGACAGAGATCAAATCTCGCCTCCGATTCTAAACTATTTTCTAAATTATTTTATTGCTAAATCGTTTTATTGCTAATATCGTTTAATTGCTTATATCTTTCTTAAGTATTTTATTTACACGATTTCTTGTCGCATTTCTTAATTCCTATTTTTGTGTCCTACATTTTTAACCTTACTCATTGGGATTTGGATCAACAAGGTCTGATCTATAGCCTAAATGCTCAAATTAGAGCTAGTGGGATTCGAACTCCTCACCTAGTGCCTAGCTAGATCAGGAACAAATCAACTGGACCACCTGTTTCTTGGCAACTTGTCCCAACATTTAATTTTGTAATATTCATTTCAAAGGTTTTAAAATTTTATGATATTTTGAGCACTACAAGTTTATGATCAACGCCATATTTCAGCTACAATTCGTAATTGATTTCGTTCGTTATTTTAAAAAATAAAAATCTTTGTAAAATATGGAAGTTAAACTAAAGTGAATAATTTAATTTCGATATCTTACAAAATAAATTATTTTTTAAAACTTTGTCAAACACTGAGTTATAATTGGTTTGTCTAGGATTCGATTCTAAATATATAAGTGCAAATTTTTTTTTTTATATCTCAAGATATATATTATACCTAAGAAATACATAGCCCAGCTTGTCCGTACAATTATAAGAAAATATAGGACGTAACTAAACAATATACAAATCAACCATGTATTTAGTATGAACGAAATATTCATTTGTCACAATGGTGTGTCAAAATTCCTCTCTAATTTTTTTTATTAAAAAAGAAAATGTCAATGAAGAAAAATTAACTTTTCTTTTTCTTTTTTCCAATAGAATTTAGGAACACTGTTAAACCGATTAATTTGTCTCCATCTCCTTCCTTATGGTCAGGTCACGGTCGACATAACCTCTTTAATCCAATTTAACCGGATTTGGTCACCCCGGCGGCGACGAAGGAAAGCTCCATCTCCAAGGTCAGTTTTCTTTCTTTTCTTTTTGGTCTTTCCTCCCTCTCTCTCTACGAAACTGATAAGAAGGTACTTCCGACCGCCGGAAAAATATAGGCTAATTTTGATTGATACTCGGTTTTGGTGAATGACAAGGAGGTTAATGAGAGGAAATTAAATTGAGCTAATAATGTAGAGAAACTTGGATTCCGAAACGATTAATTCGGTATGTATAGTTTTAGGATCTGTACTGAAGATTTGGCTTGGGGTGATTAATTGTAGCCAAAGGTTTATACTTTGATAGTAATCCAGTAAGAAAGCTTTGGACTTCGTATTTTGTTGACGGTCAATCTTAGAGAAGGCTAATGGGCATATCATAGAGAAGGTCAAAGTTAGTGCTGAACTATTGAACCGAGTAATAGGCCTGTCTTGATTAGTGGCACTGAGTCACCAATTTTTGGTGTGGTTACAAGGAAATGAGACTCTTGAAAGTTTGTTTGGGCGAATCTATTGAGTGTTGGCTTATGCTTGCAGGTTCTGCTTTTTCTTTTACGTTTTGAAAAATGAGTTTTCTTTATGTACATTGATGATTACACGGGAAATTTATCATTGAAACTAGGAATGTATAACGGTGAGGGTGAGGTTTGTTTGTCCTTGCTAATTACTGATCATATAATGCTGTTTGACAATAAGAGATCGTTATGCACATGCCTAGAAATTGTATTTGTTTAAAACATGAGAAGAACGTTTCTTAATAAACAGCAGAGTATACAACTTTGAGAATTTTAAGCTCAAACAGATGCTTGCTACTGAATAGTGTGATCCTTAGAATGTCTGCTATAACTTGTATACTCATTGTTAATACACAAGCCTAGATAGCTTAAATGTATGAACTAAACTGTTGTGCATTTATCTTCTTTCACAGGCTGTTGTAACTCACAGTTAAATCAAACTTGGATTTGTATTTTGTGTAAAGTTTTAAGTCCATGACCTTTTAATGAATCATGCAAAATTAATACAGAAACCAGTGTACTTGATAGCTGAGAAAGACGTGTGGTGACAGAGCTGATTAAAATCTGAAAGAATCGGATGGAAAGCAGCAACAAAAGCGGAGAACAAAGAAAGCGAATGGCAGAACTGAGCCAAAACCTTAAAGAAGGTGAAAGGATTCTGGAACCTACTCGTAGACCTGATGGTACCCTCCGGAAACCCATCCGAATTCGAGCTGGTTATGTTCCACAAGATGAAGTTGTCAAATATCAGTCCAAAGGTTCTCTGGTATGGAGATTGTTTCCCTCAACACTGAATTCTATTCTTGAACTCATTGTTTCTTGTGGAAATGATTTGTTTGAATTTGACTTAACTCAGTATCGGTTGTGAATAGGGTGCTTTTATCGTATGTACGATCCTTATGTCCTTTGCTAGAGTGCCAGTCAAATTCTTTCCAAATTTTTACACTTCTTTCTTGGGTTTGAGAAGGGCAAAAAAGGAGCATAGAATAGCTTATATTTATAATTTTCATTTCTCTGTAATAGATGAAGAAGGAGATGGCCTCACAAGGGCCTCCAGGTTATGAACCTGATTCAGCTCCTAAACCCAAGACTAAGGCTGCTAAGAGGAACGAGCGAAAGAAAGAGAAGAGATTACAGGTATTTCAACTTTATTCATATGTAAACTCATATGCTACTAGCTTTTGTCTAGTTATTGGAACAAAGCTCAATTTTATCACACCTTTGCAGGCTACTTTAGAAAAAGGTAACAGCTCTGAGGATGGATCAGCTGGTAACGTAGACAAGGAAAAAGCTCTGTCCATTGTGACTCCAAGTAATGGATCCCAATCTGTGAATGTTTTGGCTTCTGAGATGGAGGCTCTGAACGTTTCTTCAAATAGTGTTGTACCTGAGGAAGCACCCAATCTAAAAACTACAAAAGACGACACAGAGAAAAGAATACGTGCACTTAAGAAGAAAGTAAGATTTCCATCTTTATCAGTAGCTTTAACTAGAGTAAGACTTTGGAGAATCTTTGGCTTGGAAGATATGATCTTTACTGTCTCGATTCCTAATTGTGGCTGGTAAGCTGTAACATGTTTTGTTCATCTTTGGCTGGTAAGCCGTAACATGTTTTGAGATAAGGTTGATGTTACCCAAGTGGCTGTAAAAACCTGCAGTCTAGCGGTTGTGTGATTGTCTCCTGTTAATTTGCAGATCCGACTCACAGAAGCTCAACAGCAGAAGACTGCTCCCCAAGACCTTAACCCGGAGCAGTTGGAGAAATTCTCTAAATTGGAGGAATGGAGGCAAGAACTCAAGCGTTTGGAGGATAAGGAGGCTTTAGTTACTGCAGCATCAACATGAATTGTTGGTTTTCAACAGGCTGTAGCTCTTCTCATGAAATTTCTGGAACCAATTCAAAGTTGTACCAAAAAAGGAGGTTGTTGTTACTTCTTAGGTTTTGTCAGATCTGATTGATGAACTTGACTCAATGCCTAAATGGCTAAATGTCACTTTGTGTTAATGTTTGTGTTTTTGGTTCTTATCTGAAGCACATGATCCCAAATAGATGTAGTTGTCAAGTAGTGGTAGCAACTTAAAAATTGTCATAAGTGTTCTGTCTGACATAAAGTATGCAGAAACACAATACTTGGCAAAAAAAATGGAGGGTTCAATATGAAAATCACATGGCCATTAGCATCCAAAGCTAAGAAATTAATCAGCAGAAACTAAAGGACTAATTCAAAACAGTCGAGATCTCTTTTCCATTCCATCTTGTCAATCAGAATGCTCCTGTGCAATTCCTTGCAAGCATTTAGGATACTTGAAGGGCAGATTTATTACAGGCTGATCATCAGAAAGCCCTTGACTTGCCATACCGAATGCATATCCTAACGCAACCCCTACAGGAACAGCTACTGCATTTCCAACCTGGATGTACCTGCATATTTCGATGCAAAACCAGTTCGTTTAATATATCAGAATCTCCAAAGTAAAACACCAATCACGGATTTTTTTTTGAAACATGCTTGTGAAGTAACAATAACTAAGGGCTTACTTTTCCTTTATTGATCCACAGAGCTTATAACAATCAGGAAAGCCTTGTATTCTGGCATTCTCACGAACAGTCAACACACGGTCTTGCAAGGGATGGATTACGCACTGCATAAACCAGTTTCAATGAAAAAGAGTCACTTCAGAATGCAAAGAGGAACGCAAGAAGCGCATAGAATTGAAAGAAAAGGACTTACTTGGTTGTGAGGTTCTGCTCTTGTCACAACTGTATTGACAATTTCATCCCACCACAAGCGTCCAAATGGCCTGCATTAAGACAGAATATGTGTTATGTTTAGTGACTCTAACATTATCAGGTAATGGAAATAGGTTAAGAGAAGCATATTGGTTAGATAAAAGTCACTTTTTTGATCTGCCATAGACGAATGACATTGCATAATCAGGGACCTATAAAAAAACAAGCCGTGTTATACAGATGCTGAAAAACAAAATTTAACAGAAAAACTCTAAGGTTGTTCATCGATTAATCTGTACCAGAAATTTTCCAGACTTCACTTTTGGCCTCTCTACTGAAGGGTCGAATCTCACTCGGTTGTTCTCAACTAAAACACCTCCCAAGTCTCTGAAGTTGGCACCCTGTAGCAAAAAGAATACAATAACTTGAACAAGACAAGCGAAGATTATTGTACGTTGAATGCTTAAAGAAAATAGTGCATAATATAACACCAAAAGACAGCCACACCTTCTTCTTTGGAATAAGGCAAACCCGTTCAAAGTCGTCCTCATTTAGTTGCAGAGGTTGATGATCATAGAGCATTCGTGATTGTGAAGCATCTCCACCAGTTATGGGGATTAGTGTCTCTGAAACCAAAACGTTCGTTAATATAGACAAGTGGTATTGCCAAATTTATAGAGTTCAAAATGCTCACCAGATCTTTTAAGACTGATACACTTCTGGAAATCTGTCTTGGGAGTTGTCTCTTCATAGTTCCTTTCATCTTTTTCCTCATAATTTGTCGCCTGAACCATAAAATGAGCATTGAACAAAGAACTATGTAGATATAATGTTTCAAAATCAACTTTTTGAAATTTAGATACTCACAGGTGGGAGATCACTTATTGCATCTGCAAGAGTAAGAGCCTTTTCTAACTGAAGAAGATGCTTTTGGCTGTGTCCAACTTGTATTTCCTGCATTAACAACAAATGAATAAACAATGCAATAATAGTAAGAATCTATGAGATTCAAAAGTACAACCATCCACACTTGCCTCAAATTCTGTAGGAGTTAAGTTTTTGTTGAGAATCTCATGAGTGGGCAAAGGGTATGGAGGCAGTTTCTGTAAACCAAATTACGAGAGAGCTATAACGATCATGTTTTCTAAGACAATAATTTGTGCAAACTACTACGTATCAAAAATGAACCTTTGATGGTTGTGCGCCCCATAAAAATACTCTGTTTCTGATTTGAGGAACACCATAAGAACCCGCAGCCATCATGCCTAACCTTGTCTGGTAGTTCATCGCAACTAGCCGAGCTACAGCATAACGTGCCAAAAACCCTTCTGAAAACTTTAAAAGGTCAACAACATTTTCCATAAGGATATAATCTGGCTTCAAAAAGTTGATGATGTCCATGTAAACCAGCAGTTGCTGATTTTTTCCATCTTCAAGCGGTGCATCTTTATTTCTGAAACGATTAAAGCCACTGACCCCTTGACATGGAGGACCTCCACACACAAAATGAGCATCCCCCTGAAAAAGTAACAAATATTTTATGAGACCAAAGTTACTCTGAAGAGAGGACTACACAACTTTAGAAAATGAACTACTTATGAACCAAACAATCATTTAACATGATCACAAGATAATGGGTTATGTTTTATTCAAACGTATAGTAAACATTAGTGAAAATAGTAGAAATCATAAACCGCTAAAAAATCATTTTAAACAAACAAAAAAACTTACAGGAAGAGGCAATAGTTTAGAGTTAAACCCATTTGTCACAAACTCCTTTAACTTATCTTTGCACTTTCTGGAAAAAATAGAATCAATCATATCAATAACAATAGTGTCAATAACAATAACACAGCAATAAAAAAACAATATAGAATAATGTGGAGAAGCTACCCTAAGCCATCATATGGTTCCCAAGTGTCTTCATCAGGACCATAACCTTTCCAACGTACCTGAAAATTTAAAACAACAAAAAAGCTAATGCCTAAAATACATCTTACAAAAGATGATATTTATTTGTACTTAACTAAGATTTAAGTAAATTGTACCCTAAGATGAAGTGCAGATTTATTTATTCCATTGGGGTCTCCAAAACAAATACCAATGAATTCTCCTACTTCGAACTCTTCAGACGCAATTTCAGACCCATCACTGTTCCCATGTGCATCATCAGATTCATCGTCATCTTCTTCTTCATCTTTCAAATCACTAACTGATTCTGTTTGCTCGGAACTGCAAATAAGTGCAAACTTTAGGCAAAGCTTTCTCCATTCTTTGAGCAGTTTTAGAAAGTCTTCCGCAGCTTCATTTCTCACCTATTCAATATTCAAAGTCAATTAGTTACATGTGTGGAAATTGCATCTATTCTAACACATTGTACTAAAATTACCATTGAAAATTTACCTCTGTCTCCGAGTGATTAAGTTTCAAACTATCACAAGCAAATTTATTAATATCTACTGCCCATTTCTGCAAAAGGAAGAAAAAATTCTTTTATTCAAATACAAAATAAAATGTATTAGACTGCCAATAATGTGAAAACACAAGTATTCATAACAATATTATACCGTAGTTAATTTAATGCCTGATAATGAAGCCCCTATGCATAGCCCAGTTGACATTGCTCCACATCCAGAATACAAATCCAATAAGAATTTTTCTTCTCTAGGAGTTTCAATAGAATTTGAGTCACATTCGCTTGAAATTGTTGATGATAAATCTTGATCTGTTATAAATTTTTGGCAAGACAGTAGTCATCAATTTCTTCGAAATACTATAAAGAAAACTGACAAGAATTTGAATGATAAAACTACATAAATCAAAGTTTGACATGTCTAACATTGATATGATAGTGCTCGTGTAATAATCAGTCTAAGTTAGTGCTAGAAACTATTAGCATCACATGAGAACTCAATATAAACAAGTCAAAACTGAAATCATGGACAATGTAAACTCAAATACCATAATCTGAACTTGAAAAGGTATGGTGTGCCAACTCGTAATTCATATCATAGTAGTAATCACTTTGTGGTATAACTCTCTTCTCAGTTTCTGAAACAATCTGCTGACAAAAATGTTAACAAATAGATGAATACACTGATAAGAAATCAAATCACCAAACTTCTCATGCAATGTATCATTAAAGTCAAGTTTTTGATACCTTTAATGGAACTTTAACAATTCTCACTTTGGACACAATGCAATTGAGGGGATTATCATCCTCAACGTTAGAAAGAAATACTCTCTTTTTTTGTACATGGTGTGCAAGACCTCGAATAACCTAAGGAACATAAAAAGCAGTATCATATTAGTATGAGTGAGAGATTTGTTATTGGGAAATAAACACAATAACACTTTACCGTATCTTCGGGTTTATAGAACCAGCGAGCCCTGAAATAAGGTTCTCCATCTTTAGCTTCGAAAAATTCTACAATTTTTGCTATATAATTTGGCTTCCCCTCTTCAGCCTGTATCACAAATACAATATATCAGTTGAAAAACTCCAACACACAACACCACAATGTACTAACATAAAATTTCAACAAAGTCCATTTCTATCTACTGAAAGATAAAAGGATAAATACCACTGAGAAATTCAAGAAATCTGTTAGAGCTATTCCAGTACTGAAAACAAATGAAATACATACCTTAACATATACATCGTCACCCAGATGGAACAGAACTGCATCGACAACGGCTTGTTCGTAATGATGCTTCGCCTGCAGTCTCTCTTCATTACCACTATTTTGAAATCCAAGAAACAGGACATAAAAGAAGATAAACAACAAAATCCAAAACATAAAAGCAAAGAAAGAAATGAAATTATAACAGAGAAATCCCACAATCTTACCCATTTGGAGTTTCCACTGTCAGTGTTTTCCTCGTCTTTGAAGTAGTGTATCGAAGCGGCCATTTCGCCATGGCTTCGGCGACAGACATGGGTTTTCCGATAAAGGATAGATTCGAGTCAGGTTCTGCTCGCTTCATGTTTTTGGGATTTCGAGTCATCTCTGCTTCGAGAGAGAAAGGAGAAGAAGAAGAAGAAGAAGGGACGATATAAAAGTAAATCGTATTTGGAGAAAAAAGAAAAGCCTTTTCGACTTTCTCTGTTACAAATGAGGAAAGAGAATCACGTTCAAAATTGGAAATCTTTTGGAGAAAGCGGGAATTCTAATTTTTAAGCGCGACTTCTCTATGTTTTTGGCCTTTCAATTCTTAGTAAATTACGTTTAGCTCCTTCTTTTAATGATCATTTCAGTTTGACATCAGTCATACAAATAGGCCTAATATGACGGCATATAGAAACTACACCCAATAAACGACCTTTCCGAAAAATGAGCTAATGTAATTCTTATAACATCTCCATTGGGAATATTCCTAATAGTCTTTCAAGAATAAAAAAATAAAAAATAATAAAAAGGGAAGAGAGATGGCTATGGGATATTAACGAGAAACTCTTAACCCATGTGTTTTTTTACTATTGGTCCTTTTTTTTTAGAACTAAAATTTAGTTAGAAAAATACTTTTTTTTCATAAGTAGTAAATTATAGTATATAATTAACTCAATTACAATTCGAGTTTGTTAAGTTTACATATTCCAAAAAGAATTAAATAGATATGAAAACCAATGGACCTGCACAAAGCAACACCTATAAACTTATAAATATGTGAACTATTTGGATAGTAACCTTTTGCCATGTTTCGAGAATATGTGAGCAAGGAGAATATCCCTGATGTTGCAGTCAATCTGGTGGAAAATGACTTCCGGTGTTAAGTTCGGTCCTTCATGGACACACGAGTTTCACTCCTTCCAAATCATATAAACTGTGGATTGGACTGTAAGTTTGTTTAGTAATGTTGGTAGATTGGTTGATCTGCCAAGCATCCATGATATTAGAGTGCCCCAGTTTACAAAGCAGGTATAAGAGATACCTAGCTTGGCGTTGATCCGAGACCATACTTGAGTCAAGAAGTAGCAGAGCAAGAAGAGGTGGTCTCTAGTTTTTCCTCCTGCAAGGAGCAAAAAGGGCAGAGAAGGTGTTGATTATTTATTCTCCACAGGTTTGTCCTAGTTCGAACAGGGAACCTGTTCAAATTAACAGTCCAAAACAGAAACTGATGTTTGGGAATGCCCTTAGTGAACCACATCGCTTTCCCCTAAACTTTTCTGGTTGATTTGGGTCAGATAACTTCCTATGTTCTGCTGGTGCTGAAGAAACCTTTTCGATTCTCTTTAGTACCCCATGTGAACTTATCAATCTCATGTTCATCCTCAGGTGGCATGATGTTTTGTAGTTCTTCTTGGAGAGTTTGTAGAGCACTGTTTCTGGTTCTAGGAGAAGGAAGAATCCAGTTTTGATGAGCCATACCTTCCTTTACCGAAGCAAGAGTTGGGATGCCTAGTTTCCGAGGTCCATCTGAACGAACAAAATCAATTAAAGGACCCAACTTAGTCCAATCATCATGCCAGTATCGAGCTATTTTTCCATCTCTTATCTCAACATCCATCATTTGTCTTGCTAGTTATCTTAGCTTAAGAAGATTCCTCCAGATCCAAGAGGAGTTTTGGTTTGCAGTTGCAGTACAGAATGATTAGTTTTTGATCATATAGGAGTGCATCCACACCACCCATAAGAAGCATGCATTTGAGAATAGCATCCACACAAGTTTAGATTAAGAACATGTGCCCAAGAGTGGAAGTCTATAAGGCCAATCCACCCTCTGCTTTCGGGAGGCAAACCTCACATCATGAGACTTTTGCTGATGCTCTCTTATCTATATTTCGTGCCCCAAAGAAACTTGTTACATAGAGATTTAATAGTCCGAACACAATCCTTTGGCAAAGAGAAAGCTGATGCCCAGAAATTAAAAGAACTGTAGATAACTACAGTTATGAGCTACAGTCAGCTCATAAATGACAAGTTTTTTGCCGACCAAGCTTCCATTTTCCCTCTAATGGAATCAATTAAGGGTGAATAATCTGCTTTGCGCAGTTTCATGTGGAGAAGGGGATACCTAAATATTGAACTGGTAACTGTCCCATTTGAAACCCCATTTGGCTTGCTGTTTCGATATCCTCTTGAGCTACACCTGATAGGAATAACATGGACTTGTCTTTGTTCATTCCCAGACCCAAAATCATCTGAAATCTATCCAACATCGCCGCAATCTCCAGTAGGGAATCTATCATTCTATCAAAAAATATCATTAAGTCGTTGGCAAAGGCAAGGTGGGAGATTAGAGGATCTTTCCCTAGCGGATGGTATCTGATTGCTTCGCTTTCAAAACTTATGTTAAGTATATGAGATAAGACTTACATTGTCATTGCAAAGAGAGTTGGAGACAGCGGGTCTCCCTGCCTAAGCCCATGCTTCCCTTTAAAGAAACCACATAATTTGCCATTTATCGTGAGAGAGTAGGAGGGTGTGGTTACATATTGAAGATCTAAGCTCCTAAACCTCGATGGAAAGTCAACAACCTGCAGAATTTGGTCTGAGAATTCCCATTTTACACAGTCAAATGCTTTTCGAAGATCTACCTTTAAGAGTCCTCTAGGTGAGATGCTGCCACGGTTTGCCCCCTGAGCCATTTTAGTTGCCAAGAGAACATTTTTTACTAACAGTCTTTCCTTAACAAAATCAGATTGAGAAGTTACAATCATATGAGGAAGAATAGGATGTAGTCTGCGGGCGATTATCATTGATATGAGCTTGTACAACATAGTACAACAGGATATGGGACGAAATTCACAAACTTTGTCTGCTCCAATTCTTTTGGGAATCAATGAGATTGCAGTAGTTTTCCATGCGAAATAACTCTTGAACTGCCTCCATAATTTCGGGTCTAATGACTTCCCAAGTTTGCTTGAAGAATTCACTAAAGTAACCATCTGGCCCTGGTGACTTAATTAGAGGCAGAGCATAGATTTCATGCTTGATGCTCTCAAAACAAACTCACGCTTCTAACGCCTAACAGATCTCCTCACTACACCGGAAGGAGAAAGAATCTCGGATCAGCTCTCGATCCTGAGTAAATAACTGGGTTGGTTCTCCTCTAAGTAAGTTTTTGAAGTAATCAACACAAAGCATATTAACAAATGGCATATATGAGACCATCTGGTTATTTGGATCCATTAAGTAGTGAATTTAATTTGCTGCCTTACGAATTCAGACTGCTTGGTGAAAGTAGGTCGAATTTAAGTCACCATCGTGAGTCCATTTCACTCTAGCTCTTTGATGTAGAAACTTTTCTTCTGCAGTGGCAAGTTCCAGCCAATGCTTGTGAGCCTGCTTTTCCGCAGCATCGAGTGATTCAGAGGGACAACTAAGAAAAGAATCCTGACAGGCAGTTAAGTATGCAAGAAGCTCTTTGGCGTTAGTCTCAATGTAGGAGTAGTGTTTCCTATTGAAATCTCTGATTGTTCTCTTTAGGGATTTAAGTTTCCTGGAGAGGTTGTATTAAGGAGTTCCTGAATTCACTTTGTCGTGCCAATGACAGAGGATAGTGGACATGAATTGAGGATGCTGGAACAAGAAGTTAGAGATCATGAATCTTTTCGTGCTGAGATTAGATGCATCATGAGCGGTGCATACATGTTGCGCTGCTATGAACACAACATACTAAGAAAAGTGATCCACCACTACCATCACAGACCTAATCTTTTTAGGAATGGAACCCACAAACAAGGTCTTGAAGAGCCTTGTGTTACCTAACTAAAGAGCTCCCAAGGCCACCTGATTCGGAGTAGAGCACTCCTATTTACACTTCGATTCCTTCCCAAGTAAACAGTTGCAGGGCAGTGATCTGAAAATGATAGGGCATCAAAATGGGTATACGAAAGTGGGAATTCTCTCAGTCAATCCTCATTGATGAGGACTCTGTCCAACTTCTTAGCAACTGGATTTACACTCGGTTATTCCACCAAATGTGAAAGTTTCCTCGAATAGTTAGATCTTGAAGATCAACATAGCCCTGATAATCTCAGAATTCATGCATTCCACTTCGTATCTTTGTACCTCCCTTAGAGTGCTCGAAGGGGTTGAGGGTCTGGTTGAAGTCACCAAGTAAAATTCCAAGGCTTATCTGCAATCTGGCTGTCGTGAGCAAAAGAGCAAATCTCTGTCCAAAGCTCTTGTCTGCAGTATCGACAATTATCCGCATATATGTAGAAGGCAACAATCGTGACATGACAGTTAGCCTGCTAAACATGCGAAGTAATCATTTGTCGCGATTTGGAGTGGATGGAGAGCTGAACCGAAAGGTGCCAAAACACCCAAATCCTCCCTAACTTTGCAAATTCATAGTTGGATGCAAAGTTGCAACCTAAAAAAGTAGATTGAAAATAAGAAGACACTTTGTTTTTCCTAATTCGAGTCTTAATAACACTACAAAAAAAGGGCTGAGACTTATTTAACCAAAATCTGAGGCTTTGCCGCTTTACAGAATTATTCAAGCCTTTAACATTCCAACAAAATGTGTCGATCTTCATCATTAATTGCGAGATTTGCGAGATTAACCTTTCCTTTCGAAACCTTTTCAAAACACATATGCTTCTTGGGAACAAACTGATTCAATTGTAAGTCCTCTGTAAGGTTATCATCTTCCTCTGAGGGATAAGCAGTGGAAGAGGTTTCATCTAAGTACATGGAGTCCGAAGATGATGGAGGTGCATGTTTAACTTTTGTCCTCTTCTTAGTCTTACTCTTTTCTGTGGTCTTAGGGAGTCGAGGATCCATGTTAAAGTCAACAACCAATTCCTCTTTCTGAGACTAAAGAATGGGTGACTTTTCTTTAAGGGGTGGGAGTGGTGCTTCGTCAGCAGTGTAAGACTTTTCCTGAGAATGAGCATGTTCCTTTCTTATATGGGTTAGATTTTTCCTATTTTTAGTTGCATCTGCTGTTTGAGATTACCACGAGAGGCAGATTGTTGTTTCTTTCGAAAGCATTCCTCTGCTGTGTGAGTCATGGATCCACAGGGTTCACATAAAATAGGTGTTGTTGGCACCTTTTCAAAGAGTGTCTTATCTCTGGGCAGTGAACACATTGTGGAGGGAGCCAAGGACTTGAGATAGAGATGGGTTTTAGTACCCCTGTTTTGAATTCCACATGAATTATTTCCGGCATAGGCTTGGTGATGTCCACTAGTGTGAACACCTTGGCAACGTCAAGCTCTATAAGTTGAGCAGTGGTTTGGTGAAGGAATAGAGGTTCTCCAACCATACTCGCAACATGTTCAATTGCTGCACAAGCAAAGAATTTGGGTGGAACTCTACGAAATTCAACCCATATTGGCATTTCTTTAAGCTCTGGCATCTCCGGGAAGAGACCTTGCTCCCAATCGGCCATAAACATGGACTTCTCATCAATTGCCTAACCTTTTGGGCAAAGACACGTTTCCTGGTTTCAGCATTCGGGATTCTGATGAGCACTGACTTGGGCCCTTGCTTCGAGACTGTGATATCCTTCTTGTATTTACTCCAAATGCTATTTAGAATCGCATGGAGAGCACCTCTAGATGGAAGGTTCCCATGAAACTGACCCAAGATAAATTATTTTCATCTGTTTTTGTCTCCGTATTCGGAATTTTTACACAAAGTTCCCCATTTGGGAGGGTGTAAGGGATACCTTTTTTGGACAGCTTACCAGTTGAACCAGAGAGAAGGTCCGACCAAGATGGTTTCTTAGTTTCAGGAGCGACATGTGGGACAGGAATAGCTGTTTCAGCGGCTTGAGTTAGAGCTGGGGGAGTTGAAGCACTATCCACCGGCAAAGGGTCTGATTTGGGCTCAGTGAGGGGTCCCAAAACTATCGCTGCAGAAAATGTCTTTGGTTCAAAGGATTTTTTTCTTGGAAGAGAAGAGCTTGCGTTAGCAGAGTTGGTCAGAGAAGTGGGAACATGCTTCGGGGGGTTGGAGGTTGAGGGCGGGGGAGAAGATCCTCGCTTGGGGAGTTTCGATTTGGCCATGATGGTGGGATGCTGCCGTTAAGAGTGACGACGACTAAGTCAGTTGAAAGAAGGAGAAATCGTTAACGGAGTTTCACTTTTCTCTCTCGCTTTTAGGTTATTTTTTTCTTCCAACTATGTTTTACCTTTTAGAAAAGTGCATTTTGTTAAAATATTAAATTTTATTGTTAAGAGACTCAAAATGAGAGACTCATGGATCAAGATGACCTTATATTTGTGGGATTAAATTATCTCTTTCTAACT
Organism: Lepidium didymum; assembly: GCA_963920545.1. Classification (NCBI taxonomy): domain Eukaryota; kingdom Viridiplantae; phylum Streptophyta; class Magnoliopsida; order Brassicales; family Brassicaceae; genus Lepidium; species Lepidium didymum. The sequence continues at coordinate 4,426,120 of OY986992.1, forward strand.
GTAGTTGTTGTAAGAAAATCTAAATATAAAAAAGATGACAAGTTGCAATGAAAAGTTCAAGCTAGTTAGCTCTCTTTAGAAGGTATATTATTTAATTCAACTAAGATCAATGTCTTCGAATGTTTCTTGTGGACATAGAAAAGGTAGGTCTCAGTCTATTGGAATAATTGAGTTGGTGTCTTGCGTTATATAATTGCTATCTTCTCATAGTTACAATCAATGCAAGTTTTGTATTTTGTACGTAACTTAAGCATTATGGATACATTTTATGCATGATTCTAATTGATGGTAATTAATGTTTCTAGGTTGAATAGTTTATATATATTTTGGAGTAGTGGTTAAACAGAGTTACTTTATCATTCTTATTGGAGATTGCTCTTGTTATTTTATTTTTTAACTATAATTGCCAGTCATTATAATGCTTAAAGACAAGTGAACCGGTTCAGAATTAACTTTTTTTCTTGAGCTAAACTCAATAAAGTAAGGGAAACAAGAAAGGAGAAATGATTCTTAAAGTGACATTTGTTTTTTTAAGTTTCAGTAATGTGTTAATTCTACTATAGACTAGGTCTTTATAATGCTTGCCATTTAATACATAAGTATTAGGAATATTATCTCACATCGATCGAAAGTTGAAAGAATCCTTTCGATTATATATAAGATATGAGCATTTACACTCATTGCTAATTGGTTTTGAGCTAGAAGTTCATATTCTAATATGTTATCAGAGCACACGATCTACGCTGTCCAATCCAATCCGATCCAAAGTGGTCCAATTATCGACAACCCAAACCCAAAATTGGTGTCATCAATCAATCCACCAACATATCGAGATCAATAGCCAAAGAGTCATCAAGGGGGTGTATTAGGGAATATTATCCCACATCAGAAGTTGGAAAAAATCTTTTCTAGTATATATAAGATATGAGTCTCTCCATTAATTTCTAATAGTTTTGAGTTGAAACCCAATATACTAATAATAAATACGTAATTTATTGTTTGCAGGGAAATTGTGGTGACGTGAATAGATTTCTTGCACAGTGAAAGAGGCAATGATTGAGTGGACAAGGAAGAAAGGTTTCACGTTGTTTGTAACCTTTTTAGTTCGTGTCATGCTCTAAGTCACATGAATCAGTTTGGTTACAACTTTTGAAAGTTCAACCTCTGAGAAAAATGTGGAACACGGTGTGAGTGATTCGATGTCTATACTTAATGTTGTTAGTTGAGACGAGAGGCCCACTTAGCTTTTAATAAGACATATCATTTATACGTTTCCTCGATTTCTGATCAGAAACAAACAAAGAATGAAGATCTTCTCCATCTTTTTCATTTTTTTAGTCTCCCTCTTGATCAAGTCTTGTTTCTCTGACAACATAATTACGAGAAGACAGTCTTTGAAAGATGGTGATCTTATATTCTCTCAAGGAAGGAGATTTGCTTTTGGATTCTTCAGCTTGGGGAATTCTAAGCTTCGTTATGTTGGGATTTGGTATGCTCAAGTTTCTGAGCAGACTATTGTATGGGTTGCAAACAGAGACCATCCTATTAATGACACATCTGGTCTGATAAAGTTCAGCAGCAGAGGGAATCTTTGTGTGTATTCATCTGGCAATGGAACAGAACCCATCTGGTCTACTGATGTTATTGATATGATCTCAGAACCGGCTTTAGTTGCTAAGCTAACTGATTTAGGCAACCTTGTTTTACTTGATCCTGGCACAGGGAAAACTTTTTGGGAAAGCTATAATCATCCTACAAACACTTTGCTTCCCTTTATGAAGTTTGGATTCACTCGTCAAGACGGCATGGATCGCATTATGAGATCGTGGAAATCTCCGAGTGACCCGGATTTTGGAAACATTACGTACCGGATAGAACGTCAAGGGTTTCCTCAGATGATGATGTACAAGGGTCTGACTCTTTGGTGGCGTACTGGCTCATGGACAGGCCAGAGATGGACCGGTGTGCCTGAAATGACAAACAAGTTTATCTTCAATATCTCCTTTGTTAATTATCCGGATGAAGTATCAATCACTTATGGAGTGTTGGATCCTTCAGTTATGACACGAATGGTGCTAAATGAGACGGGAACTCTGCAACGGTTTAGCTGGAACGGGAGGGAGAAGAAATGGATTGGGTTCTGGTCAGCTCCAGAAGAGAAATGTGACAACTACAACCACTGTGGCCTTAACGCTTACTGTGATCCCACGACTACAGAAAAGTTTGAGTGCTCTTGCTTACCGGGGTACGAGCCTAAGACACCCAGAGATTGGTTCTTGAGGGATGCTACGGATGGGTGTATGAGGACAAAAGAAGCTTCAATATGTAATGGGAAAGAAGGATTTGCGAAGTTGAAGCGCGTGAAGGTTCCTAATACAGCAGCTGTAAGTGTAGATATGAACATAACATTAAAGGAATGCCATGAGAGGTGCTTCAAGAACTGCTCTTGTGTCGGTTATGCAAGCGCTTACCATGAGAGCGAAGACGGAGAACAAGGGTGCTTGACATGGCACGGAAATATGTTGGATACAAGGACATACTTGAACTCAGGACAAGATTTCTACCTACGAGTGGATAAGGCAGAGTTAGGTACATGTATACATATATACTCTGCAACTTGTTCTGTTTCGTTGCAACAAAGGAGATAGAAGAGATGCATCAATGCAGAGGAATTCCAAGCAATTAATTCGTTTTCTTGTTTCAGTGCGGTGGAATGGAACTGGCTCATCAGGGAAGAGGCGACTTTTTTTCATTCTCCTCAGTCTGATTGTAATCGTGGTGTTAATAATGCTCACTTTGTTCTGTTTCATAAGGAAACGACGACGTAAGAGACTTTCTATTGATGATGTTTTAAGATTCTATCTTTATTTGCTTAATCTCATCTAATAAATTGAAAACATGCATACACGCAGAGGCTAATAGGCGTAGACAAGCTTCATCAGCCTTTGCACCGAGCTCTTTTGATCTTGAAGACTCATTCATACTTGAAGAGCTTGAAGACAAATCTAGAACCCGGGAGTTGCCTCTCTTTGAGCTTAGCACGATTGCTGCAGTGACGAATAACTTTGCTTTCCAAAACAAGCTTGGAGCAGGTGGTTTTGGACCAGTTTATAAGGTATGGAAGAAGCAAACCCACATATGCCTGCATAATATGTATATATATGAAAAATCATTATCAATGCTTCTCCAAAAGAGCAATCATATGGTTCAATATACTATTCAGGGTGTGTTACAAAACGGTATGGAGATAGCGGTGAAGAGGTTGTCAAGAACCTCTGACCAAGGAATGGAAGAGTTCAAAAATGAGATCAAGTTGATATCGAAGTTGCAGCATCGAAATCTCGTGAGGATTTTAGGATGTTGTGTTGAATTGGAAGAGAAGATGTTAGTCTACGAGTACTTACCAAACAAAAGCTTAGATTACTTCATATTTAGTACGTTCAACATTTCCTCTACATATACAATACTTTCTTTCAGGAAGATCAATGACTTTGAATATGATCACCTGTTGATTTTTCTTTTTCTTCTCAGAGGAGGAGCATAGAGCTAAGTTGGATTGGCCCAAACGTATGGGGATAATACGAGGCATTGCTCGAGGAATGTTGTATCTTCATCAAGATTCAAGACTGAGGATCATCCACAGAGACCTCAAGGCCAGCAATGTACTTCTTGACAATGAAATGATACCAAAGATTGCGGATTTTGGCCTCGCTAGAATCTTTGGGGGAAACCAAATCGGGGGAAGCACAAATCGGGTCGTCGGAACATAGTGAGTTGGTTTTTTATCAATCCCCAAAAAACTCTCCATTTTTTCAATCTTTAAGGTCGTTTCAATCTCAATCACAGCGGATACATGTCACCGGAGTATGCAATGGACGGCCAGTTCTCCATTAAATCTGACGTCTACAGCTTTGGAGTATTGATCTTGGAGATCATAACCGGAATGAAAAACAGTGCTTTCTATGAGGAATCTTCGAATCTAGTTAGATATGTAAGTAATTCTTTTACACATAACTTTGGACGAAATAAAAAACAGAGGAACAAAACAAAACATGACCAAATGCTTGTTTTTTGGCCTTGTAGATTTGGGATCTATGGGAAAAAGGTGAAGCAACGGAGATCATAGACGAGTTAATGACTGAAGAGACTTACGATGAGAGTGAAGGGATGAAGTGCTTACACATAGGGTTGCTTTGTGTGCAAGAAAACGCTTCGGACAGACCAGACATGTCCTCTGTTGTGTTCATGTTAGGTCATAACGCCATTGATCTTCCATCTCCAAAGCATCCTGCGTTTACAGGGGGAAGGAAGAGAAACGTTAAAAATGGCGAAAGCTCAGGTAATTGGCCCAGCGGAGAAACAGGCAGTACAATTAATGACGTTACTCTCACAGACGTTCAAGGTCGTTAAGAAGTGTTCTTAATAAAAAGATCAAGAAGACGAATACTTGTTAATGGGTTATATAGAAAATTATTTGTGTATCTAGTATAAACATATGCAAAACTTTTATCAATCAAACATTTAAGTTATCATTAACAATGCAAGTTGAACCAGAGATAACTGTTCTGCCTAATAAATAAACAAGTGACTGATTCAAAAAGTTTTAAGCTTAGAACATAACCAACCATAAGTCAATAATGGGATAATGAACCATCATCGATTTGTTTTTCCTAAGTCACGAAGGAGCCGACAAAGTTGTCTCAAATCCAAACTCCACATCTTCCAGCTTTATACCAAGATCTCTAGCACATGACTCCATATGACGTATCTCATTGTAGGCTGCATCCTTCTGTTCTGTTGCCGCTTACTTGCGCTTTTCCAGAGACACTACTTGCTCATTCAGCTTGAGAATTTGCTGTTTCACCTCAAGAATCTGTTGCTCCATCTCACCTAACTCTTGTTTAGCTTCTGCTTTTTGCTAGTTTCATCCATCATCTCTTTGTCAAGAACTTTTAGTTCTCCTAAAATGTTTAGTTGTCTATCTTTGAGTGTCAATAGCTTCTCTATCCGTGATAAAGGCAATGTAACATTGAAACCGTGTTTCTCTAGCTCAGCAAAGGAATCTTTTAGGCTATCTAGTTGGTATACAGGTACGTTGGCTTCAAGATCTTTTAATCTCTCCCATAAACCGGAATAAGTCACCATCATACCTATTGCATACCCTTCACGGAAGTCTTCTTTAGTCTTAGACAATGGGTTGAAATGAGGACTTTGTAGTATTCTTTTGAAGACCTCCATTGATTCATGTCTTCCAAAACGGTGACTTCTTAGCAAAAGGCAAAACCAGTACTAAATCCTTTGCTTGGGTTTCCTCAAAATTAGCAGCAACGTTCTTTACCACATTGAAAATCCGATCCGAGGATAAAACTGGAGAAATCAAAGCATACCCAACACAAACAAGGATATAAAGAAATTTGTTCATCGTATCTTTGAAAGTCAGTCCTATATTCTAGAATGTCTGATGAGAATTTAACATACTAGTTTCATTGATGTCTGAATTGTGTTCTAGTTCTCCTCTTTTCCTCTTCTGAGTATGCTCCTCAGGCGTCTGTACCAAAAGGAGAGTCATTTCAAAGGCAAATAACAATCATGAAAATTAAATTAATGGGAGAATTTGATAATTAACTACCGGCCCTTAAAACAATACCTTCTGACGAGTTAATTCATTTCCCAAGCCATTATGATTCCTCATTGGCTCAGGGCATATACTTCCTTGTGGATTGTTCTCTGTTGCAGTCATGCCCGAGGTTATAGGTGAACCAGATTCTTTTTCTAAAAATACACATCATTTCCGATCAATGTTAGGGCGCCTAGCATGTTTTCGAAGCTCCACCTACCCCAAGAAAAGTCATAACAGAAGGCCTGATCGTCCACCGCTCTCAACAAGAATGACCTGACATGAGTTGCACCTTTTCCAACCTTTGTCGGAGCGTCAAGAATACTGCATATGAAATACATGACCATCATCTTCAGTCGTTTATTTGTACGGTCAAGTTTCAATTTCTATAGTTCCTTTTTGATGTCCTGTAGTCTAATGGCTTTGAGACCCCTAAACCACCTATTCCAAAACATGTCGTTGCTGGCAGTTCTTTCATAATCCGGGTTCTCATACAGTTTGCAGTTAAGACCAGAGATTAATACGTGCTCCCTCAGACTATAGCGGATCGGAGTACCATTGACAACGAACCAACTTCTTTTGCAGTCTCGACCTGTGCCGTTCGTAGAAGGAGCATCCACATGCACATTGACATGTGAGTTCTACTCATTGACATATGGAAGCTGTGTTTGAACTACGGGTGATTGTGGAAGCACTCCTTCTCAGAAGGTCTTAGCGGATGTTTCAAATCTTCAAACAAATCTAGAGTCTGTTGGATATAGCACCGCCTCGATATCTTCATCTTATTCTTGTACTGATCCAGCTTAAATTGCATTCCATCAACATTATTATATTTCTCAGCACCATCGTCTACCGGAGTTTCATCTATACGGGTTTCTTCCTCAAGATTCTCACTATCTACAACATCCTCTTCTCTGTTTGTATTCTCAACATCCACAACATCCTTTTCTCTGTTTGTATTCTCAACATCCACAACATCCTCTTCTCTATTTGTATTCTCAACATCCACAACATCCTCTTCTCTGTTTGTATTCTTAACATCAAAAACATTCTCTTCTCTATCATAATTCTCGAAATCCATAGCATCGACACCATCTTCTTCTCTATTAGTATTCTCCCCAGCATCCTGATCTTCTCTCTCACCTTCCCACCATTGTCATCATCCTCTCTCCTAGTATTACGACATCCTATGCCTCTGCATTCACTGTCTCTGGTCTTAACCATCGTTTCAAATCGATTAATCAAAAACGATAACAAGTTTTACATTGGTATTACGATAGGGAGTTCTCCTGAAGAGTGGTACCTTCGAGAGCGAAAATGAGAAAAAATTGGAAAATTGAGGATTTTTTACAGTTTAATCGAGAAGAGGAAAGTAAAGCTATAACTAAATTCGTAGATATGAATTTTTGACCCAATACTTTCGGGCGGGCCGGTTAAACCCATGTGTTTCATGTAATGTACACGATTCAGTAAGGTCACTTTGGTAAAATGACTACTTTTCGATTTATTTTTAATTGTCACTGATATTCTATTTTATAATTGGTGTTATGAGATTATGTTTCACCAAAGCGTCCTCCTCAGCCAAAACTCTGTTTATGGGCTATTCAGAAAATTATTTTTGTATCCACTATCCGGTGTAAACTTATGCAAAACTTCTTCTTTTTTTTCAAGAGAATTTTTTGCCAAATGCCACAGTCAAAGTGGTAATTGTGTGTAATGCCATTAGAAGTTCTATATTGTGTGTAATGCCATAATTTGACAGATTAGGACAGAAGAGAAAAGACAAGTGTGCCCCTGGAAAAATCTGATGAAATCATAGACAAATACGAACTTGTCTATCGTAGATAAATCTTTATAACAACATCGTACACAAATCTGGCACGTGTTAATCGTTTGCCAACCTTAACATGTCGATGTCCAGAATGGATAAAATGTCGATGTCCATAATGGATGAAATGTCGATGTCCAGTATAAACATGTGGAATCCAGAGTCGAACATAAGTTCAGACATCTGTCGGTCGGCTATTCGGTAGAATGGACAATTCCTTGTTAGGCATGGACAAATGTAAATGTCTTGTATGGACATTTATTCGTTACCAGCGTCGTACACCTTTTTTGCCACGTGTCGTTCATCTATTTGCCATAGTTTTCTCTTTCATCAGATGTCGAACAAAAGATGTTGGAAGGGGCAAAAACGTCGTACACAAATCTGACACGTGTTAATCATTTTATCAGCAATAACATGTCGATGTCCAGAATGGACGAAATGTCGATGTCCAATATTGGACATTTATTCGTTATCAGTGTCTACACTTTTTTTGCCTCGTGTCGGTCATCTACTCTCCGTACTTTTCTCTTTCATCACATGCTGGGAACAGATGTTGGAAAAGGAAAAATGGTCTTTTCATTCTTAAAAAATTGGAAAAAAAAAGTGCATGGCATTTGACACAAATTTCTCTTTTTTTAATATTACTTATGCAAAAGTTTTGAAAAACAAAATATGTATTAGCATTGGATTATTTATTTTGTCTTTTAATCCTTAGATTTCACTTTTTCTTTGTAAAATTTGTTGTGAGTTTACTGTTTATGACAACTAAAAATAGGGATTTTTATAGAAATATAGCATTTTTTAGTCATTTTTCAAAAAATAACTTTTTGGGAGGATCTTATGGAGAGAGCATCAGTTTATGCATCAAATGTCGAAATTGCCGTCATTTTTTTCTTTCTCCATTTTCTTCGAAATTTTCAAATTCAATACATTTAATACTATATTGAAATTATCAAAACTATACCCTAAACCCCCAAAGAAACTTAAACCAAGAAAAAATATTAAAATTTTTTTTGCCTTCATCTTTTTTTTCTTCTCCAATTTTGGATATTTCCTTCTTATTTTTCAAAATTTTCAAATTCAATGCATTTAATACTACATAAATTATTAAAACTATACCTCAAACCCTCTAAGAAATCTAAACCCAAAAGAAAGTATTAAAATTGATAAATTATAGTTAAGAAAAAATCTTCTTCATCAATGAAAGAGATGAAGAAGATGATGATAATGCTAGCGTAATAGTGGCATTCTCGTAAGTAATTTATAAAAATAGGTTTATCACTAAGAATGTTAAAGTGAACCCAAAAAAACTGTTTTGCCTAGTAAAATACCGACCATAAATCTATAAACGGGACAATGTACCATCACAGACTTGTTTTTCTTAAGTTACCAAGGAGCCGACAAAGTTGTCTCAAATTCAAACTCAACAGCTTCAAGTTTTACACCAAGATCTCTTGCACATGATTCCATCTGACATATCTTTTTGTAGGCTGCATCCTTCTCTTCTTTTGCAGATTCTTTACGCTTTTCCAGGGCCACTTCTTGCTTATGCAGCTCCAGAATCTTCTGTTTCACTTCAGAAATATTTTGTTCTGTCTCACCTAACTCTTCTTCAGCTTTGCGCTTTATGCTAGTTTCATCCATCATCTCTTTCTTAAGAATATTTAATTTTTCCACAATATGTAGTTGTCCATCTTTGAGTGCCAACAGCTTTTCTATCTGTGATAAAGGCAATGTAACATCGAAACCATTTTTCTCTAGCTCGGCAAAGGAATCTCTTAGGCTACCTAGTTGGCTTACAGGAACGTCGGTTTCAAGATCTTTTAATCTTTCCCATAAACTGGAATAAGTCACCATCATACCTATTGCATACCCTTCACGGAAGTCTTCTTTCGTCTCACACAATGGGTTAAAATGAGGACTTTGTGGTACTCTTTTGAAGACCTCCACTGATTCATATGTCTTCCAAAACGGTGACTTCTTCGCAAAAGGCAAAACCAGTACTAAATCCTTTGCTTGGGTCTCCTCTACAATAGCAACAACATTCTTTACCACATTGGAGGTCCCATCCGAGGACAAAACTGGAGAAATCGAAGCATACACAAATACATGAGAAAATAAAGAAATTTGTTTAGCGTATCTTTGCAAGTCAGTCCTACATTCTAGAATGTCTGATGAGAGTTTAACATACAAGTTTCATTGATGTTTGAACTGTGTTCTAGTTCTCCTCTTTTCCTCTTCTGAGTGTGCTCCTCAGGCATCTGTATAAAGGAGTCATGTCAAACACAAATCAAAATCATGAAAATTATGTCAAAACAATACCTTCTCACGAGTTGATTCATTTCCCAAGACATTATGATTACTCACTGGCTCAGGGCATATATTTCCTTGCGTAATTTCCATGGTTATAGGTGAACCAGATTCCTTCTCTGAAAAAGGACATCAATTTCGATCAACTTCATGGCGCATAAATAAACAAAGGCTAAGGCTATGAAATAAATACAAAACTGTTTGCGTGGGCTATGGCTAGAGTATAACCATTGACTACATCATCAATCATCTCATTTCCCTGTTCATGAGCAGGTTGCTTCATCGGCTCATTTCCAGTTATCAAAGCCACTGGCTTCTTTCTTTTTTTTGGTTTTGATGGCTTCTTTCTTTTGCCGTTTGAACCTTTTCTGGATTTTGGCTGAAAATGACATGACACGAGTTGACTTAAACCCAAAAAAAGTAAAAAACACTTCAAATACAACCCCAAAGTTGTTGCATAAATATGAAAAAGGATGTCATTACCATTGGTCCTTTACCATGCCAAACCTCATTTACCCACTCCATTGAAGGCCTAAGATCTGAGTGATTGAATTGCGACGCCTTGTCTGTTGCCTCAAAACTTACCATGTATCTTCCTTCATGGATCATTTTCCTCACTACACCTTGACACCATGCTAAACCACAGAACGCCTCTACACGATCCAACACTTCATACTTTTCAACGGGAAAAAGAGGCTGCATAGGCCTGACTCTTACCGAATCAACAGTTGTGATGTTTGATTTCCCATGTTTGTATTTGACAATAAGTTTCTTCTCATCCTCTAACTCTTCAATGACTATTCCCGGAAGCCACGAAAACTCCAATCTCACCTCCACCAGTGTCCCAGAACTAAAATCAGATTTGATCAATTCCTTCAAGGAAAACAAACATAGAAACAGTTCAGAACAAAAACCATTTTATCATGTCGATTAAATCAAAAATTTCGTACCTTTTTATCATATCGAACCCATTTGAAGTTGATCCAGTCAAGATGAATCCTCAACTCCTTTTTCTCGAACTGAATGGTCTCCGGTGGATTGTTAAAGTAAACAAGATATTTATCATCCTCCATTGTTTTTTCCACCACACCAATCCACCATCCAGCTCTGATATAAGCATCGACCACCAATCCTTTCTCAAAAACGACGCCGTCGTTTAGATCATCCGGTGGGACAGGTCGTATAAAGTTGTGATCGACGAATTCCGTTAGAGGAGCCAAACTGTCCTTTTTGAGCAGCGTCAAGTAACGGACTCTGAGATTTTTGTGTCCAGATATCATTGGGTTGTCTTCCAGGATCGCTCTGTAATATGAGCCTTTAAACTCTTCGTCGTCTGCCAAAGAGACTTCTACTTCACAATCCTTTCTAATGGATAGCATTTGCTGCCTTTTTGCAATATACTTTTTCGAAACCCTAAAATAAAAAAAAAAACTTAAAAGACACGTCTTTTTCCTCTAGAAAATCTAAACTAAAAGCGGAAAACCAGAAAACCCTAGAGATGAAGAAGACAAAACCCCATGGAGAAGGAAAATCAGTAGAATTTTCTGTATTTTCCTTTACTGGCACTTGAAATTATGATATAGTAAAATCTATAGAAATATGGGCTGGGCTTAAGTTTGGGTAAACCATTGATCCTGTATAGAAAATTATTTGTGTATTAAGTATAAACGTAGGCAAAACTTTTGAAATATGTATAAGCATTGGATTAGTAATTTTGTCTTTTGATCCTTTGATTTCGCTCTTCATTTGTAAATTATGTACACATGACAATTAAACATTTAAGTTATCATTAACAATGACAGCTTGAACCAGATATAACAGTTTCAGTTCTGCCTAGAAATTACAAAAGTGGTTGGTTAAAGATTTTTAAAGTTTAAGGAACAACGAACGAATCATCACAGATTTGGTTTTCTTAACTACCTAGGAGCCGACGAAGTTGTCTCAAATTCAAACACCACATTTTCAAGCTCTACCCCACGATCTCTTGCACATGACTCCATCTCACATATCTTTTTGTAGGTTGCATCCTTCTCTTCTTTGACAGCTTCCTTACGCTTTTCCAAAGTTACTTCTTGCCTTTGCAGCTCGAGAATCTTCTGTTTCACCTCAAGTATATTTTGTTCCATCATCTTTCTATCAAGAACATTTAGTTCTTCCAAAATATTTTGTTGTCTATCTTTGAATCCCAATAGCTTGTTGATCCGTGACAAAGGCGATGTCACATTGAAACCGTGTTTCTCTAGCTCAGCAAATTAATCTTTTAGGCTATCTAGTTAGCTTACAGGTACGTTGGCTTCAAGATCTTTTAATCTCTCCCATAAATTGGAATAAGTCACCATCATACCTATTGCATACCCTTCACGGAAGTCTTCTTTAGTCTCACACAAGGGGTTGAAATGAGGACTTTGTGGTACTCTTTTGAAGACCTCCATTGATTCATATGTATTCCAAAATGGTGACTTCTTAGTAAAAGGCGAACACACTATTGTATCCTTTGCTTGGGTTTCCTCAACATTAGTAGCAGAATTCGTCACCACATTGGGACTCTGATCCAAGGATAACACTGGAGAAATCAAAGCATACCCAACACAACGATAAATTAATTAAAATTTGTTTATTGTATCTTTGCAAGCTAGTCCTATATTTCAGAATATCCGATGAGAGTTAAACATACAAGTCTCATTGATGTCTGAATTGTGTCCTAGTTCCCCTCTTTTCCTCTTCCGAGTAAGCTCCTCAAGCATCTGTACAAAAACAAGTTAAACCAAAAGGTGACTCATCTCAAAACTTGACTTAAAGCCAAAAAACAAAACAAAACACCTCAATGCATTCCGAAGATGTTGCATCAAAATAACCGAGTGATATAATTACCATTGATCTTTTATGCCAAACCCCATTCACCCACTCCATTGAAGGCCTCAGATCTGAGTGATTGAATTGCGAGGCTGCCTTTTTTGCCCCAAAACTTACCATGTATCGTCCTTCAACGAAAATTCCCCTCGCTACACCTTGACGCCATGCTAAATCACTAGACTTCAAATTCCGTAACGCCAAATTCCAATACTCCAACTCCCTAACGGGCCTAAACACCTCTACAGGATCCAACAATTCATACTTTTCAACGGAAATAGGAGGCTGCGTAGGCCTGACTAATACCGAATCAACGGTTCTATTTTTTGAAACCCTGTTGCAGCTCAAAGAATTAGAATACGACTTGACAATAAATTTCTTCTCATCTTCCAACTTCTTAATGACAATTCCCGGAAGCCATGCACCATTCAGTCTCAACTCCACCATTGTCCCAGAACTGAAAACAGATTTGATCAATTGCTTCAAGGAAAACAAACATATACAAGACAAAGAAACAGTTCAGAACAAAATCCATTTTATGATATCGATTCAATCCAAAGTCTCGTACCTTTTTATCAACTCGGACCCATTTGGAGTCGATCTAGTCAAGATGAACCCTCAACTGATTTTTCTCGAACGGAACAATGTCTGGTGGACAGTCAAAGTAAACAAGATAATTCTCTTCCTCTACTGTTTTTACTATCATACCAGTCCACCACCCATCTCTAAGATAAGCGTCGACCACCGATCCTTCCTCAAAAACGGCGCCGTCGTTTAGATAACCCGGTGGGACAGGTCGTATAAAGCTCTGCTCGATAAATCCTGTTAGAGGCGAACGGTATTCATTGAGTAACGTCAAGTAACGGACTTTGAGAAATTTAGGTCCTGATATCGTTGGTTCTTCTTCTAGAATCGCTCTGTTATATGAGCCGATAAACCCTTCTTCTTTCCTGTAGACTTCTACTTCACAATCCTTTGTAATAGATGACATTTGCTCCTTTTTAGCAGTATATTTATTCAATAACTCTAAAATGAAAACCTTAAAAGAGACGCCTTTTTTCCTGTATGAAACCTAAACTGAAGCAAAGAAATCAACCAAAACCCTAGAGATGAAGAAGACGATACGCCATGGAGAAGAGAAAATATAGAGTTTTCTGTATTTTTCTCTTTTTCCTTTAATTAGTAAGTTTCATTTTTCTTCGCGCTCGAAATTATGAGATATTAAAATCTGCAAATATATGGGCTAGGCTTAATAAGTTCAGTTCGGCCCAAACACCAGTCTATGAGAATAATACGATGTCGTCCCAATTGGTAAACAAAAATATCTTATCTCTTACAGTCTCTACACACTGAAAGTGTCGTCGACTCAACCACTCTGCAATTGCAATGGCTTCTTCCTTCACAACATCTCCTTCCTCGCTTCTCCCCAAAACCCTACCTCCGTTAAGCCACCCGAATCGTTTCCCTATATCCTCTGGTATTCGCCTTTCCGAGTCATGGAATCCTCTGCACCGGAGTATCACAGCCTCTGGGTCTCGGCGTCGGGTGGCGATTGTCAAAGCTGCGACGGTGGATTCGGATTACTCTTCGAAACGTAGCAGTAGCAGCGAGCAGAGAGAGACTATTATGCTTCCTGGGTGTGATTACAATCATTGGCTTATTGTTATGGAGTTTCCCAAGGATCCAGCGCCAACTAGAGAGCAAATGATTGATACTTACCTTAACACTCTTGCCACCGTTCTTGGAAGGTTCGTTTTGGTTTCTCAGTGATTCTCTCCGTTGTTAGCTAATATCGACCGATATAGTAGTAGTTGTGTTGTTAATGGACTTTTCATGAATCCTTTGATCAAACCGATGTCGCTCATAGAAATTTCTGGGTTCATTAGATTAGGGGGCTTACTTGGTTTAGGGTTTTACTTGGTTTAGGGTTTTGTTAGTTCAGTCAAACCTTTAGCTTTATATTTGCTTCGAAGTCAACATACTGTTTCCAGATTTTGGTTTTGTTAGTCTTTACCTGAGGATTGAAATTCGTTCGTTATGGATATATCAGTGTCATCTTTGGTCTAATTTGTTTTCATGTCTTTCTCTATATGTGCAAACATATTGAACATTGCTGCATATTAAAAGCAGAACATTGCTCTCTGGATTTTATATCCAAAACACTCAACTCAGCTGTGTACCCGCTGTTCTTGGAGCAATCGAAAGTGGCACTCTTTAGCGTAATTATGAATTAAAATAGGGGTTCTTGGAGAACCCAAAGTAACACTCTTTAGCGTCATTATGAATAAAAATAAGGAATATAATAGAAACATCCATTTTGCATATTTCTTCAAGTTATGTATAAAATTGCCGATGTTGTGCATCGTGTCAGTCGTTAAAAGTAGATTTGGATAGTGTGAGCAATTAATTTATGGAAAAGGAGCTTAGTGTCACTTGTGAGGAGCATTCATTGGGATTCCTGACTAGAATTTCCTGGATAAGGGACATGAGTTTGTCTTACACAAGATATGGCTATAATTATTTGCTGCTGCTGGCTGTTTTAGAGAAATCAGTATCCTACTTACACTAACCAATTAGTGTACTTGTGTCTAGTTTCCATCATAACCTGTTCTTTGTGGGTACTTATTATGTGTACTTGTGCCTATTTTCCAGTATGGAAGAGGCAAAGAAGAACATGTATGCATTCAGTACCACCACATATACTGGATTCCAATGCACCATCGACGAAGAAACATCTGAGAAGTTCAAGGGTTAGTTAGTGAGAAAGAACTTCAATCCCCTTACTGAAAGTTTATACTTGTGATCATCAAAAACCTGCAAGATACTGACTGCTCATTTATTTTCATTTTTCACAGGTTTGCCTGGAGTTCTCTGGGTTTTACCTGACTCCTACATAGATGTCAAGAACAAGGATTATGGAGGTAACACATCTAAGCCTGATTATAATGTGTCAGGATCTCTCCCTTCCTCCCTCTCTGTATCCATGATCTGACTATTGGATCGATTTTCTTTGGCTTCAGGTGACAAGTACATCAATGGAGAGATTATTCCGTGCACATACCCGACATACCAACTGAAGCAGCGCAATAACTCAAAGTATCAAAGTAAGAGGTACGAAAGAAGAAGAGACGGTCCTCCACCTCGTGAACAGAGGAAACCAAGACAAGAACCAGCAGCTTCTGATTCCTCTTAAACTATATGATACAATAGCCGTTGTAATGGAGTGTTTACGAGTTTTGATCTTTTGGTTAGTCCTTAGCTTATTGAAGACGAGTGTTAAATCGTCTAGTATCACC
Organism: Lepidium didymum; assembly: GCA_963920545.1. Classification (NCBI taxonomy): domain Eukaryota; kingdom Viridiplantae; phylum Streptophyta; class Magnoliopsida; order Brassicales; family Brassicaceae; genus Lepidium; species Lepidium didymum. The sequence continues at coordinate 4,442,021 of OY986992.1, forward strand.
AACACCTTCTTGAACAATATTTATTGCATTGTAGGATGAACATCAACTTGAACCATTGGTTTAAGTTTCTCGCCCAGTATAGGCTTCCGCTAAAGACTCCTTGATTTTACTTATACATATTACTAGCTCATAAGCTATAAGAATTTAGGTTCGATTATTTCAGGTAATTTCCTTAGCGGTAGGTAAGCTCGGTTTGGTGTTGCTTTGGTTCGGTCTGCTATGATATGTGCTGTAGATTTTAGCTCGGTTTAGTTAAGATACGTTTGGTATTGGTTTGATTCGATTTATTTGTCCACTATTACTTTTTCCCACGTTTTTATAATACCATTTGCAGACAAGACAAGTAACTGAGTCTGTGGCTGCGTTTTTGTAGTAGGGTCACTTCGCACTCGTCACCAACTTGCCACCTACATCAGTCGTCCCTACCTTATCAACACATCACATGGAATTATACACCACTCGGACTTAAAACCAAACATCTCAAATCAGTTTAATCTACAGAACTGAGCTAAACCTAATTTACTTTCAAGATCATCCTTAGAGCTCTCTGAACCAAATCCAGATGGCTAACTTCTATGAGAATTACCAGATCCCTTACGATTACGATCAGGTAAATCTCTACGATTATAGTTATCATCATCAGAATCAACAGCAGCAGTTTGGTTACGATCCATCAAGTTATAATTCTTATAACTGGAATGAATCTGAATCTGAAACAACCTCTGCATCTGTTGCTTACTCTGATTTTGATTCAGTTAGTTATAATTATTATAACTGGAGTGGTCCTGAGACTGAGACAACCTCTGCATCTATTGCATACTCTGTTTCCACCATGTCTGAGCCCAAACACTTGTTCTATGATCCCAATCTCTATACAACCTACGAATCTCCTCCTCAGTTTAGCATCTACCGCTCTGTAGCCTCTGTTCAAGAGTTCAACGAGCCGGAGTTCGAGGAGTACGATCCGACACCGTACGGTGGTGGCTACAATATTGTTGCAACCTATGGAAAACCGCTTACTCCATCAGTAGAAATTTGTTACCCTTCTTCAACACCTGCTCACGCAAAACTTCCTTCTCCTCCTGAGATTATCGCTCCTGTTCCTCTTGGAATCTATAATGGTGGTCAAAAGAATGCTGTTAAGAAACGTGTAACTTTCGCTGAACCGGTAGAAGAAGCCAGACCAATTGAACCAATTAAAAAAGAAGAAGAAGAAGAAGAAGACGATGATGATGAAGACGAAGAAGATGATGAAGAAGAAGTTGAGGAGGTAGAAGATGAAGATCACAGTTCAAGCTATGGAAAAGGTGAATCTGAAATAGTAGATAAAGGAGAAGTGAAATCTTTGTATATTCCCTCTGGTTACGGCTTAGAGGCGACGGATCTCTGCGAAGTGATATTTGGAGGTTATTTTCCTTGTGTGTTACGTAACAAAAGACGCCAGGAAGATGATGATCGTGCGGCTGCTGTTTCTTGCTGGGATATCAACGGTTGTGATCCATGGAAAACGACTTCTGATTACCTTTTCGGAGATTCATATCCGTATAGTTACGATAATCGGAGCCAAAGAAATCAGTTTGACATCTCCTCCTATGGTTACCAAAGGTATTAAACCGGTCAAATGTGTCAAAGTGAGGTAAGGTCCAATGTTCTCAATAAAACATTCTTTCAATAATTGATGAAGCTGATTTATATGTATTTACATCATTTTTTATTTTTTGGTTGGTCCAATGTTCTCAATAAAACATTCATGTCAATCATGTTATATGATGATTATTGAAAGATCAGTTTGCCGAATTTTATCGTCTGATAGGTGGGCAAATCAGAGAGAAAGAGAGTAATACGGGGGAAGGAGTAAAACTTACACCCAAAACGAAGTCAATAACAATTTTATTTGAGATTTTACGTTACTGTTTTCTTTAAAATGCGTTCGTTCTAAGTTGAGAATCTCCCAATTACCGGACACCAACTAACAAGTATGGGTCTAAGAAATACTCCAAATCTACCAATAAAGTTAGACATAATATCCAAAACCCGAAACTCAATCCGAACCCAACAAAATATCCGAACGGGTTTTACATCATGGAAGATTGGGTATCCGAATTGGGTATCTGAATCTAAACGGGTAAAACTCGAAACTCGAATGGGTATCCGAAATATCTAAAATATATTATATAGTTTAAAAATAATTATATATATAAATTTGTTGTTATTTAAATATTCAAAACTATAATTATAAATCTAAATATATTACGATTTGAATTAAACGAATGAAAAAAACTAAAATATTCAATTTTAAAATTAAAACGTGATTTCTCTAAGATTTGTTTTCATTTTTTTAAAAAGAATTAATAAAAATATTCGAATCCGAACCGAACTGAACCCAACTCAAAATAGGACATTTTATAAGAACCGAACCCGAAATATACCAAATCAAATCCGACCCGAAATTCTAAACTACCCGAACGGGTTTTATATGTGTAAACCTGAAATCCGAAAGGATCCGACCCGAACCCGAACGGGTACCCGAATGCCCATGCCTATCTACCACAATAGCAAATTGTTTCGAATCCTTATCATTGCAGCGTTGTTTCGCTGTAACTCTCCATCCTCTATGTCTCTTTCTACTCTACCACTTTCATCAACACCTTCTTCTGATTTTTCAGCTCTGGTAATTTCATCTTCATATCTTTTTTCTCGACCACTTTTGTCAGCACTTTCTGATTTTTATCAGTTTCAATAATTTCATCTTCATCTTCTTTTTCTCTACTACTTCCTCCACATGTCTCATTGTTAACGACTGAAGCAATTTCTTCTTCCACCACACTTGCTTCAACCATTTCTTCTCCAGAACTTTTTTTCCCACGTTTATCCTAAAGTGGAGTCTTCTTTCTTCTACTGAAAACTTTGTATTGAGTCCCTCAAGTCTTAGCCCTCGTCTAACGGTACGTTTGAGATTGAAATCGAAGATGTTTTCCACAGTATTACGGAGGCAAGAGAAAAGGAGCGAAAGAAGAAGGAAGTTCGAGAAGTTCGAAAACGAGAAATAGAAATTAGAGATTTATGATTAACTGTAATCCAGTTTTAATCATGATGGATAAATAATTTTTATATCAAACCCGAGTAGAAGACCCAATTTTAGTGGGTGGACGGATTAACTCAAATTTTAGATTGTGATAAAATGTTTGCTGAAAAAAGTTTTGGTCATTTTAGAATTTTTTATTATTTTTTTTAATTTTCACCGATCCCTTTAAAACATTGCCTTTTGAAATTACGTTTCACACAAACGTCTTCCTTAGCCAAAACTTACATTTAATAAGATATTTTTGTAATTATATTAGAACGTTACCATATTTACATAAAATATGTATATAATCTTTAAACTAAAAGTTATTGAAAACAAAGAAAGACCTTTTTTTTCTCCTCTCTGGTTGATAGAGGGTAGGGAGTGTAACCATCAGATCAAGTGTTTGATGCTGATTCAACTTGGATACGATTCTGGATCTCAATCTATTAACCAATTCAACCATTTCCGAACCTGATTTGACGATTTCGCAAACATTGCCAAGGTGATGCTTGTAGGCCGACTCCTCAATCCAGCTCAACAGAACATGGCCAAGGTGATGCTTACTATGCCCCGAATTTGGAGACTACAGAATAAATTGGTAGGTACAATATTATCCAAAGACCATTTTCAGTTTAAATTTCCCTCGGAAGAAGCCCTTCAATCTGTAGCCCGAATTAGCCTGTGAAATTTTGATGATTGGGGAATAGTAGTGACTACTAAAATTGACATGCAAGATCAACAAACCATCGAGAGAATCCCTCTCTGGATCTCTTTGCTCAATATTCCGTTTGCTCAATATTCCAGTCAACCACCACACCAAGGATCTCTTTGCTGCTGTGGCTTCCACAATAGGTGTAGTCTTGGACATTGACTACGATGAGAATCGAACCTTACTTCATGAATATATCAGAGTACAAGTGATGTATGACATCAAAGAACCTCTAAGACCTCATAGGGACTTCAGATTCCCAGATGGAAAAGTCATCAAAGTTAACTTTGAATTTGAACGAGCTCGAAAATCATGTTTCCATTGCTATAGACTCACCCATGAGAAAGCAAATGTGAGTTTTTGTCTTCCAAAACACCTCACTCTGCCCCAGGACAACAAGCAGAGGTTAACAGGCCTGATAGCAAAGCCTTATTATGCTTATGCTTCGATGTTTGCGAAGAGTAGACTAAGCCTGATTGCGAAGCCTCTTAATAGGACTGAACAACTCCCTCATGAAATTGCTGAGGATCTACCACGCGAATGGGGAATAGAAATGCGAGTGAAAGGGCGCATCATCGATCGTGATGTCATACATTTTCTATTTACCACTGAAGTAGATCTTATCTCAGTCCTAAGAAGTCAACCGATTACATATAATGGCTGGCTTATCGTGCTGCAACGATGGGAAAAGAACCCACCAGAAGACTTTCTCTCAACGGTTCCGATTTGGGTACAGATCCACGATTTACCGTTACAATATGCCTCTGGTACTGCAATTAACATGATTGCTAGCTCCCTGGGGGAGGTCTTGGAGGTGGATGTACAAGGAGCCTCGCTCACTCGAGCCTCTCTGGTCTGAGCTCGGGTTAAACTTGACATCAATGCGAGGCTAAAGTTCTTCAAGCAAGTCTGTTTTAACAATAGACACAGAGTACAAAGTACTTTCATTATGAGCTTGAATCTCGGATCTGCCTCAACTGCCAGCGACTCAACCACAATACTACCAGATGTTCGTACGTCCCTATTCCCTCAGACTACTTCACTAACCTCCGTCAAGTTGAGAGAAGAGAAGCACCATCCCCGACCAATAACCTCTATGTGGAACCACAATTTCCGTATTCACCTTCGGCCTCGATGGAGTCTCAACAAGGAGAAGTGCGTTACATTTCTAGATCCACGGCGGACAGATTTGATGCATTACTACACTTGCAACGACAATCCAGGATGTACTAAACCAAAATGCAGACCTCGATAACTTCTCCACCACGTTTGAACTCGATCTGGCGATGAATCCTTCCCAGCAGGAGGTTCAGGTTGTCCTGAAGAGGGAATCCAAGAGGAAACGATACCCTGATCACGATGAAGGCTCGTCCAGCAAAGCTCACAAGAGTATCTAGTCACCTAGGACTAGGCCTATTTCCGACTTCTTAATGTCGTCTCTATCCCCTTTTGTCTCTTATTTCGAGCATCTTTTGATTTTCTAGTTTTCAATCTCCGGTTGTGTTATTTCACTGTTGGTTTACTTTTGGTTATGTAATGCTCGATATTGTACCGGTTATCTTTTTAATATAATCAGTTTGAAAAAAAAAAAAACTAAAAGTTATTTAACCTGATCGAACCGGATAAACCGGGTTAATCTAGGATCCAAAAGCCTCTCCGGTTCATAATCCGGTCCGATATTTAAAACATCGGGAGAAGCCCTTTCGTTCTTCACCTTTAAAGAAGCTCGAACATCGAAAACCTAAAATCCCAAGCAGAGAAAGAGAGAAAGAGAGACAGACAAAGACGAACACCGAGTACGGGGTTTTAGTTCGCTCAAGATGATCATCCCTGTTCGTTGCTTCACATGTGGAAAGGTTCGTATCGCCTCTGCTATGGTATTATTTTGGGACTTACACCGTCTTTTAGGGTTTTACTTACTCTGAATTTGACAAAAAAAGAGCGATTTTGTCTCCCTCTTTTTTTGATAGGAATTGTTATTTGCTGGACATATTCTGGGTGGATTAGATAATTCTTCTTATATAGATAAAGTATCGAGCTTTACTATATTTTTACTGTGATTTCTTAGGTGATTGGAAACAAATGGGATAGCTATCTTGAGCTCCTCCAGCTAGACTATACTGAAGGGTAAGCTTTCATGATTCTTCTTACTCTAATCATACTTTGTGTGAAAAGAGAGTACTTAATTTGAGTATCAGACAAACTAGCCCAGATTTGAGATACTGGTTCTGTTGTCTATGTAGGCAGATTATAAGTGAAGGATGAGATTACTTAACGCCAGTTCTGTAATTGAGAAACCAGAATAATCAAAGAGATTTGTTGTTAAAGGAGTTAGCTTTTATGTTATATTGTGTCATTGAAAGAGACTATGTCCCGCCTAATTTATGATATTTATATGCGTTTCTAGTTTTGCTATCAAATAGTTTACAGAATTTATTTGTATTTGTAAGAGTAGAGAGGAAACTTTGTTGGCTTTTGATTTGACTTGTGCCCTTCTACATGATTCTTCCTGGACTAACCATACATTGTGTAAAAAATAGAGTTATTTGTACGAACATGCGAGGACTTACTCACCCGGTCTGTAGTCTATGTTGGAATATAATACGTGAAGTATCTGATTAGTTAACACCATTTCACTATTGGAGAGGCAAATCAATCAGGCTGTAATGGCTTGAAAGCTTTAGCTAATCATCTGCTGTTCATATGTTATTGAAAAGACTATTGTGCCTATATTGTTTAGTTTGTAGATTCTATCTTTACTGTTATAAATATGAACAAAAACGCGTTGAGTTTCAATTCTTTTTTTCCCATCTGCAGAAAGATCTTAGCCTTGGTGCCTAGATATTCAATTTGTGCTGGTTTTGACAATTTGTTTTAGTTGTTTAGGCTTGTTTAATGTCCTCAACAGGTATTAAGTACAATTTGATTTTTTAGGGACGCACTTGATGCTCTCAACTTAGTCAGATACTGCTGCAGGCGTATGCTTATGACCCATGTTGATCTGATTGAGAAGCTTCTCAACTACAACAGTACACACTCAACTCTCCATTTTATGTTACATTTGACTCAAACGATATTGTCTTTGTTGATTTATTCACTTGGTTCACATAATTTTCCTTGCAGCTCTGGAAAAATCGGACAACAGTTAAAAAGAGGATGCAAATATGCTGAAGGAAGATTCCTTGTCAGAGTCTTAGATATATTTTGGAACCACTTATGTTTTTGCGGAACCTTTAGTTCAGTCTGAATCATATGGGTTTTTGAAGATGTCAATGATAAAATGCCATATGTATGTCAATACTTTCTTGTCTGGTTCAGTGTCATGAGTTTCTGACCTGAAAGATTTGTCCCTTTGAGGTATTTGTCTCATTAGTATGTTAATGTTTCTTAATTGACACTGAAGGCCATCGATCCACATAATACTTAAAACCCTAGTGCCGGCGACAACAATGCGTAAAAATTGTAGAGCTTTGAACCCGTCTTTGGTGAGGCGGAGGAATTCACAAAGACTGATTACTAATGACTACGATCTAGTCTAGTCATGCCTTTTGTTAATCCGAGAAAAATCCGTGGTAACCTCTGTTTTCTGATCAAAACCATGTCAATTGTTGCGTGAAGCTGCGCTGGTTATACGTATACAAGCCAATCATTGGAGATTAGAGTTTGTATGTATAGTAGTTTCTCTGGACAAAAACACGAGAACATTTTATTGTTACATACCCAAAACAATACATTATACGGTAGTGTGTTCATCATGCTTATATCGAAAGTTTCAAATTCCGAACGATCGGTTAATAAAAATTGTATAACCAAAGAAGAATGTAAATCCGACCCCGTTCTTAAGGGGACATATCACGCCCACGACAATCCCACAAACCTCATGAGATGTCTTTGATAAATTAAGATCCAATTAGTCGGAACTAAAACCAATTTCGAAAGAACAAACGAAGAAATGACTCAGTAGCCATTAATCTGTCTTGATGTCGTTGTCGATCCTACCAACCGAGAGAACGGTTGCTGTGTTTGGTTGTTGCGGCTTCTGTTAAAACTGTTGCTTCCAGTTCCGGGTTTGGGGTCAGAGAGAGGAGAATAGGCTTGAGCTAGCTCAAGAGCAGAAGCTGCTTTCCCGTGACGAAACCCTGTCGCATCCGATGATTCTGGTTTCTGGTAAACAGGTTTTCGCCATGTCTCCGGTGATGGATGTCTCGTCTTCTCCTGAGTCTGCTGCGGTTGCTGTCTTGAGCTCCTGTTATCGCGCCAGTTTTTCCTTTGCGTATCAGATCTGCCGATGTCGCTAATATTTCGCCCATCCTTCTGGTCCAATCTCTTTGTTCTCGGGTCACGAGGTCCGCTCGCTGGCCTTTGAATTGCGTGCTCTGGAAGTCTTTCGATGGGTTTGAGGACCATCCTTTTGTATGAAGGAAAAACATAAACATAACTTCAAATGTAAGTAGTTTACTTCAATGGAACCGTAAAAGTTGGATCCCATGTAGTATTCATAGAATGTGAGCGACTAGAGGAAACCTGTTTTACCTGTCAAATTGGTGCTCCAATTTGTGATGCTCGTTCTTGTCAATGCCTCGCTCCCTTAACACCTACGTGTCAAATGAACTCAGGTTAGAAAACTAAATGAGACTACATAGCCAATTGATCAAATGATGATGGACAAACAAGATGAAAAATGCTGGCACTCACCTCTTCTCGTGGTTTGGCATCGCCGAAAACTGTACTTCTGCACCATGAACAAGACTACGTAAGCGTGATTTGACATATAATCTATACTTATTGCCAGGGAAGCAAGAAATCTACCTAATATCCTTGAGAAGTGAATGACTGATAATATAAGCTATCGGATATAACTATGAACTAAAGTCAATGTTTTAGCATATTCTACCAACTTGGGACTTCTGGGATACTTTGAAAAAGAAAATATCAGCATCTACTTCAATGTGGCGAGATGTCACGACTCAGAGGATAATCCTTTCAGTATTTGCCATCAGCCAGGACAAATTTTGAGAACTCAAGCAATTCTCTTGTATCACTATCTATGTGTCTAAGCTCCAAGTAATTATTACTGAGCTCGGTCAATACATGTAAGCACCACCATAGCTTGATAGAACCTTGAAATAAATACCCGTACCTTTCCTTTTCAGTCTTAAATTCTGGCTGCACAAGCAACTGTGCCACAGGCTTCAGATTCAACTTGGGACGCTCAACCGGCTGGTTAGGAATCTCATTTGCAGGGAAACCAGGTTTTGAAGTGTTCATACTTTTCTGTGTAGCATAACTAGTTTCACGTTGAATAAGACTTGAAGCACCATTTTCCTGCAGATATAGAGTTAAGCGACCAGAATACACAATTGACCAACAAGGAAACATGAAAACCAAAGAGGCAGCTCAATACCAGTTTTCCATCATTCGCAGGTTTGTCAACACTTTCAAGAGGTTTTGTCCGAGGCAGTAGGTTCAGCTTAGGTCGTTCCACGACTTCAGAAGGGGCAGTTGGCTGCACTAAATGTTCAGCAGAGCTTGCATCAGAATAGTTCGGAAAAGACTTATTGCTGCTGTTTGCGAGAATTTTCGTTTCCTTAACGTCCAAATATGTTGGGCCGGGGATCTTTTCATACTCACGGGAGAAATTTTTCCCACCCTGGATCCCATCTTCAGCGACAAGTCCCCGATCTACTCGTATTCCATGTGGCTCATCCCCTTGATTAACCACAGGGCTATTAGTCTTGTAGACTCTGCTCTCTATCTCCGAATGCTTAACATCAAAACCCACTGGAGAAGGAACCAATAGCTTGGACTGCCATCTTCCTGAAGACACTTGCTCAAGCGCACTTGTATGGACCAAATTAGAAACAGCTGGTTGTGTGGTCCATGGAGACTGCCCTGGCTCATTATTGGTCACTGAGACCTCCTTCCTCCCACTCCAAACATTAGAGTGAATTCCTGACACAGAGTTCTCAATACTACCAGTCCCATTCACAGAATGAGTCACATCATTAATCTTCCCAGTGAAAGGACCAGCTGCCGATGACCAGCCATTGTGTCTCCCAGTTAAAATCGAGTCTGCTTTCACATCCAACCGGCTATTTGCAAATCGGAAAACATCATCACTGATCATTCTACGAGGAGCCGAGTGACCATCCAGAGGCTTCCGTTCATCCTCGTTGAAATTGCGTCCTATATTCGCGTTGTGAGGCAGGAACAGTGATTTATCATCGAAATTTCTTATAGTATGAGACGAACTCGGTCTTGCCCTTTGATCTGGTCGGCCAAAAGGTGCTTTATCAAAAACAGGTCGATCCGTAGCAATCTTCGGAACCCTACAAAGGTAAAATAGATCAATAAGAGAGAAATAACTCAAAACGAAGATTTTAGTCCAATCGCAGGCGCCTTTCATCCGATACCAGGATAATAGATATAGACCTAAACAATCAGAAAACAAAGATTTTGATGTAGATCTAATAGCTTTAGGAATAAACGAGATTTTCACCAGAAATATGACTCCAATCTCACCAACCAAAACAAGGATTCGATTGACGTCCAATAAGCATATCAACTAAGAGGCGATCCAATGAGAAGGAAAAAAATAACGAATCCTTGGAGACTTACACTCCAGGAGCGGAAGGGAGAGGGAGATCAGATGGAATAGAGCCACCATGGAAGTCCTTAAGCGTCATGGTGCTACCAGCCACTTTCTTCTTCGACATCGTTGTACAACCTTTTATCTCTTGTATCGCTTTTTTCCTCTCTTCTCCGATTGGGATTGAATTTTTCGCCGCCGGAAACAGGAAGAAGAAAACGGAGGTGGCTGGAAATCACCTCCCTCGCTGTCGCTCACAAGCTTCGATTACAGACCCTGAGGGTTCGTCTGGTTCAAAGCTTCTTCGGATTCTCGTTCTCGTCTTCGGATTTATTAATATCGAAAACCTTTGCTTCCTCAATGGACGGAAATATGTTTTTTGCCCCTTTAAAAGAGCTGAAAGACCAAACTATCCTTACTGACAAAAACTAGTTACAAATGAGCACGTGGCAGTCAGATGCCACGTTGAATCTATACTTCTAAATTTGGCTGATGTGGTTATGTTTCTCTTAATGGTGCAGAGACAAAGGAAGAAAATCAATTATTTTGAAAACATTAGAGCTACAAAAGATCAATAAACTTACGTTACATAACAAATTAATACTAATTTCTGTTAAACATCAAAATCAACTTATTTAATTCCGACCAAAAAAAAATCAACTTATTTAATTATTGCTAAAAAAGGGTTCTATTTCGATTTGTCAAAAAGTAAATGATATAAGGAAAAAGTAAATTTACATATTTTGGTTTTTGTTTCAAAGCTTGAAGATGATAACAAAGCAAGGTAGCAAAGCTTTAGTACTCAATAGATAAAGCTCTTCAATTCTAGAATTTGGTCCTACTTTCAAAGCCAATGAATCAAACTCCGAGTATGCAATAGGATCTTCAAACTTCTGCATAGGTTTATGAACTCTCCCTGCAATGACTCTACATAGCACAACAGCTTGCAATGAACTTATGTTTCTTCCTCGATCTATTTCGGTACCTTTAAGAGCTGTAGAGCTAGTTGATGCAGTGAGAATTCCTTTAATCCCATCTGGTCTTGCTTTAGGACTGAACCCATGTCTTAGAATCTGACACACTCCACACTGATCCGAGAAACAGAGGTTTGAGGAGCTGTTGCTCAAACCGAGAGCACAAGAGAGAGTTGTACCGTGGAACCCAAGGAACTCGTTCCCATCAGCCATACAGCGAGAGTGTTTCTTGGAAAGCTTGTTTGCTCTTATTTTCACGAGTTCTCTGTAATCTTCAAACTGTGCAACAACTCTCTGCAAGTTCTGGATTTTTAAAATCGCCAATATATTGGTGTCTTTCGTTTTGCCAATCTTGTGAGTATAGCCTGAATTGCAGATTAACTCCACAGTTGTTCTTGAGAAGTCTCCTGCTAAGAGTGTAATGACTGCAAACAGAGAAGAAAAAAACTCAAATTCTACTCAAACATTGCCCACAAATCAATCTAAAAACATATCTAATTCGAGTTTACCAGAGTGATTAGAAAGGTAATGTGCCTCAAATGCATCAAGATCTCTGACTTTCTCATGACACTTTCGACAAGAGATGTCTCCGAAACCACCGCAGATGTCAGAGCCAACAACATCAAATCTCTCAGAACGACAACTACCGGTAAGTAAATCAGAAGAAGATTCTCCACCGAGGAAACCTCTGAATCTGTCTGAATAACCAGTATTCCCCTCATATTTCATTGTGCTAATAAACTTGGAGCTCTCCAGAGACCGTGAGCTGCAGCAGCTTGGATTCTGCATAGTTCCTTCATCTCCAATAGTGACACATGCATTTCTCAGATTCGACATTGATCTTGAGGTTCCAGATGGATTATTGATCTTCTGGATTAGGTTCTTATCTCGATCACCAGTGTCAGTTGACTTCTGAGCATTGCAGCAGCTAACAAACTTCTTGAGATAGAGCCAAACTCCACGCATGTCTGGTCAAAATCCGTCTTCCGATTCAGGAGGTATGTGGATTAGAGAGAGGTTCTATGGAGATTTGGATTCGGCTTGAGCACGGTTCTGTTTCTGTCTCTTCCTGCTTCACCATATCTACACAATGTGGTTTCAAAATGAGATTGAAGATTTCCATTAGCGTATGATATCATATCACACCATAGAGAAAACAAACAAAAAACTATCGTTTTAGAATTAGAAAATTTGCAACTAAAACCAACGTTTATGTTAATAAGCTGATCAAATCTTAACTAGGTATGATTCTTTTCCAATTACAACCTGGAAACATATAATAATTTAGCATATATGATTACAGAAGAAAAGATATGGAAAATCATTATTTCTTCACCTCTCTTCACGTTCCAGAACAGAGTATAACGCCACATGCTGCCTTCAAGCTTTGACTTTTCTTATGTAAAAAAAAGTCAAACATGTGATCAACCTCTTATTTCAAAATGAAACTTGTATCTTTGTAAGAGGTTTTTTTCTGTCTACATAACATCTATTTTACATACTTACTGACAAAAAGTAACAAGAAAAGCATCAAAAATTATACAAAGAAAAGGAATGAAACCTTACTTGCTTCGAAAGACCAAAACAGAATCTCCCTTTTGTCTTGCAGTGAGAGGGAGACTTTGGAAAGTAATCCGATGCTGTTTCCTTACTCTTTTCCTCGTCCTTATACTTTCCATAGAAATAAATAGAGTAATCAAAATAAAATAAACGTTTTATGAATTAAGAGAAAATGGAAAACGAACTTGGGTTCTTGATTTCTGTCTTGATCATATGTGCAGACATTACAGCTACAGTCCTCGGGATCGAAGCTGAGATTGCTCAAAGCAAGGTTCTCTTGACATCCAATCTGTTATATTAAGATTTAAATGGAGTTCATTTCATTCCCAATAATCTTTTCTTGTTCTTGATGTTTCTCCTTTTAACAACAGCAACATCAACATCATCAACAACATGCAAGATGTCGAAGAAACCCAAGCTCAGGAGCTTTTGCCGAGGGAGTAGCTGCAATGGTGCTTATGTCTATTGTCCATGTCATAGCCAATGTGCTTGGAGGCTGCTCTTACATTCGCTCTAAGCAAGATTTCAACAGAGCAACAGCAAACAAGATACTCGCTGTGGCTTTTCTTGTTCTCTCCTGGTAATAGAAAGACGAAAGCTTTCTGGTTTTCATTCAGCAAAATTTCGAAATTTGGAAAAACACAATTAGCTGTAACCTTTTATTGTCTCAGGATCTTGTTTGTAGCCAGCTACACAACGCTGATGTTAGGAACATTGGCCAACTCGGGTTCAAATAAATTCTGCAACTTACCACATCGTTGGCTTTTCCTTATTGGGGGGATACTTTGTACAGGGCATGGACTGGTGACTTCAGCATATTACGTTTCAGCCATTGCTGCTAAAACAGAAGACAAAGAGAACGTGCAACAAGAAAATCCACCAATCAGAAGCCACGCATAATTTGTCTTCTTCCCTATAATACCGTCATTTCAATACAAAATGTTTCTTGTATAAAATTAAGAGCAACAATCGTCAATTTTTAACTAGAAGCTGATTCATTAGTATTGATAAATTCGTAAACATTCCAAAATGAACTCATCAAGTATTAATAAATAGTAAAATGAAAAGGCCCGAGTTCTAGGCCGAAGAGGCAGAACCAAGAAAAAAAAAACAAAAACAAAAATACATGTAATATATATCTAAGGGTTTGATCGAAAAGTCTCAGCCATCTTTGTTACCACTTCATGAATGAAACCACTCTTTTGGGAATAAAACTCGAATTCTCTAAGCTGCAAGGCTTTCCACTGCTCCTCGAATCTCTTCTTATCCTCTACAGCAAGCCTACTCCATCCCTGTTGAGCAGCAAGATCATCTAAACCAAAACGCACCAGTGATTTAACAAGTACAGACTTCGCAAACTTGTCCAATTCTGCGGTACCAGGCAAAGATACTTCTCCTTTATTAGCCATCACCTCGTCTTCACAGTTTTTACCATTAGGCAAAGAAACAACCTCTTGCTTCACAGACTCAACTTTCTTCAACTTACTGCTCTTTTTTGATTTCCCATTAGTTTTTACAGTTGATTCTAACGCCATCCCTTCGGCTCCCCAAATCAATCTCGACAGTTCAAAAGCCTTGCGATCATGAGATTTGGCAAATGTCAATTCCTCTCCCTTCTTAAGATTGTTCTCATACTTTTTCTTCAGACTCCTAAGCTTCTCCATGAATTGGATTTTAGTAACATCAAAGCTAATAGATTTCTTCACCAACTGATAAAATCCATTGGTGTCATCATAAGGACTTATCCCAGTATCAGCTTTGTAATCAATAAGACCTTGTAAAACCGCAATCTCATCGTCCTCACTCCAAACTCGTTGGAAATAGGTTTTCTTCGTCTCTTCTCCTCCACCACTCTTCTTATCGTCCTCTCCGGAAGCCCTCTTGACCCTCTTTGCATCCGAAGACGTTGCAGCTCCATCTATCTCACTAGAAGAACGCTTCGCCAGAGATTTCGCAGATGATTTAACCTTTTTGGAATCCTTATACTTCACAACGGAGGATCCTGGATTCGAAACAACCTGATTGTTTCTGCCAGGTTCAGAATCTGAATCGTTCTGTTCCCCCAATGCAGATTCGGAATCGGAAACTGACTTCTCCAATGTGGCGGCGAGAGAGGCCTCTGTGATCTTCAAAGATGAGTTTTTATAAGACTCATCATTATCTTCTTCCGTCGAAGAGTTTCCTGCCATATCTTCACCTTCGATAGAATTCTCCACTTCGTCTTCTTCGCTTGAAGAAGCCGTCGGCGGGTTATCCAACAGATTCAAACGTTTTCTGGACATTGCTCTAGGGTTTAATGATTTTACGTCGAGTGATTAGAGAGAAAGGTTAAAACTGAGACTTTTACTTCCCCACTTCCACAAACCCCTTTTTATATACAAAAAGAGTCGCTCCGTTTTCCACTAATTTCGGTTTAATTCCCTGAAAATTTATTAGGGTTTAATCAACTTTTCTTTTCTCGACGTTTGGATTAATTTGCAAACGACAGAGAAAAAAGGGAAATTGCTGATTTGATATTTTCAAAGATATGGAAAATTGCTGATTCGAGATTTTAAAGATATGGAAAATTGCTAAATTAGCCGTTACGAGATATTGTTTTACTTACTCACCGAATTAAAAAGAATAATTATATAGCTTTGGTCAACGCTTCCTCTATTCCAACTTCCAAGTCCCAACTTTGATATTATCTGTGTGAAATAAATATCTTGAAAATCGTTTTTGACATAACTGGGCCACAGTTTTATGACTGAGTCATAGTTTTGGTGTTGGGAATATTGTAGAAATGCCTTTTTTAATGTTTTAAATTATAGAAAATATTTTATTTTAATTTCTTTTAAAGAAATACCCCTTTTATATTTTAAATTATATGATTGTATTTTTATCCATTGCATTTGTAAATTTATTGAATATGTACACTATGGACAAAATTTGTCTATCATTGACGTAATTTAAAATTGAAAGGATGACATTTTTCATAATTTGAAACATAAAATAAGTATTTGGCACAAAAAAGAAAAGACATTTATCATGAGGATTTTTGATAATTATTTCTTTGTTTTATCTTGGTCCCACTGTCCAAGTGGATAATAAACCAATTTCGTTCAGAGATAAAAAGAAAGCTCAAGAGACATGGCACGAGTTATTAAAGTCGATTCAGCAGAATCATGGAACTTTTATATGAGTCAAGCTAAGACTCAGGGTTGTCCTGTAAGTCTCTCTTCCTCTTATCTATTTCCTTATAAAGCACGTATTTTGTTATACACAGCCAAAAACGAATACTAATTTGAAAAATTTGATTGTTTCAGTGGCATGATAAAGATTTCAAGGAGATTGTGATTTACACTTGGTCAAAAGTGATTTTTTTTTAAAAAAAAAGATTGCTTCAAAAGAACATATGAACCAAGACAGCTAATTGTGTTACTTGTAAGATATAAACTAGTGAGAATGAACAAATGAATTTCTCTTATTGTTTATTTATATGAATAAGAAACATTTACAGATTGTGGCTCATTTCACTGCAACATGGTGTGCTCCTTCTGTGTTTATGAACTCGTTCTTTGAAGAACTTGCCTTGAGCTATAAGGATGCTTTGTTTCTCATAGTTGATGTTGATGAAGTCAAGGTGAAACTACTTATATGTGTCGCTATAAGAATATACTCAATGAAAAACATTATCTCTTGACATTTGTAGTGAAAGTCCAACAATTGCTAGATGATCTATGTGTGGTTTTTCTTTGCTTTTACTTTGTTGGATTGGTCAGGAAGTTGCGAATCGGTTAGAGGTAAAGGCGATGCCGACTTTCATGTTTTTGAAGGATGGTAATGCGATGGACAAACTCGTGGGTGCCAATCCTGATGAGATCAAAAAACGGGTTGATGGTTTCGTTCACTCTTCACGTGTTGTTCTTAATGTTTAGAATTATATAGATAGATAATGTCAGAATCCTAATAAAGTTTGTGTGAAATGTATTCTAGTTTGTGGTCTTGTGTGAAACTTTTCAAGTGTAAGTGTAAATTTTGTAAGAATGCTTTGTTTTTATTTTCAGACAGAAACTATAAGGTGTGAGATTTTTGGTATCAGTTAAGTCTCTAAAAGAATTTGATTAATCCTATGCTGCAAAATTCTTTTATTGATATTAGGGTATTGGAAATTGCTACCTGAACTTAAATCATTCAACTAAACCAAAAAACCATAGATCAAGATTCAAGAGACCAAATGAAACATGTAATGAACTGGAGATTTTTGTTGTTGTTGTCAACAGGGTAATTTGAAACCCATGTCGCGACCAGAAACAAGATCATCCCAGACTTTGAGAGCTCCATGGGTTGTTATTAGTACAGTGCTCAGTGCCATGACGATACCTACCGCAAACACGATGATTGAAGCTCTCCCATACTTAGCTATAACCTTCTTAACCACCATTAGTCCGACCAGAGAAGCCACAAAGCAAACCAGAGCGAATATCGCAGCGATTCCAGCTTGTTCTATGCCTAGCAATAGGTACTGGATTGCAGACATTGTTGAAGAAAACAATACCATGAAAGAACATGTCGCTGCAGTTACCTGTACAAAGAATCCAATTGCTTGTTTCTGTTAAACTTCGGCTCGAGTTTGGTCAAGAACTTTTCGTTAAGTTCGGATGGTTTTATTACCAACACTAGTCAAAAAACATACCTCAGGAGCAATACCGATTTGGAGAAGAAGAGGACTAATGAGCATCCCACCGCCAATACCGAAAAGACCACCTAAAACTCCAGCCAACAGAGCCATTACAGGGAGCATCAACTTGTTCAGTCTTCCTCCATCTCCAATCTCCTGTGGATTAATTTCACTTTCAGTGTCAGAATCATCAAGCTTGTTGACTTTGACCAACATAAAGCTAGCTCAATCAATCAACTGTACGTAGTATTGTTGGACCTTTTCAGGGTCTTGGTTATGTGATGTGTAGTTGCTTTGAACATTGTCACTGAAGCAAATCCAGAGAGTGAAGAAGATAGTTAGAGGTATTTGAAGCGACGAAAGGAACCAGTAGAGACCTCCACATGGCTCGATCGGTATGATTCCCTGTGCAGAACCAATGTATCAACATTATATTTGGTAAAAAATATAAATTCTTATCAAGTTAAAATTCAAATATTGAACCAAGAGTATTCACTGTTCATAAATATTTCATTCAATTTAAACTTTCTAAAATATATATTAAATTTATAAAATTGTGTAGATTTTGGCCATACTGGTGTCATAAATATGGGAAAAAAAAATTGATAGTTAAGATATTTTGGTATAAAGCGCGAGAATTCAATTTCATACCTGGCCGTATTTGTTTCCGCGAAAAAGATTAATAGAGAAGAACAATAACCAGATGATCACTAAAACTCCAAGCTTCATCCATGGAAACCTGATCGTTCCTCTCTCTCCCTCGGATTCTCCTTCGTTACTCAGAAGCGACGATTCCGCTCCTTCGATCCCATGATCGTCTCTTCGACTTCTAATCTTCGTTCTCTCCGATTCCAAATTCCAGTAAGAAATCCCCTTTTTGCATGTCTTCATCGTTGACCACGCGAGGAAGACGGCGAAGAGTGACGTCACTAGCCAATTAGGGAACATACGGTTACAGATGACGCCGATACTAACCCCAAGAAGCAGACATGGCTGAACATTAAGAGCCAAATCGAAATCGATCAAGGTTTTGCCACTAGATTTAGGGTTTCTCACGAAGAGATTGCATCCAACGTTCGCGAAAGAAACTCCGGTTACCATGAACGCCGAGAAGCTCGACGCCGTCTTCATTTCGAGGCCGGCGACGATCGTCATTATAGAGATGAAAAGTCCACCGCCTCCGATTCCACCGGCGCTAGAGATCGAGGCGGCGAAGAACGAAAGAACGACAGCGATTATCGTTGACATGGAAAAATCTATAGTTATTTCGGGGGGGGGGGCTTTCTGTAACTTTTTCAAAAGTGTTTGGGGTTATTTTGTTGTTGTTTGGAAAGTTACGAGGTTCTTTTGTGGCTCGTTGGTTGTTTATAGTAGAGGATGGGCCAATGGAGTAGAAGTCCACTGTACTTTCATTGTATACTTAAATAGATATATAAAGGAATGAATGAAGTCACCTCAAAATTTTAAAACAATTGTTTGCTTGCGAAATTGATTATTTAAAGACAATTAGTTTTTGGCTTTATATAAAACTAATTGTGGTATAACAGCAATTTTTTTTTAAAGTTTTTTTTTGATACTATTCTAGATCTAGTGTTGTACCCATTTTATTCAAATATTAATACAAGACAGTGCATCTTCCGTAACCCCTACACTTATTGTTTTCTTTATTTGTGAATAGTATAATTGTGTTATGCCTTATGAATTCAGCTCATATTGTGGATCAAATGAAGTTTGTCAACGTATTAAAAAATCTTCCTTCCGACCGGTATGTTGCTCAGTTGGTTTGTCCGTGATTTACGTTGACACTATTGGTAAATTCGAATACCACATACTCCCAATTAATTTTTTTTTGCTATAGATCAAGTTTATCGATTCAACTATTGTTAAAAAAATAAAGAAATTTACCAAAAAGAAGATGTATGAAATTCAAATTGTCAAACAAAAATGAGTTAGTAAGAAAAAAAGCTAAAATGACAATTGCCACATGCTCATCAAATATATATATTGAAATACATAATCAATTCTGGTACGACTAAAGTAAGCTCACATCAAAAGTTGACTTTTAAAATTTGGAAGTAACAAATATTACCTTTTAATTAGATGATGTTTTAAATGTGAAATAATATTATAGTCTTATTTATTACTCAAAAATAAAAATTAAACTTAAAAATTAAGAAAAAAGAGAAGAAAATAAATGAAGACAAAAGAAAACTTTTTAAGTCAAAATACATTAAAAAGTGAAAAGATGATAAATGGGATTTTTTTTCAAAAATAACTCTATTTCTTGAGTCAATTGCAAATATAACCTACACTTTTCTCTATCCAAAACTTTTACCATTTTATCTTTGTTAGATTTAAGAATTTCAATTATGCCATTATTTTTGTTTTTTTTAAATAACAAATAAAAATTAAAAAGACACAAATATCTAATCTCTATCAATTATTTACAAAAATATCATCTTCATCAATTTTTCCAACCACCATTAACAATCAAAATTGAGCTCTAAATGCTCTTTTACCTACCAAATTCAGTCATTATCAACCCAAAATGAAGTTCATAACTTCATATTCTTCTACTTTCTCTCCAATTCCATCCAAAAATTTTTCTCATATGCATTTCAAAATTTTCAAATTCTTAGATCTTGCTGTTCTCGAGTTTCTTGCATATAATACGATTGGGCTTCTTTGGTATTAGCTTGAATCAAAGTTCTAGACAATAATTGAAAGTAAACACAAGCTTAATCTAACTTTTTACTAGTTTTTCGTTTTTTGTAGATAGTAGACTTAATGTGAAGTCTACAAAGTCAACAAATTAGTTAGTTTTGCATTTGACCAATATGTTGTAGACTTAACTTGAAGTCTACATATTTCTCTTTGGTGAAAAAAAATTCTTATGTAGACTTCATGCTAAGTCTACGTTAAAAAGGGTTAGTTTTGCAAATAACCAATGTGTTGACTATCAAAGTAGACTTCATTTGTAGACTACATAGAGAATAAACTTCATATGTAGAATACATACATTGTAGACTTCATGTAAAATCTACTATGATAATTTTGTTAAAAAAGAATTTATAGCATATGTTTAATGTTATTTTTTTTTGTATTTTCCCATGTGTGTTTCTCTATTTGTATGCTTCTCTATAAATTTTACATGTTTATGTGTTATATTTATGGTTTTATAAATTTTGAAATAATTTGGGTAGTTAGCTCATTTTGAGTAGACTTTATTTTAATTCTACACTTAGTAGATTTCAAATGAAGTATACTATGACGATTTTGTTAAAAATGAATTTATAGCATATGTATAATATTTTTTTTTCTCACGTGTGTTTCTTTAATTGTTTGTCTATGTATAGATTTTACATGTTTATGTGTTATATTTATGGTTTAATAAATTTTCAAAATAACTTTGGTAGTTAGCTCATGCTGAGTAGACTTCATTTGAAGTATACACTAAGTAGAATTAAAATGAAGTTTACTATGGCAATTTTGTTAAAAAAGAATCTATAGGATATGTATAATGTTTTTTTTTGTATTTTTCTCATGTGTGTTTCTTTAGTTACCTGCCTATGTATAAATTTCACATGTTTATGTGTTATATTTATGGTTTAATAAATTTTTGAAACAATTTAGGAGTCTACTGTGATGATTTTGTAAGAGATGAATTTATAGCATATATATAAAAAAAAAATTGTATTTTCCATGTGTTTTTCTTTACTTGTTTGTCTATGTATAAGTTTTACATGTTTATGTGTTATATTTATCGTTGAATGAATTTTTGAAATAATTAGATAGTTAGCTTATTCAAAGTAGACTTAATTTTAAGTTTACACTGAGTAGACTTCATATGATGTCTACTATGACGATTTTGTAAAAGATGAATTTAGAGCATATGTATAATGTTTTTTTTGTTTTTTTTCCCATGTGTGTTTTTT
Source organism: Lepidium didymum (assembly GCA_963920545.1). Lineage (NCBI taxonomy): Eukaryota > Viridiplantae > Streptophyta > Magnoliopsida > Brassicales > Brassicaceae > Lepidium > Lepidium didymum. Next base: position 4,463,515 of record OY986992.1, read on the forward strand.
ATTTGTTTGTCTCTGTATAAATTTTACATGTTTATGTGTTATATCTATCGTTTAATTCACATATTTTTCTAAATTTATCAATAAATATATGTTGATCAAATAGTGGATAATAGTTAATGGGTGCTTGGAACAATAAATTCATCATATTTAGTTAAAAGACATGAATATAAACATTTGTGGTTTGATCTTATGTATACCAACTAATTTTTCCATATTATATTATTTTTAATTTACAATATAAAGTAAGTTTAAAACTTAAAATCATGGATCATTACATAACTTTGTAGTTTTTTGTCACCAAATATTGTCATTTATCAATACCAAAAGTATGATCTTTTTATATAAAATTATTAAGAAGCTCTATATCTCTTATCAATGTTTTGATATTGTTTTCTCTAACGATCTCTGCAAACGATGTCTATAACTAATATTTACAAATTATATATGTTATTGATGTTTGCAACCGATATTTGCAATTAGAGATGTTAAAATGAGAATAAACCCAATGGTACCCAAAATCCATAAAATATTACGAGCTTAAAAACCTGTTTTAACACAAAAAAGTTAACCGGGTTTAAAATGGGCGGATACTTCCTTCCTTCCTTTCGAAACCTAATCCCCCATTAACATTCGAGCTTCTCGCGGCGGAGAAAGCATCAGAATTTGAAGATCCATCTTCTTCTGATTCAATACAATTTATATATTTTCCTCGAAAACTACAAAGTGATCTCGATCTCGAAACTCCTAATTTCTTCACATCATTGTTATAATCCAAAACCCATGAATCATTCTTCTAAAAATATGATTTATATTATGAAAATTTTATTGTGATTTATTATGATTTAAATTTGTATTTAATGATAATTTATATTAATTTTATCACAGAAAATTCATTTTACTAAACTAAAATCACGCAAGGATCATTAACTGGGCTAGTCCACGGAGAAAGAAGTAACTCCTGCTGTTTCCGGTGGCCAACCAAGTTCCTCGACGGCGGCCGGCGGTGTGCATGTCGGACTTCACCTCGAGCGAGCACGTGGCAGTGGGTGGAAGATGATGAGCAGAACACAGAACACGTGGCTTTCTACAAGCTTCTATAATTGGGCCCTAAGTTTTGTTAATAATCTTTTATCCATTTTGCTTGTAGCCCATAATAATCTCAGCCCATTGGGCATTTTCTAATAAAAGTTAGACGATAAAAAAAAAACTAAAAATAATATAAATATTAAATCTTTTTTTACTAACAAAATTTAAATATTAAATATACATATTTTAAGAAATTAATTAAAATTTAAAAACAACTTAATTATTAAATAACAATAAATGGTACCCATATAAAACCCGTTAAAGGCCTTATTTGGGTAGTCTTAATAAGACTTAGAGTCTTATTGAGTTTTTTTTTTCTTTTAAGTTTTTCTTGGACAGATTCATTTCAGGTATGAATCAAGTCGGAATTTTTATATCCACGAAAATATCTCTATCTACAACTGATGTCTGTAACCAAAATTAGAAAAAGTTAATTATTTAAATAAATTTGATCGATTAGTTAACAAGAAAATCACATCTAAATGAATTATTCACAATAAAACAATAAAAAAATCAATTTCACTATTATTTACAAGAAAATCAACAATAACAAAAATTTTTTTCACAAATATTAATAAAAAATAAAAAAATTCGAATATATTAACAAAACCAAATGAAATATTTCACAAATATTAACTAGATAACCATCTAAATGAGTTGTTCATAAAAAATCATTTCTTTCACTACTAATAAAAAGAAAATCAACAAAAAATTAAAAAATATTTTACAAATATTAACAAAAAAATAAAATATTTTACAAATATTAACAAAAAAATTAATATTTCACATATATCAACAAGAAAATTAAAAAGAAAGAAATATTTCATTAATATTATTCAGAAAATAAAAAAAAATGAAAATTTCACAACTATGAGACATGAAACAACCCACTAACCAAACCCAAGAACCACTATTTTTGGCTTATCTTCTTCTGTCACCGGTCTTCTTTCGCGTGAAATTCCTTAAAAGTTTTGCAACAAACAAAATGATTTGTTTGTTTTTCCCCATATCTTAGTAAAACAAAGAAGAAAAATGAAATCTTACCTAAATTTTTTTTTGAATTGTGGTGAGAGAGAAAATTGAGGTTACAAATGAGAGAAAAAGATAGAGGTTACAAATGAAATTAGGGTTTTTTTCAAGTTTGTAAAACCATTGTTATACCTAGGATAAATTGTAAGAGTAAATTCAAATCCAATGGGCTTAAATACGCGTAAGTAAACTTCATATAAACTCTAAGCGTAAGTAAATTTCATATTAAGTCTAAGCGTAAGTAGACTTCACTTTAAGTCTATACTAAGTAGACTTCATATAAAGTCTACAATAAACCCTAAACCCTAAACACTAAACACTAATTTCTAAACCAAATGTTGATCATTTTCTGTTTAATGGTTAAACTTAGATAAAATTTATATAAAAATATTAATTATTAATATATTCAAAATCAAAGATTACATTCATATACTTGTAAAAAAAAAAATTCATAAATTTTAATTTTTATACTTCCTAATTGTTTATATTTTGGTTATGTATACAATTGTTTAATCCAATTATTTTTCTAAAAATATAAAATTTTAAAAAAAACTAAAATCATGAAGTAGACTATATGTGAAGACTACTTAAGAGTAGATTTCATATGTAGTTTACTTACGAGTAGACTTATATTATAAACTACATAAGGTTATAACTGTAATATGATCTGGTCATGTAGGAGAATATTGTAATTTCACTAACCTTTTGAATTAGTTTTGTATCAGACTCAAATTGGGGTCTATTTTTGTATTTACAACCAATTTTTAGGTCATTCTAGTTAAATTTTTGCCCTAAAAACAGAGAGAGTATTTCATTGAGCATATGTATGAACCATTGATTATGGGCAACGAGATAGTTATTTTTATTTTATTTTGATAAATACAAGATATAGTAGTATTTACAGAGGAAATATATACATTTTAAAATTCTGTGTCAATACGTAGCCTTTTTCTTTTGTTTCTTTTTGATAAAATTGAATTAATAATATAAAATCAGAAGCTTTTGTTTCTTAGGTAAAGAAAAAGACATAATCCGAGGTTATCTTCATGTTGGATAAGTTTCAATATATATTCTACTTTATCTTATTGTTCAAGAAATCATCACAAGTTAATTAGTATAAAATAGACTTAAGATAAAGATAATAAAGTCAATTAGGAATATAAGTAATCTAATCCTAATTGTAAAAGTAAATAGAATAGGATTAACAAAGTAGTGTTAAAACTACAAATATGTTAGTCGAGTTATGACAACAAATTGTGAACAAAGAGTTTCGGAGTGTTTAGTTTTGAGTTAATTTCTGAAAAATTAACAAGAGAGTTATTTTATTGCTAAAACTAAATGTTTGCAAAATTTTAATTGATGCCAGAGCCAAAGATGAAGAAAAAGACATATTTCGGAATTCATTGCGAAACTTTTTAAGTTTTATTGCAGGTAACATTGCAAGTAACCAACAATAAAACTTATTTCGGAATTCAACAAAAACATAAAGGTAAGGTAAAATTTGGTGATGGATCTTATGTGAAGATAGAAAGAAAAAGATTAATTCTCTTCCAAAGCAAAACAGATGAACAAAATCTAGTTACCAACATCTACTATATTCATGGATTGAAGAGCAATATCTTGAACTTAGGACAAGCTATAGAAGACGGGTGTGATGTTTGGATGAAACAAGATTACTTGACAGTCCATAATCCAAATGGAAGACTTTTGGTAAAGGTCATTCGGTCATTCAGTATAAACTCTACAAGTTGAAGCTTAAGAGCCGACTTCAACATTCAACCTTATCTTATTATCTAAGAAATCATCACAAGTTCGTTAATATAAGATATACATAAGATACGGATATAAAAGTCGATTAGGAATATAAGTGATCTAATCCTTATTGTAAAAAGAGATAAAATAACGGTAACACTAAAAATATGTTAGTGGGTTATAACAACAAAATTGTGAACTAAGAAAGTTCTAGAGTGTTGAGTTATTTTCTAAACAATTAATAAGAGAGTTATTCTTATTGTTAAAATTAAATGTTGGCAAAAGTTTAGTTGATATACTATTTCAGCTGTATTCATTGAATAAATGAAAATTGTGGGTTTTCTATTAAAATGTTACATGTTTTGTTTTAAAGTATAAGGTACATGGGAGCTTTATTATTAACTGAACCTTTTGTTTGTGCACATGTCTTTATTCTTATGCTAATTCACGTTCATATACTTTTGAGTTCCCCTGTTTAGCTCGGAGCCTTATGTAGTCAGTCATGTGCAAGTAGAAATGACAAACATCCTATAAGCAAAGTTATGATTTATGAACATGGCTAATGGATAAATAATTAATTAAATAAATAAACATGAAGATAAAATTCATGAAGAAAAGAAAAAATCGAGCAAAAAAAAGTAAAATTATTACAATCAACTTTTTCCATTTAGTACACTAAAAAAAAAAACAAAATTGGTTCTAAGCCCAAGGGCTAATGGAACACTCCCAAGGAAGAGTAGGGAACCTCTCACGGTCTTGACAATAATCGTATATGACGAGATTACGCTGCACCCAAGCATAATCCATCTTCTGTGACTTGGATAAATGCCACGCGTCCTTCTGGTCCCACCAATTTTCTGTTGTGGTGGAGACGCATGCAGGGAATGGATCCTTCCAACGACAGCCTTCGACGGCGAAGTCCTTGTAAGAAGAAACGAATGGAGCTTTTTTCCAGTCGGTTTTCTCTAGACCGCCACGTGTCGCCCAGTCATCAGCGTTCCAAATGCTGGAGAACAAGTACATTGGCTTTTGGTTTGGGAAGAAATCGTTGTTTGGTACTTTATCACTGTTCTTGTATACTCGAATCGGCACTCTATCCACGAAAAACCTGGTTTGCATTGAATTGAACCGGGTTACGCTTTGTACCAATCGATTTAAATAATCTTTAAGTGAACCGGGTTACGGCTAGCCAATATGAAGAGAAGACTTACACGAGCTGGTGGTTATTCCAAAGAATTGAGTAGGTGTGATAATCCTTGGTCGGGTCGAACCAAAGCGAATGTCGCATCTCCCGATTCCCGGTTCCGTTCTTATACACATTGGTCTGAATAATGTAAGGTTCTCCGGTTCGGTTTCCTAAAAATTCGAAATCTATCTCATCTCTCTCCGGTCCTGCTCCATTCTCCGAACACATCTGCTCATCAGACATATTTTATTTTTTAAAATAGATTATTAGATAACGTTAAATTGATTATCCTTTTTACGAAATCGAACACTAAATAAGAACCACGACTCACGTAGTAGGCGGTGACGACGCCGGCGGAGTCGCCGCCGACGAGTTTTAGCTTCATACTGAACCATCCAAATCTGTACATGTGCTTTGTTTGAAATCCACATCCTGTTATATTTTTGTCCCATCAAAAATATAAATAACTTTAAATATAATCAAATCTAAAAAAATGAATGAATCGAGAGATAAGGTTCAATCATGTTATTTTAATATAAATATAGAATAAAATCGGAACAGAGTCTTGGTGTAATCTAAACAGACGAGAGACGGCAACATTGATCCTAAACCGGGAGCAGATTGGAAGTGAACGTACCGGTATCGTTATCTAAGGCAAGATTCCAGATCTGTCCTTCCTCGGAAGTCGTGAAGTGATTTTCAGACCACATGATGTTGAAGTTCTCTTCGAAAGACTGCTTCGGTGTTACTGCGATTGAAGAAGACGCCATTAAAGCCACCATGAATATGAGCAGAGCCGCCATGGAAGAACAGCTCGTGATTATTCTTCTGTTCGTCTCCATTGGTTGTCTCTCTGTTTCGAATATTTCGAAAAGAGAGAGAGAAGAGCTATTTTTAACTCGTTCCGTGAGTGAGAAGAGTATGGAGCTTTCTTTCTTGCTTTATAAATAAAGACCCTTCATTCATTATATTAGTTCCATTTTTTTAAATAAAACAGAAAAAATTACTGTTTTCACCACTACTAATTCTTTCTTTTAAATATTGAAGTTATCATTTGGTTTAAGCTTTTGATACGGTTTATTTTAATAAGATTTTCATAATGATGCATATTCACAAAGTTCTAAAAAACACAATAAAAGGTAAACGAAATAGTTAATCATAAAAATTAACAGTAAACTTAATGATTTATAATAAAATGCAAACTGTTTGGTTATAATTTAACCGGTTTAGCTTCATAATCACCGACCAGTTTATTCCTAGCAAGGGTAATTTAGGAATTATAAATAGAAGCAGCAGAACATGGAAAATTGGATCGCCAGGCTGCCACCAAGTGGAAGTGGGATCCATAGAAATGCAAAAAACAAAACATTTTTAATTTTTGGACTTTAATTCTTTGTATCTTTACATATATAATAAACTAATTCTTTGTATCTTTACATTTTTATATTAAAATTGTAGTGTTAACATACTCATATATTTTATAATAATAAAAAATAACTTTTAATTTTTTGATAAAATATGATAAGATTTTTTAACTTATTATTATTATTATTATCTTTTTCTATATAATATTATTAGTTTATTTTAATTTAAATATATAAAAATTTGTTTTAACTTAAATATCTCTTATATAATAAAATTGTAACGTTGTATATTTTATAGTAATACAAAACAACTATTTATTATTATTATTATTTTTTCTATATAATATTACTAATTTATTTTAACTTAAATATATAATAACATTCTATTATATATATAAAAAATATATATTATAATATAAATTATAGATTTTTTACATAAGAATCTCGTATATAATAAAAACGTAGCATTAACTTAAATACCGTGTTATATTTAATCTATTTTGATCTATGAAATATTGTAACAAATTTGTTATTAGAAAAATATTATGATAAAATAAAATAATAATCACATAATATTTTTAGTTTATTTTAAGATAATGCATGAAAAATATTTGAAATAATTTTTAAACACATATAATAAATAATAACTAAAACTTTATATATTTTGAGAGAAGTAATTTATTAAAAATATATTATGTGTCAATATACTCAATACTACATTCCATTTTAGTATGGTTTGTTAGAAAGTTTCATTAACATTATAGTTTACCTTTATTTAATATTAATTCATTTTTACTTTAATTTTCCTTATTAACTTATTTTTTTTATTTTAAGAAAATATCGTTATCTCTTAAGTTTTAATTTTTTTCTGGATTTCATACTCTTTAAATTTACTTACATTTATTTAAAATTTAATTTAATTTAATTACTTTTTTTAATTTTAACTTAATATTTTTATTTTTAACAAAACATAATTATTTCTTAAATTTTAAAGTAATTATATGTCAATACTATATTCAATTATAGCATTATTGATTATGGAGTTGCCTTTAATATTAAAATTTATATTTATGTAAAATTTGTTTTTAATTTAGTTTTTATATTTCAATTTTTCTTAAGGCAATATAATTATATCTTAAATTTTAAAATAATCCAAAAATTAGGTAAAAAATTGTTTGATTTAATAGTATTTCAAATTTTAATAAGAAACGGATAATGATAAATCTTTTATACTTATCATAATCTTTAATAAATCATATTCATATTTGAATATTATGTTATTTTCTATATGTATCTCTTATATAATAAAAGCGTAGCATTAACTTAAGCACCATATTATATTAATGTGTTTTGTTTTAGGAATTATTGTAACAAAATTGTTACTAGAAAAACATTAGGATAAAATAAAACTATAATCACATGATACTTTTAGTTTATTTTGAGATAGTACAAAAAGAATATTTGAAATAATCTCAAATCACATATAATAAATAATAACTAAAATTATTATTTATTTAACAAAATAAACAAACATAATATTTTCGGACGAGTAATATAGTCCAAAAAAAACTATGAAATCTTATTGACTTTAAAAATTCATGTAAAATAATTATCTGATTTATTATATTTTCAGACCAATGATTTATAAGATTTATAAGGAGATTTCTTCTAATAATTATAGTTTGTATTTTTTCTTTGTATTCTGGCATGTACATAAAATCCTTTATATGATATGATTTCTAGAAAACATATGTTAATTATGTCTTCGATATCATTTATTATTTTTTAATTTTTATATTCCAAAAAATTATAAATCATACCCCTAATTTGTTAGAATACAAACAAAACATTATTAATCTATTAAGAACTATAAATTATAAATTTATTGAATCCACTTATTATAAATTTGAAACAAATATAAATTTTAAAATTAAAATCAAACCATGTAATATGAAAAAAACAAACAAAAAAATACTATAATGAACTCACATAATTATATAATATGTATTTATAAGAAAATTAAATTGTAAAACAAATGAATATATTATGTAAATATACTTGATAGTATATAATAATGATAAAAATGAATTCGGGTTTAAAATCCTAAATGAATGCGGGTCTAATAAATTAAGTGAATACTGATTTAAAAATATAAATAAATATAGGTCTAAAAACTTAAATGATACGAGTTAAAAAGATTTATATATGAAAATTGTAATGCATCAAAATTTAAATCAAGAGAGTTCGAAAAATATAATTTATGTACAACTGTTATCATTATAAATTAATTTTTAGTATATCAAATATATATAATTAATAAATTTGTATATACAAACCAAACCATACCATAAAATAAATAAAAAGAAAATAAATATCACATATAAATATTTTAAATAAATTAAAATAATTACAAGTATATATTAATTTTTCACAAAAACATATTATGTGCTATGCATGAGACATCATGTAGTTATATAATAAACCAAAGGCCTCAATCAAACATTTATGAGAATATAGAATGTGAAAAAAAGAGTTACAAAGTATATAGGCAAAATATAATTCTTTGGACCATAATAATATTTTGTTGAATAAACGAGTATTTACCTCTCATCACTTCTGGCAGCTCAAGACACGGCACGTGAAACAAGCACATTATGTAAATGAAACCAGGCAAATAATTTACTAAATTATTATGTTGACAAATATTAGTAAATTCGACTGTCTCTTCCATTATCCGATAATTATAAATAAGTATATGCAACTCGACCTTGTTTACTCTAGATTTCAAGTTTATAGACAATAATAGACTATCAAGATTATGATACATTAATATTAATTTACCAGAGATGTAAATTTAACAAATATGTATGGTTTTGTTTAATTAGAGTTACGACTATCTAATATTAATTACTTGAGTTGGAGTTTCATTTCAATCATCAATTAGCTAAGAAACTCTTTCATTATTTTAACAATACATGAATTACTTTCTCGTTTTTTTTTTCAATGCTAAAAGTGATTTCTCATTTGTCGGCATCTCGGTCCTAATCAAAGAAGTCATAACACAACGAGGAGCCATATAATTTCGCTTTCAACAGATTATTTATAAAGTATTTATAATATAAGGGAAGTGTTAAGGCCAAAAGACAGTTTGGCCGAGTGGTCTAAGGCGGCAGATTTAGGCTCTGGTCCGAAAGGGCGTGGGTTCAAATCCCACAGCTGTCAGTTTTTCTTTTTATTTTTTCTCGTATATTGAAACCTCCTGGCCCATTAAGAATCTCTATGTCCTTGCACACAAATAAAAAGCCCAAGTTTTTTAACAGTTCACTTCTTCAGTATTTTGCAGCAATTCTATTTCTCTTCATCTATCTCCTTTCTCTCTCGAATCCGATCAGAGAAATTAAAAAAAGGTGATTCTTATGAATCTCTCATGTCAAAACTGATGAATCATGTTAGTGCTTTGTAAGTCTCGGATCCATTTACCAAAATTAGCATAATCAAATTAAAGGAAATGATTGTTTTCGGACTTAGTTCATTGAATACTTGACCCACAAGTAAACTTTTAAAAGTCTGAAAGAATCTATCTTTGTTCTCTTCTTCCAACTTTGTTTGCACATTAAGCATCTAATTTTCCCACCCTAGAAGTTAATTGCTTATGATAGCTCTCGTTCTTATATTCCTCTTTGGTTTTGCCAAGAACTCAATTTTCATTTGTGAAATTTCGATAATGGCAGAGACATATAAAACAAGCGAAGAAGAAGTAGCAAGTGCTTTTGTGAATCACTATTACCATCTCTTTGACACTGATCGATCATCTCTATCTATTCTCTACAATCCAAGCTCGTTGCTCACTTTTGAAGGCCAACAAATCTACGGTGGAGAAAACATCTCCAATAAGCTCAAACAACTTCCATTCGATCAGTGTCGTCATTTGATCAGCACCGTAGATTCTCAGCCGTCTTCAATGGCTGGTGGTTGTGGCGGAATTCTGGTTTTTGTAAGTGGCAGCCTCCAATTACACGGCGACGATCATTCCCTTAGGTTTAACGAGGTCCATCTCTTTTCTTAATAAATAACCAATTCTAGTTTCCATCAGTTAGTTTTTTTTTTTTTTTTTATTTTTTAATGCCAGATCTTATACCTTAAAAAAACCGAATGCAAACTAATAATAACAATCTAAACTGGAACAAACAAAAAATTAGGGGATTAAATAGTTTGCAACATACAACCGAAATAAAATTCAAGAAGAGAGGGAGAGGAAGAGCTTGTCGCCGGGAAGGAGAGAAGACGGCTCCGGATGTTCCTGTCTAGATCTGCCCGAAGAGTTCCTGGAGGGGATGAGAGTTGCTTGAAGATCCTGGTGTTTCGTTCCCCCCAAAAAACGTAGACCGTGGCCTGTAGCAAAAGCTTGGCAATTACCTTGTGTTGCCGAAGAGAAGAGAGAGCTGGAGAGCACCAAGTAGTTGCTTCCTGAAGAGATGTAGGAGGATTTGGTAAGAACATTCATGCAAAGGAGGACCAGACATCCTAAGCATTAGAGCAGCCGGAGAAAAGGTGGTCATGTGTTTCGTTGTGGTTGGTGCAGAGAACACACGCAGCCGGCACGTTCATACTTCAACCCAAAAGTCTGTCTCTAGTTGGGAGTCTTTGCAGAAATGCCAACCATAAAACGAAACTGTATCTAGGAACACTCTCCTTAAACCAAATAGCCATAGCTGGTTGGAACGGTGGACCCCTGTCTCGAATCATCTCCTACATGTCTTTGGAAGAGAATTGCTTTCGGAATTGGCCCGCAGCCGCTTTGCAAAGATAAATGTCTCTGCCTTTTCTCGGAGAGGGAGGCTCTATACATGCAAGAGTAATCAAGAGAGCTTGGGTTGTATCAGATCTCGGGTTTGGAAAAGTCCATGTGCCATTCCTCGCAGCATCGGCAACACATGCATTAGCTGCTATCTTCAGGTCTCTAGGACCGCTGGCACCAATATAAGTGAATAGATCACCATAATCTATTCATGTGTCAAACCAGAATGACGCATTAAAACCGTCTCGCACTTGACACTTGAGGAAGTCTTTGAGGAGAGGCTTTAACTGAATTATACTTCTGACATGCCGTGAAAGTCTTCGAGAATTGTCAGTTAATCAAAAGGATTTGCGGTGAAAGACATTCCCAAACCATAGAGACCGTAGTGATGTCAAGTCAGCAAAGAAAGCCCATGTTCTCTTTAACCTGAAAACAATCTCGAAATCCTGTAAAAGTCTTAGCCCAAGTCCGCCTTCATCTTTTGGCTTGCATACATCTCGTCACGCCACTCGCGCACCTGAAGCATTTTATGTGGAAGAGTTTTTCCATAGAAAAGCAGAGCAAATGGAATTCACTTTCTTGTAGAAATCCTTGGGGAGCTTCATGAACTGACTCCAAAACAACACCATGCTATAAACAACAAATGAGATCAAACGAATCTTACCAGCAAAGGATAGAGACTTGGCTGTCCAAGAATGTATCTTGGCTGTGATCTTCTCAATCAGTGGTTGTAGGGTGGCAATAGAGAGATGTTTAATATGCAAAGGTAGGCCAAGATATCACGTAGGGAAAGAACCTTCGAGCAGACCAAAGAGTTTTATCAATTACAGCTTATCAAACTCATTGTAACCATTTAGGAAGATCTGAGACTTAGATGGGTTCATGTCAAGACCAGAGTACCGCTTAAACTTGGCTAGGACAGAGAAAATACCCCTGATAGACGCATCAGACCCGTCAGAGAAGACCAATAAATCATCCGCAAAGAGCAGATGTGACAGCTGCGGGTTGGAACATTGTGGGTGAAGTGCAATCTCATTATCAAGAATGGCCTTATTCAACAAGTGGGAGAGAGCTTCCATCACCATTATAAAAAGATATGTAGAGAGAGGGTCACTTTGCTGGAGTCCCTTCTTAGCAAGGAAACTAGGGGAGAGCTTACCATTTATCATGACCGAGAAACTAGGCGTTGTTATGCATTGCTTGACCCAAACAATGAAGGAACGAGGGTAGTTTTGAGCTCTCATCAACTTAACCACAAAATCCCAACAAACTGTATCAAACACCTTTCTTAGGTCTATATTTATCATTGAGTTCTTATGTTCTGATGACTTGTCGTAGTGTCGGATAAGCTCCAAAGCCAACAAGACAATATCTCTTAGGCTCCTCCCCTTGAGAAAAGCATATTGAGAAGGGGAGATGCATGCCATTAGCACAGGCTTAAGCCGATTTGCAATCAGTTTTGAGATGATGTTATAAAAAATGTTGCAGCAACTGATAGGTCGATATTCATCCAATCTGGTAGAAGTCTGCAATTTTGGGACCAAAGTGATGGCAATGGAGTTCAATTCTTTGAGAAGTCGGTCTGACCTAAAGAAGTCAGACACAACTGCAATTAGGTCCGCACCCACAGTGCTCTCAAGAACTGGCTTTTGGAGTGCGATTCTCATATGGTCAGAGCAACGAAAAGGAACAAGGTCCTTCAATAAATCCACTGTAGTTTCTGAAGTTGGCATGGTGGTTTCGCCTAGGATCTGCCCAAAATACTCAGCTGCGAGGGCCTTTAGCTCCTCTTGGCCACTAAACCTATTTTCAGCCTCATTAGATAGGATGTGTATGTGGTTCCAGGAAGCTCGGGTAATGGCCATTTGGTGGAAATATGATGTGTTTTTGTCGCCTAGGTACAGTCATTTAACCCAAGACTTTTGCTTATAAAACTTCTCTTCCGCCACTAACAGAGTATTCCATTTTGACCGCTTTTGATGCTCCTGCTCAGCTAGAGAAGGTGTAGGATATGTAAGTAGTTGTTGCTGTAGCTAAGCCACCTTAGATGCTTGGTCTTTAACCCTTAAGGAAATTCCACTGTAAGCTCTTGCGTTTAGCTCCATCAAGTAAGGTTTCAGTAACTCCATAAACTCAGGGTGGTCAATGAGATGATGAAAGAATTTAAATGGCTTTTTCTTTCTTCTCTCAGCTAATGGAATTCAGAGTAAAACTACTGCGTGGTCAGACTGTAATGGATGTAGATAATCAGCAAAAGAGTCCCTAAAACGAGCATCCCAATGCTTATTTATTAGCACATGATTAATTCTTTTTGATGTCGGGGTGGTTTCAGAGTTGTTCCAACAAGAGAATAGCAGCCTTGAAGATCTAGCTTCAAATAAATCTGTGTCATGAAGAGTTAATTTGAAGTCTTTGATACTTGAGATGTCTACATCCTCCACTGCATTTCCAAAAATTTGCTTAACTCTAAGAATCTGATTGAAGTCACCTAAAACTACCCATGGATAACGGTTCACCGGAGATATCTGGTTAATTACTTTTAACTCCCTCCACAAATATGATCTCCTATCTCTATCATTGAACCCATAGATGAAAGAAATAGTCAAATTCATACAAAGTGCATCATTAAAGAAACCACAAGTGATCAGCTGCTGAAGCAGAATACAAAAATATTGAGATAGAAGGATAAGCAACTAGAATTCTGGCTGTATGATAATACTTCGTATTTCCAAACCACAACCAGTCATATGGTAAGGCTCTCTCAACTCTTCATGAATTTAGAGGTTGTATGTGTGTTTCAACAAACACTCCAAAAAGTGGTTTATTTAACCGAATCCAATCTCTCGTCATAGTTTGACGACATCAACTATTTAATCCCCTAATGTTCCAGAAAAAAATCATAGGTAAAAAGGTTAGTGGTAAGCCTTACGGCCACGCCTCTTAGCAGATACCAAGAGGAAACGATTATCAGTTTGAGTATGTGCTGAGCCAGTAGCATCCCTGTCAATAGCTAAATCTACAGGCAGAACAGATTGATGGTTAGAGGGAGAGGTAGTCTCACTTGTCGCAGCAAGAGGGGCTGCAGCTGGCAGAACAAGCGCAAGCTCCGAAGAGGAGGTACTCGAATGCTCAATATATAGAGTCACCTCTGGTAAGTGAAAATATCACTTATATTGAAACAAATTTTTTTCCTAGAACATTAATCAAATTGAAACGGAGAAAATAATTTTTTTTAAATACTAAAAAGTGTACATTTATTAATTGCAGATGTTTCACTTGATTCCTACTCAACAAGGAAGTTTCTTCGTCCAAAATGAGATGTTTCGACTCAACTATGGTTAAACTTGTTGTTACTTTAATCTTTGTAATCAACCTCTTATATATTCATTCCCAACTAATAATGTTTATCACACATAAATGTAAGAAAGTTTCAAATTGGAATATATAAAAACATTCGGAAGATTTTGAAATTACATATTAAATTGAAAACTAGCTATTATTGGGAAATTCACCTGATCCACTTATATTTCTAAAAGTAGTTTAAAAATATATTTATCAATTTCCTTTTACTAATTGATGAGAAAACCGAATACATATGAGGTAATGACTAAGTTGAATATTACCATCAACTTTTGTTCAATAATCCTTTTCCTTTGTTCTCAAAAAACAAAAATTTCTCTTTCTCTATCTTTTTTCTCTAATTTTACCTCCAAATCAAAATCTTTTCACAAACCTAAAAATGAAGAGCAGGAGCAGAAATTTAGCAACCCTAAGTTTGATGATAATAACAATAATGACATGGACGAAGATGGTGGAAGGACAAGAAGCATTATTAGGGAAGAAAGTATTAGGGTTATGTCATACAGAATGCATGCCGTTATGCATGAAAGTGACGGAAGCAACGGAAGAGACGTGCGACAATGCATGCCGTTTAGGTTGTACCCAGCTTCAAGGTCGAGGCACTGGTCTTTCTGCACCCGATCAAGGAGTTGATATGGTCATTGCATGACACAAATTTTATTAATATCTTCATTCGAGAAAAAAAATTGATATTTACCATTGTCGGTGCTTGTTTCCCTTTAAATCAATAGATCTACGATTGTTAATTCTAGTTGTTTGACATATCTGCATGATGATAATTTATTCAGATGAATTGGTGGTTTAGAGAGACATCTTCAAAACTCATACAAAAAAAAACATCTTCAAAATTGTACTTAGAAAGACTCTAAATTTTTGTTTTAAATAATCAAATAGTTCATGCTATCAAGGAATTATATGTTCTTTCTCCTTGTTTCGTCAATCTAATGAAAATAAAAACTTGAGATGATCGTAATTATTAAATAAAATTTTCAGGTTCATTAGCTGCCGACAATAGGATTAAAAACAAACATCAAGAGAGTCAACTTTCTAGATCTATGACTTACAAAATCAAAACAAATATGATAGAAAAAAAACAATTTCACCTTATTTCATTATGAAAGCAAAAACAGATTATTCTAAAAATTTATTGTAATTCCCAAAGTCCGAATCATTATTCCAATAATAGTAGAACAGTTTAGTTAACTATTTCATTCATTATCCCACTTTCTGTCCGTTCATTTATTGCATTTCCCTTTCGATAACTACGTACCTAGTTATACAGAAACTTATGGGGTCAATATTTAACATAATGTTTTTATCATTAAACTTTCAACGTAATTTAGAAGAGTGGTGAATTGTAACGCCTTCACCGCTATTTTAATCGGCTCCACATTTTTATCGGGCCTTTGAGTTCATCTTACCGATCGAACGGTCGGTATGCTATATCCGGAAAGTTTTTAAAGATTTGTTTATCGACCCTATAAATTACCACATGATCTTTTTCTATATTTTATCCTCACTAGAATCATTTTCCGGAAAATTATCCATCTTTTGACTATTCCAACTCACACACTTAACCCTGAAGTTCTCTCTAAACAAATGACTGAAAAAGATAAATGCACTTTGATGATATAGGTGACCAAATTAATTTTTTTAAATTTTTCCACATGCACCACCACATATCATGTTTCCTGAAATCGGGATGTTACATGTATCTAAAATTATTATCTTCTTTCTACCAATTTTAAAAGGAAACCTATAGGGTGAATAATAAAAGTAAAGTTTTATATTATAAAACAAATAGTTGTAAAAAATATTATAAAATAAATAGTATCAAATTGAGAAGAATTCATTTAGAATTATCATTTTCTTTCTTACTTTAGTGGAATTGTTCTTTTGAAATTTGATTAGAAAATGACCCTAGCTGCCGGACTATCACAAAAGTCTAAGATAAGAAAATTTTATTTTATTTACACTTGCAGATAAAGAGCTACATATTGTTAAACTATTACTATAAATAATAATCATGGTTATTCCTAAAGAAATTTTAGATTAATGCAATTTGACAATATGAATCTAGAATTATTATCTTCTTTCTACCTTTAGTGGAACTGATATAACTAATTATAAAAGGGAACCTATAGGATGAATAATAAAAGTAAAGTTTTATATTACAAAACAAATAGTTGTAAAAAAAATATTATAAAACAAATAGTATCAAATTGAGAGGAATTCATTTAGAATTATCGTTTTCGTTCTTACTTTAGTGGAATTGTTCTTTTGAAATTTGATTAGAAAATGACCCTAGCTGTACTATCACAAAAGTCTGAGACAAGAAAACTTTATTTTATTTACACTTGCAGATAAAGAGCTACATATTATTAAACTATTACTATAAATAATAATTATGGATACTCCTAAAGAAATTTAGATTAATGCAATTTGACATTAAAAAGAAACATTATTTTTTTATCAAATAATTAAACTAGGAAATGTCTAGTTCATAACAAAACTTCTAAAAATATCACTTGTGATAAATTTTGAGTCAACATATGTGGCATTCAAACACACCAAAAATTCAAAAAAAACGCTATTATTAAAACGTAAAGACTGGTAAAAAAACTTAAGCCCACACGGAATATCCATATAAAATGGAAATTGTCGACGACTCGACATGATCCAGACAGAATAAACCTTTACGGATTATGACATCACAAAACGATTGCGGTTGGTCGCGAATTTCTCAACGGATTGTCGCGGGTCATCTCTATATGGAAATGCCTGACTCTTTACGGCCAGCAATCGTTCTTGATTATTCCAAATTTCCTTTCTTTTTATATAAAAAAAATTTGCATTTTTAATGCATCTTACATAAAACAATATATTTTCACTAAAAAATTAAAATAGTTTCTTCAATTTTTGGATCGGAATCAATACCACCGAAACCAACGTAAAAACTTTCATTCAAGTCCAATGGTTTCATTTTTTTTATTCAACATTACTCATTCGGATTAGATCAACAAGGTCTGATCCATAGTCTAAATGTTCTAACTGGAACTGATGGGATTCGAACTCCTCACCTGATATCTAATTATATCAGGGACAAGCCAACTGAACCACCTACTTCTTGGTAGTCGAATGGTTTCATTTATTATCAGTTTTACACTTTTTCTCAATTTCTTCAACATCATCAATTTTCCTTTTTACACCAACTCGAGAATCCGATGCAATGTTCATATTCATAAGACAACACTAAAATATAATAATTATTATAAAATTTGTTAACAAAAACTTAAAACACAAATTCATAATTATAAATCTAATACCCAACTTTATTCCAACAACCTAATAAATCTAACAAATTATATATTTATTTCAGCAACCTAATAAAACTATATTCTCAATTACAAATTCTAAATTCAAAAAATTTATATGCCCAACTCAACTCAAATCCTAAATCTAACTACACTAACTATGAAAAAAATTAAAAACATATAAATGAAACGAAAAGAGAGAGATATAGCTTGAACTGGAAGACGAGATCGGAGTGGGAGTGAAGGATAATTGGCGAGCTGCATATATAACCGGATTCTCGACTCAAAATTTCTATGACGAATCCGTTGTGATTCACAGCCATGATTTTCAGATCGGAAAATCTCAACGGTACTCATTTGCATCGAGATTTTCGTCCCTTTACTATTTTTTTTCTTGTAGTTAATTGTAAATCATACAAACATTATTTGCTGTTTTATAAGTATAGTACAATAAATGACACAAATTATGATGTTAAAAATAAAGTAAAATATAGATAAATAATTTGAAGAATAGTCTAAGTCATCATTTCTTTCATATCTAATTCTAAACTATATATATATATATATATATATATTATTTAAATGAAAACAATTATAAGTACATAAATATAAACTTTTTCAACTTTTCTCTTCACCAAATTCCAAAATCACTCAACATCAAGACCGATTGATTAGTTCATAGTATTCGCAATTTATCCAAAAATTGTATTTTTGTAAATGCTTTGCTTTTTTTTGGCTTTCAAGATTGATTTATATATAAGTTGAAAAAAAAACTATAAACTTTTTAGAAATTTAAATGGTTGTGAAGTTTTATATACTTTAGTGTTAAAGTAAATTAGTTAGGTAAATAATACGGTACAGTGAATTTTAAAACATTTTAAAGAACACACTTTCCAAAACAGAACAAGTCATGTATCTTTCCATGAATTAGTGAACATATGGAGGATTTTTAATATTTGATTGTCAGACTCAGACAGATTCTGATAATGTAAACAAATAATTTGGCCTGAATCATATATAATGATGAATTAAAAAAGCAAAGATCGTCAGACGGATTTAAAAATTATTTTTGAATCATAAACGTTGAATAAAATTTCTCGAGTTGGTGAAAAACATGCGGTTTCAGCTCAATTTGTCTACGAGTGAATCGATAATTGCGGTTTGATTTTTGTGCCCGTTGATCCTATCTGCTTACACGCCCATTGAATGTTTCTTTAAAAACTACCCCAAATCAAAACCCTATAAATTAATAATACATTATAAATTAATAATATATTATAAATTAATAAAAAATTTTGGTCCCAAATTATATTAGTGTAAAATTTAATCAAATTTAATAAATTAATAAAATAATAATAATTTTGAAATATCTATGTATAAATATAGTTTCAATAATATTATAAATTAGTAATCATCTAAATTTACATATATAAATAAGTTGATATATTAATATATTATTTTAAAAATTGAATTTTTCATATAACTCAATTCTATAAAACAGTTGTTATGTTCTATTTATAAAATATGATGTTGTAATATAACATATAAGATAACAAAAGTTTTTTTAAGTTTTCAAATATATATCATTTTCTTTATAATAGTATTATAGGCTGTTGAAATAACCTTCAAAAATTAATTTAAAAATATTATGTTTAACTACTATTTTTTAGTTCCAAAATTATAAAATTTATAACCTTTAAAAATTAATTTTAAAATGGTCTTAATTTATATTTTTGAAGAATTTACCAACTAATCTTTCTAAATTAATAATTTTTCAAAGTCTCAACATTATTAATTTATAAAAGTTTTACTCTATATATATAACACTTTACCATAATTAGAAATAGTGAAACACTACAACTTGATTTTAATAAAAAAATGTCTTTATCTTTTATTTTAAGTTTTACAATGATACCAGTATTTTATTATTGGTTATGGATTAAAGATTCTAAGTATCATCTTACAATATATATTATTTTCATTTTTTTTGGCTACCTATTATGTAGCAATGTAGATCAGTTTGTACTTAAAGTTTAATGTGGCTGAAATATTGTACCATGAGATAAATGAGGTAAAGTTGTTTGCTGCTTTCACTGTACGTGGTTTACTTTCAAGTTCCATTGTTTCAATATAGCATAGATAATATATACCTTTAATAAAATAAAAATCAATCAATGCATGAATACATTATAAATTAAAATCTATTCTTTTTCATTTTGTCAGATCTGATTGGTATAAAATTTCCCTGTCAAAACACAAAACCTTACCCCATTCTTAACAAAATCGTAAGTAAATGTTCATTTATTCTGTGTTTTTCTTCTCTTGACACAGACCTCATGCATAATTGTATATGTATATGTCAATGGTAAAAATTGTCAATTACAAAAAGATAGAGATGTCGTCGACAAATGGTAGATGTGTTTAAGATTCAATGGACGAAGTTTCATATATTATAAAGACGAAACCACTTAATAATTTAGTTCTTAGAAACTTTAAAATTAGGTGTAGACTTTCTATAAACATTTGCTTTTACTGTTGACTTAATTTGCCACTGTCTTTTTTACATCGATAATATCTTAACACGAATCTTTTTTGTTCTTTTTTTTTGTTGAAATCATAAAATGAATCTCAAAAAAGTCTTTAAAAATCTGTAAAAAAGGATATTCTTTTGTAAAAGTAGCTTCAGTAAAAGAAATTACAAAAAAAAAAAAAACTGAGGTAAAAAAATTTAGCACTAAACTAAAACTTAAAATAATAATTTTATTGTTTGTTTTATATTAAAAATTATCCCAAAAACCATACAACTTAAATTTACACAATAACATATTTCTTTTTATCTAAACCACACTTTTATGCATAAAAATATTTGTGTTTCAAAAATTACAGTTATACTAAAACATATTTTTCTAGAAAATGGCCTATGTTTTTGACCTAGTTGAATATTTGGAAATGAGAATCTCTACCCCTAAATGAATAGTCCAAATTCTTCCCACAGAAATTAAAACCTGCTAAATTACCATTAAAAAATTATAGTTTGACCACTAAAATTACGGTCAAAGCAAGTGTTGGATTCAAAACTGGTGTTAAAAGAGTACAAATTGACTATTATACTAGCTAGTGGAGTTATTAATTTAATTTTTGTTTGGTGCAATAATACTCATTTAAAGCATGTGCAAAAAAAAGGAATAAAAAACTCCATCATGACCTCCACTCACTCACTAGCGTTTCTATAAAATGGCATTATTCCACTTACTTAAAGGCCAACACAAACAAACCTTTCATCACTAAAACCAAAGACCAATGTCCAATTCAAACCAACCACTTCTTTCTAAACCAAAGTCTCTTAACAATAAGAGTCTATGCCTTGTCCTTTCCATTGCAGTCATTCTTGGCTCTGCAGCTTTCTTGACTGTCCAATTCATCTCTAACACAAATGATGTTGATTCCTTTCTTACCCCAAGCCAAATTTGCCATGGATCTCATGACCAAGACTCATGTCAAGTTCTCTTGTCCGAATTCACGACGTTGCCTCTCTCAAAGGTCAATCGTCTTGACCTATTGCATGTGTTCTTGAAGAACTCTGTGTGGCGGCTCGAGAGCACGATGAGCATGGTGAAAGAGACTCAAAACCGCTCGAACGGTCTGAAAGACAGGGCAGGTCTTTCTGACTGCGACGAGATGATGGACGTATCAAAAGATCGGATGGTGAATTCAATAAATGAGCTTCGAGGAGGAAATCTTAATCTCGAGTCGTACTCAAACGTTCACACTTGGTTGAGCAGTGTGCTTACAAACTACATGACATGCCAAGAGAGTATTACTGAAGTCTCAGTGAACTCTAACTCAAGAGTCAAGTCACAACTCGAAGACTTGGTTTCTAGAGCTAGAGTGGCTCTAGCTATCTTTGTCTCTGTCACGCCAGCCAGAGACGATCTCAAGATGATTGTTTCCAACCACTTCCCATCTTGGCTAACTGCTTTTGACAGGAAGCTTTTGGAATCTGCTCCCAAGGTATTAAACAATCTCACTAATAACAACTATGGTTAGGACCATTTTAACCTTATTTAAAAGTCTTGCGTAAATGTTTAATTAGACTTAAACCACGTCCACTTATTGAGCAGAAAATATAGATTTTAGTTTATATGAATATATTTAATATTGTCTTAAACAATTTGGACTTTTAAATAGGGGATATTAATTGCTCCAACTACATGAAATGGATATATGTCTAGTTTTATAAAGAAAAGAAAAATATATTGTTGATTTAAAAATGAAAAGCTGTAACAAAAAATCAAAGATGACATATCTATTAACGTGATTTAAATGCTTACTTTGTTAGTCACTTGAGGTGAACGCTAACGTGGTGGTGGCAAAAGACGGCACCGGAAAGTTCAAAACAGTAAATGAAGCAGTGGTTGCAGCACCGGAAAATAGCAATTCACGATATGTTATATATGTGAAGAAAGGAGTTTACAAAGAAACTATTGACATTGGGAAGAAGAAGAAGAACTTAATGCTTGTTGGTGATGGCAAAGACTTGACCATCATTACCGGTAGTTTGAACGTTGTTGACGGATCCACCACCTTCAGATCTGCCACTGTTGGTAATATCTAGTTTTAAAACTCTTACATAATATAATTAATAGTTTCGACCAATCGATCTAAACTGACAAGATCGGTCTGAATTACATGTACAGCTGCTAATGGAGATGGGTTCATGGCGCAAGACATATGGTTCCAAAACACTGCTGGACCAGCAAAGCATCAAGCTGTGGCTCTTCGTGTGAGTGCTGATCAATCGGTCATAAATCGTTGTCGCATAGACGCGTATCAAGACACGCTCTACACTCACACACTACGACAATTCTACCGAGACTGCTTCATAACAGGAACTGTAGACTTTATATTCGGAAACTCTGCGGTTGTATTCCAAAACTGCGACATCGTGGCCCGTAAACCTGGTGCGGGGCAAAAGAACATGTTGACGGCTCAAGGACGCGAAGATCCGAACCAGAACACAGCCATTTCGATCCAAAAATGTAATATAAAGCCTAGCTCCGACCTTGCTCCGGTAAAAGGATCTGTGAAAACATTCCTTGGACGGCCATGGAAACCGTACTCAAGGACAGTGTTCATGCAGTCGTTTATCGATAACCACATTGACCCAGCCGGTTGGTTTCCGTGGGATGGAGAATTGCATCTCAATACATTGTACTATGGAGAGTATGCTAATAACGGTCCTGGAGCTGATACGAGTAAGAGAGTGACATGGAAGGGTTATAGAGTTATCAAAGACTCAAAGGAAGCCGCTAAGTTTACTGTAGCGAACCTTATTCAAGGAGGATTATGGTTGAAGCCTACTGGAGTTACTTTCCAAGAGGGACTTTGATTTGATGTACTTTGTGTTGTATTATGTGTTATCCTCTTTTTTTTAGTTTGATGGTCTCCTCTGTTTTACATGGACCGAACCAGTGATGTGCTTTGTTTCGTGATGTTATTAGGTTAATGTTTAATAAAATGTGGTATATGCGGCGCCTATTTCAAATAATCTTAATACATGGTGGTCCCCAAAAAAAAAAAAAAAGCCAAAACGGTAGTCCTAAGCACGGGTTAGATATCCAAAATTTTTATGATATCTGAATTCAGATCTCTTGGATCCCCGATTTTATTATCTGGATCAGAATTTGAATATTACTGATATTTGAGATTCAATATCCGTGGATATTCAAATTTGGATCTAAATTATTTGTAAATTATATAATTTTTCATAAAAAATAATACTATAATTGTAATAAAACAAAGATTATGATATTAAAAATTTATATAAAAATATAATAAAAATTACTTTTAACCGAAAATATCAAATATCTTAATTTTTATAATTTATATTAAAATATTATTAATAATTTAGAATAACAATATATGTTAAATTCCAACATTAGCATCTTAAAATATTAGTTCATAATTTGAAATTTTTAAGAAAATCTATACATCAACACATTTATTATTATTTAATAGAGATAATACATATTATAAAAATCATAC
The DNA here is from genome assembly GCA_963920545.1 of Lepidium didymum. Taxonomy (NCBI): domain Eukaryota; kingdom Viridiplantae; phylum Streptophyta; class Magnoliopsida; order Brassicales; family Brassicaceae; genus Lepidium; species Lepidium didymum. Next base: position 4,487,449 of record OY986992.1, read on the forward strand.
ACTAAATATTCTAAATAAGATCGGATCCGGATATCTAGAGGAAAATTTTTATTACTCGGATTCAGATCCGTACCCGCAAATCCATAATTTTTATTACCTGAATCCAGATCTATGCATCCCTGATACCTAAAATTTTGAGACGGATCAGGATGAATTACAAATCAAATTTTGGATCTCGGATTTCAGATAATATGGTCAGACCTACTTGGTGGTATTATCAACAAGTCTTCATGAAGTAATATTTTGAGTTCGAATCTCATACTACTTGCTACCCTCTTTTTGTCTTTTTCTTATGTTTTTAGTTTTGCGTCAGGAACTAAACGGGACGTTTCGCCAAAACCCTTCTCTAAAATTCACTAAGAAACTTGCTCAAAACTAGAGCTTTTTAGTTATTACCAATCTCTCCCTCACTCTCTGAAACAACTTTGTTATCAACTCTACATCAATATCCCTACAGAGACTCCACTCTTAAAGACTTCATGCTACAGTCCTGATTTTGTAGTTTTTTCGACATAGTAACGCCATAAGAGAAAAGACTAAGTTTCGTTCCCAGTAACTAAGTTGGGCTAGAACTTTGATTCATGGGTTTACTTGGGCTTGAATTTTGATTCATGTTATTGGCCTGGGCCTTCAGGCCCGTGCATGACTTATTTTTACATTTGCCAACCAAGAGAATTTGCACCGATTACGAAAAGTTTATACCATAATTTGCAAAATAACAAACAATTTTTTGACATTTTATGTCATAATTAAAGTCCAGCTCACAATGGTGTCATAATGGGTAACCCGACCCAGCCCAACTCATACTCACATGGGTAATAGATTTTATTAAACGGGTTTGATCCGCCTATTTATTATATGGTTTAAAATATAAATATCCAAATCCGAATCTATTAAAATTATTGGCTTAATAAGCTATATTGGATACCCATATATATAAATTATATATTAAATAAAATAATAAAATAAATTTTATAAAAATTATAGTAGCTATTTATTTATATTTTTTATACATATTTACAAAAGAAAACATTTTTTTTTAAATATTTTACATATTTTGCTGTAGTTTCTATATTTATGCATATTTATAAAAGAAAAAATTCAGTTTTCTGTAGATATATTAAATATTTAATTATTCAAAAAACAATAATTCAAAACAATAATTCAAAAAAACAAAAGGCGATTCGGTGATGGAGAGAAGATGAATGATGATCGACGATGTGCAAGATTCTGACGATGTCGATGATGATTACCGTGATGGGCGAGATCTCCAGACCTCCTATGATTTCGTCTGCGTTCAAGAACGAGATTTGAGAATCCAAACTCCGATTCTCTTGGAAGATCATTCGCAGATTTGGTGGGAGATGTTACGATTTTTCAGATCGATCACTTGGGAATTGATTTGGGGATTAAGATCAATAGGTATGAGCTTCGATCTCAACGAATTAAATTCTGATTCTCGTTGGATTGCCCATAAATTTTTCCGATTTGGGGCTAGTCTTTTTCTATGCAAATCCCAGATTGCACATATACTGTGCGAGATCCTGGGTATTTCAATGTTATGTATCCCATGTTTTCCAATCCGATCAAAAAATTATATGTCACGATTTGTTATTCATTCACGCATTTACAGATTTTGGATCATACTTGTAACATTCCAAATTTGGATGCTTAAGTATGTCCCGAATGAATCAATTGTTTCGAATTTCATTATTCATGTCATTAAAATGATAATAAATTTATCGCGAAAGGACTGGGTTTTGTTTTTACTTCATGATGCGAATTTTACAAATCCCAGATTTTGTGATCGCTCAATATCTTTCTATACACTATGCCATTATGTTCTTGATTCCGATATCGTAACGCGGGGATCATCACTATTATTTGGTCGATCTCATGGAATCTCACTGATTTCGATCAAACATTTTAGTAATTACTATTTATATCATGACATGACTTTGTTTACAGAATTACTTGCATTTCTACTAAATTGCAATCGATGTTTGCTGATCATACTATCTAAACTTTGTTTTTGGTTTCCGGGATCAAGTTGGTGCATCATGTCGCAGAGTTCTTTATGCAATAAGAATGGAGCTTCACCGCCTCGCTGACCTACAATCAAGGTCCCAAAAATTGATAATGCGGACCTTGTGGCAAGAGGAAACATGGTTGTTTTGGGACGATGTCTCAATCCACTAGCACAGAACGTGGATTCATTCATCTATATGATGCCACGGTTCTGGAGGATTTCAGGGAAAGTTGTAGGCTTCAACCTGGGCAATGGTTGCTTTCAGTTTGAGTTCTCATCAGAGAAGGACCGGGACGAAGTTCTCCGATATGGCTCAACGCGCTTCGATAAATGGATGGTGGCATATGCTAGGTGGAAACCACTAGCTGACGTGAACTACCCAAACACCATCTGCCTATCTACTCGGATCACATGGATCCCTTTCGAGTACAGAGTAGAGGCGATTTACCATCTAGTTGGTGATTCTCTTGGCGAAGTGTTGGCGGTTGATGTAGCCAAAGGAAGAGTGAAGATTGAACACCTATGTACCAAGCCCCTAACCTTCTCGTCAACTTTGGAGTTCACTGAGGGGAATGAGTCTCAATTACTAATTGAGTACGAAAATTTGGAGGGGTTTTGCGGCTTATGCTACCGGATGACACATGATGATGATCACTGCTACAAAGCTAAGAAGAAGCTGAAAGTGGCGGATCAAGATGTCAAGGGAAAACAGAATGTTGGTAATCGCCCACTTAGTTACAAAGGAGCAGCTATAGTGGGCACTAAGAATGGAGGGCAGAGCAAAGGGATCTTAGATGTCGTTAAGACAAGGTAATTCTGCTACATCTACTCATTCTGATGCTAATAAACACTCCTTGCCAAAGAGTACCCTGCAAGTGGACGAGGGTGGACCTTCACAACAGGCGGCTGCGAGTTCGCGGAATGCCATATCTGCTTCTCCGCCTTTTGTGGCAAGCATACCTGTAGCTGCCAGAGCGATGGCCACGTCTTTATCTTCAAAGAAGTTGAAGAGAAACCTACTTACAGAGTTGGATGAGGAGAAGAAGCAGGTCTCTGCCCAATGTGAAACAATTGATAATGATGTGGAAACTAATGTGATCGTGAGTGAAGATGCTACGGATGAGATGATGGAGGATGCTGTTTTGGATAACGCCATTTGTGAGAAGATGGTGGAGGCAGAAGATGTCCAAACCTTCATAGCAAATGAAAAGGCTGAACATGAGGCCTTTCTAAAGGAATATGAGGAAAGGGAGAGCAAAGACAGAGAGATGAAGAGCACGAAGCCTCCGCCAGGGCCTAGTAAACCATTGTCCAAGTCTTCAACTCCTATTCGTGGAATATGTTCCAAGAAAATGAATGCATTTATGGTTATGTCACCTTCGAATGTGCCAAAGGAGAACAAGACAAAGGCCAAGAAGGGCAAGGAACCAAGCAAGGGTTCCATGAAATTTTAAATTTTTATATGTTAAAAACACTTTGCTGGAATTGCCAGGATGTTGGTAATAAAACTACTATTAATTATTTAAGAGAAATTTGGAAGATTTATAGACCACAATTCTTATTTCTTTCTGAAACTAAAAATAACTTTTTATTTATGGATAAAATTCAAGCCCACCTAGGGTATAATATGATGATTTGCGTTGAACCAAACAGACTAAGTGGGGGACTAGCTTTAATGTATGATGATTCGTTAAAAGTCGTGTTAATACATAAAGACAAGAATATGATAGACGTGTCTTGTGAGATTAACGATATATTGGTTTATATCACTTTTATTTACGGGGAACCGAACCAAAGTTTAAGGGGACAAGTATGGGAAAGATTGACCAGAATGGGAATTTCCCGCGATTCACCGTGGATGCTCATTGGAGACTTCAATGAGTTGACAGGTAACCATGAAAAAAGGGGTGCAATTAGGCATCCTAATACGTTTCTACCATTTAATGATATGATCCAAAATTGTGGACTGCTTGAGTTTCCAAAGTTAGGGAATCCCTGGTCTTGGAGAGGGGTAAGGAAAAATGGCGTTGTTAGGTGTATTTTAGATAAAGCATTTGGCAACGAGGATTGGCATGAAATTTTTCCATTATCCGAGATTGAATATCTTAAGATGATAGGATCGGACCATAGACCAATTGTGGGACGTTTTAGTGCCCAACATTTTTCCCGCCGATCATTGTTTAAGTTTGATAAACGATGGATTGGTAAAGAAGGATTAATGCAGACGATAGAGAAAGGCTGGAAAGGTATTTCCTGTCGCCGTCGGATTACGGTGGCTGGAAGAATTAAGAATTGTAGGAAGGAACTATCATACTGGAGACACAAATGTGTTCCATTTGGTAGACAAATGATTACTAAGTGGCAAGAGATTGTAGAGGATTTACAAAATTCTAATTCCCCTAATATGGACGAGCTAACGAAAGCTAAGGTGGAATTGCGAAATGCATATATGGAGGAGGAACTATATTGGAAACAAAAGAGCATGAACAAATGGCTCAGTGAGGGAGATGAAAATACTAGGTTCTTTCATGCTCAAATAAAACAAAGACGAGCGAAAAACCGTTATTGGACTATTTGATAATATGGGAACATGGTTAACAAAACCTGATGATATCATTCAGGAAGCTACCAGATATTTTTCTGGCCTTTTCACTACCAATGGTAGAGATTGTGGTTTAGATTTATTATCTGATATCGAGCCACGAATTTCAGAGGATGATAATCAGCAACTTCTTCGGCAGGTGTCTGCGGAGGAAGTTAAGAGTGCCCTCTTTATGATGGACCCGGGTAAGACACCAGGTCCGAATGGGATGACCGCACTATTTTTCCAAAAATCTTGGGAAGTGGTGAAAACAGAATTAACTACATTAGTGAATGAGTTCCTAATAACAGGAACTTTTGAACACGGGTTAAATGAAACGCATATATGCTTAATCCCAAAAATTCCACGTCCGACGAAGATGACGGAATTTAGACCAATTAGTTTATGTAACGTTGGATATAAAATAATCTCAAAGATATTATATCTGAGATTAAAGAAGTTAATGCCAAAATTAATATCAGAAACACAATCAGCTTTTGTCGCAGGCAGATTAATATCTGATAATATATTAATTGCACAAGAAATGTTCCATGCTCTACGTATAAATAAAGCAGTACGAGGGAAATACATGGCTATTAAAACAGATATGAGTAAGGCTTACGATCGGGTCGAATGGAATTTGATTGAAAGCCTTCTATTAAAACTAGGATTTAGCACTAATTGGACAAAATGCATCATGTATTGCATCCGTAGTGTGGAATATTCAATTATTCTCAATGGGGAGCCGAGAGGGAAGATAATTCCTAAACGGGGTTTACGACAGGGGGATCCACTTTCCCCATACTTATTTTTACTATGTACTGAAGTCCTGGTTTCCAAACTAAAATAGGCTGAAAATGAAAAACTCATCTCTGGTATACCCATTGCGAGAGGAAGTCCAAAGGTTTCCCACCTGCTATTTGCTGATGACTGCCTTTTCTTCTGTAAAGCAACGACTGAAGAGGCGAGTCACATTATTAGAATTCTAAAGGAATATGAATGGATATCAGGACAACTAATTAACTTTGACAAGTCATCGGTTCAATTTGGCTACTCACTCCCTGATACGGAGAAAACCATGATACATCACATGTTGGGGATTAATCAAGTGGGAGGCATGGGTTCCTACCTAGTTATTCCGGAAAATATTGGAGGGGCAAAAACAAAAGTTTTTGCTTATGTCCGAGAAAGACTACAAGACCGAATAAATGGATGGTCCTCAAAATTCCTCTCTAAAGGAGGAAAGGAAATCCTTATTAAATCGGTCTTGACGGCTTTGCCGACATATGTCATGTCATGTTACAGATTGCCAAAAACAATTGTTAAAAAATTAAACTCAGCAATTGCAAAATTTTGGTGGTCCAATTCAGAGTCTAACGGGATTCACTGGATGAAATGGAAAAAATTGTGTCGACCGAAACAGGAAGGCGGTTTGGGTTTTAGAGTTTTGGAGGATTTTAACTCCGCTCTTCTAGCTAAACAAGTATGGAGATTGATTGATTATCCAGATTCTTTGTTCGCCCGTGTAATGAGGGGGCGATATTATAAGGACCTTTGTCCGATGACGGCCGCGACAACATCGAATCCGTCTTACGGATGGCGGAGCATAAGCTCTGCCCGGTCTTTAGTTACAAAGGGGATTATTAAGAAGATTGGCGATGGGAGGTCCACACGGGTTTGGAGAGACCCATGGTTACCGGACACACACCCTCGAGCAGCAATTGGTTTCGAACCGGATATTTACCCGGAACTTACTGTAGATCAGTTTATCGATTCTCGCACTAGAACTTGGCGCGAGGTGATACTGAGACAATACTTTATTCCTGAGGATGTACAACTAATTATGGGTATCCCAATTCACCGGCCACGCCCGGATTCTTGGGGATGGCATTACACGAAAACGGGTCGATATTCAGTAAAGTCTGGATATAAGACTGAAGAGAATGTATCTTTTATGGAGATTGGTTCCCAGGGACCAAACCTATGGGCAATACAATCAAAAGTATGGAAATTAGATTGCCCAAACAAAATTAAACATTTTATATGGCAGGCTTTGTCTGGATGTGTGGCAGTTAAACAAAAACTGAACACTCGGGGAATAAAGTGTGACACCAGATGTTGTAAGTGTGGGGCTGAAGAAGAAACGATTAATCATGTCCTTTTTGAATGTTCTCTGGCGGTCCAAGCATGGGCACTATCTCCAGTGCCATCGCCAGTTGGAGTCTTCCCTGGGAACTCTGTATGGTATAATCTGGATTACTTGCTTTGGAGGATCCCAGATTCATTAGATGTACGTATGTTTCCATGGATAATCTGGCACATCTGAAAATCAAGGAACGAATTTTGCTTTTCAGGATTGAGCACAGACCCTCATGAAATTCTATCATCCGCGAAACAAGACTTAGGGGAATGGCATAATGCCAGGTGCCCAAAATATGCTCATACTCAACCAGGAATGATAAGCAACGCTACGGTTTGGCCCGCAGTGTCCTTTCCAAGGACGGGGGATCCTGCCTTCACGGGTTACAGATGTTTCGTGGATGCGTCGTGGAAGAGCACCGATATTTCTACTAGGATAGGTTGGTTTTGTTTTCCAGATTCGGTTTCGGGAGGTAGTAGGGGGGGGCCCGCAAGATACAGAGGAGTCTTTCGGCTATTCACTCAGAGGTGGAAGCGGTCTTATGGGCCATGGATTCCTTGATTCAGCTGAACGTCTTGGAGGTGGAGATGGCTACTGATTGCTCTGATGTTCTGAAGCTCTTGATTAAAGTCTACCAGCATTCCAACCCTACCAGGAAGATTTTCTCAGGTTAAAGTCTCTTTTCCGAGCCTTTTCTCTCTTTGTAATCCCGAGATCTCTAAACTATAAAGCTGATACTCTCGCCCGATGTATTAGAGAGTCAGCTAATGGTTTAGTGTTGTAAACTTTCTTTATCCTTAAGGTAATATTTATGATGGTTAACAAAAAAAAAATTAAATATTTAATTTCTTATCCTTTTTACTGATCAATTCATGAGTAACCCAAAACCTTAATGAGTTGATTCAATAGAATTATTAACTCATAAGTAGTAACCCATAACTGCCATTTATTTATATGGTTAAAAAAATCAACCCAAATCCTATTAAGTTAACAAATAAACAAGATAAACGCATGGGTAAATAACCCATTATGCACCTTGATGTATATGTTTTTGTTAATGGGTCAGGATGTCATAATAGGTCATTACCCATGGATTGACCATGTTTGTTTGTTAACTTAATATGGTTTAGGTTGATTTTTTTAACCCATATAAATAAATGACAGTCATGGGTTACTACTTTGGCAAAATTAGTGAGGAAAAGATTGTAGCATCTTGATTTGTCTTTGTTTTGGTGCCAAAATTAGCAAGGAAAAGATTAAGAACACTGAACATAGAGAATGTTCTTAAAGATGTTATGGTGATAACTTATCCTATGTTTTCACTCCGTTGTTTCGACGTCAAATTCGAGAAGAAAGAGAGTTGAGGAAGACGCGACTTGAATATTTTGTACCATTAATTAGAAACAAGTTTAAGTTCATTGAAACTAAACAATCTCTCTCAGTACACTAGATCACATTACAACACATCCTGGTAACACAGACCTTTGATTGCATATCATCTGTTCACTAGTGCTTCGTCTTCGATTACAACTGCACTGGATGAGCTCAACTCCACTATCATAAGCGCTAAAGTCTATGTCAATTGATGATGATACACCAATCTATCTTCCGATCTTGAGATCCTACACAACATGCAACCCAAACCCATTCCTTATACTAGGTAGATTGTTAAATCCGAGACAACAAACAATGGCCAAAATGATGTTGACAATGCCAAGAATATGGCGGATGCAGGACAAGATAATAGGAACAGTGCTATCAAAAGAGTACTTCCAATTCAGATTCTCCTTTGAAGAATCTCTGCAAACGGTCCTTAAACACATATTTTGGAACTACGATGATTGGGGGGTTATTGTTGGTCAAAAAGATGAAGAGCAAGACAATCAAACACTTGATACATTTCCACTATGGGTTGGATGTACAACATACCGGCCAAGAACCACACTAAGGACCTATTCTCAGCGGTCGCGCAAACATTGGGTAAGTTGATCGAAATAAATTATTATCAGAATAGAACACACTTGTATGAATATGTATGAGTTAAGATCCTTTATGATATCGGTGATCCTCTTAGGAAAAGTAGGAATTTCCGATTTCTGGAGGGTAATAGCATCAATATTGATTTTGACTTTGAAAGAATACGGAAATCTTGTTTCTATTGTCATCGGTTAACGCTTGAATAAGACAAATGCCCATGGCTAGTAGAAGAATCACCTCCCACTTCTCGAAAATAATATACTGATTGTTTCAACAAGTACATGTCATCATCACCACCAGACCAAAATGCCCAAAACAAGGGTAAAACAAAGGACATCAAATCAGAGGAGGAACTCATACAACAGTCAAACCAAACAACCAACAATTCCCCAGTCCTAACAGACATCAGAGAAATTATGTGTACTTTTGTCCAGACTTCTGAGACTGCTACAAGTGCATATGTCTTAATACCAACAACACCACCGCATAAGATCAAGACACATCCCCCTGACACTAACTTTTGCAACAAGATTTCAAAAAGTAATACAAGCCAAACGATAAAGGAAGGAGCACCTACACACAAGCTGAAGATGGAATTTAAGCCAATGGCAGATGAGACTCTGACTAACTCGGTAATTTTTACTCAACTCTCTGCTCCATTACCACAGTCTTCATGTCAACTTAGGACTAAGAAGCAGAATAAACTTCCAAAAGATCTGATCACCTACCAAACAAGAGCACAAAAGATCTGATCAAAAAAGAGCTGGAACAACAATACATAGAGGATGAAAGATTTTGGAAACAGAAGTCTAAACAGAGATAACTAATGGAAGGCGATAACAATACCAAATTCTTCCACAATAGCGTCAACTACCAACGACTGAAAAACAAAATTTTTTGCCTCCTAGATCACAACGGCTTTACACACTACAGCGGGAGATCTAAGAGGTCCATAGCTGCTGACTATTTCACTAATCTATTTGCTACCACTCATCCTCAGGACATCGACAGGTTAACAAATACCATTCAACAAAAGGTAACTGCATATATGAATACTAAATTAACATCACCAGTAACTGTAAATGAGATTAAAAAAGGTGGCTTTCAGCATTAATGGAGAGAGTGCTCCAGGACATGATGGGATGACATGTGAATTTTTTCAGACTTACTGGGATGTGATTGGCCCACATATAGTTCAAGAAATTCAAGAAGCCTTCCTTCAGGGAATCTTTCCGAAGGAATGGAAGTATACTCACATTAGCCTCATCCCAAAAATTCAAAATCCAACCCAGATGTTAAACTTTCGACCCATTAGTTTATGTTCTGTACTCTACAAGTTCATCTCCAAGGTCATAACTAATAGGCTACAACTATTGCTACCAAAAATCATAGCAGACACGCAAGGAGCCTTTGTCTCAAGCAAACTTATCACTAATAATATCTTGATTGCTCATGAAGTACTTCATCATCTCCATACCATTAAACAAGGACATAAAAATTATATGACAATCAAAACGGACATATCCAAAGCTTATGATAAGCTTGAATGGTCCTACTTGCAACAAGTGCTTACAAGACTTGGTTTTGATGATAGCTGGATTAAGTTGGTAATGTACTGTGTCACATTGGTCACTTTTTGGTATTAGTGAATGGATCCCCACATGGTTTAATAACGCCTCAACGAGGTATCAGGCAAGGGGACCCTTTGGTCGCTGTATTTATTCATTTTAGGCACTGAAGGAATCATAAGTAAGTTAGCTAGCTTTGAACATAGTGGACAAATCACCGGACTAAGCTTCAACAGAGAAGACCCTTCTATACATCATCTATTATACACATATGAAAGCCTTTTCATCTGCAAAGCTACCAACGAAGAAGCACATACACTCAAAACATGCCTCTTAGAGTATGAAAAAGTGTCTGGCCAGTGTATCAATTATAAAAAAATGGGCAATAACCTTTGGAAACAAGATAGAACCACTAAGAAAGCAACAATGACGAACATTATGGGGATTCACTCTGGACAGGGCATAAATAAATATCTTGGACTCCTTGAATGTTTCAATGGATCAAAGAAGAACATGTTCCAGTTCATCTCTGAAAAGTTAAATGCCAAAGCAACCAACTGGTATACAAAAACTCTGTCGCTTGGTGGAAAAGAAGTGATGTTAAAAACAGTTGCTTTAGCCTTACCAATATATGCAATGTCCTGTTTCAAACTTGACAAGAAACAATCTCAAAGCCTCACTAGAGCTATGCGGTCATACTGGTGGAACTCAAAGCAAGAACAAAACAAGATAGCTTGGGTTTCTTGGAAACAAATGTGCAAGCCCAAAGCTGAAGGAGGATTAGGTTTCAAATAGATTGAACCCTTCAACCAAGCGTTACTTGCCAAGCAAGCCTGAAAGCTCTTAAACAACCCATATAATCTGATGGTCTGAGTTCATAAATCCAAATACTTCCAAAACTCAGAAATCTTAAACTACTCAAGAGGTTCAAGACCATCTTTTGCCTGGAAAAGTATCTTACATGGTAGAGATCTTCTAAAGAAAGGACTAATAAAACAAATAGGAGATAGTCACAACACAAATGTATGGCTCACAAACTGGATTGAAGACATATTCCCGAGACCCCCTCTTAGCAAAGATTCTATAATCAATGTGAACTTGAAAGTATTGGAACTAAGCTCACGAGAAGGCTGGTTAGACAACAAACTTCTTTCAACGTTTCACCCACTAGATGCACAAAGAATTCAAAATATCACACCAAGTCTAACAGAAAAGGATATATGGATTTGAAACTACAACACCTCAGGAGTATACTCGGTTAAAAGTGGATATTGGCTACAAACACATCTCACAAGATTTGGCAATTTCTTTCGGCCAACGCAGATCAATCATGAGACAATACTCAAAAAGAAAATTTGGGAAGTTCAGGCACCAACACGCATCAAAATATTCATCTGGAGAGCAATTTCAGGAGCCTTAACGGTCAAGGAACAACTAAAACACAGAACTATTGTTGATAATGATGTCTGCATGATATGTAAAGTTGATGCGGAATCCATTAATCATATGCTCTTTCTTTGTATCCTAACGAGACAAATATGGCGATTATCTAACTTTCCAACACCGCAGAATGGGTTTTCTCAACTCTCACTCACGACCAATATTTCTCATCTTCTCAACATAAGTAAGGAGACTCAAGTGCCACTCAACATCACATTATCTTACCCCTGGATACTTTGGATAATATGGAAAATCGCAACACTACAATCTTACAAGGAGTAACACAAGATCTTAATGTCTTAACAAAAAGAGGCCAAGAAGAAGCTAAAATATGGCATGAGATCATTAGCAAACAAACAGTGTAGCGCAAGCCAAAAACTCAACATCAAAGACATCTGCTTTTCAAGGGTACTAGGCAACAAGAATACCGATTGTACTGGCAAGTAGTTTGGAGGCAAAACCAAAATCTACATGGTGGTGTTTGGATTCTGGAAAATAAGGAAGATCATTCCCTCTTACATTCAAAACACACCTTTCCTCATGCTCCTTCTAAACTCACACTAGAATTGATGAAGCTACACTGGATCTTAGAAAGCATGATGGCACTAAGGATCACCTCAGTGGAAGTCACACTTGAGTCAACCACAATATTACAAGCCCTTGAACAACCATAATTATGGCCTCGACTAAATGCGTGGATCATACCGATTCAACACCAAATAAACGACTTTAGGGACATAACCTTATACATAATCACAAAGAACCTCAACAAAATAGCGTACACAATGGCTCTTAGTGTTACTAGAGAATCCCAATTCAATGATTACATCACCAGAGGGCTACCAGACTTGTTACAACATTTATGGAAAGAATTTAATCAGGTTCAACGTTGTGAAACCACTTAAATACTGCTGGCAGTTATTCTATGACATATTTTAATAACTCCACAATCTCACATCAATCATTTCCATACATAATGAGCTTCCCTTAATATTCATTTCATCTACGTAGTACTTATTTAAGAACACATTCAGTTATCTTCATTAATCTCTTTTCATATCGACATTAATACCAACATTCTCTTCCCAGCCATTCTCTCGGCACCATTTATACTCATTACCCCTTTTCAACTAATTTCACCTTTTCTTTTAAATAAAAATTTTCGAGCAGCTAAAGTAGGTAATAATTGCTAGTAGTATTAAGGACGTTTTCTTTTTTCGTATGAATTGATGACATTTAGAAAGGTACATGTTTTAATGCCAATCATCTTCTTCGCCTCCTCGAACCTAACAAGAAGATCTCAACAGAGAAGATTTAGGCGGCGTCTCATTCCAAATTTCACTACATGCATTGGTTCGTTATTGACGCCAACAACAGCTCACACTCCTTCTCTGACACGCGTACAAAGCTAATGATTACTCGATTCACCATGACTACTTATGTACTCTACAAACATCACCACAAACACTACTTCAACAACAACAGAAGTGGATCATAATCTCTAGAGTGCAGTGAGCCAATTTCATCTTGGAAGACTTGATCCTGAAATAAATATTCCTCAACACAACTATGCTTCAACTCTGGAGAGAAGCCATCTCAGTCTTATAGCCAAACCTCTCAATTTGGCGGAACAAAAATCCACAAGAAATGGCCGAAGAACTTCCACGGATGTGGAAGATGGATACGAGAGTGCATGGACGTGTCATAGACAGAGACTACGCTCAACTCATGTTTCGAATAGAAGTGGATCTCATAGCTATTTTACGGAGCCAACCAATAACCTATAACGGTTGGTTAGTAGCGATTCAATGTTGGGAAGAAACCCGAGACTCAACATTTCTAAAGACAATCATGGTGTGGGTCCAACTCTAGGAGAAATGTTGGAGATTGACGTTCAGGAAGCATCGCTCACTCGAGCAGCTCTGGTACGTGCTAGGATCATTCTCAACACAGATTTACGACTCAAATTTTTCAAAAGAGTGAGATTCCAGAACGAAGAAAGAGCACATGTCTTCTTTCACTATGAAATGGTTTCTAGATTTTGTCTCAATTGTCAAAAAATAAACCATGACACCACATCGTGCACCTTCATTTTGCTACCTACTGATTACTACTCAATGTTAAGGAATGAGAATCTCAACACTAATTCATATCCGGACAATAACAACTCTATGAATCCACAACCTACTCTCTCAACTCCGGTTCAAACCTCAACTAAATAAGGTGAGATTCAATATGTTAGCGGGAACGTGGCGAATAGAGTGGATGGCTTGACTTCCTTAACTGCTACGATACAAGACATTCTAAATCAAAACACCACTGAGGACAACTTCTCTGCAACTTTTGACCTTGACCTAGCTACAAACTTAACTCAACGAGAAATTCAAGTGTTCAGCAGAGAATCCAAGAGGAAGAGATATCCTGACTGTGAAGAAGGAAATACATCCAAAACGAGAAGGATTATTTGATCACATAGATCTCTATTGGGCGTATGAACATGGTCAAGTCTTTTGTTTCAGTCTTTTATGTTTTCGTTATCTACTTTTCTAGTTTAAAACCGACTACATTCGGGTTTGTTTTTGTCTGATCAGTGTATGTATTTCCTATTTCTAGATCTTGAATCCTTAGTAATATCATCTTATTTTGGGGAAAAAAACTGAATCGGGCATCAGTTATTAAAATATTATAATAATAAACTGAATTGGACATGTCTTATAAGAATTATAATGTGGAGCAAGCAAACCTTCAAAACTGAATTGTACCGGATTACATTATCAATTTTGCACTATAGAGCACGTTTGGGTATAACAATATATGTCAGTATTCCCTGAAACTTTGCTGCCAAAGATAATGCAGCAGCATGGTTTTAAGTCTATCAATACCAATAAACACAAATGAAATCAGTACTAATCTTTCAAAGTATGTAAAGAACTCCTTAATACAGTACTAATCTTTCAATCTGTTTATGCAGTTTATTATGAAAGTAGTTTGATGTCTAGTTACACCAAATATTTATTTTGAACGTTTATATTAGGGTTGGGAATTTGACCCGACCCGTTTTGTCCGACCCGATTCGGGTCGGGTTGTTCGGGTCGGGTCGGGTAGGATTTTTTTAGAATTTTTCCCAAAAAATTTAAAAAAAAAAATCGGAATTCGGGTCGGGTTTTCGGACGGTTCGGGTCAATTCGGGTCGGGTTTTCGGATTTTTTTGATTTTTTTAGAATTTTTCCAAAAAAAAAAAAAAAAGACCCGACCCGAACCGACTTGAAATTCCGACCCGATTTTTTGGTTCAGTTACTTCGGACATGTTTTCTACTACCCGAATAACCCAATTTCCGATCAATCCGACCCGACCAACCCGAATTCCCACCCCTAGTTTATATGGTTACAGATCCGTTTTCTCATAAATTTGATCGTGTGTGAATTCTCCCTTCTTTAAATATCTCCAAACTCTTAAACTAATTCACATGCAAGCAACTTCTTTTTTTTTTTCAAGTACTCACCTAGTTCAATTTTTTTAATATCAGCAAGCCAATTAGTTCAATTAATATGTTACGATATTGGTTAATATGTATATGATGAATGTATAACTTTTAATTTATAGTTTGCTTCGTAAAATCGTTCTTTATTTAGATTTCTTCAGATAATGTTTCGAAACAAGAGTCTTGTGAACAAAAAAAAAAACCAGTGTAGTTTTTCTTTTGGTTCTAAGAAATAAGATAGCTTTTTTTTTTGTTTCAGAGTATTTTATTTTTCTTTTGGTTTAAGGAAACATGATAGCTTTTTTTCTTGGTCAAAGGAAAAAGACAGTCTAAAACCTTATCTTCAGGGCTTTAAATGAAAGCTCATGAACTTGCATAGAACCTCTCTTCTTTCATTTTTTTCGTACACGATAAAAGGATCACGTTGAAATAAAATTATGTCATGCGTAGCCAACTTTTCTTCTCTCTTTTTTTCTCAACAAGCAAATTAATGGTTTCCATAATTACATGTGAATGGTATATAATTCATTCAATAATATCTGAGAAATAACCGATTAGGTTTCCACTTTATTAGTATATCACATTTTAAAGGTGGAAATAACAACACAAGAGACATGTTGGTTCCAAATGAGAAGGACGTTTCCGAGTGGACCAAATGCATGAAACATTTTAAACATGTATGAAGTCAAATAAATGCATACAAAACAAGAAGTACTAGCTTTCTAAATCAAAACCAGCTTTCTAAAAGAAAAAAAAACATGCGGTCCACTAAAATGCAGGTACGAGGATCACAGCCACTTCCTAAAGTTCCAGCTAGAAACCACAGTACATGTACGTGGGTGATTGTAGGACATCTCACATTTTCTTTATTAAGATTTGTGATTAAGGGATTAATTAAAAGATTGATTAAAGAATAATGATTAAAGGAAAATGTCTCTTAAAAAGTCAAGCATGAAAGAATACCAAGAAATAACACGCTGTCAAGATAACTAAATTTGATACTTTGTGTGGTTAGATATACTAATTTTTTAATTTGACACTTTGTGTGGTTAGGGAATTGGTAAAATTTGATCTTGTGTTATTCATTAGATATTTCCAAACTTTGAAATAAAATAATCACATGCGTAGCCAATTTTTCATCTCTTTTTTCCAACAAGTCACTTTCATCAAGCCAAATAATTGTATGTGAATGTTATAATTCATTCAATGCATTCAATGTTATAATTCATCAGAAACATCTGAGATAGTACAACAAATTTAAAGGTGAAAATAACTAAACAAGAGCTTTTCTGGTTCAAATAAACAAGATAGTCTAAAAACTTATCTTCATGTGAAAGCTCATGAACTTGCCTTTAGAACCTCTTCTTTTCATTTTTTGGTTTTACTCTTCTTTTTATTTTCTCCCAATAGGCCAAAAAGGATTACATAGTCCTTCTCTAATTAATTAAATTTTGTGAAACAGGTTTTTAATTCTCAAAGTAGAAGATATATAAAAATAATTATTATTGAACCCGCAAAGTTTTTTTAAGAAAATCAGCAAATTCATTATTCCAAATTTCCAATACATATAGTACATAAATCAGTTAACAAATATATATAAGTACACAGGTTTGTGGTTAGATGTCTTCAAACTAAAAAGGACGTTACCTAGTGGACCAATGCATGCAACATGTTAAACATGTATAAACTCAAATCGATGCATAAGCAAAATTGAAGAAGAAGTACTACACTATTTCCCACTATAAAATGAAATCATCAATACAAATGTTTCCTCACATAATTAAAAACAACTGTTCTAAAAGGAAGAAAAGAAAAACATGTGGTCCACTAAAATGCAGGTACGAGGATCACAGCCACTTCCTAAAGTTCCGGCGAGACACCACAGTATCATGACAAACTCCATTAATTGTGGAGTTCCTATGAAGCATCACCACCGTGAAAGCAATATACTTAGCCGTAAGAAAGGTTCGTCGTTGGGTTCTGTCCCAAGAAGAACAGATGAGAAGCAGTTTCTTTGTGGCAATGGTAACGGGAAATTTGGGAGGTTCGGTGGGAAGTTTGTACCGGAGACATTGATATCTCGCCTCCGTGATCTTGAAGACGAATTTAATTTTGTTTTGAGCGATCAAAAATTTCAGGTTGGTTTGTTTTATCAATTCTTGATTAAGCTAAGTATAGCAAATAAAAGAAAACAATGAAACTCACATATTTCTATGTAGCAAACATGATAACTGAAAATGCCACTTTTATTATGTGTGATTCTAATTATAATTAGGAGGAGCTTACTACAGCGTTAAGAGACTATGTAGGAAGAGAAACGCCTCTCTACTTTGCTAAACGTTTAACCGAACATTACAAAAACTTAGCTCGGACCATTGGATCAGTTGGGCCTGAGATCTACCTGAAAAGAGAAGATCTTAACCACACTGGATCCCACAAAATCAACAACGCTCTTGCTCAAGCCATGATTGCTCGGCGGCTTGGTTGTAGCCGTGTGGTGGCAGCCACAGGAGCCGGGCAACATGGAGTTGCCACGGCTGCTGCATGTGCAAAGCTCTCTTTGGAGTGTACTGTTTTCATGGGAAGTAGTGATATAGAGAAACAATCCTCTAATGTACTTTCCATGAAACTGCTTGGTGCTCAGGTAACTTATTTGATATTCTAAATAGATGAGTTTTATTTTGGATAAACGACAAAAAATTCATGTAAACAGAACTTTTAAAAATGAAATTATACTGCTCTTAATAGGTGATATCAGTGGAAGGAGCATTCAAAGATGCAAGTTCAGAGGCGATAAGACATTGGGTTGGAAATCTTGATACCAGATACTATTTATCTGGGACCGTAGTTGGACCACACCCATGTCCAATAATGGTACGTGAGTTTCAGTCCGTGATCGGAAAAGAGACAAGAAGACAAGCCAATCAACTTTGGGGTGGTAAACCTGATGTATTAGTGGCTTGTGTTGGAAGTGGTTCAAACGCATTGGGTTTGTTCCATGAGTTTGTTGGGGACAAGGATGTTCGGTTAGTCGGTGTCGAGGCCGCAGGGTTCGGTCTGGATTCAGAGAAACATTCAGCTACTTTGGCCGTTGGAGATGTTGGTGTGTATCATGGTTCCATGAGCTATTTATTGCAAGATGATCAAGGACAGATACTTAAACCACATTCCGTAGGCGTAGGGTAAGTGTGGAAGTTATTACCTTGATGATATAGTTGAAAGATATATATTTTATTTGCTCTTTTGAACGAAAATAGACTAAAATACATTAGCCCAACTTATATATTTTCTGATTTTCATTTAACTTGAGATCAGATAACTCCTAGATGGACAAATCGTAATCTGCTATGAACCGGTCAGAATAAACCGAAATTTTATTTGGCCGGGTGAAAATTCCAAACTGAGTAAAACTAAGTGAATTATGACTTTTGAACGAAAATACATTAGTCCAATCCAAGTGTTAACTACAAATTTGCATTTATCTTGAGATAAGATAAGTCATAAATAGACAAATGGTAATTTGCCATGAACCGGTCAGATTAAACCGAAATTTTCTTTGGCCGGGTGAAAATTCCAAACTAAGAATAGTGGTTGGATAATCAAATTTACTTTGAAAACCAAGTAAAACTAAGTGAATTATGACTCAAATATGCTTTGATTAAATGGGCGTATAGGTTAGAGTATCCCGGAGTTGGACCGGAAGTTAGCTTCCTGAAAGAAACCGGAAGAGCCGAGTTCTACACAGTAACAGACCAAGAAGCCATTGAAGGTACATCTACTCTTACTTACTAGTTACTACTATAGTTATTATAGATCACATATATGTTAACCTCTTATTTTGTCCATTGCAGCGTGTATGAGATTGAGCAGATTAGAGGGAATAATACCAGCACTAGAGGCGTCTCACGCGCTCGCGTTCCTTGATAAGCTTATTCCTACTCTGAGGTATGGAGCTAAGGTGGTCGTGAATTGCAGTGGCCGTGGTGACAAAGATCTTGACACTCTCATTCAACGAGGCGTGCTCAAGATGCTACAATAGACTTAATTATTTCGGAAATCCAACAAGTGCACTTACAACTATTAGTATAGATGAGGCATAAATATAGCAATGGGTATCTGAAATTTCAATGTACTAGTTACCTTACTGTTGGACTTAAAACTAGAAAATAATAAGTAAGACTTGCTCATAGATTCATATAGAGTTGACAAAACGGAATAAGGATTCATATAATATAAAGAATTGAATGAATAAGTTTTGATTAACCAATCATTAACTCGTAATTTAATTTAAATCTTTTAACAAAATGCGAATGCTTAAGTTAGCTTATGGACACTCTCTACGGCCACACCAGACGTAAATACCCATCTCATAGAGTTCACGAATAGACACAAACTAAAGGACACTCAAGTAATTAACCATAATCTTAAATTTCGTTTTATCCAAAAGGCCCATACTTTCCCTCCTCTCTCTGCCCTCACCTCCTTCGTTGCCCTATAAAAACCCTTCAAGCTTATTGTCTCTTCCATTTTCCCAAGAAGCAAACGGCTCTTTTCTCTTTCTATCAAATCTTCAAACTCGAGCTTCGGTCTTTCTCTCATCGAACAAATTTTCCTGAATAAACACGATGATTTATTCAATTAAACCGGTTTCTTCCTCTTTAACCTCAATCGCCGGCGTGAAACGATCAGTTCCGGCAAAGCTTCGATTTTCTCCCTTACCCATCAACGGAAACTTCCAAAAGACTGATTCTTTCTCTCCAAAGCCTCTTCTTCAAGTTTTTTCTGCTCAGAATTTGTCGAATTATCCCTTGGCGGCGGCGCAGAGGCGTGATATTTTTAGGGTTGGAGCTTACGAAGCCGATCGGTCTCAGCCAATTGAGATCAGTATCGATACTCCTGACGAACAATCTGGGCAGAAGGTGAAGATTGGGATCTATTTCGCGACTTGGTGGGCATTGAACGTTGTGTTCAATATCTACAACAAGAAGGTTTTGAACGCTTTTCCTTACCCGTGGTTAACTTCGACGCTCTCTCTTGCTTGTGGGTCTTTGATGATGCTTGTCTCTTGGGTCACTAGAGTCGCCGAAGCTCCCAAAACCGATCTCGATTTCTGGAAAACTCTGTTCCCGGTAAAGAACTTAACTTTCATTTCAGTGTTGTTGAATTTCTAGCAAATGTTTGATCTCGAAAAGGCTCTAATCTTATAGGAAAACTGTAAATTCTGGAATTTTGAATCTGAGTTTGTCTAGAAAATCCTCAGGTTTAAGACTAAGTGTGTAACTACTGATAAAATTGTGTGATAATGGTTTGAATTGATTGTTCAGGTAGCAGTTGCTCATACGATCGGACATGTGGCAGCCACTGTGAGTATGTCTAAAGTTGCAGTCTCCTTCACACACATCATCAAAAGTGGTGAACCAGCCTTCAGCGTTCTCGTCTCAAGCCTCTTCTTAGGCGAGACATTCCCTCTACCTGTTTACCTCTCCCTCTTGCCCATTATTGGAGGCTGTGCTCTCGCTGCTATCACCGAGCTCAACTTCGATATGATAGGTAGTTAGTAACATCCATCCTTTTGATCCTTTGAGAACCTGTTGTAATTCAGTTAACTGTTTTTAAGTCAATGCAAAATACATCTTACGCAAGATGTAAATATAAGGAGGTTTGTTGGAATTTTTCAGGGTTTATGGGGGCGATGATATCAAATTTGGCGTTTGTGTTTCGTAACATATTCTCAAAGAAGGGGATGAAAGGGAATTCAGTGAGTGGGATGAATTATTACGCTTGCTTATCTATGATGTCTCTTCTCCTCGTCACTCCTTTCGCCATTGCTGTGGAAGGTCCCCAAATGTGGGCTGCTGGTTGGCAAAACGCTGTCTCCGAAATAGGACCAAACTTCGTCTGGTAAGTTTATAGTGATCCATTGATCTAATACAAAACTAAAGAGACAACTTTTTTTCTTGAAGAAGTTGATTTGAAACCTTGTAAGGTATTTGATTCTAAATGTCTGAATTCAGGTGGGTAGTGGCACAGAGTGTTTTCTACCATTTGTATAATCAAGTGTCATATATGTCCCTCGACCAGATTACACCGTTGACATTTAGCGTTGGGAACACGATGAAGCGAATCTCAGTCATTGTAGCTTCAATCATCATCTTCCAAAATCCGGTTAAACCTGTCAATGCCCTTGGTGCTGCTATTGCTATTCTTGGAACTTTCATCTATTCTCAGGTAAAACAATGGTGAAAAAAACAGAACCTTTTCATAGTCTGCACACAATGCTTCTTTCTCGTAATCTGTCTGCTCTTATTGCATGAGACCAATATAGAGAAAGACAGAAGCAAACACACAAAGATAATGCTCCTTGCTTTACATTAAGAGTCAGACCACGATCTTGCTCTTTCTCTTAGATAGATTAAATCTTATTTCAGATAAGATCTTGAACTAATAGCCCTTCGATACTTGTGAGTGTTTTGGTTGATGATGTTCTATTGTTCGTTTCGAATCTTCGAGCAGGCAAAACAGTGAAATAATTCAAAGGAAGAAATGGTTTTCACAGATGGATCAAGAAACTGAGAGCAGAGGAGAGAAGAAACTCCTGTGAAGACCTCAGGAGGGTCATGTAACCGTTGGATCTAAGCAAATGGAGCCGGAAGATCAACGGCTTAAAAATCTTTGGTTTAATTCTATGATACGTATAATATAGTGTACCTTTCTTCCAATAGGGTTTAACGTTCAACTGATTGAAATAATCTAAAGTTCATACAAAGTCTAATAAAATGATCAAATTCTCCTTTTCTTCCTTTGCTGGTTTTTTTGTAAAAAATCTCATTGCATTTAATATATTTAGTTGATAATGACTCAAACATGTCATCAATGAACAATGCGTCTTGCTAATCATTTAGTGAACATACCTCCGGATATTAGATATTCATTTCAAAGTTGTGAACATATCTAATGGCACGTAGACATGTTCGCGTACCGACAAACATTATTTTTGATATACACCTTAGAATATCCATACCTATATATTCATATAATATAAGACGTTTCTTTTTCTTTCTAAGATGTCTCTAAGAAAATATAAAGAAAAAAAAACTAAAAGGTTGACTGCATATATATCATGCTTTACAAAATGTACTTTTCACTCTCTTTTTTCGTCTATAACCTAAATTTATTTTTATGTCTTTATTATATTATTAGATTTTAAAATTTATCATAATTCTACAAATTCAGTTAAACATTATAATTGTGTTTACTAATTCGGTTATTATACTATATTTAAAGCTAATTTCGATTTTTATTTTGATCATAAATGCATAACTCGAAAATAAAATTTACGAAAACTAAAAATTTATAAACCAAGTCTGAATTTTAGGAAAAGTTTATATCTTAAATGCGGTACAATAACAGATTAATTTGGTGCTATCTATATTTAAATAAATTTATGGAATTTTATATTGGATGAAGATAAGAATGAATTTGGGTTTGCAACTAGGGAGTGATTTCATCCTATATATATATATATTCATGTATATGTACTTTGGAAGAGTTAAAGCCTATGACTTTATGAAAGTACATAAATTAATTTTAAAAATAAATAAGGAAATCGATCCAATAAAGGCAGTAACACTTGCCCAACTATCTTCCACATGTTGTAAAATTCGGAGGCTTTTTTTTTATTAACACGGGCCAACTATATAGATTTTATCAATATTGGAATAGTATCTCATAATTGATTCTATTATTACTCTAATATTTGCTAATATGTAAGAAGTTCCGAACT
Organism: Lepidium didymum; assembly: GCA_963920545.1. NCBI lineage: Eukaryota > Viridiplantae > Streptophyta > Magnoliopsida > Brassicales > Brassicaceae > Lepidium > Lepidium didymum. The sequence goes on from OY986992.1 coordinate 4,510,449, forward strand.
TTTGTCCTTAATAACTCTAAAAATCTACTCTTCTTTTAAGCATTGTAAGATTTTTTTATTTTCCCTTCTTAAAAAAGCATTGTAAAAAATCTGTAATTAGTACACTTCTATCATCCTTTCTTTGCAATTAATAATCTTCTTAAAATAGGATATTTAATAGGATACATAATAGTATAGATTAACTAAACAGATAAATGAAGTAGCTTTTAATTATCTTTGTGACATGGACTATATATGTATATAAGAGTCTAGCTAATTATAAATTATATTATAAAACATCACACTAATTAATAATGCCGAAGAAAAATCCGATGACTAATGTGTCCCCTACGAAATAAACTATTTGCATAGAAAACAGCATTCAATTAGATCTATAATTCTGGTTGACAACAAAAGCCATCAGGACTATTATATTGTGATACTAATAACTAATTATTAACCAGGTTAAAAAACTAATTATAAGACTAAAACCATATGCAAATTATAGACAGTAGACAGCAGTAAATGCACATAGATGGCAGGTGGTTGGTGAGACCAATTACTGGTTTGATTCATGTATACACCACATATATACATACGTATACTTTTCTATATAAGAAACCCTAATTCTAAACCTCTCTTCACTATAAACTTGCTTCAAACTTCACCTAACATTCTTCTTTCTCTTTTGCTCTCTAGTAATAACAAAAATGGATCTTACTGATGTTATCATATTCTTATTCGCTATCTATTTCATCAACCTTTGGTGGCGTCGGTACTTTTCAGTGGGAAGCAGCAAGTGTCGCTTGAACATACCACCGGGACCTAAAGGATGGCCACTTGTTGGAAACTTACTTCAAGTCATATTCCAACGTCGCCATTTCGTCTTCTTAATGCGTGACTTACGTATAAAGTATGGTCCAATATTCACCATGCAAATGGGACAACGTACGATGATTATAGTCACGGACGAAAAACTCATCCACGAGGCTCTTGTTCAACGTGGTCCCACTTTTGCTTCCCGGCCTCCGGACTCGCCCATCCGGCTCATGTTTAGTGTCGGAAAATGTGCTATAAACTCGGCGGAGTACGGATCTTTGTGGCGGACTTTGAGGAAGAACTTTGTGACAGAGCTTGTGACTACGACTAGGGTGAAGCAATGCTCGTGGATAAGGACTTGGGCTATGGAGAATCATATGAAGAGGATTAAAATGGAGAATGTTGAGAAAGGTTTCGTTGAGGTAATGAGTCAATGTAGGCTAACGATTTGTAGCATCTTGATCTGTCTTTGTTTTGGTGCTAAGATTAGCGAGGAAAAGATTAAGAACATAGAGAACGTTCTTAAGGACGTTATGCTTATAACTTCTCCGACGTTACCGGACTTTTTGCCGATTTTCACTCCGTTGTTCCGGCGTCAAGTTCGAGAAGCGAGAGAGCTGAGGAAGACGCAGCTTGAATGTCTTGTACCATTGATTAGAAACCGGCGTAAGTTCGTTGAGGCTAAGGAGAGCCCTAATGAAGAGATGGTTAGTCCTATTGGTGCGGCTTATGTGGATTCTTTGTTTAGTTTAAACCTCATCGAGAGAGGTGGTGAGCTCGGAGATGAAGAGATTGTGACTTTATGTTCGGAGATTGTCTCGGCTGGTACGGATACAAGCGCAACGACGCTTGAATGGGCGTTACTTCATCTAGTGAGTGACCAAAACATTCAAGAGAAGCTATACGAGGAAGTCGTTGGAGTTGTTGGCAAAAACGGCGTCGTTGAAGAGGATGACGTGGCGAAAATGCCATACTTGGAAGCTATAGTGAAAGAGACTCTCCGGCGACATCCTCCGGGACATTTTCTTCTTTCTCACGCCGCCGTGAAAGACACAGAGCTAGGAGGGTATGATATTCCGGCAGGAGCTTATGTGGAAATATACACTGCTTGGGTTACTGAGAACCCGGAGATCTGGTCGGATCCAGGTAAGTTTCGACCCGAAAGGTTTTTAACCGGTGGGGATGGTGTTGATGCTGACTGGACCGGGACACGTGGCGTTACAATGTTGCCTTTTGGTGCGGGTCGTAGGATTTGCCCGGCTTGGTCTTTAGGGATTCTACATATCAACTTGATGCTTGCTAGGATGATCCATTCGTTTAAATGGATCCCGGTTCCGGATTCTCCACCAGACCCTACTGAGACTTATGCGTTCACGGTCGTGATGAAAAATTCTCTCAAAGCTCAGATCTTGTCAAGGACTTAATATGGAAATGTTTAGTGTTGTAATTGTGTGGGGGTAATTGATGATTAATTTTGTTTGTTTGTCGCATTAATCTTTAGCTACTTTGAATGTAGTCGTATGACTATATTTATCTATTCCAAGGTGTAATGTTTGCTTCTGTTGTATAATATTAAATATATAATAACCCTAAGCACTTATGGTTGGTTCCCAGAAACACACAGAAAATGACTTGGTTAAAACAACTAAGGACAAAAACTCTAAAAAAGTTTCTCTAAACCAGATAATCGAAGTCACCGCAAGAAAAAACAAAGTCAAAGCTGATGAATAAACCTTCTACTATGAATGAGAATACCACATAAAGATCAAACTTCTAGATTGGCAAGAATAAAATTTCACATATTTTTCCGTAATGGTGAAGTCGAAAACAATTCTACCGCATGACATCTCGATAAAACCCATTAAAAAATACTAAATCTCGATCAAAATCTTGAAACTACAGACAAAAAGCAAAACAACATGTACTCGATCGGAACAACCGTATTTGACAGAGCACAATAATAAATTGAACCGGAGAGGAAACCAAAGGATCAACCAAAGAAGCAATTAAACTGATTCTAACCAAGAATCTAACCAAAGACCAATCTGGAACTAAACCGAGCAAACATAACCACACCAGCCAATCATCAAACCATCCATAACAAAAAATCGTGAGACTAGAGAAGAGAAACACTCAAGAATAAGACATCACCGATGAGCCCTCACGGACAAACTCATACCACCGTTCACCAACAAACCAAATAAGAAAGACTTCGGTGGTTAGGTCGTAGTACTATGGGCTTTGGAGGGTTGGTTTATGCTACATGTACAGTACTCATATAATGATTACTAAAAGTAAGAGAAAAACTAAATGCCATTCATAATTACTTTTGTAAAAAATTAGATAATAAGCGTCGTAGTCTAGTCAAGTCTAGTCAAAAGATCTAGATTTGGTTTTCGATTTATTTGAAGTTATAAGTTTTTTATGTACTAAATGTGAAATTGGCAAGTTGATACCCAAAAAAATTCAATTCAAATTGTCAGGTGTAAGGTAGTCACTTAAAGTCCACCCAAATATGCTGGGGCTACTACCAAGTAGTACGGTGAATAACATTAAATTCCAAAATTATCATTTACTTATATACACATTGAACTATAAAACATATAATATTGTCGCCAATATATACTTCCATAAGAAAACTGAATTTTCTTTAGTGGTTTGCAACAGTAACGGTAATATCGAAAATAAAACAAGGTACAATGGATCTAAACTTTATAAATTTAATATTTAATTGTCTTTTAAAAATATAGGTGAAAGTAAGTGAAATGTGTCGTGTTTGCAATCTCTTCATGAATGTTTTAACCTTCCAAGCTTTTCAATGGACCAACCATGCATTTACTTTAGAGAAAATTACATTTTCAAATTTTTAAAAGTGAACGATAGGTTGTCAGTTTTAAATCACAACTCTTTAACTCATTTATTGCTTTTAAATTGTACAAGAGTTTTCATATATGTACATATATGTTTTGATTTAGAACTACATAAATATTAAGATATGGCGTGATTTAAACGAAGATGAAATTTAGTAAACTGACTTTAGCTTAAAATAATATGTTTAGATAACATTCCATTTTCAAGATCTATTAACCATAATTATTTATTTTTAGATGCATAGGAAAACATAAAAGATAAAAATGGAAAACAAATTTCTTGCCTTTTTTAACAAGAACAAAAATTGGAAACTATGGTAGGTCCTAATGTTTGAAGTTGGTCAATGATTCTTGTTTCCTCAAGAAAAGACTCATTTAATTCATACAGTACCTGTGTCTAGAAAGTTAATAAAGATATATTGAGATTTCGACTGTGAATTTGAATAATAATAATTGCTCTTAACAACTAAAACCTGAATAAATTTAATAGAAAATCTAAGTTTAAAACTCTACACAAGGACATTACATACTTGCACCGACTTTAGTTAAAGCCATCTTAGATTCCGTAGTAAGCTTTCTAGATATGTTCGGTTGTTTATTTAATCCCTTGATTATGTAAGGCGGGAAAAAAAGAAAGTCACTAAAATCTGAATTACCTAAAAATTAGGATTTGTAGACTTAACAAGCCAGTCGCCAATGAAGATTTTTGTTGGGGAAATGATGAAAGGAGGCTTCTTTAGCTCCATAGATGTCGCCAGCTTCCCTTTGGTCATTTTTCTGTATTGTTAGTTTTTGTTGGTGTATGAGATGTGTAGATCTAGGTCAATTTTCCTGGTGAAGATGTTTGGCTTTCACTGGCGTGTCAGTATCGTGGTTCTTAGATGCAGTTTTTCGGAATGTAGTTCTTATCTCATAGCTTGTCTTGATCGAAAAAATATTATTGTGGGGGCTTTGCATGTGGTACGTATTGCTTCTCAACCACAACCAATGATGGTAACCCGCTTCTGGTTTGGTCTCGTTTAAGTTTTAATAATTAAAATTTAGTCCCTAATTAGATTTAAGCTAAATCCGAGTTTAGATGCTTGTTAATTGCAGTTTAGGTTGATCGATTAGTTCTTCTTCATTTCGATCGGGTGATGTGTTCTTTGGAGTTCGGTTCCTTCTATTAGAGGTTTGTTTCGCTTATTGACAGTACTTCATAAGCTTGATCAAAGTCTAATCGTTCTCTGAGTTCTATTTAGACATAAATTTGGTCGAATGTGTTTCGGCTTCTTCACTTACGTGTTTCGGCTTCTTCACTTACGTGTTTCGGCTTCTTCACTTACAGAAGATTTGTCTCTCATGTATTTTATTGCCATTTAGTTTGTCTTCGGTCTCACTTCCAGATATGTTTTTTTGTGGCTTCGCACAGTTCAAATTTCTAGATTCATTATTGTCGGTATAGTAACTTTTTTTTCATTTGTGAAGTATACATATTCACTATAGGAGATTTCTCATCCGTTCCTGATAACTGTTGCTGGACGATATCTTCAATCTTCGGGTTGTAGTTTTCGAGTATTTGGTATTTGGTTCTTAGCTTAGTTTTTTTTTTAGGGATTATTTTTTAATGTTTCTCACTTTTGAACTTTGATTCCAAAGATATATTTGTTTTCAACCGATTTATCTTTATGGTTTGTAATGTTTATTCTACCTAAAATAATAATATATTATTAATCTATTCAGATAATTATTTTGTACTACTTGAAACAATAGTTCAAATATAATTTATATATTAAAACAAAATATGTAAAATATTTCTTGATTATAAACATGCTATCAACGGTAAGTCCACATAAGACATGCGCACTTGCACAACCAGGGATCGAGTCCCACCGCCTACATTATGTAAGAACTTGGCTAATAGACCGACCTGTTGTGGTCCAATGTTGACGGAAAAAAAAGACGCTATCAAAACATTAATATCATTATAAACAGAGAAATACATCTTTGCTTTTTTATATATATATATATATATATATATATATATATATATATATATATATATTTTAAAAAAAAAATTAAAAATTTTGAGTATTTGACTACTACGCTATTATCAATTCCTAAATATTAGACAATTCAAATCTTTTGAAACTAATATAAAACAAAAAGTAAGCCAATTGAAATTAAATCATCTCCTCTAACTTGGACTTATATGTAACCTATATAATCTGCAAATCAAATAACATAAAATTAATTCAAAATAAAATAAGAATATTCTATATGTATTTTTTTCTATAAAACCTAATGTAGTGCAACTATCAAGAGAAATCTATTGTTTTAGCATAAACTATTTTAATCTTAGGGACATGTTGTTTCTCTCAAATCCTTCAAGCCAGGAGAATTAAAGTGAAAATTATATAATTGTGAAAAACAGTCTTCTCAATATAATGAAATTATTGAATTAGTGTTGTGTGATCAACTGGTGTTACTAACATAAAAACATAAAAAATAAACGTTACTAACATTAAATTTTAAACGTATATATTTAAAATATATTAAAGATTAATAAATTACAGTTATTTTTAAATACAAATTTATATGTCTAAATGAACAATGTCTACAAATATAGATGAACATAGATCCAAAAACTTAAATGAATACATATTTATAGCCCTAAACGAATGTAAATCTAATAATTTAAATGAATACAAGTCTAAAAACCTAAATGAATATGAGTTTGAAAATCTAAATGACACGAGTCAAAATTTTATATAAGAAAATTGTAGTACATCAAAGCCTAAATCAGCACATATCGAAAAATATATTTCGTGTACGACACCGGTTGTCATTATAAATTGACTTTTAATATATTAAGTATATATGTAAAATTAATAAATTTATATATATAAATCAAACCATAAAAAAAAAAAAAAACAAATATCACCTATAAATATTATAGATAAAAAAAACGGTCAAACAAATACCAAACTTACAAGAAATTGCCAAAATAATATCTAACTACAAATCTTTCCTATTAATATTTCCACTTGCGTTGTTCGTACCCATTTAGGTTCGACAAAAGTCAATTTTAATGTTTGGTTAAGCGGTGTTAATTATGTGTTAAACAAAAACGGTAAGTTTTATTTAATCATCTCCAAATATTTCAGATCGTCGGATCTAAATTCCTAATTGCTTCTTTTCTCTTCTTCGACTTTCTCTTCTCTTCTTCCACATTCACATTCGACATTCTCTACAATTGTGTCTTTTTTTTTTTTTGTCAAATGTACAATTGTGTCTTTTATCATTATATTCTCTTCAACAATTCTTATTCTCTTCATAATCGAGTAAATTATTTGTTAAATTTGTCTCTTGTTTGTTAAATTTGTAAAGACCTGTAAATTGATCTTTAAGGGAATATATACATGGTTTGTAAATTGATCTTTATTCAATCGATACATGGTTTAATTCATGAAATTGAGGTGACCAAAGTAAACCAATAAAAGTGTCGTCACTTTCCTCATCACTATTAACATTACCCATCACATCTTCTTTACATAAGCCGACTCATTCGTACCCAACCACTCGACAATGTCTCTTCCATCTACATCCTCCTCTACGGTTTAAATTGGTGTTCTCTGTAAATGAGTTGAACATCTTCTTGCTCGTGACATTTTCGAAATACAATGATGCAAGTGAGGAGAAAGTCGAATGATAGAAACAAAGAAAAAGCCGATTGATAGAAGTGAAGAAAAAGGACTTCGTCAACCCCTCGACGAAGAGAAGAAAGTCGACGAAGAAATTAGGTCAATTTGGGGTAATTAACAAAACCCAGCGTTTTTAACATCTTTTAACAGATGATTAACGCTAAAAAAAACAACACTTAACTAAGCGTTAAAATTGATTTTTTCCAAGCCCAAATTGGCATTAACGCAAATTGAGGTATTAATTGGAAAGATCCGTAGTTAAATATTATTTTGGTAATTTTATGTAAGTTCGGTATTTATTTGCCATATTCTTATTATTTCTGTAATTTTTTTCGAAATCCAAAATGTTAACAGATACTGAGAATATATGTGGATATGAGTATTTATACTGGGCCTATATCAAATAAATGGGCTTCAACATAACAATCTCTATAGGCGAACAGAGGCACACAGATTCCAGGCTTTATACAGAGGTGAGAGGAGCAAGAAACAGGTTCGATCGTGAAGTCTTCACTGAAGACATCATTGGTTGAGACATGACTCATGTCACATGAGTAACTCTGGTTCGCGGGATTCATCGAGTCTGTTTTTTGGAGTGGCTTAGGTCATCACTTGCACATTGTAACCCCAAAAATGTTTTAGGACATTTACATACAATATTTCGAAGATATTGCCTGAGAAAATCTATAATTCACCAGCACATGACTAAGAGATCACTTATTTTTTGTCACTGGACTAAGATATCTACCTAGTTCATCCCAACGACAAGATTCTCTTCAAACTACCCTCTTACATTTGAAGCTTGACGAGGATTTTGTGCTTCAAAGGCTCATACAAACAACTTAACTATCCTCTTACAACGACCAAGATTCTCTTCAAACTATCCTCTTACATTTGAAACTATCCTCCGAATGACCCTTTTTTTATGCGTTCCTTGTTCACTGCGGCAATGCAGCTTCGACTTCATTCCACAAGTCAACATTTCTTGTAAACTTACTTTTTACTTGCGCAATGAGCTCTTTTGCTTCATCGACCTTCGAAAGACTTGCTAGACCATTAACAAGCCACTTCATAACACTAAAACTTGGAACCCAATTCTTCTCCATACTCTCTCTACAAAGGATCAGAGCTGTCTCAAAGTGTCCTCCTTTACATAAGCAATGTATCAGAGTGAAGTAACCTTCACTATCAGGCTTGTATCCACTATTCACCATAACAATGAACAAATTCATAGCCTCATCCAAATTCTCCTCACTGCAAAACCCACGAATCAAAAGAGAATACGTTACAGAATTCGGTCTTATCCTACTAGACATAACCCCATCAAGCAATTCCTTTGCTTCTGCAGATTTCTTCCTTTTACACAAACACTGAATCATGATGTTGTATGTAGCAATACCTACATGAACCTCATATTCTTTCATCATTCTCAAGACTTTCCTCACATCATCATACTTCTCCTCCTTATAAAACCCAGCAATCATAAGCCCGAAGCTAGTAGCTGTTGGCTTTATCCATTTCCTCTCCATCTCGGCAACAATGGAGTATGATGAACTCGTTGAATTGGATTCACAGAACACTTTAATCATTCGATTGTAAGTTTCGAGATCAGGTTCAATACCATAAAGCTTCGGCTTTTCAAGGTAGACTCGTTTCGCTTCTTTGTAATCCTTAGCCATCAAACAAGCGAAAAGAAGAGCATTTAAAGATTTCACCGTCCTTGGGATCTCGTATTGCTCGAGGTCACAAAATGTCTGCAAAGATCGATCAAGCATATTCACTCGGCCATATAGAATAATGGCGCGGACAGCAAAATTCTCAGATTTGGGATCGGGTTGGTTCCGAATGAAATCATCGAGAAGCTGCGACACGGCAGCGAAGTGTTTCTCTCTCGCCAGTGCCACGACCGCCACAGAGAAGGCGATGCGGTCTACGTGGTAATTAGGTGTGAGAGAAGCAGACCGGCAGATTTCGAGGATACAATTCGGATTTTTCTCGGATTTGAGAAGTGCTAGAGTAGCTCGGCTTTTCTGCTTGTTAGTGAGCGAGATCTTGGAGTTCAGTGTATGTATTGATGCAGCGGAAGATACGAATCGGAATTGGCTCACCTTCTGGACTAGTGATTCCGATGATCGAATGCGCAAGAAGAACGCCATTGCGAGGGTTCATGATGTTTCCGAAGAATTGGAGTCGACAGAATGAAGAAAAGTGGTTTAAACCGGTTTAAGGATTGAACGAAATTTAATTTAATTTCAAATCAGCTTATAGTAAACAACACATATCAGCCGTTGATGTTGTATATCACAACTACCAACACATATCAGCCGTTGCTTTTTTTAAGCAATAAAAATGGAAAACAAAAACTGGGGTTTTGAACCCGACGAGTATCGAACACGAAACCTTCTGATCTGGAGTCAGGCGCTCTACCATTGCGCCACGAATTCAAGGAAGTAATGGCACTAAACTTGTTTATATATTCAAGTTACATCTTGTTATTTAGTTATTACATACAAACCGCCGCCTTTATCATTGTCTCTCACCTCCGATTCACTTCCCACCATAACATTGGTTTGTTATCCTGTTCTTCATCACAATTTTTCTACGGTCACGAATTCTCTTCCTCTCCCATCATGATGCAGCAGCCACCACCAGGAGGTATCCTTCCACATCACGTTCCTCCTCCATCTGCGCAACCACACTACGGTTATCAGCAACCGCCTCCTTACGGGATGGCTGGAGCTGCTCCACCACCACCGCAGATGTGGAATCCGCAAGCGCCGTCGACTCAGCCTACGAGTGCTGAAGAGATCCGGACTCTTTGGATCGGGGACTTGCAGTATTGGATGGATGAGAATTTCCTTTACGGTTGTTTTGCTCATACCGGGGAGGTATATACTGTTAATTTGTGATTTGTTTAATTCTTAGTGATGACTTTATGAATCCTGTTTTTCGCTATTGGATTTTCACTAAGTTGTTTCACTACCTTCTTTTGGATGGGTCTTGTTTCTTCGAAGGATATCAAGGTTAATTTGATAGGTTGTTTGTTCGTTTTCTGTTTCAAAGATTTGATTTTTTTGGGATAAGACAAGCAATCTCTCATATTTTGTACGAATACTATAAAGTTTGAACATTTTTTGTAGTGTGTTCTCTTTACGACAGTAAGTTAATTAGTTTTATGTCCTGTTAATTAGTGAGTATTTAGTTTAACACTATCGGTGTTTTGCAGGTTGTTTCTGCTAAAGTCATCCGTAACAAGCAAACCGGTCAGGTTGAAGGGTACGGTTTCATTGAGTTTGTATCTCATGCTGCTGCTGAACGAGCTCTACAAACATACAATAATACTCCTATCCCGAGCTTTCCTGATCAGCTCTTTAGACTGAACTGGGCATCGCTGAGTTCAGGAGATAAACGGGACGATTCACCGGATTACACTATATTTGTTGGTGATCTGGCTGCTGATGTTACAGATTATATCTTACTTGAAACGTTCAGAGCCTCTTATCCATCAGTTAAGGGTGCAAAGGTTGTTATTGACAGAGCCACTGGGCGTACAAAGGGATATGGTTTTGTTAGGTTTTCTGATGAAACTGAGCAGATACGTGCTATGACCGAAATGAATGGTGTTCCTTGTTCAACTAGGCCTATGAGAATTGGGCCAGCAGCTAACAAAAAAGGTGTAGCTGGTCAAAGAGGTATGCGTATATCCCACGGATATGTTACTTTAGAACTGCTTTGCTCTTGCATTCCCATGATTTGTGTGCTGTAGTATTTATGTGACTTTTTCTCCTCAAAGTAAGAACTAGTTAACAGCCTTGTAGGAAGTATGACTCCGTTATTTTGATATTTTTTCAAGTCGCATCCTACATTTACCGCTCAGGCCGCAATAAATTCTATTAAAACTTAAACAATAGAACTCTTATAGCACACTTGTTGTATCTGTTTGTTTCAAAGCAGGGAGTCAAGGGGCTCTCTATCATCTTGAGGCCTGGAACTGATTTCAGCTGAAATGGTTATCCCCTTATTGAGTGCCCATGCTTAGGTCAGTTTTAAAGTTAATGTGTTGTCCTTTATTAGCCCTTTCCTTCACATCACCCCTGCTATATTTCCATTTATCTTTTCTTTCAATACTACTTTTCTTCCAGTTCTTGGCTGAATACTTTTTATAAATCAGACTCTTATGTATTTACTTCTCTATTTCATTCCACTCTACTTAGCGTTCTTATATATTACTTTATTTACTTATTTTTGTACATCAAGCTCCTTTCTACCGCTTCTGTGAGTCTAAATGTTAGAAATTCTACCCGCAATTTAGCATTTCTGTGAGAAATATTTCGTTTTATGTTGGGCTTGGTCAGATGTGGCAGTTGCTGGAGTGTCCAGATAAATAGCTTACACTGTTCTATTTTTCTCATTTCGGCCTTTACAATTTCTCGATACTTTGTACGTATTGGCATTTCAATTATCTCTTCCATTACCATGTTAGACCTCATCTGCCCTGCTTGAATAGCTGAAAGCTTTGGGAGAGATGTGTAGCAAATGTCATTATCGCTGTCTAATTGCTCATCTTTTGTGGTTGTGGCTCCTCAAATCCTTTCTTATTTGTCACAATGGAAAAGTCGTCTACAAATTGATGTTTTGTGATTTACTTTAACATTCATCGATAGCCTTTGACTTTCTGTACATGTTATGCAATTTCATTGTCAATACACAGAGAATACTTCTTGGGAGTTTTGGGTGGTGTTGTGTGTGTGTGTTCATCATGCCTTTTTCGCTTTCATTTTGCTGGGAACTTTAGAGGAGACTGCAAGTGGCTTTTCGTTGTTTTTAAGTTGCTCTGATGCATGTGTAATTTACAGATACTTACTCCTTCCATTATACACATTTTTTTGGTGTGTATGCAGATTCATACCAGAGCGCTGCCGCAGGGGTACCAACTGATAATGATCCAAATAACACTACTGTGGGTTATATGCTCCTATAATTTATGTATGCCCCTCTCAATTATATTCCAAAGGGTCATTTCTGACGCATTTTAAGCTATTTACAGGTTTTTGTTGGTGGACTGGATCCCACTGTTACGGATGATCTTTTGAAGAATGTCTTTGGCCAATATGGAGAGATTGTGCATGTGAAAATCCCCGCTGGAAAGCGATGTGGATTCGTTCAGTTTTCTGAGAAGTAAGCCCGCTGCTGCTGCTGGAAACTCACTCTTTCTTTAACTCTGTAATAGTTTTTGGAATATCAATGTAACAGTTTACTCATGTGTTTTGTAATGAACCCTGGCTTTACAGAAGCTGTGCAGAGGAAGCTCTCCGAATGCTCAATGGAGTTCAGTTGGGCGGAACAACCATGAGGCTCTCATGGGGCCGAAGTCCTTCGAACAAACAGGTAAATGGTTCCCTTTGCTCTAGATTCGATGTTAAGAAAGATAAAGCTTAGAGTGGGTCCTATTGTCTATAGTACTTCTCAGCCACTTCCCTTATCTTCTCACTTGTCCAGCTCAAAGATATAGAATTATGTGGTCCAGGCTCTAGTTTTAGCTGATAAGAGTCACTTCAGTCAGCAAAATGGTTCTTGACTAGTTCGCATAGCTTTTGATAATCTGAAGTGCTTTTATATTGGTTTTCCAGGCAGCGGATCCTAGTCAGTATTATTACGGCGGGTATGGACAAGGACAGGAGCAGTATGGGTACTCTATGCCTCAAGACCCAAATGCATATTATGGAGGCTACGCTGGTGGATACAGCGGTTACCGGCAGACACCTCAAGTAGGACAGCAACCGCCACAGCAACCACAACAGCAGCAACAAGTTGGGTTCAGCTACTGATTGCGAGAGTATTGTCTTGGGTTAATGTCAGTCTGTTTGTTGTTCGCGTGCTTCTTTGTTACGAACGTGTTTCCTCAAGAGTTTATTTGTCTAATGTTTTTCTTCTGCGTAAGATTGATACTAAGGAGTGTGAAGAGTTATAACTCTTAATAAAATGTTTCGATGCTTCTATCTTTATTTCATTTGCATGTTATTATAATGTTTGTTTCCATCTCGTAAGCTTTGATTATATATTTTTTGAGTACTGTGTTAAAACGGATCAGAAGAGATATCTCCAGCATTGGAACAGTTGGGGATAGATTGAGTCAAAAGTCATAATGTAAGCTTTGTCTTTAGAGGTATATGTAGCGACAGTTTGTTATGTTTCTAGTCTAAAGTTGAACATTTTACATATTACAAATTATGAATCTGTGGAGTCGTTTATAAACTAACATAACAGCGTTCAGCTTTGGAAGTCAAATATGCCTTGACCCGTTGCCCAAACCAAAGGACGCAGAGTAGTAGATTTTCAAATTGTTGCCTTATATGAAACCAAAATGTTATTTCCGAAACGAAAATTGTATTTTCTCCAGTTCATAAAGTTATTAAATTTTCCTACAACTGGGTTATAATAATTGTTTTGAAGAAATATAAAACAATTTTATGTGCCTATGCCTGGCACACATGTAAAAGTCATTATTCATTCTTTGAAGGATTTTAAACTCAATGAAACTGTTGACAAACAAAGAAAACTCAAGCACAATTCATGATTAGTTATTTAAGTATGATTTTGAAAAGATTAACATATTGATTTTACATATCTGTATTTTTTGGGTGGCAGACTTGTTAACTGAAATGCTAAAGTTTTGACATAATATCTTACAATATATTGCCTCATTTTGCATAAATAATCTTAAAATATTTGGACGGCAAGCTCATAAATTGTTTATGTTTATAGTCCAAGATGTTATCTTAGACATATGTTATATGCTTTATGACCTCATTTTGCAAAAATAATTAAGATTAATGATATTTAGCTGGAAATTCTATTAGAATTATCTTAATGATTTGACTTATAAGTTACACTGTCTAAATATTATTTTTAATTAGAAATTTATATAACTTAGTGCACCAGCACTTTTTTAATGCAATGACTACAAATACTTTCTCATTTCAACTCTTCTCTTCATCTCTAACACCTTTTTGTATCACAGAAGAACATCGCCGGAAAATCACAAAAAGACGAAAATGACCCTCTTCAAAAAGCCGTACCTTTACTCAAAGATGGACAAGGAAGACCCTGAAGAGGTATTTCACCGACGAGCAAAGTTCTTAATTTACAAAACGCTTCAAGATGCCGATGACTTGATCATCTCTCGACGTGATCATGGTCCGTCTTCGTTTCTACGGCTAAAGCTTTTTCTGTTGAAGGTTAAGATCGGAAAGAGATTGACTAAGCTGCGTCGTGGCTTAGCATCCGCCGTTAGGTTTGGTGGAATTCGAAAACATTCTGACGGTGTGAAGGCGTTGAAGAAGATGTTTCATTATGGTTCAACCACCGGACTACCAAGGCCTATTTTCACTCTTCAAGTTTGATTGATTTTTTTTTTATATTTATATTCTTGTTTTGTTTTTCTTTTTTTTATTTTGTTTTTGGAGTTTCTGTTGATCTCCATTACAAAAGTTTCTCAAACATTGTAATATGAAAAAATCATGAAATTTATCGCCAAAATCAAAATAAAATAAAAAGTTTTGATATTATTTGTGGTAATAAACATTTAATTGCAAGTGGCCTTTAGTCCAGTGGCAGACAATAAGTCCACTAAAAACATATGCACATGCACAACCAGAGATTGAATCTCACCGTCTACATTGTAGGAAGTTATGACCCAAAAAATATATATTTAATTATCATTATAATTTTTTGAAATGTAATTATCATGATTTCACCTACCATAGATTACAAATGAAAGTTCATAAATACTATAAGATTTGTTTTTTTTTCTCGTAAATCATATATTATATGCTGAGGACAGGTGGTCCAGTGGTAGTGGTTACTTTACAAATTCTTAGGCGCTAGGGTTCGATTCCTTCCTGATGCAAGAGGAATGGAAAAAAAAAAGATTTTAAAATATGAAATTTGACTATGGATCGGATCTTGTCGATCCAATTATAATAGTAAAGTTCACAAAAACAAAAAAAACCATATTATATATACTAATAAAAGGAGGGTTTTGTGGCCTCCTAAGCCATCAATTTTTTTTTGATAAAAATTATATGGAAAAAAAAAGTGACCCAAACAACTCTCATAAAGAATTCTGAGAGCCTGGTTGGAAGAAGAGAATGTGAAGAGTCTTCTCAATAAGAGGATCATTGACCTCTCCATATTAATTCATTTACGTTTCAAACAAAAAAACAAAACAATAAAAGCCACGATGATAGTAAGAGACGCTTATAACGCAGCATTACTTTCGTCGGGTACGTGAAGCTACGTTTCTCGAAGTTTGTGGCCATGGATTGTCGTCTGGACGAGGTAACTAAGTAAACTCTTAAAATACGTATTATGAAGTTCGTATCACCGTACTTCATCTATGTTTTTGTTGAGAGATACATTGATGGGAAGTTTTTAGATAACTATTTCTTGGTGGAATCATCATTCTCGTTGCTTTTTGGAAAATACTGTGAATTTGGGGTTGATTAAATCTTAATATCTAAGCCAGTAGCTGTTCCATTTTTTCATTCTCTGAGGGTTTCGTTCCTAAATATACTAATATAAATTAGTTTTAAAAAAATTCTCATTCTCATGCATGTTTAGTAT
This sequence comes from Lepidium didymum, assembly GCA_963920545.1. Classification (NCBI taxonomy): domain Eukaryota; kingdom Viridiplantae; phylum Streptophyta; class Magnoliopsida; order Brassicales; family Brassicaceae; genus Lepidium; species Lepidium didymum. The sequence goes on from OY986992.1 coordinate 4,526,425, forward strand.
GATATATAACTTAATCTTTCATACCATAGAAGATAGAACAATCATGTACATGCTGACTTCTTTTCTGGTTCATATTGGGATTTTTACTCTTTTTATTCTTCATGTCAGCATGTCTGAATTGGTTTGTAATTGTACAGTCTCTGGAGTATTTAACTGTAAAATCAATGTCTTCCAAATAATTGAAGGTTGTTCATTTTTTTTTGTTTTCGTTTCAGTGTAGGCGGCACAAAAATCTTTCAATTTGGATGGTTAAGTTTCCAAAAATCTATTAAGTTCTTTGGTTAATGCTGGTAATGTCTCGTGGTTTCTTTTTTTCTTTTTTTTTTCAACATTGGATCGACAAGGTCCGATCCATAACCTAAAGTTCACCCTCCAATAATTCTTTTTTTAAGGTACCATAATGCAGCGGGTAGAAATTGAACCATAGTGCTAAGTCATTAGCTGAATCATCATAACCACCAGACTGAAAGCAACTCGGCGAGCAGGTGGTTTGGATATCACAATAATACAATCTATTTTAGTATTATAACAATAATTACAAATATGCTGAATATAATCTATATAATACAAAACCGGGCGTACCCGTTACAATCTCTAGTATATATAAAAGGAGAGTTTGGTTCTCTCATGTGGTGAAGACACCTCACCATGCCACATCACTACAAAAAAATCAATCAAATTAGTTATTCAATACAAAGTCACCAAATGCATCGACATCTACAATCCCAAAAACCAATGAAATGATAAGATTTAATCACCTCATCAAAAGATTAACACCACTTAAGAAGAAATCGTGGTCTAGAGAGATTTAGGAAAAATACAGTACTCACCTCTTCGACTTCCTGTACAATGCAATAAATACTTATCAAATCGAATAACAAAGTAAAGAAGGATCAAGAAGTGCTTACAGGGAAAATTTGCAGCTTGAATGAGAGATCAAGTGAGATTAAGGTAGAAATCGAGTTGTTGAATGCTTAAATGGCTTATACATCATCAGAGAGACAAAGCCTTCAAAAATACAACGAAATAAAAGAGTGTGATTTCATCCTCTTTTTTCTATATCAATTGGATGTTAAAGATCTTTACTTTATCTTGTTTTTTCGAGTGGTTTTGTTTTGTAGAATACTGTATTTTTACAGAGTTTTGTTGTGATAAAGAAAGCCATTGAAGCGGCTGCTTCTGGATATGTTAAAGATCTTAAAACGCTTACTTATTCTGAGGTTTTTTTCTTCAGTCTATTGAGTGTGTGCATCTCAGACATTTGAGCATATGTTTTTTTTTTATCTTGTCTTACAACATGTTGATAAATTTATGTCTCGTTGGAACAATGAAAAGGCTTTGAGGGACAATTACAAGAAAATAATTTTGCCTTCACTTGATGATTGAAAGCTGAGCTGCGATGAGCGAATTAAGGATCCGGAAGGCGATCATACACTAAGAATGACAATGATATAGCAGGGATAATGGCGGTAGAACTAAAGAGGTTTAGTCCACACTAGGTTAGTGACATTTCTCTGTCTTTTAATATTCCGGTATATGAGAAGCTTGGAAAAAATGATGAAGATATTGATTAAAAAAAACATTGAAGGAGAAGAAACGAATAGAGCAGTCACATGACATTAGCAATAATGTCAATATCGATGTCGTATAGACTGAAGTGACCGAACAGTCTTGTTTGGTTTAGAGACATTCACCTTCGTGGTGAGATAAGTTTGACATCCCAAAGCTGTTCGACTACAAGTCAATCTCGAAAAACTCTTGCACAAGGTTCATGTAATGATATTTGAGCAGATCAGCTTTTGGACCTCTAACATCTCGCCATAGAGAAATTTTTTAGTAAATATAATTTCGCGCACTGTGCAGGTGTTAAACTAGTTTTATTGATTTGCAATATCAGTCATTACATAGTGATATATGTAGATATTAGCTTAGTTTTCACTATCATTTACCATCATTTGATATCATTTAGCATTCATTAATCCTCATTTTAGATTAGTTTTTGTTATATTTTACGTTTTAGAGTTTAGATAGATCGAGATGCATATTTGTTCTTTTTTTGATTCTTTAGGTGGATTGGAGCTATGTCTTGAAGACGTGGGAGCTAAGAACCAAGTCCTAGAGGCAAGGAAGTATCAAAGAGGAGAAGAAGAGGTGCCAAAGAGAATTTTCGACCACTTGCTCGAAGAAAAGGGTCGAAAAAAAGAGGACAGAATGAAGCCAAGACGTTGGATGAAAATTTTGACCCATGGCTTGAAATTTTTGGTCGAAAAATGCATTTAGAATGGGGAAGATTCAAAATTTCGACCCCTTGGTCGAAAATACTGAAATACCATTTGTCTTTATTTTACTTGATCCGGTTTATCCCGGATCAATCCGAATTTGTTTTGTAATGTTTTAAACCCTAAGTTTGAGGGTTTAGAACATCACTCTTTTGATTTGTAGCCACTTAGTGACATTTGAGAGTGAGTTTTGGAGAGAATTTTGTAAACTCCTTTGGATGATCCATTTGGATTGTTTCTTTGAAGTTTATTAAAGAATCTCATCATCTTTTATCTTCTCTTTGCTTCATGTTTATCTTTTTGTTATTTGTTTTGTGTTCTATTGTTGTGATGTGTGAGTAGTTTTAAAGTGGTTGATGGCTTGGTAGATCCTAGGGGTTAGATGATTGATTGTTGATGTTTAGGTTGATAGATCTTTCATTTTAGGTGATAGGAAATTTCATGTCCGGAAGGTATTTGTGAAAATTCCCGAGAGACTTATTTATGAGCTAAGCTTCCCTAGCTATTGGAAGATGAAGTTAGGGTGTTTAGTGGACTTAGTGAGCTTGCTTGTAATGCTTATTGATCTTTGAATTTGCAAATGGAAGTTTAACTAGATTCATTGTTTGATAAAGGGATTCAATGCCATGGAAGTGGGTTGGTCTATTTGAGTGTCTCATGTCCTAAGTTGAGCTTAATGGATCCTTGTTGCATCATCAATTGGTTGTCTTCCCCTTTGATCAGTTACCTTGCCTAAAACTATTCGCCTTCGTCTATTGTCTTTGCTTCTTTTTCGCTCTGTTTTTGTTTACGTTTGTCTTTCGTTTGATTTGCTAAGTCCATGCTTGTTTTGTTTTGGTCTAGGTTAAGTAGTAGTAGTAGTTCAATTTCGTTCATCTTGGATTGCTTTAGCTTAAGTGAGAACCCTATAGTCTTATTGTGTTATAACTAGGTTCCTTGCAGATTCGATCCTCAAATACTGCAATGATGATTGTTGTATTTGTTGAAATTAATTGAGTGTAAAAAGCAAACATCACATAGTTCCGAAGAAAGGATAGATAACATTTCAGAATTTGCCAAGTACTCTAACTAAGTGTGAGGATATGTTTAGTTAAGGTATCGGCTACATAATTGTATTGTCGTGATACATGACTGAAAGTGATCCCAGAAAACATTCCAATCCACTGCTTGATCATTATTAGTTGATGATATAATCGGAGATTGGAATCGGGATTTTGTAGCGCATTATGTACCACTATGTTATCCCCTTCAAAGATGACCGACTTGTATCCAAGACCCCAAACATATTGAATTGCCCATAATAAACTTGTTGCTTCGGCCTCTGCACATGTAAACCGTCCATCGAATTTTGCCATTCGACATTGAATTAGCGTATTATAAGATTTGGTTTAAAAGTTACTTTTATCATATTGGTTTTTTTCAACTCTACTTAATTTCGAAGAAATCAAGACCAAAGTGATAGTACATCATCTATAAAAACATGATTTTTGGACAACCTTCTAACATTTCGGTTTAGGTAGTATGCCTTATGATATGTATATATATATAGCAATTATTTTTGTCTATTTTTTTTTTGGTACTATTATTTATGTCAAGATATTCTGGAAATAGCATTTATGAAATCCGATGCCACTGATTTGAACGATGTGGGCGTTCGTGCGATTAGGTGAGAATTTTTCATTTCGACACGCGCACGATCAGATTAAAATCAAAATCTTGGGTTTAGGTCGTTAAAATATCTCTAGGTTATAATGTAAATTCGAAGAAAATATAAGGGTTTAATTGCAAAAACAGTTTAGTTTCTGTATCTTTCCTTGCCCTCCTCTTTCCTTGTCCTTTTTTCTCATCTTCTTCGTTCGTCAGAAGTCATCGGAGGTCCTTCATCAGGATTTGAAGTTCTGATCGTCGACTCTTCTTCATCCTCTCTTCTTCTTCTTCTTCTTCGCTCATCTACAGGTTAGAATTTTATAATGCGTATCTATATATCTAAGATCTTTTGTTATATAGCTTAGAGAATCTAGGACAATAGAGAAGAATCAGCGATCTTCTAAGGATTTTAGTGCTGAAGTTTTTTTCACTCCTGTGAAGTTGATGATTGGTTTTATCCGTTTTGATTATCAAATTTCATAAGTATTTGCACCTTTTCTCAGATTGTTTCGGAGACCTGTGTCATGAAATTTTGATTCAGTTTTTATAGATACCTCATACTGAAGTCTATGGTACATTGATCCAGTTGCTTTTCAATACATAGATTCTTTGAGTGTTTGAGATTGGTGGATGTGATTTTGGTTTTGGTGTCTTATACGCAGAACGAAAGTGTTTGATGGGCAGGAAGCTCACGGAGTAGAGAATTCTGTGTGGAATTTTTTTCTTTGTTCCTGAGAAAGTAAATTTATCTTTTAAGTTATACGGAACTTGGTTTTTTGAGGCTTGTTAAAATGAGTGTGGTGGGATTTGATGTTGGGAATGAGAACTGTGTTATCGCGGTTGCAAAGCAACGCGGGATTGATGTTTTGTTGAATGATGAATCGAACCGAGAAAATCCTGCTATGGTTTCATTTGGTGAGAACCAGAGATTCATGGGTGCTGCTGCTGCTGCCTCTGCTACTATGCATCCCAAATCAACTATTTCGCAGTTAAAGAGATTGATCGGTAGGAAATTTAGGGAACCTGATGTTCAAAATGATCTGAGAGTGTTCCCTTTTGAAACTTCTGAAGACTCTGATGGTGGAATTCAGATTCGGCTTCAGTACATGGGTGAGATGCAGAGCTTTACTCCTGTACAGATATTAGGCATGTTGCTTTCACATTTGAAGCAGATAGCAGAGAAGAGTCTCAAAACGCCTGTTTCAGACTGTGTCATTGGGATTCCTTCCTACTTTACAAACTCACAAAGACTTGCCTATTTGGATGCTGCTGCCATTGCTGGCCTGAGGCCATTGAGATTGATGCATGATTGTACGGCCACTGCACTTGGATATGGTATATACAAGACAGACTTGGCAGCTAAGTCGAGCCTTAACATTGTTTTAATTGACATCGGTCACTGCGATACACAAGTGTGTGTGGCATCGTTTGACTCTGAAAGCATGAGAGTCCGTTCTCATGCTTTTGATAGAAACTTGGGCGGAAGAGATTTTGATGAGGTTCTCTTCAATCACTTTGCCGTTGAATTTAAGGAGAAATACAGCATAGATGTATATGAAAATACCAAGGCGTGTGTTAGGTTAAGAGCATCGTGCGAGAAACTCAAAAAGGTCTTGAGTGCAAATGCTGAGGGACAGCTGAATATAGAATGTTTGATGGAGGAGAAGGACGTGAGGAGTTTCATCAAGAGAGAAGAGTTTGAGCAGTTGTCATCAGGCTTGTTGGAGAGATTAATTGTTCCATGTCAAAAGGCTTTGACTGACTCTGGTCTAAACTTAGATCATATCCATTCTGTGGAGCTAGTTGGTTCAGGATCTCGAATTCCAGCTATATCTAAAATGCTAAGCTCTCTGTTTAAGAGAGAGCTAGGCAGGACTGTAAATGCAAGTGAGTGCGTAGCTCGAGGATGTGCTCTTCAATGTGCCATGCTCAGTCCAGTTTTTCGAGTTAGAGATTATGAGGTACGCTCTTCTCTAAATGTTAATTATACTCTTTCTTAGTTCTCGCTTTCTTTTTGAAAAATTCATTTAGCACTAAATTAGAGTATGCCGTGTGTATTACACATAACGGCGGTTATACCTTCACGGATTTATTCTTTATGAATGGCTGAACTATTTTTTCTTTGTTTTATGCTTTCCCTATTACCAGGTTCAAGATTCTTTTCCTTTCTCAATTGGCTTCTCATCTGATAAAGGTCCCATTAACACACCATCGAATGAATTTTTCTTTCCGAAAGGCCAAGTCTTTCCAAGTGTAAAGGTTCTTACACTACATAGGGAAAACACTTTCCATTTGGAAGCCTTTTATGCAAACCATAATAAAATATCACCAGATTTACCAACTCAGATAAGCAGTTTTACGGTATGTTATCTTCAGGTTTCTTGTATTCGAACTTATATTCAGTCCTTGGAGCTTTGAGCTCGCATTGAACACCACTATTCACTGCATGTTCTAAGTTTGTTGTGTATTATTATGTTAGATTGGCCCTTTTCATATTTCCCACGGAGAAGCAGCAAGAGTCAAAGTACGAGTTCAGCTAAATCTCCATGGGATTGTCACGATTGATTCAGCTTCTGTGAGTACAATCTCATCTATCCTCTCCAGATATAATTGCCTCAATATCTGTACCTAGGTTGAGTCTAAACTTTTTATTTCTAAATAGCTAATAGAATATCACAAAGAGAATATAAGTTCTGAAGAGACAATATCCGAAAACAACCATCAATCTTCTGCTACAAAGGATGACACTTTGGACCCTTCCTCAGTTTCTACTGTAAGTATAGTTTAACACTATCTAAAAAATACAGTTGCATTGCAAGATGGTTGCAGGCCGACATAGAAAAGCTGATCTCGGACCATTGATATCTTGATTGAGTTCTGAAACAATCCAATGATTGATCCAAATATTCTCCAAAGCATGCTAATCTGTAAGAATCCTGAGATTGGTTTCTCTCGTGTAGGGTAATGAGCCTAAGGCTCTCAAAAGAATGGAGCTTCCAGTTGTTGCAAACATCTCTGGTGCATTGACAAAGGATGAGTTATCAGAGGCCAAACAGAGAGAGAACTCTTTAGTGGATCAAGATCTGAAGATGGAATCAACAAAGGATAAGAAAAATGCTCTTGAATCCTTTGTTTATGAGATGCGTGATAAGGTACTCAATTGGTTCACCTTGAGATTTCAGTTAAAATTGGTTGTTCCCTCTTCAAGAGTTTTTATCACTTGCAAGAATTAACATTGCATATACGGGCAGATGTTAAATACATATCGGAACACTGCGACCGAGTCAGAACGGGAAAGCATAGCTAGAAATCTTCAAGAAACAGAGGAATGGCTATATGAAGATGGTGATGATGAATCCGAAAGTGCTTACATTGAGAAGTTAAATGATATCAAAAAGGTAACTAATTCTACCAAAGATTTGTATATAAAGCTTAGTCTCTGCAAACAAAAATTTCATGTCCTAACTGATGACTGATATGTCTGAGCAGCTCATTGACCCTATTGAAAATCGGTTTAAAGATGGAGAAGAGCGAGTACAAGCGTCGAACGATCTTCTCAAAACTATTGCAGACAATCGAATGGCTGCAGAGTCGCTTCCTCCTTCAAGAAAAAACGCGGTATATTGAGATAGATTAAGTTTGTGTAGTTGAACTACTACTACTATATCAATGGTTCAATTATATCACCATGGCAATTTTCGTGTTTTAGGTTCTTGATGAATGTCATAAAGCAGAGAGGTGGCTCCACGAGAGAACCACTGAACAAGAATCTTTACCTAAAGACGCTAACCCGGAGCTGCAACCTAGTGAAATCAGGAGAAAAGCCGATGCTCTTAACGCGTAAATATACTCTTTCTCTTATCACTCTTTATGTTTCTTAAATTTAACTGCAAAAACTTTTAATGATGGAGCTGAGTTGGTGAAGATTCATGTTTCTCGAACTGGTGTTTCAGGACGTGCAAGTACATTGGGAAATCAAACTCTCCTCCTACGAAATCGGAACATAATGGATCACACGAAAGTAGAAATTCAGATGATATGGAACTTGATTGATTCTTTTTTTTTGTCAACATGGAACTTGATTGATTCTTCTATTGTTTTTTACTCTTCTCTAAATTTTGTGTCTATGGGAAATAATTTTTTGAATCATACCTTCGTACTAGTGGGCGACTTTGCCATAAAACAATTTTTTTTATAATAAATAATAATCTAAAACTAGCTTTTTCTTAACCAATCGTACATAAAACCGTACGAAACAGAAGTTGAAAGTGAAATCACCATATCGAATACGCGTGATAGGGAAATGGATCCGTATACCCCAAATTGAGATGCTTACCAGTTTCTTCTTTCATCTGTCACATCGATCTTACGAGCGATTCTCAGACGTGTACGAGTTGGAATCATTTATTTTTTGTTGTCAAAGTACGTCTCTCTTAATCACGAGACCAACTTAGCCCATCTACTGGACCATAGACCGAACCCTATACTCATGTGACTCCTGAAAAGTTGCGAACTGTATAACCATCATATAAAAGAGATTAATGTCGGAAGAAAGCATTTAATCGAATCTTCATTACAAGGACCACTGAGGAATACTAGCTTACTAGGTCTAGAAGCAACTCAATGCTCACAAAAGGACCATCTTCGCTGTAATAGTTTTGATTTTTTTGTCTCTTTTCTACAATGTTGTCTTATGTGTTTTACGAATTACATAATATACGAATGATGAACTTAAACTCGTAATGGAAAAAAGAAATGTGTACAAGAAACCAATGTTTATTTAATATGTGTAACAGTCATAACGAATTCACTCTTCCACACAATACATCAATTTTTTACATATTTCATTTTCACTTCTCAATATTATAACTTTCTCTTACAATAAACGTACATTGAAATCCTTATCGTGACTCCAACACCCTTTAGAAAACTATTATTTTCATGTTTCATTAATCAATAGATTGGAATACTTATTTGATTATCTAACTACGGCTTATCTTTCTTTTATTATTTTTCAATTTGGGAAAACAAACAAAAATCATACTCCTTCCGTTTCAGAATATAAGACTTCCAATTAATTTTTTTACTGTTTAAGAAGTGGCGCTTGGTTGTCTTCCCACTGGTCCAATCGTCTTGAAGCCTTCTCCACCTGACAAAAAAATAAATAAATAAACATATAAACCAAAAAACTAGACTAATCAAATTGTTATTTATAATTAAAACTAATGATGATTAATGGTTTTTACCTCTTCATCCCAATCAGTTCTGACAGTGACAACAACTAAGATAATAGTTTGCAATAGTGTTCCTCCAATCATCCCTGTCCATATTCCCTGCACCAAAAATCATTAACCCTTTAATCTTAATTTCAATCATTAATTCTAATTAGCATTACAAAAAAATGATGTAGAATGAAATTTACCTTAGCACCAAGATCATAAGTGAAACCAAGAACATAACCAATTGGAATCCCAACAATGTAATAACATCCAATGTTAACATAAGCCACATAAGCTTGCCACCCACATCCAACAGCCACACCTGATTTAATCCAATTTTGTTATTAATCATTCATTAATCATCATTATGACTAATTAATTATTAGAAGAAGAAAAAAAAAATTATTATTACCAGATAAAACAGGTTGAACTCCATTGAGAAGAATGGTAATAGCCAAATAAGGAGAGAGTTCAGCAACAGCTTCAGCAACTACTGGACTGTCTGTGAATATGTAGCTGATGACATTTCGCCATGAAAGGATCACAAAAGCTTCAAATAATGACAGTAAAAACGATAATCCTGTTGTTACTGCTGTTGAAAATGCTGCTGATCTTGGATTTCCTGCACCTAATTCATTACTAACTCTTACACTGTAATTTAAACAAAAGTATTGTTTAGCATTATAATAAAAAATTTGAAAATGTTTTAAAATGTTTTGTTACCAACCTCGCAGCTGCGTTGAATCCAATTGATACCATGAACGAGATTGCAGAAATTGACATGCTGCAAATAAATTAATATAAATATTATGAGTAATAATTTATAAATTATAGCCAAGTAATTATTACACTTTAAATGATAATAATAATTGAGTTTTGGAGTAATATGGGTTTTGAGATAATAAACATTTGTCACAGAGTCTTTTCGCGGACAGAAGTGCACATGTCGTTGTTCATCAAGGAAAACGACACGCAGTTTTAGATCACGATAATAAAACGCTTTACATTTTGGCTTTAACGGAAAAAGTAAAATACACGTGGTGAAATCAAGCTGTTTAATGTTTTCATTTTCATCGATGGACTAAAGTTTTTTGGACGTATTCTAACATTTACTAATCAAGCTGTTAGATTTAAGTATAGGTGACGAATTAAAAGCTTTAAAAACGAAAATAAAAATAATTAAAACTTACCAAATTGCAAGAGAGTCCAATGCAAGTTCAGGGTTTTTGAGAAGACCAGCGAGTAGAACCAAAATCTGAGCGTACCAAGACTCAAGACAAAGCATAACAGCTGAAGCAGCAGATAACCGGAAAAAATCTCCAAGACCATCAAAAGCTTTCCAGCTAAAACCAGCCCAAGTCCGACGACATCTAGGACTCATTTTAATATAAAGAATCTGAGCAATAACTATGATCCACCATGAGAGACTATGAACAACTGAGAGACCAATTAGACCCCAACCAAGCTTGAAAACAGCTAACCAAGAGAGGATAAAGTGAAGAACAAGTGTTGCAGCTGAGATGTAAGCACTTGGTGTGACGATGGATTGGGACTGAAGAAACTTTTGGATGGGGAAATTGACGGCGTAAGCGAAGATCATTGGGATCATACCGTAGACGAAGAGAGAAGCCATTGATGCTACATCAGCTGGCTCACCGAGAGAAGTTAGAATAGGTTTTGAGAAGATGAAGAGTAAAGTCATTGGAAGACCAGTGAGAAGAAGAACAAGAGTGGATCTTTGTAAGTAAACTCCAAGCATTTCGTATCTGTGAGCTCCATGTGCTTGTCCACATAATGTTTCTACTGCACTTCCCATTCCAAGCTGTGTCACCACATTACAAAAGAAAAAGATCAAAATGGTTAGATTTTGAAGACAAAAATTAAAACAAACTTTCAAGAAATTCTCTTGTTTGACTTATAAAGTTTACAACTTGAAAATTGTTTGATTCCACTGAGTTTGAACCCAAATGCATGAGTGATGAGTATCTTGATCATTTGGTGTTTTATTCGTGGTCAACTTAAGAGAAATTCACTCTTAAAAACCTTCTTTTAGAAAAATCTTTGAAATCACTCCAAAAGACATAAAGTCAAACCGATAACCAAGATTTCAAATCTTATCTAAACCTTCTTTAGTAGTTTCTGGGTTTATCTGATTTTTTATACTTTGTGCTTTTAAGAACAAAAGAAAGGAAGTAGTACCATGAGACCAAGAGAGAACATATTGAAACCGCTGTTTCCAAGAGAAGCAGCAGCGAGTTGCATACTTCCCATACGACCAGCGAAGATACGAGTAAGCATAGACATTCCATTATTGATTACATACACGAATATCGCCGGAGCGGCTAAGTGTAAAAGATGTTTCATCTCTATCAACGCCGCAAAATAAATCCGACGAAGATATGGTAAATTAGTATCCGTCAATACACTCTCCATTCTGTAATCTACTTCCGATTTCGTCGCCTCTAATAATGGTTGCTCCAGAGGAGTTCCTACGGCTACGGTCGCTTCTGATCCCATTTTTTTATTACGACCAAAAAAAAAATATTATTATGAATCTCTACGAACTTGTCACAATCTCTCTTCCTTTAGTTTGTGTTTTATGTTTCTATGACTTAGCCAAGAGTTGCTCTGATATAAAGGCGATTTTGCCGTGTTTACCGGCCCCTACATTATTTTTTATTTTATTGAAGAAAATGAGAATTTAAACTCTATTTCTTTATTTCCTTTATTTAATTAATATCAAATCCGTGCTAGTGGTGTATAGTCTAGTGGCAGATGGTAAATCCAATTAAGATAGACACACTTGCACATCCAGAGATCCAGTCGTACTGAGTACATTATATAGGAACTTGGTTTCTGCATACATTATATAAGAACTTGGCTAATGAAACGGCCAGTTATGATCCATTGTTGACAAGAAAAAAATTAATATCACATATGTTTCATAACAATTATGTTTCCTAAAGAATAATAATTGATTGTATCCCAAAAAATAGGTGATCGAATTGGCTTGTCTATGATTTGGCTAAACATGAGGTGAATTCAAATTCCACTATCCAATTCTGAATAAATAGTTTTTAAGTATTATATGTAAAATTATCATAATTAAGTACACAATGATTCTAATCCCAACTGTCGATCAAGTGAGCACTGTGATTATATATGCCTCTGTATTATGATCCGATCTAACATTAACCGACATTATCCGACCGATCTATGAAATGGACAAAGTATTACAGAGAATACAAAATTATTATAATTTGACTAAAAAATTGTATATCGATTTTAATAGCTCATTATAGTACCATATCAATAATTACAGTATAATGACATTGATTCACAATGATATTAGGTAAAAATGGGTTTTAAATTTATAACACTTTTACACAAATTGCATCCAGTCAACTTTATAAATTATATTTGTTTGTAGAATATGTCGGATAAAGTCATTTAGCAAATTGTGTATATTTTATGCTATAGCTTCTAGTTGCATCAGAAGGCTCCAAGACAATCACATCCACTTCCGGCCGATTTTATTATGGTCATTTCTCAAGAATTTATACAAGTTGAAGAACAACATCATAATATTACAGTAGTTTTTTTGCATGAAAGTTTTTGTGCAAATGCTTACAGTTATGATACGTTGGAGAATCAGACAGTTACATAGTGCCAATTATGATTAACGAGTCACTTGTCTGGTTACGATGACCACATGCCAACATTTTATATTCTAACAAAATTTAACTACTTAATTTTTGGTTTATACATCAAATAAATAGTTTCTGTCAAATTATTAATATGAAGAAAAACAGAGAATAATTGATTTGTTGAGTATTCATACAAAATAAATTGAAGATGGAATATGGATGAGATCCAGAAGAAATATGTAGACTATAAACATAAGATTCGGGACCTTATACATAAAAGAAAAACAATTCAAACTATAATATAGAAACCGAAATTAAATGTCATTTAACAAAGTGAAAATGAAACATGTATAAAGAGTAAATTGGATACTCTTGGTGTGCTTGATTTTAATATCAGTAATGAATCAAGGATGTGTATTGTATGAATAAATTAATGGTAATGATGATACAGGCATGCCGATGATTTAATAAATTTCAGACCATCGCCATCAATTAAAGTTGTAAATAAAAAAAATAAGCCAAAAATGCCTAATTCATTTAACGAAACTAAAAAATTGTCAAATTAATATTTTTAAAAACTTCGATCCTTATAAATTTTTTTTTGTCAACATTGAATCTATAAATCCCGATCTATAACTTAACTCAATCCTTAAAATTCCTATTTAATCTACCAACTTGTAGAGAGAAGGAATCGCATCTTAGATGCCATACACATTAATTGTATCATCTTAACCACCAGACTAAAAAAACTTGGAAAAAAAAACCGTGCAACAAAGAGTACTCAATTTTAAATTTTGTTAATTAAAGAGTGCTCAAATTAAAGTGCAACAAAGATTAAAAAACAAAGATTACAGGGCTATCACTTAATTTAGATCGTACAGTTTTGAAAGAGTAATTGAGAAAAAAGGTGATTAGAAATAAGTCAATAACCGTGCTTTTAAACAAGTCTTATATATTTAGTCATGCGCATTTACACATCCAAAAATCAAATTTTATTACCTATATTATGTAAAACTTTAGCTAATAGACCGGATTGTTATAACTCAATATTAACAAAAAAACAAGTTATATATTTTGACGTACCGAGAACTACTAAAACATTCAATCTATAATTATTATAAGCACATTTAATCGTATGGTTGTGAAAAAACTAGTTCCATTACAAACCTCAAAAATATCAAATAGATATATAGATATAAGGATTAAATCTCCATTGAAAAGAACCAGTAGACCAACAAATGAGTATGTGGGGAAAAGGTTGGAGACTAGTAGAGGTAGAGAAATGTGATGTAATAAGTGCCACGTTGGACATGCCAAACTCATGTTTATTGTAAGGTCAAGATACGATGACCATTCAATCGCAAACGCCAATAAGCCATACGGAGAATTCACACGGAAAGTATGTTTTTATACTTTTGTTTACTCACAATATTTAATAAACATTGGAGAAGGTCTTATAGAATCTCCCTTTTATTCTAAAAATAGAGCAATTCTATGATAACGATATATTCTTTTATTCTCACTTTTTTTTTCCACTTTACTCTTTTCTTTTAAACAATAATTGTATCGATAAAATCCGGTTCATAGACAAAACTCATATCCTAAATTTTTTTTTTCCTTACATCGGGGAGGAATCGAACCATGGTGTATGAGGATTTGTAAAGTGCATGATGAATCCTTTTATTTTGTACGTTAAAAAAATAATATTCTAAGAATATTTCATTTTTACTTTAAAAAGTTCACCTTTAAAATAAAATAAAATAGCACTCTCCTAAATATGAGAAAAAAATTAATATTTTTTTTATTTTAGAATAAAAATAAAAATGATATGTTGAAATAGAATCTACTCTCAAATAATATTTAAAATAAAATATAGAGATGGACATAGATAATTTACTTAATAATGGTGGTAAATAGAATAAAAATGTTTCATAATTATAAACAAGTCATCATAATTCATGCCTTTTGAGCATTTTCAATGGTGTTTCAAATCTTTCTTCAAATTTGAAGAATTTTGTTTCTTTCTTCATTTTTTGAAATCAGACTTTTTATTTATAGAATAATCTTTTCATTTTTGTTGCTTTATTATTTTACACATAATCGAAGTATTGGGATATAATGAGAACAAAAAAACAAACGTCTCTTACAAATATTATTCCAATCATTCTGATTATGCCATGTGTAATTGTTGACAAATTAGACTTACTATTAAAGAAACCATTTGTGTTAAAAGATGGCAGCTTGGTATCTTATTTGGTAATGATCCACCAACAAATCTATTTTAAACAACCACATATTGTTTAATAAATAACAAAATATGAATTAAAATACATAATTATCTCTAAAATATTAAAATAAAACTTAAATAAAATATTTTAAAACACCAAGAATCATTGATCTAAAATTATTAGTGTTTTATTAGTGTTTTTATTGAGTATTTGTTTAAAATTAATATATATGGGTTAAATATATAAATTTGAAAAGTGGAAAGATATCTTAGAAATTAATAATAATAAAAAATCAAAATATTATTAAAATATTTATTTGAAGAAAGAAATGAACTATTGGAACAATTCCTACTACTTTATTTTTAGAGAATTTTATTTTTGAAAAAAAAAATAAGACTACCAGTACAATGGTCAAAATAAAAATCCTTTACATTGTAATATGTGCATAATTATCTTTAGAATTCACCGCACTGAATCGATAGAGTAATATTTGCATAACAAGTATATTTCATAAAATATATATACATTAAATATATTTCTTATTCACACGGGCTGTTTAATACGAACACAAATTCCTGTGGTTGTTGAGATCGGAATATTACAATATTAAAATGACGTTGACATACTTGTATTAGTGTATACATGGGCCTTATTTGTTTTGTGATCACTAGTAATTGTGATCAGCGACAGTGTTCAGTAAATGCTATCAAAATTTTAGTTTTTTGTTTGTTTCATGGTCGTTAGATTTTTTTTCATCGTCAGCGACCAACAATTCATTTTTATTTTAATTTTAATTTTAAATTTTTGTTAAATTTATAATAAAATGTTACGTATATGTATAAAAATAAATAGATTTTGTATGTTAATCTTAATTATAAAAAATTAATATTTATTTAGCAAAACACTTTATACATAATTTAACATAACAAAATTTTAATTTTTTTTTCTCAAACACTTAAAAAGCTATTTTTCCAAATAATTTTTCAAAAATTTAAATTTTTAAGTTCAAGTCAAAATTTACCTGATAATACTAATTTAACATGTGAATATATTTATAAATTATGAATTCAAAAAGTTTGTGGAAATCAAATAACAAATATCTCCACATTCATATATTGTTTACCAAAAATATATTTATTCTATTTTAGAAGTTTATATTACAGTTTTATAAAGAATATAACTCCTCTTTATTTACTTATTGGCAAAAAATTATTTTTCAAAAATGAAGTAATGAATATTCATACACAATTAAAATCAAAATTTATAATTTTTCAATATTTATATTAAAAAAGTTTCAATATTTATATTAAAAAAGTTTCTTCTAAATTTTTATATGTAATTTTATAATTATATTTCATATAATTTTATTGTTATAATTTTTTTAATTAATTAATTTTTAGTCGCTAGTATTGTTCGTTTGGTAGTTGTTGATCGTTAGCGACCACCCGGAGCAACTTGGCACTAAAATTTTGAACGACTCAAATTTTCTGCTGCTAATCACTATGAAACAAACAGCTTTTGGTTATGTTTGCTGGTCACTGGTTATGTTTG
The DNA here is from genome assembly GCA_963920545.1 of Lepidium didymum. Classification (NCBI taxonomy): domain Eukaryota; kingdom Viridiplantae; phylum Streptophyta; class Magnoliopsida; order Brassicales; family Brassicaceae; genus Lepidium; species Lepidium didymum. The sequence goes on from OY986992.1 coordinate 4,542,996, forward strand.
CTGGTCACGGTTATGTTTGCTGGTCACGGTCGTCAACAATTAACGAACGAACAAGAATATATATGAAATATGTTAAAATGCATGTGTGACTGTGAGTGATGCCAAAAGAAAAATATGTTTATGAGAGAGATAAATATTAAACATGTATATATATTTTTTTATTTTACTTTAACAATTGATTTATAAGCTTTGAATTATAGCCAAATTCTTTTCCAAAAATTTAAACAATACTATACAAAACAAATACAATTTAGATGGAGAATACCACAGAAATAGACATTTAACCACTCCGACAAAAAACATTTCTAGATATATTATCGTGTTTATCAATAAAGAAATGTTAGTAATTTGTTATCGTGATATTTACTACATATATTAACAAAATTGAGGGTTGCAATTTTGTTGAAAAATGTTAGTCAAAAAACTTTCTGGCATTTAATCTAATGTTATTATGGTGACAGGACCACACCATTTTCAAATTTACACAATTACAAAAGCGGACCAAATTCCTACTCCAAATATTTTAAAACAAAGAAAAAGAGGGCAAAAAATAAAATAATTAAATTTTTCGATGAGCAAGAAAATTGGGTCGATGAGGAGGAGAACATGGAAACTGAAGCAGTTAAATACTTTAATTCTCTTTTCACCTCGAATGAAATAGATAATTTTGAGGAATCTTTCGAAGGTATAGAACCTATTGTCTCTGGAAAGAAAACATGATTATTGCTTGCCACGACAACATTAGAGGAAATTAAGAGAGTGATTTTAATGATGGATCCTGAAAAAACTTGAAGTCTATATGGGATGACCGCTCTTTTCTTCCAACAATCCTGATATGTTAAAGAAGATCTGGTGAGGATAGTAAAAGGGCATTCATTGGGTTAAATGAGAGAAATTATGCAACACTAAAACAGAAGGTGGTTTAGGTTTTAGAGCAATTGTGGAATTTAACTCTGTTTTACTGGCAAAAAACTTGGGAGACTACTAGACCATCTTGATTCTCCCATATCTAAAATCCTCAAAGGTCGTTATTATGTGGGCTCTAATCCTCGGGTACCCTAGACGATTATATTTGTCATCTTATGGCTGGCAAAACATAATATCAGCTCGAGTCTTAGCTATGAAAGTTTTAATCAAGAGAATAGGAAATGGGGATTCAATTCGAGTTTGATATGACCCATGCATCCCATATAATATTCCCAAACCAGCGTTCGGTTTCGCATCAAGTATATATTTGGACTTGAAGGTATCAGATTTGACAGATTCACAGACATGTTTATGGAGAGAGGTCCTGATTAAGCAACTATTTGTCCCTCGAGATGCTGACTTGATTCTAGGGATTCATATCCCGAGAAGATATGTTACAGATCATCTTGGTTGACATTATATAAAAATAGGTTTTTATATTGTGAAATCAGGATACTGGGCAGAACGAAACCTATTATCAAGCACGATGGGATCTTATGGTCCACATATTCATGACTTACAATCTCAAGTTTGGAAAGTAAAGATGCCTCATAAAATACAACATTTTATTTGACAAACTTTATCTGGACAACTGGCGGTTAAATCACAGCTCCCAGTTAGAATAAGGGTTCAAATCAGTGGCCTCCTGCCAATCATCACCTCAACTATTTTGGGGTTCCCCTCAAAGGATGAAGTTTCTGTTAGTCTTATCTATGAAAAGCTGGAAAACCACTATTACAGGTGTAAAAGCTTGTGCCACAGTATGTCAGACTACCCTGAAAGAACCTCATCACGGTATCAGGAAGTTAGCGGAAGAGGAGGCAAACCTGCCTAAAGCCCTTGCTAGTCATTCCTACAGGTTCAACCCCTACAAGCACCACCAATCATCTAGATATTAGAAGGATGAAGACAAATGGGCTTGGCGTGAAGTGAAGACCTCTGACCCCTCTCGCTCTGACCCATCTCGCTCTGAAGCACGAATCCAGTCTAGAGAAACCAACCTTACACCAGCAAAACAGAGCTCAGGAAGTAAAGATTTGAGAGCTTACCTAAATGCCAAAAATGGGTCAAATGAAAAAGACCTGAGAGCTGACCTAAATTCTAAAAAGAGTTCAGATGAAAAAGATATGAGGCTGGAGCTCAATGAAAGAACGAGAACCAAAGAGGAAATTCAGGGAGAACTATCTCTCCACTCCCAAAGGAGATAGTAGACTATGCTATGGTTGCGCTACGAGATGTGATGGTCAACTATGCTCGAGGAGCAGACCCCACGGAACATACTGCACGTAAAGAACCAGTCAGGAACAACCAAGAGGATGGATCATTTGAAAAATCAGCAGCAACTATGGCAAGGATTGCCATGAGATGAATTGACCAAGAAATACCTCAGGAAAATCCTTCTCCAACTTTTGAGAGAATCCCAGTTATCCTAAGACTTGGAGCCCCACCAGAGATTATGGAAGAGAGCAATCAGATTTTACCTCTTCGTGCAATATGTAGTATAATACTATGGGCATGTTCTTTGTAAGGTTGCTGCAACACATACTAGCGACTAAAATACAAAGTACTTTTTGAATTAATAACGTAAAGAGCAACACATCGAATAGACAACATCACAAAACTGCATGTGTTAATGAGTCGCAGCGTTCACCTGAGTGGTCATTATTATTTTTAGCAACACTAACAATATATATGAGAGTAGTCTCAGCGACATGAGAGTAGTCCTCAACGATCTTTTTTTTTCCCACCATTTATTTTTAATTTTATTAACGTGTAATTAATGGTCGCTAGTATGTGTCGTTGCGACCTTACAAAGACCCTATATAAATATTGAGGGGGGTTTTAGCTTATAATCTCCACACATATATATATCTCCAAAATTTAAGTTATCTAACGATCATTTTCCGTGAAAGTAAGTATAAATGTATAAATTAGTAAGAGAAGAAATTCTCAAAAGCTTCAAAAATTTCAAAGAAAAATAAACATTGTGTCAAAACGAAATGTGACGTACAGGAAGTAACACGTTGGACATACAATACTCGTGCTTTAAAGTTCACAAAACCAACTTTGATTGGAAGGTCAAACCACGTTGACTATTGAGTCGCAAACGCAGTGAGATCGCGAACGCGCAAGAGAATGATGGGAAGAGTGAGTATTTAGCAACCTTTAGTGTACGTGTGAAAAGAACGTTTTTATGATTTTGTTTATAACATTTGAACTCATATATCCATTTATATTAAATTCACGATTTTGACAATTGATTTCATAAGAAGAAATTGTCAAGATATTCAAAAATATATTTGTCGTAATTAGTTGACCAAGAAATATGACTCGACTAATACTTTCGGGATTGAATGTAATATTTTTCTAATTTAAGTTAATAAATATTGTTCTATCAATGATTTAGTTGCTATTGAAATTAAACTTTGAGTAGAAAAAAACGGAGTAATGAAACAAATACTGAAGTTGTCAAAGTCAAAGGAGGTACTTTATTGTTCAACTAAACTTGTTCACAAATGGTCTGTATTTAATAAGTAACTCACACTCCGACCAAGTCTATTACATTGTTTTGCAAATAATTTTGTATGAAAGATTCAATTCAACAGTTCAATCGGAGATGTGTAATGACTAACAAAAAAAAAACTAAAAGGAAACTAGCTAAGCTTACGACTTTGTACCAAGAAAAGTTTTTTTTAATTTTTTTATAAGATATTCCAAGAAAATATTCTGACGGCGAATGTATAAATCAATAAAAAATATCAAAAAAGTGATGCGTGCATGAATAAATTAATTGAAAAAAATAGTTGGACAACGTTAGAAATTGGTCATTCCGACAATTTTTTAACTTCAAATATTTTCTATCCCAAGCGTTGATAAGGTAATCTTTTATTTTGCACTCAAAAATTGTTCAGTGTTTTTTTAACAATTAAATAAATAAGATTCGATCCATAACATAAAATTTAATTATAAAATATATTTTTTAATTTATTATAATGAAGTAGAAAGAAAACGAATTCAAAATATCAAATTATTAATTGAATCATCGATTCATAATAACTTAACAATTGTTAAATGTTATTTAATAGAGATGATTTAGGTTTTTGATTTTTTTTTGTCGTGACCCGAATGACAGTTTTATTTATGAGAAATAGTCGAATTCTTACACATAAGACATTAGTTAGGATCTTTCCACGATGATATAAGTTTTAAATGTATGATCAACTATTGGTATTGGATATTGCTTTAAATAATGGAATTACTATATTCATCAATATATATATATATATATATAGTTGTAAGGATGATGGATTCTTACATTGCAGGTAGACCTGATTTGGGACATCTAACATCAAGCTAATTTCAACAAACCTTTTTTTTGGTTTTCATAATTTCAGCAAGATATGATGGTTTTGATTTCTTAACTTTTTTTTTCTTTAGATTCTCTTTTTAAATTATGAACGTTACACCCACACCAAACTATAAATTTTGTAATGTTCAAACTTTGAAAAAGTAAGAACAAGTTTCGAATAGTGAAAAAAAAGAAATTATATATATAAAAAGATTATTGTTTCGAATAGTGAATGCAGATCACGCGGATCATACAAATCATATGTAAATTACGTAGATGATGCAGATCATGCATAACATATTTTATATTATTATTTTATTATAAGATTCATTTTACAATGTTGTAATTTTGATAAAATTTTATGTTTCTCTAGTTACCTAACTTATTAATATATAAAAATAAAAAAAAAACCTAAAAACATACATCTTACTAAATTTTAAAATTAGTTTATTGATACTACAAGTATTTAAGCAATTTATCTTCAATTTTAAAATGAGTTTACATTTCAAGTAAGTTAATGTATAATTTAATTTAAAATTAAAATTAATTTTTAATGATAAATTTACAATATCTTCTCTTATATTTGTTATTCAAAATTTAATATATTGTATCTTTGTTATTATAATTAGGCATGATCATAATGTTCAGACCCGAAGATCTGAACCTAGATTCGATCTGAAAAAAGATTCGAATCCAAATCCAACTGTCTAAATATCTGAACGGGTCTTAAATTTTTATAATCAAAGAACCGGACCCGAACTCGAACAAACAAAAAACTGAACAAGTACCCGAATATCAGATATTATGGTATTTTTGAAAGTCTTTTTAGAGTAATTTATTGGTATTTTAGATATTTTTTGAATATTTAGGTATTTCAATTATATTTTAAGTTTTTTTATATATTTTGAAGGTATTTTTTATATTTTTAAGATAGTTTTTGGATATTTAAGTATTTAGATAATTTTTAGTTCTTTAAATTTCAATTCGAATTCGAATAAAACTGATCTGAAACCAAACCAAAAAATAGTAATTAATAGGTAACATAAATAAATAATTATGTAACATATTTTTATAGGATTTAGTAAAAAAATTTAATTTATTTTTAATTAATAAATATAGTTATTTTGGTGTACATAAATAGGAAAAAGAAAACAAAAATTGAAACAAAGAAGAAAAAAGAAAACAAAAATTGAAAAAAAGAAGAAAAAAGGAGACTGCAGCGAAAAGCACCCTATGACCACATATTCTCTATTTCTCTTTTATCTTGATCTGTAATACTTAATTTATTATTTTATTTATCATTTTTGAACTGCATTTTTTGTGTATGAATGGTAATCTTAAATACAAGTCTGCCTTTCGACAAAAAAATAAAATACAGGTGGGCCAAACTGCAAATTACCTACATTTAATCTGCTAACCATTCACATCCTATGTCTTTCCAGAGTATAACATGTCAGCATCATCATTGATTCAACCTATCAATCAGATTAAAACCATAATACATATCATAATCATCATTAATTCAAATTACCAATAAAATTAAAACAATAATACATATAATCAAGCCTATTTTATAATTTAAAAGTCAAATTTGTTACTATTGTAATCAGCATCACTACAAAAAAATTATGCATATAATATCACTAATAATATATCATATAAATAAATGATATTATATAGAATCATTTATTTACAAGTGACATATTAAATATGATTTAACATCATTTAGAGTAAACGATATTGTTATTACATCGTTTACATCAATTAAATAAGATTGATACAATTTAGTATTGATTTACATCACTTAAAAACAATCAAAGTAAAATATACATAATATATCTAATCAATATTTTTAAAATCAATTAAAAATAATGTTAATTTAGTTTCAATTTAGAAACTGATACAAATAAAATAGTTAATGTCAATTAAATTAATGGATGCCATTGAATATGAATTTATGTCAACTAAAACAACAATTGATACTAATTTTATTTATAATTTATGTTAAAAGTTGGTAATAAATAAATATATATATATATATATAATCTGTATTATAGATAAACTAAAAATATTCAAATTTAAAATATCTTACAAATATTCACTATAATTCAAATTTATCCAAAATATTAGTTTCAATTGTATCTATTTTTTGGTTTTAGTTAGCATATTATCTATAAAAACTAAAATACGATTTAATTGAAGTTAACCTTCGTTTTAGAAACCTACATATGTTGTCTCTATTTTAAAACATACTTATTATTTTGATTCATCAAAGCAAAAAATAAAAATACAAACAGATTTTTTCAAAGAAAGTTTTTTTCTTCTCCGATCTACTACTATCTTGTGAAATACTTTGACTACATGAAGAAAAAAGGAGAATCGAGCAGTGAAAAAAGCCAGAATAAAATAAAAATTGGTGAATATATTTTAGAACCTCAGATTTACTTATGGGCGAAAACGGTTTATAATTTGGAGTTACCATTTAAAAGTTATGATTGTTCTAACTAGATATATTTGTGTAGATTAGATTCGCATATACCAAAGTTCGAAAGCAGTTTCTCGACAAAGTAGAAAGAACCAGAAACGATCTACATATTGTTGAAAAGCTTTCAGTGTAGTTTTCAGATCTGTTTTTAGAACTAGAATCGGAGTCATAGTTCGTCAGATAAATTACTTATATAAATTTATGTCACAAGAAATTAGAATCACCTAAAGATCATGTTTTTCTTCTCCAACTAAGTAATATAATATTTTATTTTTCTCTTATTTGAATTTTGTTGTGATTTTCGTCGATGTTTTAGTGTATTATTCATTTTGATATTTAATAGCTATTCGACTACTAATTTTATATATTATATATAATTTAATATTTAAATTTAAAAAGATTGAGTATCAACTATTTAATTTTATCTCAATGATTTAATCTTTGAAAACACGATAATGAATAGAATAAAGCAATGCACTTTATAAATTTAATTGCCGAGTACAGGTGGCCTAGTGGTAGTGGTCACTTTACAAATCTCCAGGCACCAGGGTTCGATTTCTCTCCGATGCAAGGGGAAGGAAAAAAGAGGGATTTTAGGATATGAGGTTTGGTTATGGATCGGGTCTTGTCGATCCAATTATAAGAGTAAGGTTGACAAAAAAAAAATATTCAGTTTAATTAACATTAATTATAATAAAATGAGGTTTGGTTATGGATCGGGTCTTGTCGATCCAATTATAAGAGTAAGGTTGACAAAAAAAAAATATTCAGTTTAATTAACATTAATTATAATAAAAATATACAAATATTAAGTGATACAAAGTTACCGCAAATGATAGAAATAGTAACATCAATTATAATAGCTCATCCAAATCTTAACTTCATTTTTTATAATTGATATAAAATTAATATCAGTTATAGTAAATAATACAAATATTAACATCATTTATTGTAATTATACAATTATTACAATCATTTTTATTAATTGACTCAATTTTTTTTTTTTGTCAACATTGGGCCACAACAGGCCGGCCCATTAGCCAAGTTCCTACATAATGTAGGCGGTAAGACTCGATCCCTAATTGTGCAAATGTGCATGTCTTATGTGGACTTACCGCCTGCCACTAGACTAAAGGTCACTTGCGACTCAAATTTTAAGATCATTTTTTTACATTTAACATAAGTTAACATAAACGATAAAAATAAATGCATCAATTATTTAAATTAACACTAAGTATTTGAGTTATCATTTTCAGAGTTAATTTTATAAATAATGTAAATTATAGTTGTATCAATTCAAAATTGATGTAAACAAAATAAAATAAATGACATTAAAAATATAATTTCTTGTAATGCATCATGACTACACTTCAATATATAGCCAAATTTTATATTAATTTATTTTTCTAACTTATATATAAAATTAGACATACTATGTATTTGGTTCCATTTGAGAAGGATACAACTTTAATTTGCAAAAAAATTGCATAAAATATAATTGTAAATTATTACATTAAAAATAAGCATAAATTATATATAGATAAAAAGTTAGGTTGTATGTATTTATTCATATACAGAATATTAAAAATCAAATGAATAAAGTAAAATTATATTCAATGATTATATCTCTATACAGTACGTACCGTGCTCAGACATAACAAACCCTAAAGTAAACCTAAAATATAATTTTTTTTATGATATAAAAAACTGAAAATAGTAATAAATTTCTCGTAACATACATAATAATGTTAATAAATATTATTTTATGGCTTTATTTTATTATATACTAACTAAACATATTAAATGTGCAGAAAATTTTACACATATATAGCTTTAATACACAAAGAATTCAATCATATTTATCAAAATTTTTTTTTTTTAATAAATCTTATTAAAACACTGCTTTGTCTCTATATATATAATAAAAACATAACATTAACTTAAACACTATATATCAAAAGATAATTATTTTTATTATTATAAAAGATAATAATAATATATATAAATATTATGTGACTATTATTACTTTCTTAAAATACTATCAATTTAATACTATTATTTTAATTCTTCAACATTATTAAACACTATTGATAAAAAATAAAAGAAATACTATCTATTAAACACTATCTATTTTACAAAACACTATTGTTTCTAATTGTTCACGTCAAGTCTGTATTTCTAACGTGACATATAACACATGCTAAATTAATTAACAAACTAACTAATGTGACATATAACACAAGCTAAATTAATAAACAAACTAATATGTTTAAAATAGAAGGAAATTCGAAAACTTGCACATCAAGTTATAATTATAAATAGGTTATATAAAATTTGATATATATATATAGACTTGATGTTAGTATTAATATCGTTACAATGTATATTAAAGATATAAACTATTTTATATAGACTAGATGATATAATTTTATATATAGACTAGATAATATAAATGTAATATCGTTACAATGTATATTTAATATATAAATATAAAATATTTTATATTTATATATAGACTAGACAATATAAATTTAATATCGTTAATATTAAATCTCTTATATAATAAAAGTATAGCATTAACTTAAACACCATGTTATATTGATTTGTTTTGGTCTAGGAAGTATTGTGACAAGTTTGTTACTAAAAAATATTAATCACATAATATTTGTATCTTTTATAATAATAAAAAATAGTTATCTCTTAGATAAAATTCTATAACTAATTACTATTATCAACACAAAATTATTAGTTTGTTACAATAATATATAAACAGATAACAATATATAACTGATTATTTTATATATTATATCAATAATTATTTTATAAGAGAAACTATAATATGATAAACTTAATTATCAACGCAATATATAACTGATTATTTTATATATTATATCAATAATTATTTTATAAGAGAAACTATAATATGATAAATTTAATTTAAACTCAACGCAATATAATATGATTTTATAATATAAAATATTTATGCCATCAATATGTTATATCTGGTTATATATAATATGTGCCATTAATATCATTTATCGATAAATATTTACATGGGACAACATAATGAAATATCAACGTTAGTTTAGGTTTAAACTTTACATTTAATCTTTAATTATATAATTTAAAATAAATATAACAACTTATCATAATTAATTATTCATAATATTTAACATATATCATATAAGAAACTATATCTTAACATTTTACTCTTAATCCTAATAGAAAAAATAATATCAAATAAAAGTCATTCTTTGATTTAAGACTCATATCGTGATATTTTTCTTTAGACACCAACGATTTCAAATTCTTTATTTCTCGAGTTTTTACAGTTCACCCATGTATTTTTCGAAATTTTTTTGTTGAAACCCTGCAAACAAAACTCGAGAATTAAAATTAACATTTTCAAGCTCTAAAAGGTATACACTGCAGAATTTGGTCAAATCATTGATATGGTTCTTTGTAATTCTAAGGTTTGTAACTAATAATTTATCTATTTGTATTTATAATTATTAGGAATATTTTCTAATTAATTTATATTTTTTGTATGGTAATAAAATTTACCATAATGTGAATAAGAAACTGGTTTCCAAATTTGTTAATCTTCCTAAACAGAGAAGTATTAAATACAAAGTTGCGTTTGTGTACACTGAATTATTTTTTCTTCTATTAAAATGTAAAAAATTAAATGAAAAAAGTTTTTAAATACTTTGATATGTATTAATCAAAATCTTTGATTATAATAACACAATAACACGAGGACGGTACGATTTTCAGATTTTACTGAAAATAATACATTATATATTTGTAGTAATTGAAAATTAAATGAATATAGTATATAGATTTAAATGATAATATATAATAATGATAAAAATTATGTAACTTCATATTTAATTACAGAAAATTGTTAATGAAATATCGAAAACAGGTGGTCTAATGGTAGTGGTCATTTTACAAATTCTCATACACCAGAGTTTGATTTCTCTCCGATGCAAGGGGAAGGAAAAAATAGGGATTTTAGGATATGTGGTTTGGTTATAGATCGGATCTTGTCGATTCAATTATAAGAGTAAGATTGACAAAAAAAAATTATTAATGAAATGGAATTTAAAAAAAAACTAAAAAAAACTAAACGTTACTAACATTAAATTTTAAATATATTAATTTTCTAAAAATATATTAAAAATTAATAAATTATATTAATTTTTAAATATAAGTTTAAGTGTCAAAATAAACATATCATCCATGTTTGCCTAAATGAACATATTTTTACAAATCTAATTGAATATATTTCTACAAATCTAAATGAACATGAATTTAAAAACCTAAATGAATACAAGTTTAAAATCTAACTGAAAATCTAAAATGCCGAGTTGCTCTCAGTCTGGTGGTTAGGATGATCCAACTAATGACTTGGCACCAAAGTTAGATTTTTACCCGCTGTATTATGGTAGCTTACAAAAGGGATTATAGGGGTGAGCTTTAGGCTATGGATCGGGCTTTGTCGATCCAATTGTTGACCAAAAAAAAAGAATACAAGTTTAAAATCATAAATGAACGCAAGTCTAAAAACTTAAATGAATGCGGGTCTAAAAACTTTAATGAACATGGTTAACCTAAATGAACAAATGTTGTGAATAAGAAGAAACTCACGCGCGACTATCAGAATGACGACATAGTGAATCAAGAGAAACCATATAAGTATCAACCTTCCTATTGCTATAGTTACAAGCCGGTTATCTGATTCTTGACTCTTAAAATTAATTTAATAACCAACTTATTGTAAAAATTAAATATCACATAAATAGTTTTTTAAATAGCTTTAAAATCAGATAAATGATAACTTACACAATTAGCCAACAACACAAATAGACTTGATTAGTCTCAGAAATGAAGTGGTACGTACGACCAAAAAGATCAGCCAATCATACATTCAAATCGATCGAAACTTTTAGCAACTTTTCAAACAAATAGTAAAGTTATATTATGGGTTACTAAACTATACTCATCATTCCATTTGGACATGTAAAATTGGATCACGCACAAGAAATTATCACTACCAACCGATTTATTTCCATCACTACAAATTAAGTCTCAAATTTATTAATCAGATTAATTTTATTTATTAGAAACAGGATAAACAATCAATTAAACGTAGTTATAAACATATATAGAGATATATGAGGTCTCGAACTCCAACAACCAGCAAAGCATATGAATAAATGTGTGGATGTGAACATATACTTGTGAATGTCAACGAGTGTGATGCTTATTACAATTGTCCGAGATTCTTGCGGGAAATTAGGGCAATTTGATTCTTTAACTCGAGAATCTCGTGCTACATAATTCTACTTCACCTTACGCGTGCGATCTTTTTTTTTTTTTTGTCAATAATGGGTCACAACAGGCTGGTCTATTAGCCAAGTTCCTATATAATATAAACGGTGGAACTCGATCCCTGATTATACAAATGCATATGTCTTATGTGGACTTACCGTTTGCCACTAGATTAAAAATCACTTACGTGCGATCTATTATAACTCGAGCATTTCGTGGGATCTTACACTAGCTCTATAGATATTTATTCTTACTAGTATAAAAAAAAAATGAAAAAGAAAACAGGAAATGAAATATTTTAAATCTAACTGAAAATCAATTATCAAACATCTAATTAATATAATTGATAAAAAGTCATACACAGCGATACTATTTTATTACTACAAGATATTTTATTGGATTGCATGGTATAAGTATCTAGAAATATTAAATAGCATTAAAGATTAAATTATCCGTTTTTTAAAGAATATTACGATTCTTGAGATTTGCAACTTATCTTTTTTTTTTTTTTTTTTTTCATACGCTACTCTACGAAAAGAAAAAGCTCAGGACTACGTACTAGTGTAATATTCTAGTTAACTCATAAATTTTTTAGGTTAGAGCTTAGAGGGACTGTTTAAAAAACTTTCTTGATATTCGACAAAAGCATGTGAATACTAATTTAAGTTAAGTATTAGTAGTGAATTACTATTAAGCTATATACATTTATATACAGTCGTATAGATCTATTTAAAGTCACCATGAAAGCTATTTCTCGTCTAATTCACTTTCTTAATTCTCTGTATATCTCATTGTTGGGCCGTTAGGATACACTAATTATCGTAATCCATGATTTATTTTCATTAATTAAATTAAAATCATATACCGAAATAAATCGATTTTAAATTAAACATGGTCCATGTTACGTCTTTAACTAAAAAAAACATGTTATTTGCGATAGAAATTTGTGAGGGAATTTTTCCATCACAAAAGCGTAGATTTGTAACGTGTTTGCGAGGAAAAACGTGACATTGCAAATATGCGACGAAAAAAAGTCTTGCAAATTTGCAATTCACTTGCGACATTTTTGCGAGGAATTGAGCGGCCTCGCAAGAGCCTAGCAATTTTGCGACGAGCTTGCGATGTGTGTTATCTCTAGCAAAATTGCGAAGCATTTGCGATGGAGTTGTGATGTGATTTGCTTCCATCGCAATTTCATAGCAAATTTTTCCTTTTACTCTATAAATAGTTCATCATGAGATTGTATCTTCACACAAAATCTCATAAACACTTAGAGAGAGAAAGAATCTAAGAAAAATAAATGACGTCAGAACATGAAGTGTTCACATTACGATGGATGTATAATCGAAAAGATCTGGAGACCGGAGAAGTGACGAAAGAGTTTCGAGATGGGTTGCGAGCATTCATAAATCAGACGGCTAAAAACCAATTTTCTTTGAATGACAGTAACATCTTTTGTTCATGTCTAAAGTGTGAGAACACCAAATATTTGAATATTGATATGGTGAAAAGGCATATATATAATAGAAGATTTACTTTGAGCTATTATGTCTAGTTTTCACATGGGGATGGGTATAGTCTGGGTGCAGGAAGTAGTAGTATGGGTGCTGCAGGTGTTGATGATCAACCTAGTTATAATCCTAATTATAATTATGGCGAAAATATGTTTAAAAATTATGATCATCTACAAGGAAATATGTATCATGATATGGTTATCGATGCATATCATGGATCTATTCCAATTGTCAGTGAAAATACTATTGAAGAACCTAACGCTGAAGCGAAACAGTTTTATGAAATGCTAGATGCTGCAAATCAACCTATATATGAGGGTTTTAAGAGGGTCTATTTAAACTGTCATTAGCATCTAGGTTGATGTCTATTAAAAGTGAATGAAACATAACTGAGATAAGTATGAACCAATTAGTGGATACGTTTAAAGAGTATTTTCTAGAAGATAACAATTTTGTTGGGAGTTATTATGAAATGCAAAAGTTAGTTACGGGTCTTGAATTACCATCCAAAATGATTGATGTTTGCATTGACAATTGCATGATTTTCGGGAAAGATGATGATAAGTTTCAAGAATGTCGTTTTTGTAGAAAGCCGAGATATCAAACAACATGTGGAAAGACTCGTGTCCCATACAAATGTATGTGGTATTTGTCAATCACTGATAGATTGAAACGATTGTACTAATCGGAAAGAACATCAGCGACACTGAGATGGCATGCAGAACATACAATAAATGATAGAGAGGTTACACATTCGTCAGATGCAAAAGCTTGGAAACACTTTCAGACATTACATTCTGACTTTGCAAAAGAGTCTAGAAATGTTTTTCTTGGTTTATACACAGATGGATTTAGTTCATTTGGTTTGTCTAAGAGACAATATTCTCTATGGCTTGTCATATTGACGTCATATAATCTTTCACCTGATATGTGTATGCAAAGCGAATTTTTGTTTATAACTATTCTAGTGTCAGGTCCTAGTCATTCTAAGCGATCCCTTGATGTAATTTTACAAAATGTTTGTAATTTTTTAAAACGTTTTGTAACTTTTTCAAAATGTTTTGTAATTTTTTTAAAACGTTTTGTAATATTTTAGGTTTACAAAAAATTTTTAAAATCATTTTTATAATTCTTTAAAATTTTTAAAACATATTTTGAAACATTTTATATTTTTTAAAAATGTTTTGTAAATTATTTATAGGATTTATAGAAAATAAAAATTCTTTTTGGAATTTCCAAATTTTTTTGTTAATTATAAAATGTATTTTCGTAAATATTTTAACAAATTTTGTTATTTTTAAAACCAATTTTATAATTTTTAAATAATTCATATAAATTTTAAATTATTATTAGAATATTTATATAAATTTACATAACGAGTCCGAATATCTAAATTGTCATAATTTTAGATATTGGGAGTTCATAACCCCTATAACCGTTATCTTTTTGAGTCTGTCCGGAGTTCATAACCGTCTATTGGTAATTTTTAAAACGTAATTGCAGTTTTTAAAAATTCATAAATTTTTATATGATTTATATACTTTTTAAATATTTTAAAACGCAACCACTAACACCTCCTTCATCTAGCGAATCTCATCCACCGATGCCTCTCGGATCGCGACCACAAATGCTTCCTACATTTAGCGGATCTCAGCCTACGACGTCTCCCGGCCCGAGATTCGTTTCGTTGACTCCCAGTTGCTAGTTTCAGTTCTCAGCCGGGATACACCCCAATACATGAGACTGATCCGGCACCACCTACTGCCAATGTCTACGAGCTATTACCGCCCGTGGTTGCTGCGCAGATGGCTATCGACGATATTCTGAACAAGCTCAACCATAAGTATCTTACTAATCTCGTTCTAGAGCGTCCGCCGAGAACTCTTTGGTATGTTTATGAACTTCTAAATTTATTTAATTTTAAATTCAGTACTACAAATTTAATTTTTTGTTTGGTTTAAAATGGTAGGTTCAATGATGACGTTGCAATGACGACTACCATTCGAGAAATCTTTGAAAGGAATTTCAAGGAACCGCACACTAATTTTATGCTAGTCTTAACCACGTCGTCGATAGATGGTTTAAAACCTTTGCGTTAAGTTTTTCGTTTAGTTTATATTTTTTTTTCTTTTTTTTAAATACGATTTCTAATAATATAATTTTTGTTTTCTAGCGACGTTTCCACTTGAGTCCCTCCATTACGGGGGAAGTCCGTAAATAGTTCGAGGACCTGTTGAAGAGTCGCTTGTGCGACCATGGTTCGATACATGGGTCTGGGACAGTCTTGTTTGTTATTGGCAAGATCCGAAGTCTGAGAAGAAGAGTGCTAGTGCGCGAGAGGCACATTTATCTGACCCTTATGGCGATGGTCCACATAAGCATTGCTCGGGGCAGACTCATTTAAAGCATGAGCCCACAAGAATGTAAGTATTTCGTTTAATATATTTTCAATATATTATATAAAATTTTAGTCAATTATATATGTGTTTTTAATACTTTCAGCAAGAGGAAACAAGAGATCCTCACCCTGATCTGGTAGAGACTCTTTACCAGATGAAACAGAATAAGGCCAGAGTCTTCGTCGATAAAAAAGCAAAGAGGATCTACAACGAAACCACTACAAAGATGCAGGAGCTGACTCAGGATTGCGGTGATGAGAGCTATACATATGGCGGACTATCTACTACACAGAGGAATCAAATATACGTTGATGTAAGATTGTTCTAATTTATTTCATGTATTTTTTGTTTAAATTATTTACACTAACGTAGAAATATAATTTTTTTTATCAGGTCGCTCCCTGTAAAAAAGGGAGATTGTTTGGGACAGGTCGCTCACTCAGATCGAGGGTTGAGCAGTATCTTTCGATGCAAGGATCTCACTCTCAAACCACTGTGGATTCCTCTGATCTTGGGGAGGTGGTAGATCGGACGCATAATGAGCTAGATGAAGCAAAAAATTGATCACGTCTCAAACGAAGAAAATATCGACTTATGATGAGTTGTTCTATATTTTGGCTGAGAAAGACAAACAAATAGCTGCTAGGCTGAAACATATGCACACCGAAGATCCCGAATCTAGTTCAGGGAACGCGAAAGAGAATCATGACGAGAACCTGGACATTTCATAATACTTTTAGAATTTTTTTTATAATTGTTTTTAAATATTTTGTAGAATATTTTAATTTGAATATATTTTATTTTTAAATTAATTAATTTATAAAAATAAAATAAAATATATTTTTTTTCGCCGTCGCAAATGTCTCGCAAAGCGGGCGTCGCAGGTACATCGCAAAAGCAGTATCGCAACGTGGAGCCTCGCAGATTCGTCGCAAAAGTAGTCTCGTAGATACCTCACAAATCTTACGACGAATTTGCAAAGTCTGCATCCATTATAGAGTTTATGACGTAAGATGTCATCGCAATATATACAACATCAGTATGATAAATTTCGATTGCGATTAATGATATGCAATGAAACTGTTTCCGTTGCAAATCGCCTATGTTTATAATAGATTTGAACTATGATCTTGATGTATTGACTTCAATTATATTACTATATATTTTTGATATATCTTGCATAGTACTATCTGATAAATATATATATATATATGTATATTGATTATTTAAATATTTGCATGCATGAAACAAGCTAATAGTATGACGTTAGATTTACCATATGATATGATGGATATGATATGATAATCCTACTTGTCTTGGGATCGATGCGATCTAAAAACACCAAGACTACTACGAGATGTTTTTTTTGTTGACTTCGGAGCTTTAAATTTGATGGGAGGGCTGAAGGGTTTTGATTAATCTTCTGGGACTGGTGCAACTCACATCCGAAAATATGGATCTATATTTATAAAATAGTAGTTAGAAAAATATGATTTAATTTCGCATAGTAGAAATCAAATTTACAAAATATTTAAAGTTTTAATAACATTTTTATCATTTGACTACAAGCTCTTTAACTATGACATATTCACTATTGAACCAAAATGAAGTTGTCAAAACTTTATTGATTGGGTTGAGTTTTTAAATATGATCAATTAAAAGAATTTCGAATTAAATTATTTAATGGGTTGATGTTGTTAAATCTAGTATAAATCTTGTCTCCATATTTGTGGGAACAGTTTATAGATTCAATTTGGAAATTTGGTGCACTAAAGGAGAGAAATTGTACATTTGTAGAAGGGTTTTAAATTTCTGTAGCAGAATGAAAAACTAACCCAGGCCCAAAAACATAAATGGGCCTCCAGAATATAAATAAGCCCATAAAGATATAGTCATCGATCGAATTTCATGTCTATAGTAACTTTAGCCATCTTTAAGAATATGACCAAATCTTCTTTCGAGTGACAGCTAAGAAAGTGTCAAAATCTGAGCTGTGTGACTTGTGAGACACTAACTAAATATAAATCGTTCATGAAATCAAATATATATATATATAGTTAATTTGCTTGATTAAATCGTAATTATTTACTCAAGAAAGGCTGGAAAGAAGCTAATCATGGTTTATTGAGGTAATGGTTTTCGCTAATTGTGTTAAAAATCCGTGTGCGTAATATTTAAAGATGACTAGTGGTTTTTCGACTTACACAGTTATTATAGTTTAAAGCTTAACTAAACTCGAAACTCGACTAACTAGGATCCAAAAACTATGAAATATTAAAAATACAAGTGTGGTTAGAGATTAATAGGAATATTCTAACTTTAAAATTACTTGTATTGCATGTGTTGTGCCCACGAGCTCACTACGACTCAGTCACTTTGTTCTATAAAATTAAGTGACTTTGTTTTCTCCGTCACAAAATTATCTACCAATTTTTACTTTTTCCCAGAAATTATATCCTTCTCATATATTTCACCTTTTTAACCAATTCTCTCATTTTTTTCAAAATTAGTTGTGACAATGAAATGCTATTAACATGTTTAAAAACTTCTTCCCTTTATTTTCTTTTTTGTTTTGCAATGAACTATTATTACCGCTGATGAAAAAAAAAATCAGCAAACCACTATTGGCCGTGGTTTTAATTTCACTTAAATACTATAATATTCTCCAATTAACAGAAAATGTTAGTATAAAAATACCCTTTAATGCGAGTATGCTGGTTATGATATCTAACTAATGACTCATTATATCATATTCTATTTTTTTCCATTATGGTAGTAGATATAAAAAAAAAATTTAGGGTGTTGGCTTACTTTAATAAAATATAAAAAATGCCACATAATTACAGCTGAATATCATTTCACAAAAAAAAAAGGAGTGGAAATAATAATTTCAATAAAGTGATAAGAGTAAAAAGAGTAATCAGGCGAGAGAAAGCAGGTCCAATCTCCAGACTCGAGGGTCGACATCGACGATTTCTCCATCGTCAGATCAAATCCATAGAGCCGTATTGTTCTTCTTCCTCGCTTTTGGCCACCTGCCGTCTCTGAAACTTCATAACCTTATCATCAATACTTTTCACCAAAGTAAGCTTTTTCGAAATTTTCCTCGTTAAACCAATAAAGTGTGATTTTCGCATCCCTGTGGCTTCTCTCAAGCTTTTGTGTCCATCTTCACTTGTTGCTTTTGTTCTATCCTACAAACTCTTAACCTAGATTAGATCACACTGGCTTTCAATTGGGATCGGATCTAATTATTTGTGGTGATTCAGAATGCAAAACCAAACTACACTAACTCTATTTTTGTGTGTGATCTTGACTTTATTTTTCATGGACTTTGCAGTTTGAAATCAAAACGCAAAAAATGGAATCCGATTCGGAGAATAAATTGTTGAAAATGGGTTTGGGTATAGTGGCAACACTTGTTGTGGCTAAACTCATATTCTCCTTATTCACTTCTGACTCTAAGAAGAAGCGTCTTCCTCCGACTCTTCAATCTTGGCCACCATTGATTGGAAGCCTTCTCAAATTCTTGAAAGGACCAATTGTGATG
Source organism: Lepidium didymum (assembly GCA_963920545.1). NCBI lineage: Eukaryota > Viridiplantae > Streptophyta > Magnoliopsida > Brassicales > Brassicaceae > Lepidium > Lepidium didymum. The sequence goes on from OY986992.1 coordinate 4,562,596, forward strand.
CTTAGAGAAGAATACCCTAAGCTTGGAAGTGTATTCACTGTGAATCTTCTTCACAAAAAGATGACTTTCCTCATTGGTCCTGAAGTCTCCGCCCATTTTTTCAAAGCTTCTGAGTCTGATCTCAGCCAGCAGGAAGTTTACCAATTCAATGTGCCTACTTTTGGCCCTGGAGTTGTTTTCGATGTCGACTATTCCGTTCGCCAAGAGCAGTTCCGGTTCTTCACCGAAGCACTCAGAGTCAACAAGTTGAAGGGTTATGTGGATATGATGGTTACTGAAGCTGAGGTAACACAAATTTTGTCATAAATAATGGATTTTTGTTTTGCTTGTGAATATATGAATTCAGGTTCACTTTTTACACTTCCACTTCATTAATATCGAAATAAAACTTAAAATTCGGATTCATTTTTTAAGGTATATAGATTAAGGGATGACCTGATTGTGTACTGTTATCTTCCACTGATTTTGTAGTTTCATTTATAAAATACCTGTCTGTGTTTTTGGTAGGATTTCTTCTCGAAATGGGGAGAGAGTGGTGAAGTGAACATTAAGGTTGAGCTAGAGCGTCTCATCATCTTGACTGCAAGTAGATGTTTACTGGGCCGAGAAGTTCGTGACCAACTTTTTGATGATGTCTCTGCTTTGTTCCATGACCTTGACAATGGAATGCTTCCCATCAGTGTTCTCTACCCATACCTCCCACTTCCAGCTCATCGCCGTCGTGATCGTGCCCGAGTAAAGCTTTCTGAGATTTTTGCAAAAATCATAGGGTCAAGAAAACGCTCTGGCAAATCAGAGAACGACATGTTACAGTGTTTCATCGACTCAAAGTACAAGGATGGTAGACAGACAACCGAATCTGAAGTCACCGGGTTGCTCATTGCTGCTCTGTTTGCAGGACAACACACGAGCTCTATCACTTCCACGTGGACAGGTGCTTATCTGATGCGATACAAAGAGTACTTCGCAGCTGCTCTTGAAGAGCAGAAGAACTTGATTGAGAAACATGGAGACAAGATTGATCACGATATCTTATCCGAGATGGATGTTCTCTACCGCTGCATAAAGGAAGCTTTGAGGCTTCACCCTCCATTGATCATGCTAATGAGAGCATCACACAGTGATTTCAACGTGACAACTCGGGATGGAACAACGTATGACATCCCAAAGGGTCACATTGTTGCAACCTCGCCTGCATTTGCCAACCGCTTACCGCATGTCTTTAAAGATCCGGACACCTATGACCCGGATAGATTCTCCCCGGGAAGAGAAGAGGACAAAGCCGCAGGTGCATTTTCATACATTGCATTCGGTGGAGGTAGGCACGGGTGTCTTGGAGAGCCGTTTGCTTACCTGCAGATCAAAGCCATATGGAGTCATTTGTTGAGGAACTTTGAGCTTGAGTTGGTTTCACCGTTCCCTGAAATCGACTGGAATGCTATGGTGGTTGGCGTTAAAGGCGATGTGATGGTGCGTTACAAGCGGCGCCAGCTTTCTTAAAGACAGGTTTAAGAGTATTGCAACTTTGGTTTATTCTCTGCCTTTTCTGCTTAGCTTTTGTCCATGTCTGGTTTAAGTTTTGTTGTTGCATGGTCCTTCTGCTTCTTTTAACTGTTCTTGCTCTTTAATTGAGGGGACTTATTTTTGAGTTTTCCAAGTCTGTTGGTTCTGCGAATGTGTTATATTGAAATGAAGATTTGATGCGCAACTTGGCTCAAATAATCTAATCACTTAAGTACAGCTCAAATCTGTTAAATTGCAGGAGACCGAAGATTTTGGTGAGTCATGTCATTGCATGCGTTAAAACTGCACCGGAGAATAAATTGCAAAATTAACAATTTGATTATTTAAAATTAAACATGAGCTCTCTTTGGAACAAACTTTGAAAAAACGAAAAGTAAATAAAACTTTTAATCATCAATTATGTTCAAAGTATTAACAATTTACATTTGATAATTGATATAATTATTAAAAAAATCACTTAATATTTTTGATTAAAAAGTAATTTTTGAAAAGTTTATCTCGTGATTCCACACGGACTAGAATCTAGCTGTACTTTAAAGTTTAAACTAAATCATAAGCACTTCTTTTGTTATGTGTCAAGACTTGTATATATACATATGTGTGTGATCATTGGGTAATAATAACCACAATATATATAATATCCTACACATATAAATGGGGTAAAGAGACCAAATCTGGTACCAAATCACTGTCTTAATATTTTTGAAATATTTTCCTATTATTCAGCACTATAATTCAATGTAAATTTAGATGTCTGTATACACAATAATTCTATAAAAATAGTTAAATCTTCATTTTCTTCATCTCCCTTATAAACTTCGTCTTCGCTAGTATTGTCGAAAAGATGAGTTACTAGACATTAGTCTCGTTCCTCGTCTTCGAGAGGAGTTATGGAAGACTCAATCGAGGATCAAAGAGCTTGAGGCAGAAAAATTTGGGTCAATGGATGATATTAGATCTTTCACCAGATATCAAAGATGTGGGATAGAAGAAACTAGTGATGCATTCGTTGAATACTTGAAGGAAAAGTTGAGAAAAGAAAAGAAAGAAACGAAAAGAGTTAAAGCTGAGAACTCTATGTTAAAGAAGAAGATTTCAGAGATGGAATCAGCAACGAATCGATTGAGAAGAGAAAGAAGCACACTGGAGAAGGTCTGTGAGGAGCTGATAACAAGGATTGATGAATTGAAAGCGACTACAAGAAGGCTATGGGACGAGATAAATGAGGAGAGGCAGAAGTTACATATGGCTGAGATGTGGAGGGAGGAAAGAGTTAGGGTTAAGTTGACCGATGCGAAACTTTACATGCAAGAAAAGTATGAGGAAATGAATTGGTTAGTGGTTGAGTTAGAGAAGTGTTTGGAGATGGCGAGAGAAGTCGGAGGAATTGAGGAGAAGAAATTGAGAATGGATTTTGAGATCTTTTGAAGTTGCACACAATAAAATGGATTTTGAGAGATTTAGGTATGTGTCTGAAGAACACACAGTTCAACAACCTAATCGATCATAATCAGATTGTTCTAATAATATATTTTAATCAGATTTGATATGTGGAAATATACTCAATTATTGTTATTTGATGTAAGTTATATCAAATCTGTAACAATATTTGAACAATTTTTAAGAAATAAATCAATTGACAACGACATGATCGAATGTGCACTACATATGATTTTGGTCTTCTGTGTGGGAACCTATGAAGATGACCATTTGCTAAAACCTTTTTACATAGTTTTGAATTTGGACCTCAAAAATAAAGTAGTGAAAGCTTTTGTATCTTAAAACCAATCAGTACCTCAAAGTTACATTCATGTATAAAATTACTGTATCTTACAACTTTAATCATTGCATTTTCAGAAAAAGATTTTCTTAGACATAAAAAATCATTGCGTCCTGAAATTTTAGAAAATTACTAGAAAATCATTGCGTCGTGTATATATATATTTTTGGGTAGGTTCTATTATCATGCATCTATCAATTATTGTATTTTAATTGGTAGAATTATATATATTTATATATGTATTTCTTCCAATTGTTATTTGTTTTGTTTGTTTCTTTCTAAAGTATATTTTATAAGAATCATGGTTTTGTGTATTTTATTTATTGGTTGGGAATGATGCATGGAATCTAGAGATTGGAATCTTTTTTACAAGAATCTTTCTAAATGTTCGAATGGTGAATGCGAATAAAAAAATGAAAATCATGCAGATGATTGCAAACAAAAACTAAAATGAATTATTTTGATTTTTTCATAAAAAATTTGTAATATTTTTTCTCGTATTTTTGTTCATCTTTAATATATTTTAATAATTATCTTGTGCATCTATAATTTTTTATAATAAATATTTTTTCAAATTAATAAAATAATAATTAAATTGAAAAAAATAAGATTTAAAGAAAGAAAATATACATTTTCTAAAGAATTTTAGTGTCGAAACTTCTTTAAAAGCATCTTCAACTACAACACTATTTTAATGTCAAAATTGCACTATATTTAGTGTAATTTTAGCACTAATTTTTTTTTTTTCTCCAACCACAACACTAAATATCATATTAAAACTAATATTTTTGTTATAATATTCATATTATTATTATGTAATCATTTATATATATTTTTTATTATTATAATAAATTTAATATACAATTAAAGTAGGTTAAATATGTTTTAAGCTTTTGTTTGTTTTATAACTTTGTAATTTTATATTTTTAGTTAAACAACTTTACTAAGTTTATATTATATTTCTATAAAATACCTTGTTGCATTTAGATTTTATATTTTTTGGGTTTTATGTCTTAATTTTGATAACTAATTAAGTATGTATTTTAGTTAAAAATTTCAATTAGATTGGATTAATAAGGACGTAACTTTAAAGTAAGTATTCACGTGATCATTACGATCGTAACTAAACAAAATATATATATATATATTAAATGCAGGTAGGGAGAACAACATTAAATAGGTGTTTGTCGATTTTTTTTTAATCTGCATATCAAAATAGGAGCTGAAATAGTCCAATATAATCATACAATTATTTAAATAGTCCAACAAGTGAAGACTTACTATTGTAATTTTTGAAAATCGTTATATACCGTTTTACTCTTATTTCTTTTGATAATGAAAACATAATTATGAAATTGCTATAAATGAATTATTTCACCCTAGTATTACTTATCTTCTATGAAGTTTCTGGTGGCCTTTTTGGTGTGGAGGAATCTGTGAAATCAGGTGGTGGTCTTCTCTAAGCCCTTCTCGGGTTCACGATTGGACGTAACCATGAGTTCTGGCTACCTAATACACAAATAAATACAATGTAAAGACAAAATTTCGTTGTTAATAAATTTGCCAATTATACGCACCTCAACTCTGTTGTCAATAACTAGACGAATCGAAAGTAACTCCTCATCATTTAAATGTCCAACAATACCCTCGAGAATAGGTCCGACAAGTGAACTATTCTTAAGTAGAACTTCTTTTCCACCCAAACAGATACCATTGCACGATATTGACAGCACCAACCTACTTTTAGTTACGATGTTAGTCAAGCTTTAAGATGACATTTGAATGTCATAAGGTAATTATTGACATAACTACCTTTAAATGATCCAAACGACTCTTAGTGATCTCTGCCATGATCCCCTTCATCAATGGAAAGTGTGCTAACACCTGGGGCGTCATCTTAGGAGCATAAGAAAGCAATTCCTCAAGATTTCTCCTTTTTTTCAATTGTTGACGATTTATTTTTTCTTTGTTGAAGGTTTGTTTCTCTTTCGTTGAAAGTTTGTTTCTCTTTTGTCGTAGGTTTTTTTTTTAAAGGTTTGTTTAGCTCTTTTTGATGCGGAATAATAAAACTTTTACTCCCATTCTTATGACTTTCACATGATAATCAACTAGTTTAGTAATTACACAATATTTTTGGACTACATTAGTTTTTATTTCTAAAATGTATCTATTGCTATTATCGAAAAAACGATATTTTTCAGGTAAAACACTCATAGGTGATTGACCCTTCAAAAATCTTTTGTTCAAAACTTACCTTTCGTTCATATTAGATCATTTGTATTTATTATATTTTTGTTTTTTCGCGGGTTATTGCAAACAATCATGCATGTTTCTTGCGTTGTTTTTTTGTCAATTCTTAATTTTATTAATAAAATTAAGAATTGACAAAAATTTCACTTCTTGTTTTATTAATCAAACCAGATGACAAAAAAAGTATTTGGACTATATCTAAAAAATAGAGTAATGTAGAATTGCACTATGTAGAGGTGTGAGGGGTCTAATGTGGGGGTAATTAGTGAGAATGACATAATGACTTGTTCGTCTTGCAAAAAGACAACTTACCTGACTTATACTACCAATTATCTCTTCAAATTATTGCACATCAATATTAAACTCCATCCCTACACTGATTTTGACGTATAACAATGTAGTAAATATCAATATTTATATATTTTTGTGTCTCCATAATTTTTCGTATTATTATGTTTATTGTATCTTCTTCTTCACTATATATATATATATATATCTTCTTTATGAGTATCTATGCTTAAATGTTTAACTTTTAGGCATTTATTATTTTTTCCCTTACGCATATTGAGTGGAATATTTTTGTGGAGCCAATCATGACTCATATATATATTTGTTGTTTTTATATATTAGTTTTATTTATTTAAAAAAATTTTGTTAGAAACAAAATTTGAAACAAGATATTTGGTGGTTGCGACTATTTAATGGTAAAATCGCTGGTCGATAGCGACTAATCTTTAAATTTCTTAATGACTGAAAAAAGTGATTGCTAGTTACTGGCGACTGTTAAAATAACATGATTTTATCGCTGTCGTTGGTTGATATTGTTAACGAATGTCAAAAAATATAACCTTATATATATGTGGGTGTGATAAAATTATTTTCAAAGAGTAACATGATATTTTGAATTTGAGAAAATTCAATTTATATATGAATGTTTTGTAGTCCTCACATAGTAATCTAACTTTAGGTGGATACAACAAACACTAAAATGTTTTCCCATCTGTTATTCTTATGATCTAAATTGAAAAAAGTGGACGCACGAACGTTTGTGTATATCTAATTATCGATTTATTAATAACTGAATAGTAATTTTTTTACGGCAAACATGTCATGTAGAATTTTAATACTTCTATTTCGTCATTTTATTGAACTGAAATCTACAAAGAACTATAAGTCCAGTTTACATACGAGATAGAACAAACATAAAACCGACCGATATTTAAAAGATTAAAAAATATATGTATACTTGAAACAAAAGGGTTATATATTTTTTTAATATTTTATTTTTTTATAGACCAAATATTTAGTAGATATATTAAAAATATTGTTTGAAAAAGAGGGGAAAATATAGAAAAATACGATGTGTAAAACTGAAAAGAAAACGTAGTTGCAATGTTAACGATGATGACATACTCTGTCTCTCATTCTCAGCCGTCCAATGTGGCCACTGTGGGTCACTTTTCTCTCTTTGTACTAAGTTTGTCACAAGTGGACACCTGCTTTTCATTATTAATCAACATTCATTATTGTATTGAAATGCGTAAGCCATTTGATTAACAAATCAACACACTAATATATCAATGTTTATAGTCTTATATATAGCTGAGTTCTCCTGGATTTACACACTTTTTTCTCAATCAAATTTTTCATCTACGATCGTTTCCCTTCGTTCAAAGTTCATACTCTTGATAGCAAAATAAATTAATAATCTTTTCTAGTTATAATTATATCATATGTAAGCAAATGTTATATGAAAATAAATTAAAACTGTCTGGCAATCAAACTTTCACATTTAAAATCATATTTTTGTTGGTTTCAAAACAATATTTTTGTGAAGGTTGTAAATAGCATTAGAGTAGAAATAGAAGATTAGGGTATAAAGATGGCGACAAATAAAATGATTCTAACTAAACCGCTTTATAAGTTAAGTAAACCAATTGTCTCAATAATGATGGGTCAACACACACACATATATATATATATATATATATATATATATATATATATATATATATATAAACACTAAAATACTAACAACATGATATATTTTAAGAACTATTTTTATTATTATACTATATTTATCGTGTTAAACAGCATCTATTTTTTCATTACGACCAAATATATCTTTTGTCCCACCATCTAAAACTTGGTTTATCAGTCAAGATACGTATAGTATATTGCAGTTGTGATCACCACAATTGAAGTGATGTAATGATCAATCATAATCGTGAAATTTAATATATTTTATGTATTGGTCTACGAATATATAGATGAATCTACATTATTATACAATGAATTTCGTTTTCACTTGAGATTTTACTAAAAATAATATTATGAACTTTTCGTGAAAATTTTGTTACCAAAACTAGCGATCCAAAATTTGCAATTTTTTTCTCAAGTAAAAATAAAAATAAAGAGAGTGTCGAGTGATAAACACGAGCTTCTGGGTAGTGCGTCACGTGCCATGTCTCGTTTTGTTACAGCGTATCCAAATTGTTTATCTCTTTAACTCTTACGTGTTGGCCACATTTATCTGACCCAGATTTATTACTTCTCACTATTTATAATTTACTCCTCCTTTTTTAAATTTTTGCTAAAAACATCCATTTACTTATCTGTGATCACTAAGATTCTTATTTGATTTGACCAAAGACAAAAGAGATGGTCTAAATTCAAAATTCGTTGCACTTATAACATGGCAGAATATTTAATACGTTTCGTATTAACTTTTTCCATCTAAAAAGTTGTTTATATATCTTGAATCAGACGGTGGAAATTAACTCCATTAAAGAAGGACCACTAGATTTCAATTAGGGGTTATATGACACAAAGATATCTTGTGGGGTGTTTTTGTAAGAAATCTAAAATATATTGTGCGAATTTATATTTTTTTATTTCTCATTTTCACAATTCTTTTGGACTCTTGTGCTCAGAAAAATGCTATATATACTCGTCCATTTCGCTTCGTTTATAACTTATAGCGAAATCACTAATTACTTAATCTGTAAATGTTCAAGATTTGTTATTTTAAAAGTAATTTAATTAAACATAATTAGAGGTTTAATTGTGAGGATTAAAGAAGCTTCAATGGCAAGGGGACGAAAGCTGACGATGAGCCAGAGCGAGAGGTATCTTGGAAGCAGCTACAGTTACGGTGACAGTAACGGAAACTCCGTCACCGACGAATCAGAGCTCACGGAGGAAGATATTTGGTCACACGGCGTTGATCACAGCACTGAAGATCGTCCAGAAATTGAGGAATCTCATAGCGCGTGGAAATCACGCGATTCTGTGGTGAGAAATGGGCGCGTGGGTAGTGGTTTGTCGCTGGCGTTTGAGGACTTGTCATCGTCGCCGAGGATCGTACACCAGATACGCGGCGGAGGCGGAGGAGGAGGAGGTGGAGGGAGAATAGAGAGGAAGATGGCGTCGTCGGCGCCGGTGAACGTGCCGGACTGGAGTAAGATATATCGAGTTAACTCGGTTGAGTCGATACACGAGTCGGAGGAAGAAGACGAGGAAGATTCAGGGATGATGATGCCGCCGCATGAGTATCTAGCGAAGAGCCAAAAGCGACGGAGTAGGAAATCAGGCGGAGGAGGCGGTGGTGCGTCGGTGTTTGAAGGAGTTGGAAGGACTCTTAAAGGACGAGAATTAAGGCGCGTCCGGGACGCTATTTGGAGCCAAACAGGCTTTTACGGCTAAATTAGTAAATATATATAATTAAACCAAAACCAAAACCAAAAAAAAAAAATTATAAATTTGGAAAAAAAGATTGCTTATTTTGTCAGGTTTTAGAATTAATTTTGCAACTTTTTTTGAATCACAAGCGTAATATATGTATAAGATTTATATTAGCTTTCCCATGCAAATCTGTAGATTGATTGTGGGAAAATTTTCAAGAACCGATGAGCGATGTGTATAATTTTTTTTCTGTCTTTAGCTCTATATATTTTTTTAATTAATTTTAATAATTTTTTGATTATTGATTAATTTCAAGACTGTGAAGTATTTTAATGTATTTATAACATCACAGAGGTATAAATAAATGTTAATGATTTGTGAGAGGAACTTAAGTGAATTCTTGCCTTGGAGTCTTGTTTCGGATCATGAAAGGTTTATAACATGAACATCTGAAACATTTAGTTGATTAGCAAAATAATTATGATAATAATAACTAATAAGCTATGCACATTAGTTAGATAATGTATCTATGATGAATAAAAATATAATTAAACGTAATGAAGCGATTCATATGTCATGTAGTACGTAACAAGAATATTAATGATTGATAAGGCTATAGTATTTATAATAGTAAAAGGGATTTGTCAATGTAATATATTAGGTGTGGTTATTAAATTAAGTGATAATTAGATATGTGTATAATTGAAAGTGAAGTTTTGTATAGTTAATGAGAACAGATGTGTCCTTGCAACATTATTGTGTCCACAGGTAAACTGTCCAAAGAATCCACTTCAAAGTGGGGGCACTCACGAGCAAGAAAAAGACACTATTTTCATTTTCAATTCATTTCCCAAATAAAATCATGATTGTTCATCAAATGGCATCTTCTTATATATTTACACACGTCACATAAAGTTTTGACACCTAAATTATTTAATGAGATAGCTAGTTTATTTGCCTATAACATCCAAATAGCACCTTATTCACAGCTATTTAGAATCGAATTCCAGTAGATATAACTATTTGACTGTAACACTTTATTCACCTATAGGTCAATCTCAATCGATACCTAATGCGATTAGGGTTCATGATTTGATCTAATTATTAGAAATTCTAAATATATATACATGATTATGTGTATTTATATACATTAGAGATAGATATATGGTGCTAACTGCCAAAAAACATGTGATCCAATTAGTTTGTTTCTGATTTAGTTAGATATGGGGTGGTGAGTTTGAATTCCACCATGTTTTAGTTGAAGAACTTAGACTATGAATCCTACTACACATGAAGTTAAAGTAGGGTATGGATTGAGGTCAAAAGAAAGTGACACAAGTAAGAGAGTGTTTTGTGTTAAAGCATAAGAGAGGGAAAGTTTGTCAAGAGATGAATTTGTGAGTTATGGCTTTGCATTTGCCTTTTTTAAGAAAGGACCTTCGAAAGAGAATTTGATTGAGAAATGTCTTATATTTTATCATATACATCATGGCCTAATTCAATTTTGTGGGCTCATCATCACATCTCTTTCCATTCTTATCTCTCTCAAAACTCTTTCTTCACCACCACTCACTACTTTCTTTCTCTCTCAATTATTTGATTCCTTTTATTGATTCCTAGCATATATACATAAAAATCCAAAATCATCTTAAAATGAAAATACGAGTAGCTTTAAATTCAACTTAACAAACTTTGGAGCCCCCAAATTCTAGGAGAAGAGCCTAGACTATTCTTCTAGAGATGGTGTAACCCACAAATAAACGTTCATCTCCGGATATTTAAATAAGTCGAAAACATGATTCATATCTATGTAAAAATGAATAGAACAATATGATTTAATTTCGTGCAATAAAGGAATCGAACATGCAAACGCCTTAATGTCCCATATCCGTATCGACCATAATCTCCTGGTCAACTTAACAACTATTTTGTTTGCTAGAATTACATCTTGTGATTGTCTTCTTAGGACAAATGAAAGCATGTAGTTCTAGTAACCAAGTTGTGGTAGTTGTTGCATGCAGGGTTGTTCGATATTTGATGATTGAAGTTGTGCTTAACATCAAGTTTATAGTTTAATGATGTGTTCTGAAAATTATTATAAACTTCTTTCCACAATATCCACTTTTTATAAAACAACAATCAGAAATAAACCTTTCAAAAAATCCAATAGATGAAAATCATAAAACTTTGGCCATAATGAATAAAAGAAATCAGTTGCTTATACAGTGGAGATGGGTGGGATTTTAATATATATTGATGTCATGGGGGCTCCAACTGATGTTAGACCCAATTTCTTGAAACTATGCTACAACACAAACGGTATATTTAGGAATTTGAATATATTCTTCATGTTGCAATGTAAGAAGTTTATTAATTAATCAAAAAAAGTTTTACCCGGTGAAAGTTGTTCAACCAACTTGAGAAAAGTATTTTAGTAATGATTTGGAACAAAAAATAAAATAAAAGTGAAACTTTATGTCAATTCAGGTCTGATTGGTTAAGAATGTAGATTCAAAGTTTTTTAGTGTAGAATTTATTTAGTGGTATATTTTTTTAGTGTAAATATTTTGGTTATAAATTTTTATGTTGTAAGATTTTAGTTTTTATAAAGTTTAAAATTTTTTGCTATATATTTTAAGTCTTATATCGCTAAAGTTATTCTAGAAAAGATGAAACAATTGCTAATCACATCTATTATCTAACTTGATTTTTTTTCAAGTAATAAAAGTTTATTTAGACCGACCGTCTATTTTCAATCAAAATTTTTGATATAACAATATATTTGCCTATACTTAGACCCTATCTCTAATTCCATTCAAAATATACATTCAAGACCTAATTAATTATATCCAAATTTAGAAAATAACTATCGAATTCCATCTCTCACTCGGTTACCTTGGTATCGTGGTCATTTTTGGTTCAGACCACACAAAACCGGACTGAATCCATATTTCTTACCCGTTTATATGACCCGAATCAGGCGAAAACTCAACTCGTATATTTATATGACCCAAAATCGTTTCTCTGAAATCCTCAATTGCATCGACGAACCATAAAAGTGATTTTCGAGATTTTTTTTCATGAATCGAGAATGAGCAATCTTTCTGGCATTTCGATTGCGTCTTCAAGTGCTTTGCAATGAGGAAATATTGGTGGTGTTCCTCGTAGATGTTGGTGTGGGGAAGCAATAGTGGTGAAGCTCTAAAAAACACATAACAATCCTTCTTCTAAAAGTGTAAGCTATGATGTGCTCATGCTGCTTCTAAAAGTGTAAGCTAAAATCATTCTTTGAATAATAGGTGTTCCTCATTTACTTCCCATTTGTTTCAAATTTGATGGATTAAATGTTGCAATTCATGAATGTTTTTTTTTTTTTTTTTTGTAGCTAACGGATGACAAACATGTGTTCAAGTGGGTGGATGAAGCAATTTTGAATGAAATGGATACTTGGATGCCAAAATTACTAGTCTTACTCAAGAGTTTATGGCTTCACGATTTGAGAGTGAGCGGATGCAAAGAGAGATGGAGAGTAGTTTATTTGAAAGAGTTGAATTGGTTTTGTGGAGACTAAGACTTGGTTTAAGAAGTTGATTGTTGTCTTGGTTATTGTCTTCATGGTTGGTTGTATCACCTTGAAGTTTATAGGATGAATCAAGGGAGCTTATATATTGTATCAGCTTGGTTATTTTCTTCATGGTTTGTTGTATTATCTAAGCTTCTATGTCTCTATTGTATCGGTTCATGGTAGTGGAGTTGTTGTATACTACTTTCATAGTTAATAGAATTGACTTTTTATGTTGTTGTCTTTATATGGTGAATGCTTTTGATGTTGTCATTGTCGGATTGTGTTTACAGGAAAAGATTTAAAACCGAAATAGATTAGATTGACATGTTTTAAACATCTAAAACACAAGAGACATCCTAAAAGTTTACAAACCTATGTTCATGACTGCTTGTGAAATCGTGAGTTGTGGTTAAGTTTTCCACATATTTTACAATGCATTGTCCTCTTCTTGGTATGAGACTCATCAACTCCTCTTTTCCTTATCACTTCCTTTCTTTCGTCCTGGCATTGTATGCAGTGGAGGCTGATGGATATTTTCTCCATTTGTTGATGGCCAAAAGGTTGGACTTCTCATTGGTATAAGTTCATTCTCATACGTCCTCCTCCACATACATACATAACCAATGGCATACAAATTCTTCCGGTTCAAGCCTCTTGTTGATGATTGCAGCATATGCATGGCCACAAAAGGTGCCACAAATATCAAACTTCCGACAAGTACATGTTATCCTATTTAAATTCACGCGATAAGAACAACCGGTCCTAGTCACCTCGTATAGTCCATTGGTGCTCCTAAGCATTGTACGTTCCGCATCAATCTCATGTTCTGTAGCTAAGAACCCCTCCACATGTGGTGTAGAAATTACCTTGTGCTCAAGACTCAAGACATACATTTTGTTATGCATACCAAAACTAACCTTCTTATTGTGTATATCATACGAACAAAAGGCTTCTCTCTTACCTTGACGATTGGAGTATTGAATGATTCAACATAATTGTTTTCCACATCCTCACATAATGTCTCCATCCTATGAAAGGCTCTGCAACATTTCCTTGGTTTTTGATTCATCACTTCATCATACACAACTACATCATAGTTCAAAATTCTATACAAGTTGCTTACAAATTCAGTATAATAGTAACTCCAAGCCAAATTCCATATAAGAGGCTTCACGTATGGTTTCTTCCTTGCTTCTTCTTGATGTTTGCCTAGATGTGTCTAACACACATCCGATACTCAGCCAAAGGAAGCTCCATTTCAACAGCTCAAATCAGTCCCTAACACACATTTCACAAAACAAAAAAAATGTTAGAAACAAATTAAATAAGATAGAAACAAAATAAATAAAATAAGATTGAACAAATTTCTTTAATTCAATGCATATTATTAGGACCACACCATGTGATAAATCTACTTTATTAAAAACACACCATGTCGAGACAAATAGACAACACATGTGATAAAATACTCATCCAATGCTCAAACCATGTGAATGACAATAAATTAAAGCAATAAAAATAAACAAAGACAATCTTTTGCCGGTCAGACATAATAATGTACCCATCTTCATCTTACAACTCCAAATCCTCTTTTATTTTTTTGATAAACCACAACCAGTTATCCATGTTCTCAACTTGAACACAACGCGAAGCTACCATATACATATGGTTATTGGCATATCTCCCTAACGCCACCAACAACTATCCTTTCATTTTACCCTTCAAAAAGCAACCATCTATTCCAACCAATGGTCGACATGTCTTCTTCTAAGTTTTCTTTAGCTGATCAAAATAAACATAGAAGCGACTGAAAATAAGTTTGTTACTGTCTCAATATCTACGGTGGAGTTCAGATTAGAGGCAATGAGCTTTGCACCATAGTCTCTGAGTCGAACAAATTGATCATCATACTCCTTTTCAATCCACCTCAAAGCATTCTTTCTTGCAGCTTGACATTGATGTCTCAAAGCCTTCACCTTCCACTTCTCAAACATATAAGCTTTCATCTTCATTGGCATGAAATAACAGGTTCATCTCTTATCTTATCTAAATATAACCGAGCAATAACCAAAACCTTCATCATTTTACACCTTCCAATTAGTGCACATGAGCGTACTTCATTGTAGACTCTAACCTTCCATTCATCTGTTCTTCCTATCCTAGAGCAATATTTGACAACAAACATATATTGCTTCAGGTTTTGCCTAGTTTTGCAGACATATTTGACAACATCATCTATGAAGGCCACACAGTTGAAGAAGACCATGTTTTCTTCAAGCATTCCTTCAGCGAATGGAGTATACTCTTGATTCCTTAGTTTGTGAGCATGAGTTTCATCTTCTTCTGTTTCTTCACAATCCTTTGCATCACTTTCTGGAAAACCGTTGTGCTCGACTCGAGGCTCATCCCAAAATGCTTCAATATCACGCTCAATCTGGTATGCATTTCTCTCAGCTTGTTCTTCGTCATTTGAACCATCCTTCTCACGAGCTTCATCATCTCCATCGTCTCTTTCAACAATTGGCACGACATGCCACAAATCCGCCCTTGTCGTCCCCATCTATCGATTTTGAAAGAAACTTAGGGTTCGAAGGATACAAATTTTAGGGTTTTTCGTTGCTTAGGATTCGATAAATTAGAAGTTTGTTAATTGGGTTTAGAATCTTAGTGTGTTAGGATAAATGAGTTGTAATTGAAATTTAAGTGTGTCTAAAATTGGTTTAGGTTCGGTTAATTAATGTATTAAGATCGTAACTAATTGTTGGCTTACAACAAACCCATAATTATTCAATAATTTATGCAATTAGATAGATTTCGTATACTATATGTAAACTTCAATAACTAGTTATTGTGAGGTTTTGAATATATATTTTAAATGGAATTAGAAAAATAGTATAAATATAAGTAGATCTGTTATTATATTGAAATTTTGGATGAAAATATATAGGCAATCTTAACTATTTCACAGTTAGTTACTTGGTTGTCACAAGAAGAAAAACATTTGTCAATTATACCAAACCAATTTCGGTTAATACTAAACCGATTAGCTAGTAGGAGTATTTAAAACATTTGTCAATATTTATGCCGCTTTCTCGTCAAGTCTTCACCTTTACCTCTGCCACAAAAGGTTACGCCGGCGCCGTTGCCGGAGTTACTCATAGCGGTTTGCAAAAGTGCCAGGTTCGAGGCTTATCTATCGGAAGATGATGCCTTCGAATTCTACGTTTAAAGACCTCTGCCTAGATTTAGGGTTTTTACTTATAGGGTTTAGAGTAAGTAGCGTTATCTAATTTTTTTCTATATCATATGTTCACTCACGTTTTCTCCAGACGAACGAGCTTCTTGGTACGTTGCTTTCACGTCGCTAAGAATTTCTCCAATCCGAAGCCAGAAGATATTCTGTTTAGTGCTGTCTGTTTAAATTTAAGACAGAGAAGATGGAATTCTCTTCAGAAGTTCTCCCCAAGTCTCACAAATCAGTTGATAAACCGAGTTCTTCGAGAGTTTCGAAGCTCACCGGAGTTAGCTCTAGAGTTCTACAACTGGGTTTTAGGGAATAACAATGTGGCTAAGTTCGAGAATCGTTTCGAAGCCTCTTGTGTGATGATTCATTTACTGGTTGATTCGAAAAGATTCGAAGGTGCTTTATCGATAATGGTGAATTTGATGTCTGTAGAAGGGGGAAAGTTAAGTCCTTTACATGTTTTATCGGGTTTGATTCGAACTTACCAAGCTTGTGGTTCGAGTCCTGATGTGTTTGATTCATTGGTTAGAGCTTGTACACAGAATGGCGATGCTGAAGGAGCTTATAAAGTGATTGAGCAGACAAGAGCAGAGGGTTTTTGTGTTTCTGTTCATGCGTTGAATAATTTTATGGGTTGTTTATTGAATTTCAATGAGATTGATTGGTTTTGGAAAGTTTACAAGGAAATGGATTCTTTGGGGTATGTTGAGAATGTGAATACCTTAAATCTGGTCATATATTCGTTTTGTAAGCAGAATAAGTTGTTTGTCGCGTTATCGGTGTTTTACCGGATGTTAAAATGTGGGGTTTGGCCTAATGTTGTTAGCTTTAATATGATTATTGATGGAGCATGTAAGATGGGCGATATGGAATTCGCCTTGAGGCTCTTAGGGAAGATGGGATTGATGTCTGAAAACTTCGTCTCACCTAATGCTGTGACTTACAATTCGGTTATTAATGGGTTTTGCAAGGCAGGGAGATTGGATTTGGCAGAAAGGATCCGCAATGACATGGTTAAATCAGGTGTTGGTTGCAATGAGAGAACCTATGGAGCCTTATTGGATGCATATGGTAGAGTAGGGAGTTCAGATGAAGCTTTAAGGTTGTGTGATGAGATGACGAGTAAGGGGATTGTGGCGAATACCGTTATCTGTAACTCTATTATTTATTGGTTGTTTATGGAAGGTGACACTGAAGGAGCAATGGTGGTTTTGCGTGATATGATCAGTAAAAAGATGCAAATTGATCGGTTTACTCATGCCATTGTTATCAGAGGTTTATGCAGAAATGGATTCGTAGAGGAAGCTGTTAGGTTTCAGAGACAGATTTCAGAGAAGAAGCTTGTGGAAGATAGAGTTTGTCACAATACTCTTATGCAACATTTCGTAACGAATAAAAAGCTAGCGTGTGCTGATCAGATTCTCGGAAGCATGTTGGTTCGTGGTTTGGATCTTGATGAAATTTCGTTTGGTACTTTGATTGATGGATACATAAAGGAAGGGAAATTGGAAAGAGCAATTGAGATATATGATGGTATGATCAAGATGAAGAAACGGCCGAATCTTGTGATTTACAATTCTGTTGTAAATGGATTAAGCAAAAGAGGATTGGCGGATGCAGCTGAAGCGGTTGTGAACTCTATGGTATGCAAGGACGCTGTAACTTACAACACACTGTTGAACGAGTCTCTTAAAGCAGGGAATGTTGAAGAAGCTGGCAATATCGTATCTAAAATGCAGAAACTGGTTAGTCTGGTGACTTACAACATCTTGATCAATCATATGTGCAAGTTTGGTTGTTACGAGAAAGCAAAGGAGGTTTTGCAGATTATGGTTCAGAGAGGTATTGTTCCGGATTTCATTACTTATGCAACTTTGATTACATCGTTTAGTAAGAATCGCAGTGAAGAAGAAGTCATCGAGCTTCATGATTACATGATTCTTCATGGAATTACACCTCATGAACATGTATACCGATCTATTGTTCGTCCTCTTCTTAACGCAGAAAGTGGAAAGAACCTTAAAAGGCAATGAAAGCTTGTGGCAAAACCATGGATCTTGTAAGGTCTTTGATTATCAATGAGTGGTCTGCGTTTTGTGGCAAAACTGCTGAACCATCGGAGGCTTTGGAAAATGCCTGGAGAATCATCAGATTCGTAGTTTATTCGTACACGTAGACCCGCAACGATTCTAATCAACGGCCAGTGTTATAGAATCAAGATGGCTTAGGCCTGACGTGAACTTGTAAAGTGGGTAATGATTCGACACGTGGCGCTTATATATTATTGTTTTGTCACGAGCTATTAGTTTAGTAAGAAGAACCAATCAGGTTGCTTTAACACGTGGTGTTTTAACAATTAGCCGTCCAGATTTTTGCGGATACACCGCAAGCAGTTTTACCTGATGCGCAGAGGAAACTTGCTCCTTGATTTTGTTTTATTCTTTTTTCTTATATATATATATTATTTTTGTTCCATTATATCAGACTAAATGGAGGGCTGCGAATGCGATAGTAATTCTTCTGTTGTTGTTTATTCTGCTAGAAGTCATATGTATATGCTTATATTATAATAGATCGTCGTGTTTATAATTTCGATTGATTTATATTTATTTAAATTTTAATTTAAATATTTGATTACACAATAGTTGATTAATTAGCACATGACCTCTCTTTCACAGTCTCCTCTCTCTCTCCTCTTAATCTACTGAAT
Source organism: Lepidium didymum (assembly GCA_963920545.1). Taxonomy (NCBI): domain Eukaryota; kingdom Viridiplantae; phylum Streptophyta; class Magnoliopsida; order Brassicales; family Brassicaceae; genus Lepidium; species Lepidium didymum. The sequence goes on from OY986992.1 coordinate 4,581,353, forward strand.
TTTTATATAATTTATGAAATAATAATTAAGATTGAGAATCGGTTTCAGTGATTGAGAGCCGGTCTGGTGAAGCAGTGGAGGGGCTGCTTCGACAACAAACATTCTCTCTCATTCTCTCTTTTATATATACACACACCTGAAGTACAATTTCTTTCTCTTCCTCTTCTTCATCTTCTGTTGTTTTCCGGCAGCCATGGAAGTGTGTTGGCAAATACAGAGACCGGCGACTCTCAGACCAATGTTTCAGGAAAAGGGTCGCTTCAAAATCAATACTTTTTCTATTGGGTTTCTTCCTCGCCCCAAATCTTGCTACGTTTCTACAGTAAATCTCTTTATCTCTGTCTGATTTTGTGTTTTTTGCTTTTGCTTTTGCTTTTGCGTAAACATGTAATATACCGTTGTTCGATGCTTAAGAGTCTACTTTTCGGAAATCGAAGTACAAAAGGTGTCTACTTTTTCCCTTTCGATTACTAAGTAGTATATCGTTAGTTGGAATCGAAATTTGACAGAATGTAGTGTATGTTTAGGTGACTTAACTCTGGTAGGGTCTCTAGATTGGGAATTTAGAAACTTTATTCGAATTGGTAGATTATAGGAACTGAGTTTATTTCTGTTAAGATATTTCCAATTCTTAGTGCTGCACTGAGAATCTTAAATTTGAAAAACCAAGTTGGGAAGAGTACTATGAGCATTAAGTTACAAGATTCACGGTTTGAAGGAATGAATATGTCTCATGTTTTAGATTTGTAAATGGCTAATACTCAGCTTAATTACTTCTGGTGTGATTGGTCTAGGACTCTAGGTGTTCTTGGTTGTGTTTTCTTTTTCTGGCTTAGAGCTTGTGAAGTACAGTTATATAATCAAATCTAACTATCAAAATGTTGGGTTTTTCAGCTTGCTGCAAAGGAAAGTCAATACAAATCAAATGGGTTTCTGCATCAGATCACGGCAAGTGCAGGTTAAGAATCAGGAATCAGTCCCAGCATTTATAGCTTTTCATTGTGATCACTGATTCAGTCCTTTTGATGATTTCTTGTTTTCTTTAACCAAGATTTTTCAAGGAAGAAGCAAGGAAGAATGGCATCTTCAGGCCCCAAAAGCTCAGCTCCCAGAGGTTTTGGGCGAAGAACAACAGTAAGAAGTGCTCAGAAAAGAACTCAGAAGAAGAATGGTGAAAAAGATAGTAATGCCACTTCTTCGGTAACAAACGAGGTGTCCGGGGTAAGTAAGTTCTCTGAAGCTAAAGCGGATGTTCAAAAACAAGGCTCTGTTGCTTTTAGTGAGAGAACTGTGTTAGATATTGAAGATGGAAGTGACAGGTTGGATAAGAAAACAACTGAAGACAACGATTTGTTAGAGCGAAAGTTAAAAATTGAAAGGGAGAATCTCCGTAGAAAGGAAATAGAAGCTATTGCAGCGGAAAATTTGGTGAGAGGTAATAAAATGTTTGTGTATCCCGTCACTGTGAAACCTGATGAAGATGTAGAAGTGTTTCTCAACAGGAGTCTATCGACTCTGAACAATGAACCAGATGTTTTGATCATGGGGGCATTTAACGAGTGGAGATGGAAGTCTTTCACGAGAAGATTGGAAAAGACATGGATGCATGGAGACTGGTGGTCATGTCTCCTTCATATCCCTAAAGAAGCGTATAAGATGGATTTTGTCTTTTTCAATGGGCAAAGTGTATATGACAACAATGGCTCAAAAGATTTCTGTGTAGATGTAAAAGGTGGGATGGATAAAGTTGAGTTTGAGAATTTCCTTCTAGAAGAGAAATGGCGAGAGCAAGAGAAGTTAGCTAAGGAAGAAGCTGAGAGGAAAAGGCAACAAGAAGAAAAGAGAAGAATCGAAGCTCGAAAGGCTGCAATGGAAGCTGATAGAGCACAAGCAAAGGCGGAGAGTCAGAAGAGACGTGAATTGCTCCAACCCGCTATCCAGAAAGCTGTAATCTCGCTTAAAAATGTTTGGTACATTGAGCCGAGCAATTTCAAGGCTGGAGATAAAGTGAAGCTATATTACAATAAAACCTCGGGTCCTCTGGCTAATTCCAAAGAACTCTGGTTACACGGAGGGTTTAATAATTGGGCTGATGGATTATCTATCGTTGAAAAGCTTGTTGATGCTGAGTTAAAGGTTGATTCGAAGAGTGAAGATTGGTGGTTTGCTGAAGGTATATGTGAAGCTTTCTAGTCTTTTTGGAAAGAAGCCGGATTTCTTGATTATATGTATAATAACATATTCCTGTTGCTGCCTATTGATTTTTTTGAATTTCACCTTTTTGATATGTAGTCACAGTGCCAGGCGGTGCTCTGGTTATTGACTGGGTCTTTGCTGATGGACTACCTAAAGGAGCGGTTCTGTATGACAATAATAGTTATCAAGACTTCCACGCTCTTGTTCCTCAAAAAACTCCTGAAGAAGTTTATTGGTTAGAGGAAGAAAATATGATTTTTAGAAAACTTCAAGAGGAGAGGCGATTTAAAGAGGAAGCTATGCGTGTCAAGGTCAGTGCTCAACATATTAAAAAGAAAGAACAGCTTATCCCCATCATCGTAGTCTCTTTCTTTTAACTACAGTGGATAACATTTCTCGTCCTCATTTTTTTCTATGTAGATGGAGAAAACAGCTAGCTTGAAAGCCGAAACTAAAGAAAAAACTCTTAAAAAGTTTCTTCTTTCCCAGAAAGATGTGGTTTACACCGAGCCTCTTGAGATTCAAGCAGGAAAACCTGTGACTGTTGTCTACAATCCTACAAACACGGTCTTGAACGGGAAGCCTGAAATTTGGTTTAGAGGCTCTTTTAATCGTTGGACTCACCGCTTGGGTCCTTTGCCGCCTCAGAAAATGGAAAAAGCAGATGATGGAAGCTCGCACATGAAGACTACAGGTAAAAGATCAGTTGTAGCAAGTTTCCATTCTAGAGACTGCTATGTGATATGCGAGTCTGAGACCAATACTTCTCTAATTTCCAGCTAAAGTACCTTTGGATGCTTACATGATGGACTTTGTGTTTTCTGAGAGAGAGGATGGCGGAATATTTGACAACAAAAATGGTCTGGATTACCATTTACCGGTTGTTGGAGGTATTTCAAAGGAACCACCATTGCACATTATACATATTGCTGTTGAAATGGCACCCATCGCAAAGGTTTGTGAGATGTTCCTTCCAAAGCATTGTACATATATATATATATATATATATATATCTTAGGTTTATTTATATTTATTACCGGCAGGTTGGAGGCCTAGGTGATGTTGTCACTAGTCTTTCTCGTGCTGTTCAAGAATTAAACCATAATGTGGATATCATTTTTCCAAAGTATGATTGCTTAAAGCACAACTTTGTAAGATCGATGTCTTCTCATATTCTCGCTTTCACTTCTCTTTTTTGTTGTATTTCTCTCCATGTCCTTAAATTTTAAAACAATAGGTGAAGGACCTGCAATTTAACAGAAGCTATCACTGGGGAGGAACTGAAATAAAAGTTTGGCATGGAAAAGTAGAAGGCCTTTCAGTTTACTTTTTAGATCCACAAAATGGGTTAGCTTCGTGCATATTTCTCTTTAAGCTCATTTCACATTTCATCATCATCTCTTGTGGGCGTGAAGCAGTTCTTGTTGTTGATGTTTTTGCAGATTGTTTCAGCGAGGATGTGTTTATGGTTGTGCAGATGATGCAGGAAGATTTGGTTTCTTCTGTCACGCGGCTCTTGAATTTCTTCTCCAAGGAGGTTTTCATCCAGTAAGTTTATATGTCCTGCTCTTGTAGAATTATGGAGAATTCTCAATAGAAAGTCTTACAACATTGTTCTAATTACCAGCTCTAACAATTAGTCTCACCATCCACAGGACATTCTTCACTGTCACGACTGGTCTAGTGCTCCGGTTTCTTGGTTATTCAAGGATCATTATGCACAATACGGTTTAGTTAAAACCCGTGTTGTCTTCACAATTCATAACTTGGAATTTGGAGCAAATGCCATTGGTAAAGCAATGACATTTGCAGACAAAGCTACAACGGTATATCCTGAAAGCATTCTCCCTTTAGTAGACCTGTCATTACAGAAATTTATTTGTGCTTTAAGATGCTGAGAGCGAGAATGACTCAGTATCCTCTTAACATTATACTAGGTTTCACCAACGTATGCCAAGGAAGTTGCTGGAAATTCTGTGATATCTCCACATTTGTACAAGTTTCACGGAATAATAAATGGGATCGACCCAGAGATTTGGGATCCATACAACGACAACTTTATTCCTGTAAGCTTTGTGGCACCCTCTCCTTTATCATCTCTAAATTCTTTGATATACCTTGTGATGTCCGAACACTTTGTCTGGTTCTTAGGTACCTTATACTTCAGAGAACGTCGTAGAAGGTAAAAGAGCAGCCAAGGAAGAATTGCAAAACAGGCTTGGATTAAAGAATGCCGATCTTCCTGTAGTAGGAATTATTACACGCTTAACTCACCAGAAAGGAATACATTTGATCAAGCACGCTATCTGGCGTGCTTTGGAACGGAATGGGCAGGTCCTTTCTCGCCTTATCTGACCTTTAAAAAGTCATGTCATGAACTTTCCGCAATCCTTGACGGTTCTTTCTTGAAAGCAGGTTGTATTGTTAGGTTCAGCTCCGGATCCTCGGATCCAAAATGATTTTGTAAACTTGGCAAACCAACTGCATTCTTCTCACGGTGACCGAGCTCGGCTTGTTTTAACCTACGATGAACCTCTTTCCCATTTGGTAAAAAAAAAAAACAATAATATCAATGGTTTGTGTTTCGTTCCTTAATCTGCTCTCTGTATGTCTCTTAAGTCTTTCCGTGTTTTCTCTGCAGATTTACGCTGGGGCTGACTTTATCCTTGTACCGTCAATATTTGAGCCATGTGGACTGACACAGCTCATAGCCATGAGATACGGTGCTGTTCCTGTCGTGAGAAAAACTGGAGGTAATGGCTTTGATTATGCTCAGAATCTCAAGTTTTACCCGTTTCACTCAAGATCAAACCAACTTCAGAGTTATCTTTGTCTTATAGGACTCTATGACACGGTTTTTGATGTCGACCACGATAAAGAAAGGGCACAATTTCAAGTTCTAGAACCTAATGGCTTCAGTTTCGATGGGGCAGATGCTCCTGGTGTTGATTACGCCCTCAATAGGTAAACCAATCAAAAATCTGAAATGACCAATCTCTTGGGTTCTTCAAAGATTGGGCATTATTAAGCGATGTTTCTTGTTTGTTTGCAGGGCGATATCAGCGTGGTACGATGGTAGAGAGTGGTTTAACTCGCTATGCAAGACAGTGATGGAGCAAGACTGGTCATGGAATCGTCCTGCACTTGAGTATCTTGAGCTTTATCACTCTGCACGCAAATAAGATAAAAAAGGAAGTAAACTCTTAAGATTAATTCTCTTTATATGTACAGATAATAGCTTTTGAGACGAGTTTGATCCTTTCTTCTTCTTTTACATCCCCAAAGCACTTAAAGAATGTTGTAGGTCTATGGATTCTGCTTTGTAATTCTGAATAAATGAAAGGTCAGCAAAGTTAATAAACACACTATTTTCATGGTTTAATGATGAATGATCCTTCTCTAATGATACTTCTGAAGAAGTAAGTATTCGGAACTCGTTTCTCTCACATTCACATAGACAGACCTGTTCCCGGCCTGGTTCAATGTGCAATTCAACCTGGTTCTAATAGTAATTGATCTGCTGCTCTGCAGTTACATTCCATTAATAGCAGAAAATTATCAGTTTTTGGTACTTCATTAACTCCAAAATCTATAATTAGAAACGTCACTATCGTGTCTCCCAAACGTAACCTCTTTTTTAAGTTAGTATAAAACAAAGTGAAGCAATTAGTGGATTTATTCTTTCGTCATCTCTCTCAAGCACAGAGAGATAGCGAGAGCATCAAACATAAAAGACCTGTGAACCCAAACGAAAAAGCTTGAATCTTTGACTCTAATTCAAACAAAAATTTTGAATTGTCGTTGACCATTTATTGGCTTTTTCGTCGGATTTGAATCCAGCAGCCAAATCAATATGTCTTTTAAGAACAGAGGAGATTACTACTTCACTCCAAGAAATGTAATTTCTAGAAACTCTGTATTTTTCTTGTGCCTCGCAAGTTTCTGCCTTGGAATGTTCTTTACTAACGGGTAAAGCTTTCACAAAACCCCTTTTGGTTCGACGATTTCTTGTAAAGTTTGGGTGTCTCAGTGTTCGTATCTGATTCTAGCTTCTTCTCTTTTGTATATTGTTACTAATTTCATCTTCCCTAGCTAGACAAATCTGTCTTTTGTTTCTTCCAATTTAAGTAGATTTTGTAAGCTAAGAATTTTGTCGGTGAAGACAAGCTTTTATCAGACAGGTCTCTTTGTCCATATGTATCACTGCAAATGTCGGTCACTTGATCCGCATTTTGGTTCGAGTTTGTTTTTGTTTTGATCTTATGGAGTCAAAGGATTGTGCTTAGTTATGAGACTGATGATGATCATTATATCAGGATGTGGTATGTACCTGAAGCTGGCATCTCAGGATTATCCAAACTAACCTTAAAATCCGGTGGCTGCCATAAAAATAAAGTAAAAATTTCTGTGTTTTTTTTGCAAAATCAATTCACCTGGAAATTCAATAATGTATTGATCTTGTGTTCATAGCAGGCTTTGGACAATGTTAACGAAACTATCGGGTAAAACCATTTGAATACCTTACCAGATGTCTCCTTGAACAGTTGCTATATGCGTTTGATAATGTTATATAACAAATGCAGAATCTTGGATAAATCCATCTCCAATTTAGAGATGAAATTAGTTTCTGCTAGAGCAGAACGTGAGTCATTGTCAGGGAAATTTAACATTTCCAAAGAAGCCAAGAAAAGCAAATACTTCATGGTTATTGGTATTAACACAGCCTTTAGCAGTCGTAAGAGACGTGACTCGGTCCGGTCAACATGGATGCCACAAGGTAAGGTTGTTCCCGGTTGCTTGATCTCTTCCGCACATAAACTTGGGATTTCTAACCTTTTTTCCAAACCAATTATCCAGGAGAGAAGCTTAAGAAGCTTGAGGAAGAGAAGGGCATCATTGTTCGCTTTGTTATAGGACACAGGTACTAAGGAGAATTCAACTAAGCATTAGTAATGATACTTTACTTTGTGTATACTGTTCTTGAAATGTTCTGAGCTTCTGATTTCAGTACGTTGTCTCGCGGGATTCTTGACAAAGCTATTGAAGCAGAAGAGAAGACACATGGAGATTTCTTAAGATTGGTATAACCTGCAATATTCTATCAAACTTAATCCTCTCTTGTGTGTTTGGTGTTTTTTGTTCCGTTCATTAAAAGCTTTAGAAAACAAAACAGGAACATAACGAGGGTTACATGGAGTTATCCGCCAAGACAAAGACATTTTTCGCTACCGCTGTTTCCTTGTGGGACGCAGAGTTCTACATCAAAGTTGATGATGACATTCATGTGAATCTTGGTAATAAAAGAAAAGAAAAAAATTTCATGTCTTTATCTTATTTCATCCATTTTCCTCTGATGACTGGATCCATATTTTTGCAGCCACTCTCAAGAAAACTTTATATCCGCACCGAAACAAGCCTCGGGTTTATGTTGGTTGCATGAAGTCTGGTCCCGTCTTAGCTAGAAAGTAAGTAAAAAACTTTACTTTCTTCTGAGGTAAGCATTCTTAGGTACTTAAAACAGCGTAAAGCAGCACCCTTTCCGGAGTTCAAATATTTTTGGCAACAAAAACAAACAGGGATGTGAAGTACCATGAACCGGAGTATTGGAAGTTTGGAGTGGTGGGGAACAAGTATTTCCGCCACGCCACGGGACAGTTATACGCCATTTCTAAAGATCTAGCTACTTACATATTGATAAACCAGTAAGTCTGTTTTCTAAGCAACCAAAAATGATTTGGAAATAACCCTCTTAACGATCTCTTATTCTTTTGTTGAAATAAGGGAATTACTGCATAAGTATGCAAATGAGGATGTTTCATTGGGATCTTGGTTCATCGGATTGAATGTAGAACATGTTGATGACAAAAGATTCTGTTGCAATACTTCTCCTGAGGGTAAAGAAACATAAATATATATTACTACAATGATATGAATATATTCAAGGTTTTGTAAAAATCTCTGTTTTAAAACACAGATTGTGAAATAAAAGCAGTGATGGGGAATGTTTGTGCGGCGTCATTCGACTGGAAATGCAGCGGAATCTGTCAGTCGGCCGAGAGAATGGCCGATGTTCATCAACGTTGTGGCGAACCAGAAAATGCATTATGGACCTCAAAAAGCTTCAACATTATAAAAAGAAAATAAAATTAATAAATATTACAATAATAATAATAATAATATCGTTTGATGTTAGTTTAGTTGGAGACTTGGAGTTATATATATAATTGCGGTAAATCTAATTTTTATGAAAGAAAAGAGAAGAAGTAAAAGAGTTTGTAGGGTTTTGGTGAGAAAAGAGAATGAATGAATTGCGAAAAATAGTAAGTGAAGTGGGTTTAATGGAAACATAATTAACTCTACTAAAACGAAAGATTTTCTCCTGGAGTGGAGCTTAGTCCTCTCTTATTCTTTTAGAGTCTTTGCCTTTTAGAATTTGAGCTCTTTTACTGGGAAGTTTCCATAATTCTTCGGCTCTGATTGATTTTTTCTTCTTTTTCTTTCCTTTCTTTGTCATTACGCTTCCTTTCTCTTCCATTGTTTACCCTAGCGCCGCCGTGTGTTTGCAGTGTGCTATCGTGGAAGTAACAATCTGAAGTTTGGAATGTCAGAAACAATCCATACAACCATGAGTATGATGTCCATTGATGATGATACACCCATTAAGTTGAAGTGTGTTCCGAATATCTCTGTTATGGAACGTAACAAGTGTAGTCTTGTTGGGAGACTTTTGAATCTAGTTAATCAGAGGATGTCGAGTTTCATACACGACATGCCTAGATTATGGAGAACGTACGATAAATGCCGTGGTTTTGCTCTATCCACTGATACATTCCATTTTGTATTCGATTCAGAAGCAGATCTGCTCTCAATTTTGGAGGCTGGTGCGTGGACATATGATGACTGGAGCATTGTTATCGAGAGGTGGTCCGAAAAGCCACCTGCAGATTTCTTACAATTTCTACTGGTTTGGGTGAGGTTATACAATATCCCTCTTCTGTTCTATGATGTCGATGCTATCAAGGAAATTGCAAGTGTTATAGGACAAGTTTTGGAGCTCGCCTTTGATCTCAAGAAGCCACAGAGTTGTGGTTATATCCGAGCCAGAATTGCATTAGATACAAACACGCCATTGAAGAATAATCGTTCCTTTGAATTACCTTCAGGGGAGGTGATCGTAGTTAATTTTAAATATGAGCATAAGCGGAAGAAATGCTTCCACTGTCAAAGGCTCACCCATGACAAACCTTGGTGCCCTCTCTTGCTTCCAAACCGACAGTCCTTTGCTACGGTAGGAAGTAGTCAAAACAGAGAGGTTTCAGCGTCATTATTTATTAAGGATGATCCATTGCTCGGGGTCTTAACTAAAGATGATATGGGTATTGACCCAGTGTCAGGTAAACCGAAGATTGCTAGAGAAGTTCTGGATGTTCTCCGAAACTATCTCTCTGCTCCGGATCCTACTGAAAAACAAGCTCGCCAAATCAGAGTCAGGAGTCTGGTTTGGAATTTGGAAACCTCGCCTATGGAACAAGGCCGTCTCTTACGTCTTGAATCTCCTACTCTCATTACAACAGAGCTTGAGAAAGGGAAAGGTCTAGTACTTGAGTATCCAGAAAATAGGAAACATGTTCTTGAGAAGTCAAAACTCTTAGCAGCCTCCTTTAAAGTAGCTCGGGATATAGCTAACAAGCCATTTACCTTTAATGCGACAGGCGGGAGTGATATTTCTCTCCGTCTATCTATCCCTAACTCAACGGTTCATCATGCCTCTGTCTCGATAGATGGTCACTCCAGGGTTAGACATCAGATTAAAAGTCAGAATTGGCCCAATAAATGGAAGAGAAGTCAATTGAAGAAGCAGAAGACTGTTATTTACAAAGAGAAGAAGACTGCTGATGAAGATAAGGAGATTACTCCTAAGAGGAAGGTTTGTGAAGAGGCTGCAGAAGGTGAAGGGTCTACTTCGGCCAAGAGAAGTAATATTGAGGCGCTTCCAGTTGGTGAACTGCCTCCGGAGGAATAAGTCTAGTGAGCTAGAATTTTCAGGGTTTAAAGAACCCCCTAATAATTCAAATAATTCGGGAAATGAGGCGTGATCATTTTCCCAACCTAATGTTCCTCATGGAGACTAAAAACTCCACTTGTTTTGTTGAGAATTTTCAGAAATCGTTAGGATATGATTTTTGCCATATTGTGGACTCAGATGGCTTAAGTGGGGGTCTAGCTCTCTATTGGAACCTTCAAGAAGATTAAGACAACAAGTTTAGGATTCTTTAACTCACATCGGTTCTACGCGTGAAGAAGCATGGTTAGTTGTTGGTGACCTCAATGAGCTCCTTAACAATTCTGAAAAGATTGGAGGTCCACTAAGAGAAAATGCATCTTTTGTTCCGTTTCGCAATATGGTACGGGATTGTGCTTTACGTGAACTGCCGTGTTGTGGAAACCAATATTTGTGGGCTGGAGTTCACGATAGCCATTATGTTCAATGCTGCTTGGATCGTGCCCTTGCAAATGCGGAATGGTTTCAATCTTATCCAGTGTCTAATGGTGAGTATTTTGACCAGATAGGTTCGGATCATAGACCAATCTATCTACGGTTTTCTCCTAATGATACTGGGAAAGAAGGTCGATTTATATTTGACAAAAGAATGCTTAAGAGACAAGGTATTGGTGACGTTATTTCTTCCTCGTGGATGAGTAGTAGTGGTGACCCGAATTGTCTCCTCACCACGCGTATAAGTAATTGTCGGAAAGCTCTATCTAAATGGAAAAGGAATAATAATTGTAATTCTAAAGCCATAATCCTTAAGTTGAAGAAGCAGATTGAGATGGAAAGTGAGAAAGTCCAACCTGACTTTGTTGCTCTTAAGGATTGTTAACATAAGCTCAGCCAAGCTTACACTGAAGAAGAGATTTTTTGGAAGCAAAAGAGTCGTGTAATCTGGTTAAAGGAAGGAGACAGAAATACTAAATTCTTTCATGGCTGTGTTAAGAGAAGACGTTTACAGAATTACATACCAGCGTTGACTAATGAGGCTGGTTTGGATCAACTTACGGAAGGTTCTAAGGTGAGGTAGTTGTTGCGTACTTCAGAAAGTTATTTACTTCGTCAAACTCGGTTTTCTCGGATGAGCTGCTCCGTGGGATGGAGCCTCGAGTAACTGATACCATGAACGATGAGTTAACTAAGCCTATTAGTGATGAGGATATTAAATCTGCAGCGTTTGGAATCAAAGGATTGAAAGCTCCTGGTGCCAACGGTATAACCGAGCTCTTTTTCTAAACGTTTTGGGATACAGTGGGGAGCCAACTAACCCTTGAGCTTAAAAGGTTCTTTGAGGCGTGTTCTATGCTATTGGATTGGAACTTTACACAGATTTGTCTCATTCCCAAGGTTGATGATGACGGATTTACAGCCCATAAGTCTCTGTTCGGTGGCCTACAAGATTATATCTCGTATCTTGAGTCAACGACTTAAGAAGTGCCTTCTGTCACTAATTTCTGAGACACATGGGGCCTTCGTGGCGGGAAAGTTGATATCAGACAACATTCTTATTGCCTATAAGTTGATTCATGCCTTGAAGACAAACCCAAGATGTAATGAAAATTATATGGTGATAAAAACGGATATGTCAAAGGCTTATAATAGAGTTGTATGGGGTTTTTTGGAAGAGTTGTTTAAGAAAATGGGGTTCCATGAAACTTGGCGATGTTGGATTATGGAATGTATAACTTCGGCTTCATATTCTGTTGTTCTTAGCGGTAAATCTCATGGTCTTATAAAACCTGGGAGAGGATTACAGCAAGGAAACCCGATCTCGCCTTTCATCTTCATCTTTATGCTGAAGCCCTTATCCATGTTATGGGCATATCGGAGGTGGAAAAGAAGGTCACTGGTTTGTGTATTACAAGACATAGTCCTTTCATACAACAACTACGAGTGAAATTCTTAAGTGCCTCCAATTATATGGAGATGCCTCAGGCCAGGAAATTAATTTCAACAAGTTAGCTATAAGCTATGGAGCTAAAACCGACCCTATAATGAAGCGACTGCTAAGTTCTCTCATGGGTATATCGCAAGAAGGGGGTACCATTAAATATTTAGGTCTTCCAGAATGTCTTAGTGGATCCAAGCGTGAGCTCTTGAGTTTCGTTACTGATAGATTGAGTTCATGACTTGCTGGCTGGTACGAGAAATGTCTTTCCTTGGGAGGTAAAGAAATACTTATCAAATCGGCTGCCAAAGCATTTCCGGTGTACGCTATGTCTTGTTTTAGGATTACAAAACATCAGTGTAAGAAGTTAACTAGTGCGATTACCAAATTCTGGTGGAACAACAAGAAAAACAAGAAGAAGATTTATTGGATCTCATGGAAGAAGATGTGTAAATCCCGTAGAAAATGTGGCCTTGACTTTAGGGATGTAAGGATGTTTAATCAGGCATTGCTTGCTAAGCAAGTGTGGCGTATTCTTTCAGACCCTACCTCGTTGCTGAGTAGACTCTATAAGTCTCGTTATTTTTCTAACACAGATTTCTTTGAGGCTAAGAAGGGTAACAGACCGTCATATGCTTGGACCAGTATCATTTATGGACGTGAGTTGCTACAACAAGGAAGCTTTGAAGTCAATTGGAAATGGCGTTGACACTTTAGTATGGAAAGATAACTGGCTGCTTGATGGAGACCCGACATTGGCTTATACCCTTCATTGAGAATGAAGGTAACGCTCAAGCGTAATGGCTCAAGATTTGTCTCCTGTTTTGCTCTGTTTCTGGCCTTGATAATGGCCCTTTTATGTTTTTGAAGATACAGTTTTTTGTATATTCAGACTCAGTTATGAGCTCATTTCATTAATTAATTGAAGACAAAAAAAAAGAAAAAAGAAGAGAAGTGGGTTTAATGAGGAGACAGAGAAATAATGTGGTTGGTCACATTTGGTTTGTCCTATGACAGACAGAGAGTCCTTATTGTTGTCTCTTTTTTATTAATTCCCACATAGTCCCTTTTGTTTCTCATTCAATCACTCTTTCTACTCCTCTATGATGATCTCATATTACACTCAAAAGTCCTAAAATTCGAGTCGATTTCCAATTTTTTTAAAAGATTTTAAGTTATTTGTTCGGTCGTTGATGGTTTGGACATTCCGTAAAGTTTACTTTAACGTTCGTTGGAGTTGGACCTCATCCAATAAATATGAAAAAAAAAACATTAGAAAAATAATGAAATGTTTACCTTTTTGCACACAATTAGAATTTAGTAGTAATATTAAGTCACAAACATAATTCCGGGAATGTGGTACGACTTGATGAAATTTCATAGATTTAACTCTATTGAGAGTATAACTCCAAAAAACAGACTTCCTGGTTTTCGTAAGATTAACAATAAATGTATAAACGTACAAAATTAGATAAATCATTCTCTTAGCGTAATACATAACATAAATCCTAAAATAAAGGTGTATTTTACTTGGATTTTGAATACATTTGTGTTGCTCATATATATCTTCGAAGCCTGTAAAAGTAAAACACAAAACTATTAAATGCCTTATTTTCCATATAAAAGATTTTATTCAAAAAATAAAACAAAGATACATACCTTGAAAATAATTAATTAATAACCATCATTGTAGTAATAGTTGAACGCGTGATATTGGCACGGCTCAATCGAACAAAACCGATCTCCATAAACTAAGAGGACGACCATTTGATTGAACCGCACTAATATCTCGTGTTATTTTACATCAAAACTAATCTCACTATCATCTCCTTCTTTAGCTCCGGAAAACAAAAGCAAGTAACATCAACAATTAACTCAAGAAAAATATATAATTTAACGTGACTTTGGACACTAAAAATTGTAAATACACCGATTAGGATAATTGCAAACTCTTACCGTATTATAAGCTGAGTAGCGTCAAAAACAATGAAAGTAGTAAATATGTAAATCGAAGAATCAAAGACGAAAGAAAAGGAAAAAACAGAATACGGCGATTTGCAAAGTTAATGGGTAAGCAAAGTGAAGAAGAAGATATAAATATGAAGATGAGAGGCAAGTGCAAAGAACTAGCATTAAATTAGACCAACAACCCCATACCAAAAAAGAGGTTGGTTTATTAAATTTCAATTGTTTCTATGAAAATAACTGTTTTTCCGAAAATAATATTAATATATGTTTACTTCACCAAAAAAAAAAATTAATATTTGTTTATACTTTATACTATGTATATGTATATCGTGTGCATTTATATATATTATTCAAATGAATTTCAAGACCAAGTATTTGTTATTGCTTTGGTTATTGATCTATGCTTATCTGAAATAATGGTCAATTCTTGATCATCAGAAATAACGCGGTTGAATTGTCTAAAAATTATTCTCATGATTCATTATTTTCGATATCAACCACACCAAAAGCCATAAGGAAAATGTTGAAATTTCCGTCTTGCATTATGGCTGTGAGAAGAGTCCATTTATATTTTCTTTGTAAAAACGTTTCATCCACAACAACAACTTTTCTCATGTACGAAAATCCTCTAATGCTTGCATCGAATGCAAGGAATAAAAACTTGAACCTATCATCTCTGTCGACTTCCAGCTTGATAAGTATTTTCGGATTTGTTCGTCTAATCATATACAAATACAAGGGAAGATCTTCAAAACTATTCTCTGCGGTTCCTGTTATTATAGCCCGAACTTCCTTTAAAGTACGATGTGTCTTCCAATACTTCATCTGGGCAAAATGCAAATAGAAGGTCAGAGTTATAACTGCCTCTACCAAACTCTACTAAAGTCAAACAACCTCTACCAAACTAGTCAAACAATCTCAACCAAACTCTATTCAAGTCATACAACCTCAACCAAACTCTACCACAAAGGATTCATAGATCCACCCAAAGTCTACCATGTACTATCATACGTATGCCAAACTCGACCATGAAGGAAGGAATTGTACCTTCAAACTGAAATGTTTGTTCAATGATTCAGAAACATGACGAGGAAGGACATATGAACCAACACCTCCAACAAAATCCAAGTATAAACGACCAAGAATATTGGGCGTTACTTGACGAGCCCGAGATGACCTCTCTGTAACAGAGCAAGTGTGTTCTCCACAATATATCCGGATATAGAAACACAGACTCTCAGCATCGTGGCGTGAAGCACGGACTCTCCAAACGCAGTTTTGAACCTAACATTTCACAACCAATAACATCTTCGATGAAGAGTCGACATATAAGTCAAACCTATGTAAAACAAAATATGTCTTCAACTTTGACTCAAGATCAGCTTTTGTGGGATAAATTTGTCCAACACCTAATTGAAGTGACATCATTTCGATGTCAAAATACTCATCATCAAATGTCAAATTTCTCTTCTTATAAGGTAGATTTTTTCTATCTTATTCTTTACACTTTCTCTGAACACTTATGAAGTCTTCATCACCAGAGCTTGCACCATCTACATCCTCGCAGTAGTCGAATCTCATTTCCACTTTTGCATCTTTTTCAGCATAGTCAACGTGTTCCTATTCTTTTTTGACAGTCTGCCTAACTCTACCACACGTTGAAGATTGTCTACCAAACGTAGTATCAAATATATCAAAAGAAAGCTCGCATTTAGGCTCAAATATATTACCTTCTTCCACAGCTACTTGAGATCCCCTTGAAATCTCCACACAAAGACGAATTGCCTCTTTTCGAAAGTGTTGCATATACCCACACAATTGCCTCTCGTTGGTCACGAAGATATGAGGTGTATCTTGTGGTAGTCCATTCATGAGTTCATTTGATATGTAACTCAATTTACCTTATATATCTATTGATTTACCTCGAAATCTTCATGTATCATCCTCACAAACTCATTATAATGTACATATTCACCTACTTGCATAATCTTACAACCAAGAGAATTATCCACTAAAAAGAACCAATGATTTTGGTCGTATCTCCAATTTCCACAAACTAAGATGATATGATTCATAGATCCAAAAAACAAGAATACGAGGTCAAAAGATAAGAAATGAGCTCGAACAACAATGGTGATTTGTGTACTTCAATGATGTTTGGCCGACAGTTGAAGCGAGAAAAAATGTATGTGATGTAATAATTGAGGGCTAAAATCATCATTCTACAAACTAGGTTAAATGAACTAACTCTACTTAACTCTACCAAATACTCAGAATAACTCTGCCAACATCTGCCACACTAGCAAATATAACTCTGTCAAAATCTGCTACACAGTATACGAACTCTATCACACCGTCGTTAGTAACTTTGCCAAGCTTTGACAGATAACTCTACCAAAATCTACTACACTGGTGATTTAAACTTCGTCAAAATCTACTACAAAGGGTCCAACGTCTACCAAACTCTACTCAATTGAAAACTTTTGTCTACACACCTCATACACTTTTTCTCGATCATTACGACTTTCTAATAACCCAGAGGGTAGTACAGATGTTCTTTGACAGTGTTAGGTCAAGGTAAATAATAGCATGGTAGAGTTTAGTGGAGCTTACGTTGATGTGACACATTTCATTAATGATATTTTTATTATTATGTTTTTTTTTTTGTCAACGGCAGATAATATGATGGGCCACAACTGGCCGGCCCATTAGCCAAATTCCTGCATAATACAGGTGGTGGGACTCGATCTCGGGTGCAGGTGCGCCTTGCTATTTTAGTGGACTTACCAATTGCCACTGGATTAAAGACCACTTGCATTATATTTTTGTTTATATATCTAAAAAAAGTAAAATAGTATTATACAATTTTATAAAAGTATTTAAGTAATTATGAATTAATATGAACTATTTGAAAATTTTCACAATTAATATATACCAAATCATCCAAAAATAAAATGAAGAAGTTTGAGAGGAGCTTTAAATAGAGTATTAATGAGGATTGTAAGAGAAAGCAAGGCATGTTGGTGGGATTGTGAAATTCCCAATATACATTTTGAATTTCGAAATTAATATTGGTTCAACATTCCAAATATTCTCCCTCCCTATTTATTTCTTTTCTCGTTTAGTTCCTTTCATTTTATTTTATTTATTGTTTCCTTAAGAAAAGCGTAATTATATGTTTTTTTGTACCTTTGATAAACATATGCAATCGTCTTTGGATAATTTACGAAAGTGGTCATTCGTATCCGGGATCTGTTTCTCATGTCTCAACTGATATGTATCAAAAGTTTTAAACTTTTAATAGTAGAACTTTTAACAAAGTTTAAATATAAAAATTAATAGTATTATCTTTATGTAATTATTTAAATATGCATTCAAAGTATTGTCCTTTTTACCCATGCTTTCATATCAATTGTATTCGTTGGTCAACTTTTTATTTATATTTAGGAATTCTAAAATACTATTTTTTGTTGAGCATTATACAGATTTTGCAACACAAAAACTAGTTTTATCAAAGATTTTTTTAATAAGCAGTCTAAAGAAATAGTATTAAAAATAGAAATAATTAATTTTTGCACGAAAGTGATAATATAACTACTCTTTTAACTATCTCAACTACTTCTCTTTTTGAAAAAAAAAGTGGCTCCAAACATTATAGATATGGTATATTAGTTTAGGATAAAAAAGAGTTTATGCATTGGGTATGCTGTGATCCAATGGACTTGAATTATTTTATAGATTACGAAACCTTTTTTTTAATAATAATTATGAGTTATTTGATTAGAACTCATTTTCATTTCTTTAATTATGTCCCAAATAGTTTCATACATATGAAAGGTCCTAGGTAATACATAGCTCTCTTTTTCAGTCCGGAAAAGTAATCGTTTAAGCTAATCTTTTTGTTTACTTAGATCATCTCTAATATATTTCTCTATTTTTTACTCTAAAATAGAGGAACTCTATAATAGAGATGTGTTTTATTCTAATATATTCCTCTATTTCTGATTTTAAAAATAAATATTCTAAATATATTATATTTTTACTTTAAAAATATCATTTCTAAAATAGAAAAAAAAATAGAGGTGGATTGGAGATGATTCTAGAGATCTCTACAAAAGATAATACTATAATTAACGCTAACGACACCAAAGTTATACTAAACCATAACTTTCATAATTTAGCCGGTACGAGTCCGGCTATGCAGAATCAAACCAAAAAAATTTATATTATTTTCAGATAATGTAATATGTAAAACTCAAATTATCCCATTTTTGCCCAATTCTTTTTCTCAGTGGTTAAAAATATTTTTATATGTGATAGTTAATAAAGGTATAAGAAATAAATTTGGATGATAATATATCGGACTTTATTCCGATTATTGACAAAAAAAATATTGATATTGTATAATATGTTAAGGAAACATGTATCAATCACATTTATAACATATCTCCGTAAGTATAGAAGTCTCATTAATATCTCTAATGTAATGGCCGGAATCTTCGCCGGCGATGACCGTGCAATGTTTTCTTCTAGCAACTGTTATAAAGACATTAAAGAGAGAGTTGAATAAAAGAGTTATGTTTCATATTTATGTAGGCAACAGTCAACGCATATATTTATGTACTTAATAACTCCATTTTTTATTTTATTTTTGTTGATTCTTTTTTCTTTAACTTTTTTTAGCCATTTTCGATTTCATTCCTTTTGATTAAATAGCTAAATCTTTGATTTGGCAGTGAGTTACTAAATTAACGATTTTTATTCAAATTCTACTTACCTTTTGCACCATTTAACAAAAGCACATAGGAGAGGTGCATGAATTTAAACACATAGAGATTTTATATGAGAAACTGAGATTTTCAACAAATATTCAGTCAATGCAAAACAACCTAACTATTAAATACGAATGGTATATTCCATAAATTAAGTTCTGTGGTACAATATTAGATGATAAATCACAATGGTGACATAATAGCTAGAAGCCTAGAAAAACATTAACTATTTTATGTTCTTTTACCAGTAAATATGAGTATAATGAATCATGAAAATATCAAAATTAATCAGTAAATAATAGCTAATGCATCATAATGCTCTAGATTCACAAAATCCTTTTTTTCACTAACTTCCATTTCCATTAAGTTAAAGGTTCAAACATTACATCATAACGAAACATAAATTGGGATACAACAAGATTAAGCTCAATTGAAATCAAACGATAAAAGCAATTAATTCAGGTGGAGAAGCTCAAACACGCTAGAGGTCTTGGATATGAGTTTGATTTTTGCTCGTGAATCTAAAGCAGATCGTGAACTAATCCGGGTTCGGTCGACAATAGAAGTCGATTGAACACAAAAAAGGTTCGATAAACCATTGTTCTTGAGCTTAAACACAAAATCTACATGATGAAATGATTTTGAAAATCAAATCTCTCCTTAAAAAGAAGGAACACGTAGGTATAGATACTCTCAAAAAGAGACTAACCCTAAAAGGTTTTCAATATAATAGAATCCATTTAAGTTTTCCCTGAGGCCATCTAGAAATTGAGTTTGTCCTCAGAATCGCATTTCAATATAAGAATTAGAAATAGTTTAATGAAATATCTGATTAAAGAGCATGCCCAACTCGGCCCATCAGCTGATCCAAAAAATAGAGGGATGAAACCTTAGCTCTCTTCTTGGTGGTGCCGTCAGAGGAAACAAATTCTCCGAAATTTTGACTATTGACGCCAAGGCCGTTGCTACCTCAATGGAGTAAGCGATCTACAGATCTTGGGCAAATTCTAGATCTAGAACCATCAGAATCGAGGAGCAGAAGTGGTGGACGGAAGGTTCTAAGTCTGACCTCGCCGGCGGTGAGGGGATAACAATCAAAGTGTAGAACCAAAACGCCGTTTAAAGGAGGATGAAGGTGTAGATTTCGGTGATAAAGAAATCCCGGAAAGAATAGAGTCTTCAAAGACTCGTGGAACAACTTCTCCAATGTAAGATCTCATCAGAGCCAAAGGAAATAGAGGATGAGATGATTTTCGTCTCTTCAACGCAAGAGAGAGGTGGTGGTGATGCCACCAAAGATATCCAAATCCTCGAAGGATAGAGTTTCGGAGATAGCCGCCAAACAAATCCTCCGTCGGAGAAGAGAAGAGCCACGCTAACAAATAATAAAAGGAGAAGAGAGCATGAAGTAACCTTAATAACTCCCAATGCTGACGGGAACCGCCATTTTCAGTATTACCGATATTAAAAATGAGAGAAGAAGAAGAGCCTCGATAGTTGGGATAGAGAGAACTCACGATTTTTTAAGGTCAGAGATCCTTTACGCAGTTAAAATCGTTAGATACAAAATATTTCTATTTCACAAAATCCTATTTATTTTGTGTTTTAGGTTGGTTATGAAACCTTCTGAAAGATACGGAGTCTCTGGGACCTGTCTCTGTTGCTGTTTGGGTTTGTTTTCAGTTCGTTTCCAAACATTAATTTTGTGTTTTTCCGTCCTCTGACATCTATCCACGCCCGAACCCGAAAAGATTTGATCTTTTGGTTCATTCACAGAGAAAAACCCCAGAAAACTTTGAGCTCTGGTAATGGCCGGTTTAGCAATTTCACCTCCTCTTGGTCTTTCCTTCTCTTCTCGAACTCGAAACCCTAAACCCTTCTCGTATTTATCTCACAATCAAAGGTACTCCCTTTTTAAACGCAATCATGCTCACACGATGTTCATATTCTTGTGGTTCTACCTCAGTTATGAATTGGTTCCGTGTATTGAATGACCGTAAGTTTCTCCCTTTTTTGTTTGCTTATTTGATTTTGTGTAGAAATCAAACAAGACGTGTAGTTTCTGCTCTGCGTAGTCCGTATGGCGATTCTATAAAACCTGGTAAATTTAAAGCCTTTGTGTGTGTAGATTTATCTTGAATGTTGGAACTTGAGTTGCTTGTTGCTACTAGTTGTTTGATATTGAAGATTATTCTTTCAGCTGCCGAATTAGTTAATTTGTGTCTGAGATTGGGTTCTATTTGATGCTTTGCAGGACTTTCGAGTAATGTTTCTGGCTCCCCAATAAGAATTGACAGAAAGGATCCTAGTAGTATCGATCCAAGGTCATTCATCTCTAATATTGCAGTTTATGTTCGTACCATTGAAATTGGAATAGCTCACTGCCTTTCCTTTCCATGGCACTCTTAACTCATCAGCTCTTTTAGTATCCAATTCAATGAATTACTCTTAAGCTAGAATTATTGTCAGAGTTCCTTAGTACAAATGTCAGATGACGAAAATATACCGCATTCACTTTATTTCTTATGATAATACATTCCCACCAGAGAATGTACGGTTGTAAATTGGTTGATCAATGACTCAATCTGTTGAAATGTTTTTTTTTTTTTTCTGTGTTGCAATGGTTAGATTTGGAGTGATAGAGGCGAAAAAAGGAAACCCGCCTGTAATGCCTTCAGTGATGACCCCTGGAGGACCTTTGGACCTTTCTTCTGTGTTATATCGTAATCGCATAATCTTCATCGGGCAACCAATTAACGCACAGGTTGCTCAGCGAGTCATATCTCAGCTTGTAACCCTTGCATCTATTGATGATAAATCCGACATCCTGGTTAGCCGCAAGTTCCTTCTGTTTCCCAATTACTTTTCCAGAAGATAAAGTCTCATACTTACAAGTAATTTCTGTTTCAGATGTATTTGAATTGTCCTGGTGGGAGCACCTACTCCGTCTTAGCAATTTATGACTGTATGTCTTGGGTAAGTTTTTTTATTTTAATGTAATAATGATTCCATCACCTAGAAACTGTGCTGTATTGACCTATAGAATTTGCTTGAAAATGATCTTTAGATAAAACCTAAAGTTGGAACAGTGGCGTTTGGGGTAGCTGCAAGCCAAGGAGCACTTCTTCTTGCTGGAGGTGAAAAAGGAATGCGCTATGCAATGCCAAATACTCGTGTCATGATACATCAACCACAAACAGGATGTGGAGTATGGCTCTTGATTTCCCCTTGTTACGAACACTGTAGTTGGAATCTTACGGGCCTATGAACTTAATTGATTTCCTTTGACATTTTGTGGTAGGGACATGTGGAGGACGTGAGGAGACAGGTGAATGAAGCCATCGAAGCTCGACAAGTAAGTCTCTATGTCTCTTTATTCTCAAGCTTCTTACTTTAAGAGTCTGAACATCGAGTCTTTGAAGCTAAAAATTGAATCTTACTGATTAATCTCTTTGGTTGTCTCTACGTGCAGAAAATTGACAGGATGTATGCAGCTTTCACTGGACAACCTCTCGAGAAAGTGCAGCAGTACACTGAAAGAGATCGTTTCTTATCTGCATCTGAGGTATTCTGCCGCTGATACTCATGTTTAAGTTAATATTACCGACCAAATAAAATACCTTAGATGGAATTTCATTCTAATGAGTATGGTGCACCGGCATTAGGAATTAAGAGGACTCTGTTCAAAACCAGTGACGAGTCATAGCTTGTGGACATTGTCTTTGTTATGTTTTATTATCTTCCAACAATGTTTGATTCTGGTTATTTTTTTATGCAGGCTCTTGAGTTCGGGCTTATCGATGGTCTATTGGAAACAGAATACTGAAACTGCATACAGGATAATGCAGAGAGACAGCTCCTTACAATGGTCAAAGCTTCCAATTTCATTTGAATATGAACTGTTGTAACAGACATTGTGCATAAACCAGTTTGGTTTCTTGGTTTTTACAATCTATGGAACAGAAAACGAATAAATATACTGCATCGAAATTAGTGTTTTTGTTTTTGTGACGCAACAGAAACGTGAAATATGAAGAAAACAACGAAACACCAGTTCTCTTATGTGAGATTCAGAACTACAGACACAATATTTAGTAACAGTCAAGTCCTCCAGATAAACCTAGGTATTGCTTCATGCTTGATTTAATCACATGACATAACAGAACAGAACACTGAGTAGGCTACTCTTCCTGATCACGACTCAAAGAGTTATGCAGTTGCTGTTATGGCACGTGTTATTGAATCGAGTCATCAGAGAATCTAGAATCAAAGCCTGTAGAGGAGGAGGAATTCACAGAACCAGGAGCTACACCAGAGCCACGTTGCAGCTCAAGAACAAGCCATCGAACTGCTCTACTCATCTGTTCAAGCCTTACTGCACTAATGGGTGGGAGACTAGTCGCAGCTGCTGCAGCTTGTCCTGTGTTTCCTGTGGGAGCGGTTAAACCAGTAGCCTCATCAACTAAACACTCAGATCCAATTCTTTGTTTCACTGACTCCACAAACTCCTCGGCTTGATCACAAGCCACACGGAACAATTCCCATTTCTCCTTGAAATTCTCCAACGCAGCATCAGTGAGAGAACCTTTTTGCCCTCCCGCACCCTCTTTGGACTCGAGTACACTAGCCGAGGCAAGAACAAACTTCTCGTAAGCTCTGTTTAATGAATCCACAATGTTATCCATTTGATCCTTCCCCTTTAACAAACTGCTCACAAGTACCAATTAAAACGAGATTATGTGAGATTTTTCAAGTCTCTATGGAGAAAAATGCAAAACAAAAAAAAAACTGAGCAAAAGCCCAGCAAAGTCGAAATCTTAGGAAAGTATCAACCCTAAACCCAAAATTCTGAATTCGTTCTTCTTGCTAAGCGTAGAATGAGAGAAATCAAAATGTCAGGGAATAAAAGATGCAATTTACAATGCGGTAGCAATGGAAGCTAAAATATATTACGAAACGAAATTGAAAATGTGCGATTGGTTTCGCAAACCCAAGTCGGAGTAACAATGCATAAACCACAGCAAAAATCGTCGCTTGAAGGAATGAATCTTTAGAAATCAGGCAGAATCCAATCCGTAGACCAACGAAATCAGCTGAAAGTAGCCGGAAAAAGAGAAGAGAAAAATATGAGAAATTTACCGGAGATGAACGGTGGGTCGATTTGGGAGCCCGTCGATTCGTGCCAAGTTTTCTTTCTTCGCCTTCCTTGTATCTGTCTGCTTACGCTTATGACTCGGATCTATAGACTATACCTAACTTGCATTAAGACTGGATTTAACCAGGTTAGACCGGTTTGGTTCATTAAGCATTCTTGGAATTTATTATTTGAACCAAGGTGGTGATTATCCGCTTATTATTGTGCACATTATCATGGGATATTTATCAAGTAAATATTTTAATATTTATTCCAGTATAGCAGGTGTAAAATACTAATTTTGTACTATCAAATATTTTCTAACATCAAAATTCAATCATTACTTTTAGTTCGTAAACTCAATATTATATACGTTAGTTTTTTATTGATAAAGAACTTATTGACTTCACCTTGTATGCATATAATTTATTAGACACAAATTTATAAAAGAAAAGTTAGAGAACTAAAAAAGAGGAAAACAATTGAAGTGGTGGATATGATGAATTTAAAATCATTGGGTCAAAAGCTAGTGAATGTATTATAAGGGTAGAAACAATTGAAGCCAGTCAAAGATAAGACAATAACCTTTGATCATTATAACAAATTCTAAAAAAAGATCCAATTCAAGACTTTTATTTAGTATTTAACCACACCAAACTATCCCAAAATTTTTAAATTAATCAACAAAAGAAAAATGAAGCTCTTTAGTTCGATTTCCTCCCTTTTATTAGTATTCTTCGTTTCTACTTCTCTTGCCGTCGAACCTCCGGCCACATTGTACGACAATTTTCTTAAATGTTTCACAAACCAAACCAAAGTTCCACCTGAACAATTATCCGACGTCGTTTTACCCAAAACCGCAACCGCTTATATACCAGTCCTACGCGCTAACATCCGAAACGCGCGTTTCAACACCACTGCGACTCCAAAACCCATCATTGTAATCGCCCCGCGCTCTGAGGCCCACGTTCAAGCAGCCGTGGTTTGCACAAAATCGGCCAACGTTCAACTGAAAACTCGTAGCGGTGGTCATGATTACGAAGGTGTTTCCTACGTCTCCAACGATCCTTTCTTCCTCCTCGACATGACTTATCTCCGTAACATCACTGTCGACGGCGAATTCGCTTGGGTTGGAGCCGGTGCTACACTTGGAGAGGTTTACTACAACATTTGGTCAAAAAGCAAAACCCATGGATTCCCTGCCGGAGTCTGTCCCACAGTTGGAGCTGGAGGTCACATTAGCGGTGGTGGTTACGGAAACTTGATCAGAAAATATGGACTTTCCGTTGACTACGTCACTGATGCCAAAATTGTAGACGTTAACGGAAAGCTTCTTGATCGTAAAACAATGGGAGAAGATCTGTTTTGGGCGATTAACGGCGGTAGTGGTTCGAGCTTCGGCGTTATCCTAGCTTTTAGGATCAAGCTCGTCCCTGTACCACCAACCGTAACAGTTTTCAGAGTAGAGAAATACTTGGACGAAAATGCTCTTGACATGGTCCATAAATGGCAGTTCGTTGCACCCAAGACTGATCCAAGTCTATTCATGAGGTTATTGTTACAGCCTGTGACTCGAAATAAAAAACAAACGGTTCGAGCATCAGTCTTGACTCTCTACTTAGGGAACCAAGACACTCTTTTGTCTCTGCTAACCAAGGAGTTCCCAGAGCTTGGTCTGAAGAAGGAGAATTGCACGGAGATGACGTGGATACAGTCGGTTATGTGGTGGGCTAACAACGATAATGCCACACAGATTAAACCTGAGATTCTATTGGAACGAAACCCGGATAAAGCAAGTTTTGGAAAACGGAAATCGGATTTCGTCGCGAAAGAGATCCCCAAAGAAGGACTTGATTTCTTGTTCCAGAAGCTGATCGAAGTTGGGAAAGTAGGTTTAGTATTCAATCCTTACGGAGGGATAATGAGCCAGGTGCCACCTACGAAGACTCCATTCCCGCACAGGAACATGCTATACAAAATCCAGCATTCCATGAACTGGAAAGATCCTGGAACTGAAGCTGAAAACAGTTTCTTAGAGAAAGCGAGAACCTTTTATAGCTACATGGCTCCTTATGTGACCAAGAGCCCTAGACACACGTATATCAATTACAGAGATTTGGATATCGGAATTAATAAACATGGCATCAACAGTTACAAAGAAGGAGAGATTTACGGTAGGATGTATTTCGGAGAAAATTTTGATCGGTTGGTGAAAGTGAAAACCGCCGTGGATCCCCAAAACTTCTTCAGAGATGTACAAAGTATACCAACCTTGCCTGGCAAGCGGCTTAAACTTTAGTTTCAGGCACCTAACTGGTTTTTTCTTTGACTTCCAATATATACAATATACAGATACGTATGCTAACTAAATAACGATATTCTTTTTTGTAAATTATACAATAGACTTTTCAATATTGGTGTAAACCCTCAAAATTTCAGCAGAATAAATCTGCTTTTGTATGAAGTTTTCAACATTGGTGCAGAAATAATGCAAAATAATGCAACAAACGAAGGGACACCTTGTTTAATCTTCTGGCTCAATGCTAACTTAGAAAACTTGCCTGATGTTGATGTTGATCCTCGAAGTTTTTATGTACTCAGCGAAAGAATGTCCACTTTTATGAGACAGTTCTGATTCAAGGGCACCAATTTCTGCATTTTCTTCGTCTGTAAGAATACGAGGTACGCCTGCAACATCAAATGATTGATATTATATAAATCAGAGACAGAATATGGAACTTGGGATTCTTTCTTTGTAAGTTAAAATCTTCAATGCTGAGTAGGACTATGCAAAGTGGATTAAGATTACCATGAAAGCATTCTCTGGCTTCTCCAGCCATTAGTACAACATCTCCACTTCTGAGATACATAGCGTGTGGAGGATCCTCTTTTGACTTTCCGCCTAAAAGGAAAATAGCTTTACATCCCAGGCTGCGTAAGAGAGAATATAATTACTGCATAGCGCTTCAAAATATATATACGGTATTATGTCTTGCTAAGAAGAAGGTAAAGAGATACCTCATGCTTACTATGGGTTTACTCCAGTCAGCTTCCATGTCATCAAGATGGCCTCCAAGAGTATCACCTAGGTGAGTTAAAAGGTCTTCAAAAGTCAACATCTTCTAAAGATTAAACCTTTTCCAGATTAATAAGTACAAAATTTTAGGTAACTTTACCTAAGCCAAAATAGTTTACAATTGCAGCCTCGGGACGAAACTCCTCCCCAACAGGCATTGCAATTGCAGCGTGTGTCTTAGCTAGTTGACACAATGCATCAGGTATGTTGTTGTGAGGGAGAGATACATCATAGTTACGCTGAACGAAAAAGGCGAAAAACCATCAGCTTTCATTTCAGGTTGCAATACGTGCCAAACATTCATCAAAACAAGTACAAGATTATGACCTTGGTCCAATCGAATTGTAAGCCAAGCGTGCTCCAACGAAGCTTCCTTAAAAGAAGTGCAGCGGAAACTGATTTGCAACTTCTTTGTTTGGCTTTCACCATATCTTCTTCTTCTTGGTCATAGAACTTCCATCTGTTGTTAGTAAGATCCTCCTGAACCAAAACCTTGTTTTCTTTAGCTGAATCAAACAAATCAGCAATAGGACCATAAATTGCATTGTGGTTTGTCCTATTTGGAGGCTGTGGAAAATACGTCAAACTCTCTTTAATCCATTTGCATTGCTCCTCCAAACTCAATGCACCAGGGATAAAGTAAAACCCTGTATAACAATAATCTCACTTCCATAAGTTTCAATATTTCAGGTAATTTTCAAGAGCAGAGTCCTTGAATCCAATGTGAAAACTGGAGATTTTAAACTTACCGGGGCGATTCTCGAGGCAGAAAACCGAGGAATTAACTTCGGAAACCCTAATTCCGTCTGGCAAAACACCATTTTTGTTGAATTCTTGTCGAATCAAATTGAAATCAAGTAACGCAGACAAATCAACCGGTTTTGGTAGCTTCTTCCTGTGAGTTCAAGTGAAATTTATAAACGGAAGGATATAACAAACGCACGCAAGTGAAGCAAGAAAACAACTTAAATTACTTTCTAGAGAACTTAGAATCCTGTTCATAGTAAAGCTTGTATTTTTTCTCTGCTCGCCGGAAAGCCGTACGATCCGATTCGTCGGAAACTTTCGCCGATTCGTACATCTTCACTTCCCCAGTTGACGATGAATTCCTCTACCTTGGTAATCAACGTAGTCAAGTTTTTTTTTTTGTTAGTGTTTTTTTTAATGGATATATTAATTTTAATTTTTGACTGAATCATTTTTGAAAGACCTATTTTTAGACCCATTTTAAACGGATTTTAGTAAGAGATACTATTAAATTTAGACACAAAAAAAAAGAGGAAGAGAGTTTTAGATATTCTAATATTTGAAAATTTTGAAAGAAATCATTTCACTAGTTTTCAGTTTAAAAAAATTATGTTATACTAGTCAAAATATTTTGAGATTTCTATATAATTCATTGCAATATTCATAGTATTTCAAAATGCTACAAAAAAATTACTATACAATGTAACTATTGGGTCGATAAGATCCGATTTATAGATTAAGTTTTTCAACTAGAAAATTGTGAGATTCAAACTCACCACCTATGCCTAATTAAATTAGGAAAAATCAACATAGTCACCTGTTTTTTAGTAATATTAAATTTAATTTAAGTGAAATTCATAATGAAACTATTGTAACATTTTTGAACTTTATTATTTACCATTTCTCAAACAATATATTTAGAAATTTTTTTATTGAAAGACCATAATCTAAGATTCCAAACCTCCAAAAATTTATGTTAGAATCTTTATTTTCAAAAGAAAAAAGTTTATCCTCTCAAACAAATTATTTGTGTTATATTTAGATTAAAAAGTTTATCCTCTCTATTTTTTTTTCTTTGGTCGCTGGTGTCGCTTGTCGGTAATTGGAGAGGCCCAAATTTTCTTTCTCTTTCTTTTTCCCTCTTTAGTCTAACCCTTCTCTTTTGTGGCTAGAATGTGGTTGGCTGGTTCTATAGGTAGACTTCCAAATCTGGCCTTATGTAGGCATGAGTGTGGTGGATCTTCAAGATGAAGCCTTGTAGGTCTGTTTCTATCATGGACGAAGCTGGTATCGACCTGGTGGTGCTTCACAAATCCGGTTCTAACGTGGATGAAGCTGGTGTAGTGAAGATCTTTGTCCATATTTCTGTCGTACTTTCTAGGTGTTTCGCCGTAGTTCGGGTGGAGCAGATGTTTTCCGAAGAAAAATATGGTGAATAGCGGAGTTGGAAACGACCTATGGTGGTAGATTGGCGAGTAAATCCATTTGAGGGTGTCGATGGGTAAGAAAGGGATCTCCGGTGGTCTCGAGTACGCTCAGTTGTGGACGTTGAGGCCTTGAAAGAGACTCCGAGAACAATTGCTTCCTCCTCTCCTTCTCTCTGTTTGGATTCCTCCGACGTTTTTCATTGACATTCTCATTGGCTCCAATGTTTCTTTGGTGAGATTCTCAGCAACTTCCCGACGACGACTTGTGGTCCTGTTAT
Organism: Lepidium didymum; assembly: GCA_963920545.1. Taxonomy (NCBI): domain Eukaryota; kingdom Viridiplantae; phylum Streptophyta; class Magnoliopsida; order Brassicales; family Brassicaceae; genus Lepidium; species Lepidium didymum. The sequence goes on from OY986992.1 coordinate 4,610,889, forward strand.
AGCGTGGATGAAACCAGCGGTTTCTAGTGATTTGGAAGTCTTAGTCTCTTTGGTGGTGGATCCCTCGGTGACTAGTCAAACTTCATATCCTAAGATCCCTCTTTTTTTTCCTTCTTCTTGTATTGGGGAGAAATCGAACTCTGGTGCCTGATGATTTGTAAAGTGATCACTACCATTGGGCCACATGTACTAGACAACTTTTTATGATATATGAAAATCGTTTATTAAAAAAATGCCTTAAAAGAAAAAAATCTAGTTCTTATTTGTCGGTGGAAGTTTTTAAGAATAAAAAAATTGATATATGTGTGTGTGTGAAATGTAAGTAACTTCGTGCAAGTGTGGACCTTTCCGTCTGAACTTGCGAGTTTACTCTTCTTTGAAAGATCTTCCAGAAAAGATGAAAGATCCTTACTTTTTGTTGTGACTTGACATTATTTCTATGACTCTTGATTTTTCTTACCAAACCCATTTTTCCATTGATAGTTTGTTGACTTAATTCCTCCAAATTTCTCTTTCACATTGCCCGATTTTTCTTCTGAAGAAAATCTCCTCACTTTTTTCCTATGGCTCTGAGGTGTTTTCCCAGTTGGGTTTGTCCTCAAACGGCTCATCGTTCTTCTCTTAAGGGTCTTGCCGAATTCGACGCTAAACGCCGTCGTTTCTCCCTCTGGGAGTGCTCCTCCTCAGCTTCTCAGAGAGCTGTCACTGCCATTGAAGGCGAGATTCCATACGGCAATGAGCTCAAAAAGTCCCCTGATGAAATGGGTCTGACTCAAGACACCAATTCGGTTACATTTCACAAAGACTTAAGTATGCTTCCTAGTGAGTCATCTCTTCCTTTTTTCTCACTTTTTATCGACATGTTGTTTACTTGCTTTTACGGCGAATTCGCGTGGAAATGCTGATTGATTCTTGTGTTTATCCGATCATCCATTTCCAAATTTTAATTTGGAGCCGAATTTTAATTTGTTGGATCCTTGTTAAAGCAGATGAGCAAGCATTACAATTATTACATAGTCGTACGCTCATAGTTATTGTGGATCATTTCGTACGCTCATAGTTATTGTGGATCATTCGAAAATCATGGTTATAAATATTACCAAAAGCCTAGATATTTTAAGAAGAGACAATAATGGTCATGTCCTTGCATGGTTTACAGAAAATCCTTGCTGGTTTTTGCTAGGTTTGAATAAATTTGTATTAAAATACTCTGAACATTTGACTCTTAGATTGCTGAATTACAGATAGGCTGAGAATGAGTACTAAATTGTTTCTTTGACATTGCTAATGTTGTCGCCTATGTTGCTCTCTTGATCGCAAGAATGGTAAATTGTTCTTGACATAGATTCCTTATTCTCACCATATTAGTAGCTGCACTTGATGGAGTACTCGATATTTTTTGTTAATACTAGATTCTTTGTATTATTGAGCTGCTTCAGAGTTGATGTTTCTTGTCCTGTAGTCTCATAAATAGATCATATATTGTCATTTGCATAGCAGCATTGGGCTTGCTACATGTGTATGGATCTGCACTGAAAATGGAATACTCGATATGTTTTGTTAATACTGGATTCTTTCTCCATATTGGTAGCTGCAATGAATGTTTCAGATTCAATCATTCTTGTCGTGTAGTCTCATAAATGTATCAATCATTGTCCTTTGCATCGCAGCTTAAAGCTTGTTACACGTGTATCGATATGTTTTGAAACTCAAATACTCGATATGTTTTGAAACTCAAATACTCGGATATATTTTGCTAATACTAAAACCTTTTTCAATACTAGTATCAGCATTCTGTGTACAGATTCGATCTATATAGTCATGTAGCCTCATAGATACATCAGTTATCATCAATTGCATCGGGGCATAGGGCTTGCACACATTTAGTTATCTGTTCTGGAAATGGATTAGTCTATATGTTATTTTAAAATCCTTTTTTCCACATTAGGGGCTGCACTTCATAATACAGATTAGAAATTTCTTGTTATGTAGCCTCATAAATGGGTCAATCATTGTCATTTGCATCGCGCCATAGAGCTTGCTGCACGTGTCATCGATCATATTTGAGTGTGATCTAGATGTTGTGAATGAAAAGTAACGTTCCAAGCCTCATAAGTATTCTGAAACTCAAATGATTTTATTACTTTTTTTATCTCTACCCTTTGGAAGAATTAACATTTAGAGTATATTTCAGAACCACTAACTGCAAACAGTCTTTACTCTTCTGCTGGCGATGATTCAAAAGTGCGAATTTCGTTTCAGGTGAAATACTACTGGCGTCACCTAACTGCACATCTGTTTTCTCTTTCCTTAATTTGCTTGTGAATTTACATACACTTTCCAATTGCAGGGGATACCAGGTGCATATAGCGAGACAGCAGCACTTAAAGCATATCCAAATTGTGAAACCGTGCCATGTGAACAGTTCGAAGCTGCGTTCCAGGTTTTGATTTATTGGTCATAATATATTTATACCCACACAAAAGTGTAGGTGCTTGACTACGCTTTCATATGAATGATTGTTCAGGCTGTTGAGCTTTGGTTGGTGGATAAAGCAGTATTACCTATCGAGAATTCAGTAGGTGGTAGTATCCACCGTAATTATGATCTGCTTCTTCGTCATAGGCTTCACATTGTCCAAGAAGTCCAATTACCTGTGAATCATTGTCTCTTAGGAGTGCCTGGTGTTAAAAAGGAAGATATTAAATGCGTTCTAAGCCATCCTCAGGTTCTTCTGCGCTCATTTGGTTATGGCGCTTCTAAGTTCACTTATTTTGATTGACTTTTGACTTTTTTCTTTTTCTCCAGGCACTTGATCAATGTGTGAATTCACTTAATAATTTAGGCATACAGAGAATTTCTGCAAAAGACACTGCCACTGCTGCTCAGGTGACAGCATGAGATAACTGAGTTTTTTTTAGTTCAGTTCAGATATAGGATTTTACATTTTAGTTTTTACCCCGGTGAAACAATCTAACATGAAGTGTTTCTTCAGACTGTTTCTTCCAGCGATAAGAGTGACGTAGGAGCAATCGCTAGTGTACGAGCTGCAAATATATATGGTCTAGATATCCTTGCCGAGAACATACAAGTAACTAGTCTCTATCCTCTTCTCGACTGATAAATTCATTAGCATATCAACATATCGTAATGCTCATCTTTTGGGTAGAAAGTGAAATAATTTATCAACTATGAATATAAAAGGGGTGTGATCAAACATAGTAATTATCCACAATCTTTATGTTGATATGTTTATCTTCCGACGGTTCTCAGGATGATGCTAACAATGTAACTCGCTTTCTGATACTTGCGAGAGAGCCTATGATTCCAAGAACAGATCGACCATATAAGGTAACTAATTTGGCATCGTTTTAAACTATCCAAATCAGCAGAAGCGTATAAATCCCAATAGTAATGCTTCTCTTTTTCTCAGACAAGCATCGTGTTCTCGCTAGAAGAAGGTCCTGGTGTGCTATTCAAGGCCTTGGCTGTTTTTGCTTTAAGAAGCATTAACTTATCCAAGGTAAGTAAGAGGAAATGTTGTATACATTATGAGTGATTCTTTAGGAAAATAGGTATATATGACATAATTTTTGGTCCTTGTAGATAGAAAGTCGTCCGCAGAGACGAAGACCTCTAAGAGTAGTTGATGGTTCTAATAACGGAACAGCCAAGTAGCTTTCTAACACACGGCACGAGCCCATCTTTTTATTTTGAGAAGTAGTTGAGAGATTGTTTTGTGATGATGACAGGTACTTTGATTACTTATTCTACATTGATTTTGAAGCTTCCATGGCTGAAACACGTGCACAACACGCCCTTGGCCATCTACAGGTTCCTGGCTCTGCAAACCCCTGAGCTTTTATAGCCGGTCTTAAGTCTAACCAATTCTAAGATCCTGCCTCTCGGTTTTGTAGGAATTCGCAAGTTTCATCCGTATCCTCGGGTGTTATCCGATGGATTTAGTCAGCTAACCGAGGAAAATGTAGAAATGTTTCTTGTTACCATACCATGCACATCGTGTGAATATACCCAAACAGAAGAACAAGGTTGGTGGCTTTGATACACCGCAAGTCTTTTCTTTCACCATTTTCTCATCTTAGAAGTTTAGCTTCATCCAAACTCTCTATTGCTGACACAGAAACAATTCATCTAGCTTTTCTTAAGAACATGTTCTGTACATTAAATGTGTTCTCAGTTATATTAATGAATATTGTCTGAAACCAAAACCCTTTGATACCAAACATATCTCTGGTTCTTAAAGTCTTAATCGGTAATTAGTATCATAATCTGCATAACAAAAGGTGGGGCTCTGTGGAACATAAGGCCGATCTTTCTTTACCAAAACAAAAGACATATCTTTAAGTTCGAATCAGGAAATAAGGACTTTCCCAAACCAAAAGAGTGCCGAAAAACCTAGATACTTACTACAGTACGATCTAAGGAGAAACCAGATATACCAATTTTGATGTTTCATACGGTATTATCATAGTCACAAAAGTTCACCGGGGAAAACGGAACTCTGAGCTCAGATTAGTTTGACCTCATTTTGGCAAAAGAGTTAAAAGCAGACCGAAATGATCGCTAGGCAACACTGGAAGCTCTAATTTCTTGATCTCACCCCTCACTTTCTTCTCTTTCTCATATGATAATTCAGGAATCGCCTCTTTGCCAACCATCTCGATTCCGCCAAGTTTGTAATCATCCAGACGGCATAAAATCCGGTCTAACCGTTTCTGCAATGCTCGGTTCCCAGACAACATTGGGTTTGCTTTTGTGTTGTATGTAAAACCGGAATCACCTGGTTTCAAAACCTCCCAAACATCGACCCATTTGTCTGGCAAAGGAAACTTCCCATCTAGCTTGTCATCCCAGTTCATGTCCCCCCCAAATAACACGTTGGTATTAGCTCTGAGAATCTCTATCGCCTCTTGGGCTTGTTCAACGCGTTCTCTGCTAAACATTTGGTCCCATTTTGGAGGACCTGGACAGGGACTCTCAAGATGGCTTGTTGCCACAACAAGAGGCTTTATCCCTGGTACTTCAACCTCTGCAACAGATAATTCTCTTCCCATTTTAGAGTTCCGAAAACTTTTGCAGCTGAAAGATTTCACCCCCAGCTTGCTCAGCTGCAAATTACCCGTAAGGGTCAGTTACAAAATCACAGTGAGAGTCTAAGATAAGCAAGCAAAATATTTACCAGCATGCAGAAATAGCCTCTCGAATGTGCCACATCGACTGAGACAGAACAAGAATACGCTTTCCACCAGTTCGACTTGGCGAAAATATCATATATCTCAGGAGTGACTTCCTACAAGACAGCACAAAAACCGTTTGCTAAGAATGCTGAGCTAGTTCTAGATATTACAAACAGACATCGCTCTATGGCAAATGTAAAAAATTGACCTGGAAACATATGAGATGAGGAGAGTGGAGCTTAACGAGGTTACCAATGGCTCTCATCCTTAGATTCAACTCAAGGTCTTCACGGAACCAAACATTGTAGGTCAAGATCTTCACGCAGGAGAAAGGTGTTTCTGAATCAGAAGCTATCCCTACAAAAACAAAAGTGATAAACGAAGTGAGGACTTCTGCGTCGAGGAATAGTAGAAAGCAACCATTAACGATGACATATCATCAAGCTCAACGAGTAGAAACCGAAACTTCACACAATTTAGTTCCACCAAAAACCAATATCAAGCCAAGTTTTGATGAAACTAATATCTTAAGTATGAGAAACAATTAATATCAATTAATCCGAGAATTCCAAAAACGACGGACCGAAAAAAACTAAAACCCTAGGTAGTATCAACAAACCGACCTTTCATTTCAATCTCTTTGTGCTTCTTTGGCAAACTCAGCGATTCAGAGCGAACAACAGAACCACCAGCAACCTCGATGACGTCATCATCCATGGCCTTGCGTTTGCTACACCGCTGCAGAGGAAAGAAAACCGACCCGACGGAAGAATCAGGGTTGTTACCCTCGAGACCCGAATCGGTCAAATCGTCAAAGCCTAGGAGAGAAGACGTTGGTGATCGCGTTCCGCAGACGTCACAGACTGAGTTCTTATACGTGTTTAAAAAAGTACAGGCCTTACAGGCCCATTTTGGTTCATTGTTCGAGGAGATTGAGGTAGGAGCAGACAAAGACGAAGAAGAAATGGATACTGGAGCCAAGCAGATCATGCAATTGAGTTTCTGAGACGGAGAATTGAGGTAAGTACATGTTTTGCAGGACCAAGAGGAGGAAGAAGATGACGACGACATCACAAGAGATGTAAGAAATCGGGTTGTTGATGACATTTACCCTAATTTTCCTTATCGATTTCGACTTTTAACACATTGGTATCCATATAACGGCTATGTATTTAACCAAGAAAGAAAATCGTTTCAAATTCGAAATTGACAGGAAGATGAACCGTCTCAAACCGAAATCAAGGCAAACTTGACCGAAACCTATACAAATTTTGATTTTATCTATGAAAAAAATGAATGGATGATAACACTAACAAAACTCAACATCCATGTTTAAAATATTCAACTAATGGGCCAAAGAGATTTGTTTGAATCACCGTTTTATACAAAATATGAGCACCAAAAAATTACAGGATAAAATAGTCTACATAAACCAACAAACTAGTGAAATAAAAGAAAGGATTTATTACCTAAAATACAACAACTCGCCGTGGAACAAAATCACCAAAAAGGTAACTAAAACAAGAATCATAATATTGACGCAGAAGCCTCTTGAGAGACTCCTTGAGGAGGCTTCACCTGCGGCTACTTGGGTCGAATTTACCACCGTCTGTGTCCTATTTCCAATCTTCTTGCTGCACAAATTGCACCAATAGTAAGTTTATTGTTGTTTTTGCTTTTTTGCATAGATACTATCACGAGTTTTCTAAAAGGAACTAAAACGCAACACTTTTTATACCTTCCCGGGAAAATGCAGCTTCCATGACCTGTAACATACAAATGTTTCCGATTAGAAACTTCTATAATGAAATATGCGAAATTATGGAGAAACTTTGAATCTGGTTGACACAGAGTTTTAAACATGAAGATATATGCAAAGACCATCTCTGGTCAAAATTCGGTATCCTGGTGCATTAACTACCACGTTTTAATACTCCTGAACAAGAGAAATCTCTTGATAAACTAACTTTCATGTATAGCTGCAAAGTCTCGTTAATTACTGATCTAAGTCACTATGATATGCATTATATTGAATAGAACCAAACCAGGAATGGAAAGGTTAATAAGTTACCAAGTTTTAGTAAACGAATAACCACTAAGTCTCTGTTATGGCACAAGATTGCTTCTATAGAAAAGTTCCAAGCTTAGATCTAAATCCTAACAAACTCAGGTGGTGTCTCTTGATTTTCCTAAGTGGTGTCTCTTGATTTTCCTAAGTCTTCTCCCATAGATATCTTGAAATTGTAAACCGTAACACAAGATGAAAGAGAAATGGAGAAAAAAAAGGAGCTTACTTGGGTCTGTAGAAGTGATCATTGCCACACCTTTGAAGTCACAAGAACCAGAAGCTCTTCCTTCCTTTTGGTAATAACTATTGAAAGCAAACGAGGCGTGTCCCTTCACATTATTCGGTTGATAACAACTCTCCCCAGGTTGAATTTCACTACAGTTAGCTCTTCCAGGACCACAAGCCCAATCCAATGCAGCCTGAAGCGTCTTCGAGTCAACACCATCCATAGCAATGCAATACGTCTGATTTGTTGTATCGTTCGCTAAGAATGTTCCGCTTCCAGATACATGAAGCAAGTAAACAGGTGTAGAGTTCCCATAGAACAATCCCCAGCTAGCTTCACTGATTGGAGGAGCCCTTAGATCCTCGTTAAACAGCTCATAAATGTAGACACTTGAGGTCATCTCTGGGTGCAAAGGAGTACCGGTTCTATCGAATATATGTTTGATCAAATTGGAGTTATACGTGTCAGCATTGTCGATAGTAGCATATGGCTCTTTGGAATCACCTTTTGAAGGCCACCCACTCTCGGTCACAAGCACAACCACATTAGACACATTCAGGTTCTTCATCGAGACATAAGCAGCATCAACCATAGCATCAAGCACATTCGTGTAATGCAACAAAGTATTTGGATCAACCATCTCTTTAGACGGAGTCAAGGGCTCAAACAAACAGTTATCGAGCGGAACAACGCCTTTGTTCTGCATGTAGACATAGTAAGGATACAAATTCATCATCAATGGAGAACCTGTTTTCGACAAGAACTGAAGCAACGGAACCATAATCGAATGCCAAGTCTGGTTAAAGTAAGCTTGAGAAGGCGGGAAGGTATCGAGCATAATTGAAGCTGCGTGAGGCGTAGAAACCTTTATTTGAGTGTGGAGATTGGAAGCAACAAGAGCATTGTATAGAGACTCAATCGCAGGTAACAGCAAAGGAGCTGAAGAAGGCACAGTTGTTAAGACCTCATCTCCAACAGAAATGGCTGTGATGAGAGTTTCAGGGTAATAAGCAACCACATTTCGACCAATCCACGACGCAGCAGTACTGTTGGAGGATCCAATTGCGAGAAGCTGATTGTTTGGTACGCTGATAATGACCCGTATCTTGGTTTTAGCCAACGCCCTGAGCAATTCTGGATCAGCATCGTATAAACGAACGTGATTTACTTTCTGAGCTTGGAGGAATTTGACCAAATCCGTCGGTGAGAGTAGATTGGAGACATCGGTGCCGATGTTGAAACCAACAAATGGATCTTTGTCTTGTTCTTGAACCTTAATTTCTTGCGATAAAGACGACGAATTTGCTGAACATAGCAAACAAGACGCTTGTTCAAAAAAAAAAAAAAACTTTTTCTAATTTATAAAATCAATAGTACTGCAAGCTTGACATTTTTGATTTGGGGAATCTGAACTGAAAAAAAAAACAGATTTTTGTTTTTTGGGAACTTACCAGAAATCAAAAGAAGACTATAGAATAAGATAACAGAAATGGTGGAAATCATGTTAGTGACAGCCATTGAAGAGGAGCTTGAGGTTTAAGTTATTTTGCGACTCTTCTCCTTCCGATTCAGACTCGGGTAGAGATCCTTGCATTATCTTCCTCCTCTTTCGATTGATTTCTTACAGAGTAGTTGAGATAATAGTCTAAACACAAACGGAGAAGAAGAAAGATTAGACATTTTTAGAGGGTTTTAGGCTGAAGATTTATGCTCTGTGCTTCCACGTGAATCGACTCTGCTTGCTCCTCCCCACACGACTTGTTGTTCTCAGACAAAGTGTTAAATTACGTTAATACCCTTATATACTGAAAAAGCACCAGCTAGACATCACGCTGTACTAATCTTCATTAGATTTTGGTCCCTTTGAATTTCTTTTCAGTTTTTCCCCTTCCTTAAATTCATTTAAAAACCAAATTAGATATAGATTAATAAGTAATATCACTAACTATGCCCTTTAATAATTGAAATTCACTAACTATCCCTGGCCCCATCACCCTTTCCCTCTCTCCTCGAAAATTACTCTTTTAACCCTACAGACTAAATCTCCATCTTCGATTACTTTTTTTTCTTTCTTTTTCCTGAAAATTTTCTACGAAAATTGAAAGCCGAAACAGGAAGTGACGTTGATGGTGAAGATGAACAAGTTAAAGATATAGGAGAATAAGGCAATGATGAAGATAGAGATGAATACGAAGACTATGAAGATGGAAGTGAAGGAGATGATAATAAAGAAGAAGGAGAAGAAGAGGAAGATGATGGGATTCAAGTTTTGAAATCAGAGCGTTTTCGAACCCAAAATGATTAAAACCCAATTTAGTGATTTTCTTCATAGCATAATTCAGTCACTAAGCTTTGTCATGTTATATGGATAATATTTTTAATCTGGTAATCACATTATATATATTTATTACAATGATAGCCATTATAATTTCATTTAACTTGGTAATCATGTTATATGCACTTATTATTATGATAATCATTGTAATTTTTTACCTAGATAATGTTTTTTAATTTGATAACCATGTTATATGTATTTATTACCATGACAATTATTGTAAAATTCATTATCATATGTTACCAGGATACAGGAGTTTTGTACTGTCACATACATCTTACCGATTCCTATTGGTACAAATAAGATATTTCGTACAGTTCCTCTTCCCCACGTAGAAGCTTACTGTTCCTTTCGATTTTGAATTCTCCCTAACCATTTCCTCTTCCTTAACTCTTCTTTATCTAACATAACTTCTTTAACGTTTTTTTATCTAACGTAACTTCCTTAACTCTTCTTTTATCTAACGTAACTTCCTTAACTCTTCCTTTATCTAACGTAATTTCCTTATCTCTTCTTTATCTAACTCAACTTTCTCTTTCTTTTAACGCAAAATTTTTTTCAGATTTTTTCTTTGACTCTAGTTGCTATAAAGCTATTTTTATCTTTAATTTGTGATCAGTTCCTAGCATTTCCTCTAGGGCCTCTTTCTTAATTTCAGTTATCAAATGGTATATTACTCAATTACCCTAGATTAATTTTAGAAAAAAAAAAGATATAAATTAATTTACCTGTACTCCAAAAAAGATTCTCTTTACAATAATAGATTTTTTTAACTTTTGCAACGTTTTATTATTATATAGTTTACTTCCATATAAAAAATGGAATGTTGGTATTGATCACACGTGATAAAAATTCGACTTTTATTTTATGTATGAGTATTCTCTATTGTATTTATTATTTGGTTATTGAAAACATTGAAATAATGTTGAGGAAAAGAGAGAATACAGCCATCATTTTGTTGAGTAGCTAGAAGACTACATTTACTAGAAGTGGCCCCCTTTATTATTTTGTTCTATAACACATTTTCTCATCTCAACTAACTCAATAACTAAATATATGTTAGTATTCCCGCTATTTTAACATATGAAATGTTTTTTCTTTTCAACAAATAAACTATATCAGTTTTTCAAATCTAGGAGGAGGGCATATTATTTACAAAAAAGCAATTACAAAATAAATTTCTAGCGCTTTTAGCTAGTGAATCCAAAACAAAGCTATTCAACAAAGCCATTGGAGGGTTACTTGCTCAAATTCAGACTCACGAAAAACCTCAAACTCAATATGCCTTGATGCTTTCCATGAGTATTCAAGAAGGCTAGCATATATGCATGTAGTCTGAATACACTCTTTTTCTCTTAGTGAGTTTTGTCCCAATGAGTTTTTTCCTAAGGTTTTTAATGAGACATTTGAGCTGCACCAACAAGAAGCTTATTTGTTAGTATGTTTTTAGGCCCAGTTTTAAAGAAAACCTAACTTATTTTCGTGGCATCCTTTTAGTATTTAAACATTTTTCTTCTTTGTAAGACTTAAGCAATTTTGAAATTAAAAACAGAAGGATTTTGCCTTTGTCTTTCTCGTTGGTGAGTTACATTCAACAAAAAACGAATTTAGTGTATCATATTGGCAAGGACTCTGAGAATCTGATAAAATAAAAAAGAGGAGAATAGTCTTTTGAGTCTGTCATTTCATTTCATTTCACAAAATTTTTGTATATTTTTATGTGAAGTTTAATGAATTTGATATATTGTGATATTTCAAATTCTACAATATCATTTATATTTCGGTACATATATATATATATTTTTTCCTCATCTGAACTTTATTGATAAAACTTAAGTATTATATAAACAAACTCAAATAGTACCAAAGAAAAAATAAAATTTTAACATGTGTATTTTTGACTTAAACATCTTATACTTTGAAGCAAATTAGTAACATTGTTATTAATTAATATTTATTGAGTATCATGAGTCATGACTAACCCTTAAAGCTTGTCACAGGACAGGGTCACAGGTAGTTGGACGCGGGTTACATCTTTCTTCAGCTTACATTTTGGTCTAAATCGATCTTCAAATAGCTTAACAAAATAATTACTAAAAAGGATGATGCCCTCATCATTGTAAAACATAACAAAAAATTAAGCAATCGAGCTAGCCTAAATCTTTAGCACTTATTCTTTTTTTTTTTACTAGAAATAGCTTATATTTATTAATCAAAGAGAGATACAAAATTACAATACAAAAACAAATGAAAAACAGATAAATCCCCGAAAACAAAGCCTAAACAAAAAAACACTATAAAATCCCAGAGAAAACAGTACTACAACCATAGGAACAGAACTCAAGAATTGCTACATTGAAATTGATGCCTTGGAACATCTTCAAGCAATGTCTTTAGCACTTAGTAGAAAATAGAATTGTTTGAAACTGAAAAAATAAATCATGTGGACAAAATGAATACATTTTTTCTTTTTATATCACTTTATAGTTCTATAAGGTTTTTGTATAACAACGAAAATAAAAACAACAACAACCCGACAAATCCTATTTGTTGGTACAACATAGAGATCCAAATGTAAACTCTTTAAGATAATAATACATATAAAAACAAACAAACAAAAACTCAAGAAAGAAACTTTTAAAAAGAGAAATACTTTGTAGGGATTTAAAAGTTAAGCATTTTAAATCAGATTCCTTCGTTAGAACTTTTAAATCTGTATATTCTATGCTTATATCAAATCACATATTTTCAAAAACCGATATTCCCTAAACTACGAAGTAATATATAACCAATATTTGTCATTTTTATGCATAAAAATAACAATTAAAATCAACAGACCTATAAAATGTAACAAATGTTTGATTAGGCAGTAACTAATTCAATTTCTACAGCTACAAGCCTTTTTTTAATGCAACAACAAGATGTTACTTTTATTTCATTAAACTATAAACCAAACTTAATGAAAAGTAGTAACATGTTTTTGACTAATGTACTCACCAAAACTTCTTTTTTTTTTTGTCACTTACTCACCATAACTCATTATAATATTTAATAAAAGGACCTTAATAAAATATGTGGGTGAAGAGGATATGGCAAAATTCGAATATAAACAAGTTCTGAAAAGTAAAAATAAAAAACAGATGAAAGAAGTAAGAAACAATGAATCGTGACACTTTTTTGTCTGTTTCTAACAATTATTAATGCGGTAAAAAATATATAGTAGTATATCTTAAGATTTTTGATGCTCATCAGTCATAAAAAAATATCAAAACTAATGTTGGCGATGATAACATGGGAACATCAATATCAATTGCTATCTCTTATGAATGATAAAATCATTATAATCGATTCGGATCCAAAATACGATGGAATTGAGAGTGACGATCTTTTAGCAAGAGAAATACACCACTCCCTTCAAAACAAAACAATGCGGTTACGCTAGGCCATGAAAAGACAATTTCAATTTTACTACTAAGTGCTTTGTAAAATTGTAATAGATGTCTGCGATTTGACTGTCGAATTTCGTTCTAGCAATCCGGTGTTTCTCGATTTGATTTCCTCTTGTCTCGACATTTGAGCGTTGATTCATACCAATGATTTGTGGATCGTCATTCGTTAATTATCTGGGATTCATGGAATTTAAGTGTTCTTTTGATTGATCTTTGCGTTCATGATGATCATTAAATTACGATTTGTGTTCGAATATATGAACGAGACTCTGACTAGGGATTATGATTGAAACCTTTGGGTTGAGAATGAATATGGAGTTGAGAATTTGTTGGTACATTTAGAGTTTACGGTGTTCAGTAAACTTCCAGGAGAGAGCAAGTCTCTAGGGAAGACGAACGAAACTCCTTCCTCCTTACATGTTGAGGCTGTGTCACTCACTACTTTTTTACGTTGGTTTTATTGTTTCACTGAAAATAACTGAATCAAGTTTGGTTTTTAGAAAAAATGGCTGAGTTACTGCTCCAAATGCTGACTTGCTGGATTAGCCAAAGGAAGGATAACCGTCGTTTTCTCCATGTTGTCTACCGCGTTGGTGATCTTGACCGCACTATCAAGTATGTCTTTCTTTTTTGTTCCAATATTAAGTTAATCTTCACTTTTCTGTAACAGGAGTTATTTACCTTTGTAAGGTATTCTTTATTTTTTCATCAGGTTTTACTCTGAGTGCTTTGGAATGAAGCTGCTGAGGAAAAGAGACGTCCCGGAGGAGAAGTATTCTAATGCTTTTATGGGTTTTGGACCTGAAACATCTAACTTCGTTGTTGAGCTGACATATAGTATGACCTCTTCACTGTCTGTCTCCTGTTAACATTGATTCATATTCAAGCCTTTCTAATATCAACTTATGCTCTTTTTCACAAGTAACATTACTCAGTTCTTATGTTCTGAGAACATTTTTTATTTTATTTTTACAGATTGTGGTGTTAGCTCATATGATATTGGAACTGGATTTGGGCATTTTGCCATTTCAACTCAAGATGTAAGTTGTCTTATTTAGAGTTTAGATACCCATGAATCAACATATGCATGTGAGGCCCTGAACCACCGATTTTTAGGTTGCCAAAATGGTTGAAACCGTTCGTGCCAAGGGTGGAAATGTCACTAGGGAACCTGGTCCAGTAAAAGGTGGAAACAGTGGCATTGCTTTTTTGAAGGACCCTGATGGCTATGCTTTTGAGCTCATCCAGAGAGGTCCAACTCCCGAACCACTCTGTCAAGTCATGTTTCGTGTCGGTGATCTGGACCGTGCCATCAAGTTCTACGAAAAGGTAAAGCAGTAGGAATTGTTGTCTATAATATATATACATATTCATTACCAGCGTTTACATCACTTGTTATTCCCTGCAGGCCCTGGGTATGAGACTCCTGAAAAAGATTGAGAGACCAGAGTACAAGGTGAAGTTATCACTGATGCGATGTAGACAACTAATTACTTTTTCGACTTAAGTTGTGACTTACCGAGTTTTAAATTATCTGTTTGCTGGATGAAACAGTACACATGGGACATGCTGAAGAATACGAGTCTATAGTATTGGAGCTGACCTATAACTATGACGTGACTGAGTACACAAAGGGCAATGCGTATGCACAGGTCTGTACTTTAGACATGTTTCTGCTGTCTTTAACCGGTTTTTGTTCATTCCTTTGGTAATTTACATGGTTGAAAATGTAATAAACAGATTGCAATAGGCACTGATGATGTGTACAAAAGCGGTGAAGTTATCAAGATAGTTAACCAAAAGCTAGGAGGAAAGATCACTAGAGAAGCTGGAGCTCTTCCTGGAATCGGCACCAAGATTGTCTCATTCCTCGACCCAGATGGCTGGAAAACGGTAAGTAATTGATCAAACTAATGTCGGCTTTTGGAATCCAAGGTTCCATGTCTACCGTTGGAGCTTAGAATTTTTGATATAGTGTCGGGATTTTAATTTCAAAGATTTGGTTGTTAAAAATGACAGGTTCTGGTAGACAACAAAGATTTTCTGAAGGAACTGGAATGAGGAGAGCAATGACGATGCTCGAGAATCGAGATCACGAAATCATAAGAATAAAAATGTGATCATGAAATAAAGGAAGACTTTAGTATTTGCTCTATAATAAGATGTGGTTCAGTGTGTGTAGTTGTGATATGCTCGTTCCTTTTGTCGTTGAGTTAACCTCTGTTATCCTGAATACAAACATTTCCACCATTTGAGGTTTTAGTGTTTTCCGGTTATGGTCGGTTTAGTAAAATTTTAAACTTCCATACCAAATCGATTTACTCTATTTCATCTCCTTTGAAAACCTTCTTCTATTCACTTGAGCTTAGTATACAATAGAATTGAGTAAATCAGAGCTTGAATACAATATTCAATTTAACTACTACACCTTCAATATATGTAGGTATAGGGCTTTGGAATCCCATTTAAAGTTCCAGTTAGTATGATATTGTCCTCTTTGGACCCAAGAATTAGTATGATATTGTCTTCTTTGGCTCCAAGTAGCAAAACCTTCAAGGTTTTCTTTATTCAACTTCTCCCCAAAAGGCCTCATATTAATTGGAGTTTCTATTGACTTATACTATTAGACACTTATTGTCTAAACTTTCGATGTGGGACTTGGATTGATATCCCAACAATCCTCCTCTCAAACCAAGGACCACTACATCTTGTGATCTCCCCTCGGACCCCTCCTGTGAAACATCTTGACACCTCTCTTGCACTGCCGTAATCACTTAACGGAATCCGCCGCCTAACCTTCCTCTGAGTTAGGTAGACTTTCGAAACAAGTTACTGGCATCCCCATGAATCGCAAGCGTATATTGAGAATTCTTCTCACACCAAACTTCTAGTCAACACCCACTTATCTAGGTCCTCCTCTTTGAACCATGGGTTCTGATACCAATTATAAAGTTTTGGAAGCCTATATAAACTTCCAATTAGTATGATATTGTCCTCTTTGGTCCTAAGTGGCAAAGCCTTCAAAGTTTTTCTTATTGGGCTTCTTCCTAAAAAGCTTCATACTAATTGGAGTTTCTCTTGACTTATATTATTAGATTCTTCTTGTCTAAAGTTTCAATGTGGGACTTGGATTGAAATCCCAACAGTAGTCACATGAAATCTCAGCCACTACATCACAGCAAGAAGATCTAGTTAGTTGGGTACAATAATGGATCCACCTACTTCAGTACTACACCTATCATTCGAAAACCAACATTGCATTTATAGTTGGAATGTATAGATGAGTACAATATACATTCCAACTTCACCTACCCACTACGTCCGTGATTCGGTTATGAATCGAATCGATTAAACTGAACATCAAACCTTGTTCGGTTGTGTTCCCGGATCCGATCGTCGTAACTAGGTCTCAAGGATCATGTGTGTATAGATATGATTTGGGGTTTAATGGGATCATGTGTGTAGTAGAGATATGGTATGGGCCGTTGGGACCAAAAGTAGTATAATGGTATTTCTTTTGGCCTCCCAATTAATATATCCATGAGAAACGGTTGGATTGTGGGTCTTTTTATGTTCTTCTTTACCTAACCATCACGGCATATTTATTTACTTTATTATGTTTTTGGCAACCTTGTCTTAAGCGTCAAAATTGATTCTAATCCGTAACATGTTAACTATAATGATACTCAGTTATTTAAATCTGTGCAACTTGAAAACATAGATACATGTTCAATTATCAAACGTTCTAGAATGTACACCAAATCTTTAAAAATGGATGTTTTGTTTCTATTTGAAGGATGATGATTGGGATCCATATTTTGAGGATATCAGAAATGTCAATCTTACAATTTTTGAGCTACAAATAATAATGACATCTAAATTGCCCAACACTAAATAATATCACATTTCCATGCATTATAACATAAATCACTTTCCAAGATTTAGAAAATTGATTGATAGTACCTCTTTGTGTATGAAATACATTTTGTTTGATATGTTCATTAGACTAATAATTTGTATAAGCACATAATACTCATATACAAGGATCGAAATTCAAATTTATTTGCATTTATTGCACAGAAACATTACATACATATATATATGTGTGTGTATATATAATTTCCTATATATGGTCTTGCAACACAACTCAGTACTCACTCACCATAAACGAAAAGAATCTGTACCAACAAAGAATAACATGAAAGGCAGTTTTAGTAGCTTTCTTGTGCTTCTCCTCATTGCTCTTGTTTGTGCCAATGATGTCGGTGCTAGAAAACTTATGTCCGATGATACGCAATTCAAGGATGAAAAATCGTTGCTTGGTGGCCTAGGGCTTGGCCTTGGAGGAGGAGCTGGTCTTGGTGGGCTTGGGATTGGAGCTGGTACTGGAGTAGGGTTAGGTGGAGGTGGAGGACTTGGCGGAGGCGGTGGTGGACTCCTTGGTGGAGGTGGCTTCGGTGGAGGAGCCGGTGGTGGACTCCCTGGTGCTGGTGGATTCCCTGGTGCTGGTGGATTCCCTGGTGGTGGCGGACTCCTTGGTGGTGATGACGGGACACTTCCTTGAACGTAACGTCAAGTGTTTGTGTGTGAGCTCATTTTCAGCTTATAATGCTACTTAAATCACTTTCATTTGTATTAATAAGTTATTATGAAGATTTCAGCTTTATTTATTTAAACTATTTATATAAATCACTTTCATTGTATTAATTAAATCAGTTTGCTATGAGGGTTAATGCTCCTAATCATATAGTGAATTTGGTTCAAAGATTATGTATTGGGTTTAGTGAAACACAATATTGGAAAGAATCAACTTAGATTGAATCATATTCACATAGTCTATTCTTATTCAATTAAACTATACTATTTTCTCAACAACTAGATGGATAAATATACGATCTATAGTCAAATCTTCTAACAATATCACGTAGGATAAATGTGAATTGAAAAAAACAATCGAAATATTTAACCACTTGATAAAAATAAGAAAATGACTTGTTTATGACTCATATTCATATATTGCGTGAAGGTTGTGAATGCTTTTTGGAATCTTAATGGATAAAAGACTAACATAAAGAATGTCTACAACTCATTTTAGAAAAGAAAAAAAAACGAATGTCTACAACTCTAACAACAAAGTTGTATCAGAAAATAGTAAATGATCTAAAATGTTATTTTTTTTTTCTTTTTTGATTTCCCAAAATGTTTTTATTTTTGATATCACAAATCTCAAAAAGAAGAAGATAAAGAGAGAACAATACTTACCACTCAATGGGGATGCGGTTGCTTTGGCCTTTTCTTCGTTTGGCTGATGATGATTCATCCACCACCACCAACCCCATCTTTTTTCTTCTCATTTTTATTCCACAAATCTCCATTTTTAATTTTTAAGTTAATTTTAAATCTTTATATCCCAAAAATATATATATTAAAGTCCGTTTTGCCATTGATACCGATATTTTTATCAGCTAAGTGCAATAATACTACAGACTAGTATCAGGAATCTGGAAGAAACTCCAGACGCAAAGACTCAATCTTTGTAAGATTCCACTCGACCCATGTCACTATTTTCTGTTTTTGGTTTATGTTTCGTTCGATTCACAGAATCGCCGATTAGTTTGATTGCAGAGTGCATTTGTTGATGGTATCTTCTTCTCTATGAAAATAGGAGTTCGATCTCATTACGATCATTGAGTTCCCAGATTGTATCAGATTATTCAATGAATCCCAATTTTAGTCGTAGCTTTGTGGATTTAAAAATGCTCTCTTTTTGTCTGTAGATTGTATTGCCGTGATGTGAATCTCATTTCATCATCATAGCTCAAGAGTTTATTGTCTTTGGATTCGTTTCGAGCAGTTTATCTATCTCAATCCACTTGAATCTAATAATGCAATTTATTTCTTTTGATATTGATTTTTTTAAAATCAAATTGTTATATAGCTTGAGGAGAATATGAGAGGTGGAAGTTTATGGCAGCTAGGGCAATCCATAACCCGTCGTCTTGCTCAATCTGACAAGAAGGTTGTGTCACGCCGCTACTTCGCATCAGATGCTGACCTGAAAAAGACCGCTCTTTACGACTTCCATGTCGCCCATGGCGGAAAGATGGTTCCTTTTGCCGGCTGGAGTATGCCAATTCAGTACAAAGATTCAATCATGGACTCAACTGTTAACTGCAGGGAAAATGGGAGTTTGTTTGATGTTGCACATATGTGTGGTTTGAGTCTTAAGGGAAAAGATTGTGTTCCTTTCCTCGAGACACTCGTGGTTGCTGATGTGGCTGGTTTGGCTCCTGGAACCGGGAGCTTGACCGTTTTCACAAACGAGAAAGGAGGTGCAATTGATGACTCGGTGATTACCAAAGTGACAGATGAACATATCTATTTGGTGGTGAATGCTGGTTGTAGGGACAAGGATTTGGCTCACATTGAAGAACACATGAAGGCTTTCAAATCCAAAGGAGGTGATGTCTCGTGGCATATTCATGACGAGAGATCTCTTCTTGCCCTTCAGGTTTGGCAATTTAATTCGAAGTAAAATGTTGTTTCTTTTGCTTTTCTGTTATACTTGTACTTAACTAACATTCAATCTTGAACCTTGTGATATAGGGTCCTTTGGCTGCTCCAGTGCTTCAGCACCTTACTAAAGAAGACTTGAGCAAGCTGTACTTTGGGCAGTTCCAGATTCTGGAAATTAATGGTTCCACCTGTTTTCTTACCAGGACCGGGTAAAATCTCATGTTTCTCTGTCCGTTTAAAGTCAGAAACTATATTGTTTTATTCTTTCTTGGGTCAAGTAGACAATAGCCTAAGGAAAAGAGGTCTGAAAATCTCACAGGTATTGAATGTGTCTGTTTTGGTTTTCAGGTATACTGGAGAAGATGGGTTTGAGATCTCTGTCCCATCTGAGCACGCAGTGGATTTAGCGAAAGCAATCTTGGAGAAATCCGAGGGTAAGGTAAGGCTTACGGGTCTAGGTGCAAGAGATAGTCTCCGGCTAGAAGCAGGACTTTGTCTATATGGAAACGACATGGAGCAACACATATCTCCCGTTGAAGCTGGGCTCACATGGGCCATAGGGAAGCGTAGAAAAGCTGAAGGTGGGTTTCTTGGCGCGGATGTGATCCTCCAACAGCTTAAAGACGGACCTACAATCAGAAGGGTAGGTTTTTTCTCATCAGGACCACCTGCAAGGTCTCATAGTGAGGTCCATGATGAGAATGGAAACAAGATTGGAGAGATCACAAGTGGTGGGTTTAGCCCGAACCTAAAGAAAAACATTGCCATGGGGTATGTGAAGTCAGGTCAGCACAAGAATGGGACTAAAGTCAAAATCTTGGTCCGTGGGAAACCGTATGAAGGCAACATCACAAAGATGCCGTTCGTGGCCACCAAATACTACAAGCCATCATAATATGTGTCTTCTTCGTCTATGACTTGTTTCTTGCTCTTGTCGAAAGTAACTTCTGTTTTTCATCTATTTCTTGTTGGCCTGAAAAATGTACTATCTTTTGCCAAGAGGGCAATTGCTTATTTCATTATTATTGAAATAAATTTAACACATCTAAAAGACCAAACTATGAATGTGTTTACATATTTGAAGATCTACCAGTTCTTGGTAGATAATGAGAGGAAAGTAATCTTGATAAGAAAGAAACTTGGTTTGTGTTGAACAAAAGATCCAACAAAACACGTTTATCTTTATTGAGGCATCGAAACTTTCCACAGTCCATATATGGAGGAGAGCAACCGATACAGTCTCGGCCAAAGAAAAAAATATTGAACTAGAAAATTGTAGAGCTTTACCTCGAAAGGAACCCTTCCAGAAATTCTCGAAGGCCCAAGACAAGCTAAGGCCTAGGAGGGGGTTTGGAAATAGTTTTCAACCAGCAATAGACGCGCCTCGGTTAAGACCTCATTAGCTGCGTCAGTGCCCCAAGCGCAAAGATGCTTTTCAATTATCGCAAGCCTCCTTCCTTTATGCTCAAACAAAAACTATCAACTCGATACCTATATCCGATGTGGGACTCTGTACAAAAACAATGAAAACACTTTAATCACAGTTCATAAGTTCGGGAAAATTGAATTATGTCTACAAGAGGTTAAATTATTACTGAAAACACTTTGAGAACATATATGGTAGGGGCTGCGCGAACGCAAAACCCCCTCTGCCACAAATAATAACGTAGGCTCTTCCTCATGGGAAGACCTTAAGCTAAGCACCCCTCCATAGTGTGCAATGGAGGTCACTAGCCTAGACCACTCGTCTTCTTGATCGCAAGTTGACCCCGTCCAGGTAAGTAATTTGCTTGTACCGCCCACTTCTCTCTTATACTCCTGCTTTCCCAGTGATCGTTTCTTGTCTGAGCGATGTGGGATTATTAGCTCCTAATACCTAACGACGTGCTGGTCTCTTGCAAAACAGCATGAGTTTGTGTTTATAGAAAGCAGGTCTCATACCTTCTAGTATCCCCTTGCGACTTGAAGTCTGTTAATTCAGATGTTTCTGTAAGTTGTGAGGAACCGGAAGATGAATATATTGTGATGCGAGCACAAGGAGAAAACCCAAAATCCATTGTTATATATTTACATCACCATGATCAATCAAATCGCTAATCCAACAATATTTACTGTTTCAAATTCACAGCTTTATAGCAACACCTTTCACTAAAACTGTTCCTTTTTGACTCGATCAGTAGACGTCAAACACGAATGAAAATGAAACACGTACCAAATCAAACCGGATAACAAGTCGTACTATAGAAAAGCCGCCACATCACCTCTCGCCGCCGTCAACTTTTTTCTCTGTTCTCTCTCTCAACTGTTTCGAATTCTAAACTCAGAGATCTGAAAACGACGACGTTTCGATAGCAATCCGATAAATTTTTGGAACCGCTATATTAAACTAGTCGTCGTCGTCTCTTCTATTGTCAGCAGGGAACGAAGCTCCGGCAATGGGTTTACACAAATTAAGATTCGCCGCGGCGGTTCCTGTAACCTTGTCTACATTTTCTTCTCGCCTCTTCCTCAAGCCATTTTCCAATTCTCTAAATTTAGGTTTGTTTTCCCGCCACTTCCAACCGCGCAAGCCTCTCCTTATCAGGGCTTTCTCCGCTTCCGCCGTCGTACAAGATATTCCGGCGAAGGATTCATCTGGTAATTCCCGCTTACCTCGTCAGAACTCTGTCACTGTTTTCGAAGAATGTCTCTGATTCGTTTCAGTTTGCGAGTTCTTTTTTTAGTTGCGAGGCCTCAGTGGAAGGCGTCAATTGATTTCAAATGGATTAGGGACAATAAGGAAGCAGTCAAACTCAATATCAAGAACAGAAATTCCAATGCTAATTTGGAAGCTGTGCTTGAGCTTTACGAGAATATGGTCAATCTCCAGAAGGTTATCTAATCTTATAGTCTTCTCCACTCATGGGAGCCCTTTATCCCCGTTATCAAATAAGCTGGATTTTTAGTACTGGAGTCATGTAAAGTCAGCTACTTTGAGGAAGAACTCCTTGTTATAAGAATCCTGCCTGTTATTTGACGAGACCCGGAAGAAACATGTTAAAGTTGAAAAAGCTTGTTGTTTGTTAATTCCTGGATATATACTTACTCATCGAGTGCTGGTGACATTAGTTTATAAATGAAATTCAAACTTATCTAATACCAGTTTCTAGTCTCTGGGGTAGGAATTGAGGGAGATTGAGTTGAATTAAATCGTTTTCATTTTCTTCTTTTGGTTCAGCTAATGAATGATTGCAGATAGCAGGAAGTTGAGCGGCTTCGTGAGGAAAGAAACAACGTTGCAAAGAAGATGAAAGGGAAGCTGGAACCATCAGAACGTGAGAGACTCGTAGAAGAAGGTAAACGAGGAAACCATTTTGTGTCGGTCTCTCTTTTCTACTTAAGTATAATAGAGTGTCTTGCCGTTAGGTAAAAATCTTAAGGAAAGCCTTCTAAGTTTGGAAGAAGACCTTGTGAAGCTTAAAGATGAGCTACAACATGTAGCACAGTCTATACCAAATATGACACACCCTGATGTTCCTGTTGGAGGTGAGGAATCATCGGCAATTAGAAAGGAGGTAGTTAGTTTGGTCATAACTCCCTCAACTGTTGCATTAGTTATAGCGTTTTGCTGTTCAAGGCCTTTCAAAATAAATTTATAATTTTCTTTGTAGGTTGGTAGTCCACGTGAGTTTGGTTTTCCAATCAAGGATCACCTTCAGCTTGGGAAGGATCTTGATCTCATTGATTTTGACTCTGCTTCAGAGGTATGCATTTTCTCTTACTCATAAGTACCGCAGCACATCTTATAGGTTGTTGGATCAGCGTTGGCAACTGCTTAGATGCTAGGCTAAGATGTTATTGATGTCCATATATCCTTCATTGCAACATACTAGTCAATATATTTATTCCCATATGTGCGGTTGTACACTGAACATTTTTGAGTTCAAATTTTAATAGAGTTCACTTGAATGGTCACTTCCTTCTATAAAGCATTAGATTGATGATCAAATTTTCGGTTTTTGGGTATATATAATCAAGAAGATTAGGTGAAGTAACTTCCTTCTTCTTTTCAACACTGATGCAGGTAAGTGGTTCAAAATTTTTCTATTTGAAAAATGAGGCAGTTTTATTGGAGATGGCCCTCCTTAATTGGACATTATCCCAAGTCATGAAGAAGGGATTTACGCCCCTAACAACCCCTGAAATCGTGAGATCTTCTATTGTTGAGAAATGCGGTTTCCAACCTCGTGGAGACAATACTCAGGTTTTTGCGATATTTGCGTGCTTGCTCTGTTTGTTAAGTCACCATTTTTGTTTGTTTCCAATCATTCCATTCTTTTGGATAGGTTTATTCTATTGATGGAACTGACCAATGTCTCATTGGTACTGCTGAAATTCCCTTAGGAGGAATTCACATGGATTCTATTTTTCTCGAATCAGTCTTACCTTTGAAATATATAGCGTTCTCTCATTGCTTCCGTACTGAAGCAGGTGCAGCTGGCGCTGCTACAAAGTAAGCTAGACAAATGGGTTTAGTCAATTTAGCATCTGCGTGATGTTGGCTTCTCCAATATATACATAGGTTTTACTAAAATCTACTTTCTCGATTTCGAGCAGAGGTCTTTACCGAGTTCATCAGTTCAGCAAAGCAGAAATGTTCGTCATATGTCGACCTGAAGATAGTGAATCTTTCCACCAAGAACTCATTCGGATCGAAGAAGATTTGTTTACTTCTCTAGGATTACACTTCAAGTAAGAAACTAAATGTTAAACCCAATTTCTTCTCAACAGAGATTGATTTTCAACACCTAACTATATATTTGCAGAACATTGGATATGGCCACTGCGGATTTAGGCGCTCCAGCTTACCGAAAGTTTGACATTGAAGCATGGATGCCCAGTTTTGGACGATTTGGCGAGGTAAAAAAATTATACTCTTATTCATTTGAGTCCGACCACTAAACGGAATCTTAGTTTCTTCATTGAGAATGCTGTCTTAACTTCTGAACTAGATATCAAGCGCATCGAATTGCACGGATTACCAAAGTCGGAGACTGGGGATCCGGTACCGCCCATCTGAACCACTTCAGACGGGTCCTAAGAAAGGCAAATCGAATCTTCCAGCTACTAAGTTTGTGCACACTCTAAACGCAACAGCGTGTGCGGTGCCGAGGATGATGATATGTTTGTTGGAGAATTACCAGCAAGAAGATGGATCTGTGGTGATCCCTGAGCCTCTGAGGCCTTTCATGGGAGGCATTGAAATCATCAAACCCAAGCTCAAGTAGTTTTTAAGGTTAGCTCTTTGCAAATTCTTGCTGTTATTTTGTAATTGAGGTTTGTTCATTATACAATTCACAGGCGCTGAGTTTTGTTTATGTTCTTTTCAATTGTATTCTTAAAAAAACATTACAATTTAATATCATTATAACGATGTTCTTTGATTTAATAAAAGTGAAGTGGAAGTACACATTTACAGGTTTTTTTCTGTTTTAAATTAAGATACACGTTTCTCTGTTAGATGTTTCATTTCGTTTTCGGCTGGCGATAATGAAGAAAAATAAAAACATTAACTCCTGAATGATTCGAGATTAATGTCTGTATTAACCGATTTTTTAACAAATATTTAACTAGAAAATTGTATGGAATTATTTGATTGTATACATTAAATTAAATGTTCTTGAAAATTTGAACTCTATACTAACTTTTTTAAAAATTTGAAAAATACTTAATTTTTTCAAAAATGACATTTTTAACCTTCTTCATTAATAAGGGTTAATTGGATATAAAATAACACAATAATTAGGTTTAAAAAGAAAGTCTCAACAAACCGAATGATTAAGATAACAACTTGAGTTTGTTGAGATTTTTTGTGATTAGAACGTCTCTTTATAATTTAGGTATTACTTAATTTTTAAAAATTTATGTATTTTAATATTAATTATTTTATTATACTTTAAGAGCTAAAATTTCAATTTCAAATAAAACAAAGTTCTAACTCGTATAAAAAATTAAGACAAAAAATTTAGTAAAACATTTATATTATAACAGATTTAATAATTTTCATGTCACAATTAATCTTGTAACGGAGCGGATATCTATGATTTTTAAAGATATTCGTATCCATATCCTTATATGTAGTATCCGCCAAAGTAGTATATGTATTCGTATATAAAATTATGTTTTTTGTATTAAAAACATAAACAAAAAATTATACAGATACCTGAATATCCGGACCCAATATTCGTAATATCTATATCTGACAAAAATTAAGTCTATGAGTCCAAAAAATAAATCGACAGTAATAAGTCAACAAAGAGTAGAAAAAATGTACGAAAAAAACAAGTCAACAAAAAAAATCAATAAAACAAAAAAACAAATCAATAGATCAAATAAGTCAGCAGTATAATAAGTCAACCAAACAAGTCATAAGTCAATAGTATAAAATAAATCAACGAATAAAAAAATTAAGTCAACGAGTCCAAAAAATAAGTCGACAGTTCAAACAAATCAATTTTACTAATAAGTCAACTAAGAGTATAAAAAGTCTACGAAATAAAACAAGTCAACAAAAAAAATTAATAAATCAACGACAAATAAAAAAATAAATCAGCAGTTCAAATAAGTCAGCAGTAGAATAAGTCAACCAAACAAACCATAAGTCAACTGTATAAAATAAGTCAACGAATAAAAAAAAATCAACGAGTCCAAAAAATAAGTCGATAGTACAAACAAAGCAACTTTACTAATTTTGGAAAAAAATCTTGTTTATAATGTATATATGATGGATCTTAAAATTTAAATCGTAAATAATAATTGATAAATTTTGAGATATATATGATGCATTTTAAAATTTGACGTATATATACAATTTATATTATAATTTAAACTATATATAATAAGTAGAATTTTATTTACATCTTTTTTTTATATATACAACACATCAGCTTTTTAAAAACTCATTTATATTAATTTTAAAATTTTCATAACATTGCATTTTAAATTAAATATATATTTTTATTTATAATTTAAATATAATATATATAAAATAATAATGTAAAAGATAAAATAAGGGTAATTTGGTCATTTTATTA
Source organism: Lepidium didymum (assembly GCA_963920545.1). Lineage (NCBI taxonomy): Eukaryota > Viridiplantae > Streptophyta > Magnoliopsida > Brassicales > Brassicaceae > Lepidium > Lepidium didymum. The sequence goes on from OY986992.1 coordinate 4,637,754, forward strand.
AGAAAAAATATATTTATCAAATGTTTAAAAAACTTAAGTATATTTTTCAAATTTCATATAAAATTTAGGACAATTATCAAATTCCCCCAAATTGTATTGCTTTACCCCGAAAGGAGCTCTTCCAGAAATTTTCGAAGGCTAAAGACAAGATAAGGCCTAGGAAGGGGTTTGGAAATAGTTTTCAACCAGCAATAGACGCGCCTCGGTTAAGACCTCATTAGCTGCGTCATTGCCCCAAGAACAAAGATGCCTTTTGATGATAGAAAGCCTCCTTGTTTTATACTCGAACAAAAACTATCAACTCGATACCTATATCCGATGTGGGACTCTGTACAAATAAAATTGAAGAAAATTTGACCACTAGAGATTAATTAATTAGAGAAAACATGAAGAAAATTTGAGAACATATATATTGTAGGGGCTGCGCGAACGCAAACCCCTCTGCCACAAATAATGACGTAGGCTCTTCCTCATGGGAAGACCTTAAGCTAAGCACCCCTCCGTAGTGTGCAATGGAGGTCACTAGCCTAGACCACTCGTCTTCTTGATCACGAGTTGATCCCGTCCAGGTAAGTAATTCGCTCGTTCCATCCACTTCTCTCTTTATAGTCCTGCTTCCCCAGTGATCGTTTCTTGTGTAAGCGATGTGGGATTATTATTACTTACACACACGTGCCGTTTGAAGCTCCTGATGTCCAACAACGTGTTGGTCTCTTACAAAACAGCATGGGCTTTTGTGTTTATTAACTTTTGTTTTTGCAACTTGTGTTATACACTCGGCCTTCAATGTCCGGTATTAGATCAGACTTCAGATATAAGAATTTAAAAAATCAAAACAAAAGGAGTAACAACGCACATTTGATCGATAGAACTAGTTTTTATAATAAATCAAATCTTTTACAAAAAGAACATAGCCAAATGAGATCACAGTGAGCTGCAGAGCAAGAAAAAGTGGCTACAATTGTGTAAAAAACTAACAAAACTGGTTGGTTCTCTGCATTTACATGATACACGACAAGAAACCAGTCATTTTACCTTTTGGAGAGTTATACTCAACCATGAATCAAGTGAAGGGATAAAAGTTTGAGAAGAGCAAAGTACCAAGAAGTATATAGGCTGCAGAATATGACCATATCAAGTAACCCCATATACTATGTTTAGGAGATGTGATCAAATAGGATGCAAACCAGTAAAGAGGAGGGCTTGCTGACAAGAACCGTGTTGCAACCTGTAATTAACACAACACACACATGACGACGGTCTCATTAAAACCTTAATTTCTTATTAAAATTTGCATATTCTCAACGAGTTTTCTGTAAATGCTATTAAGGATTGTAACCTGAACATGCATGATGAAGAACGCCGTAACTGCCATTAAACCCAAGTGTATGACAAATGGAAAAGCATCAGCTGAAAAGTATCCGGAACTTTCTGGCGAGTTGGATTCTGCAGCTACAGTGGTCATTGTAACCTCTTCTTTTTTGCTAGGTTTTCGTTGCCTAATGTCTCGGTGTCCTACTCAGGAAGAAAGAGTGAGAGGGTTCTATCAATGTTTGATTTTAGTATTATTATATAACATAACGATGAAAATGATACCTTCACTTCTTGAAGATGTAATATCTGGTTCAACTGTATACTTCAAAGAATAAAGCCTTGCACCAGATCTTTTTTCTTTCTCAGTAGCTTGAAACCCCAGCGAAATGAATAGCTCAGGCCGAGACTTCATGTAACTCACTATGGAACACACAGCTAAAGAGAGAATTGGGGAAGCAAGCAGAAAGTTTGGGAGCTGCTTAAACTGAAAGTATCTTAGGAAGCCTACTCCCCTGTCAATTAATTGTAATCGGCACAAGTAATTAGAGGCTCAAAATCAAATAGAAGAAAGAAGTATTGCAAGAACAAGACATATATATTGTAAAAAGTAATTACCAGTAATGACTTTGAATAAAGTTGTACACCAAAGGTATCCTTCCTTTACACCAAGGCCGCAATTCATCTAACTTATGTCCATAACATATGTTGTAGAATCCGTATGCTTGAAATGCCACAAAAGGTAGAAAAATGCATACGCATCGAAGAAATCCAGTAACTAAAACCTGCACAGTCAACTGGGTAGGGAAACAAATCATTCTGAGGAACAAGACCCAGTGTACCCCAAGTTACAGAGACAAGCTTTAACCACTCAGAGATTACATGATAGAGCAAGCAGCTGATCTGAAAGATTCTAGTTAAAAGAAATCTTCTACTGCAACCTTTCACTAAATAGCATACCACTGAAACAGTATAATAGGACTCCGTTGTATAAAAATAAAAAACAAAGTCACTAAAAAGATTGTCCAACTGTCTCCTTTTCTATCTTCTAGACGGGTCTAAATTGTTGGGAAAAATGATCCTACTATCAACATAATCCTATATTTTAAGTGGCAGCAATAGTTTCTGAAACTTGAATGAAATATGTATAACTCACAGAAATACGCCTTTTCTGATATAAAGCTTCATATGCTCGATGCATTGTCTGGAAACAGATATAACCAGCATTAAGAACTCCATTGGACCTTGCACAACCAGAGAGTGCAAACCAGAAAACAGCTACATTGCTGGTACCAGATAATAAGTGATACAAGCCCCCAATAGAAAAAAGAGCATACAGACTTTCTGAATATCTGAAAAAGTAACATCAAAACAGTTTGCTCTTCAGTTAGTTACCATTCTGACAAAATTGAACATTTCTGCTTTCTTAAGTCAATTAAGAGATCATTACTCGAATACATTACATTGACGAATAGAATATGGACGCCGGATTGAAACAGAAAATTATTGAAGCTCGGAATGATGCTTCAGTGTCCTTCAAGATAATAACTGAAATCCTGTTAGCAACGACTGATGTAAGAGACTTATAAATAGCAAGCACCATTAGTGACCAATAAAATTAACAGAACTCAGAGAACCATACAAGAAGTCTTAAATAATGACTGATTTCAGATAAATGTTACCTGAATAGATAGATAACAGCAAATATGAACGCTAAGTTGCTGACAATATAACCAGACAACGCCATAACAGCTCGAAGACCAATCAGTGGAACCAAAGGTGCAAAAACTGAATCCAAAAATAAACAGTAATTACGGAAGTGATACAACGTCACAACAGAACCATCTAAGTGGGTAGATCTAAATTCCAAAACCTGTGCGAGTGAGAAGCGAGATGCAGAAAGGAAGAAGAGGCAAGAAGGCGTAAGTCTGCTCATACTCGTACCCACACTGCGTGATTCTGACAAAGTACACACTATCCCAGACAATGCTATTTTCAAGGGTCTTTGAGATTGCCGCATTGGTAGCAAAAAGTGGAAGAGAATCTTCTGCTTCGGCAACGTCTTTATGGTACAGGCAAGGAAGATTTAGTGCAGCGGATGTATCGTACGGTTGGAGTAAGCTCCGCCACAAAATGGTTAAGAACAGAACGAGGAGTCGTGAGAAAATGGAGTATTTGATCAAGATGGTTTCTTTACTTACTTTCGAGTTTGATTCCATGGCTTTCGCCATTGATCATGAGCTCAGATTCAAGAATAGCAAGAACTCGATTTTCTAAAGTTGAATTTAAATGAATTCAATAATACTCCGACACAAATCGAACTCAACCAGAAATGGAAGACGAATCAATCGGAGCAAACAAAGGTAACATTTCAATTTCTCATCTGAAAGAGACGTACCAGGAAGAAACTAGAGACAGATATCAACGAAAAATGATTCTCGACTACAGAATCCCGTGACAAAAGGCTGAAGATTTGTGAATTTGAGCTGAGAAGAGAAGAAACCGAAGAAGAGAGGCTCGACGGAGAAGAAAGTGATTTCATTTGAGAAGTCTCAAAACCTCTGAATCACAAAGAGGACCTCGGTAACTCATGAACCGGTCGGCTTAAGCCAAATTTCCCGAACTTCTTCGACTCATAATCATAAAGGCACTTTGATCGGTTCGAACCAGACGTGTTTTGTTAATTTTGGTTAATATCGCTAAGACGTGAACCAAATCGAGTGCCATATCATCTAGTAAAATGATAACAATATTTAGAATTGCCTTTAATACTATCTAGAATATTACATACAATGCCAATGAAAATTACAATGTTACTGAGAGTATTTTGGTGAGATTACTTTATTTTTCAAGCATTTATTGATTAGATCACGATTGATTCTATAGAGACAAATTTAATTGAAAAAATATTTATGATATTAAGATAATTTAATTAATGTTAGAGATTTTACTCGATCTTAAAATTTAAAATTATAGATTTAAAATTAAATTTTTAAGATCTAATCTATACCATTTTATTATAATCATTCGGAATGATTTATAAGATTTCTAAAAAAAGTTCTAAACGATCATTGATGTTATATCTCATTCTTCGATATCTCATTCGATGCTATTTTCAAAAAAAATTACCATAATTTCTTTTATAAATATAACATTACCTCTTCACAATTATCATTCATCATTCATAGTTTATTTTCACAATAATATCATTAGTTTATTTTCACAATAGTATCATGTAATGTCTTATTTTAATGCAAGCAATAATATTTTAATATTTAATTTTACTATTTTATATTGTGTTTTACTATATTTTTATTTTCCGTCAACATTTAAAATGTAAATACAGTTAACTTTATAATTTATATGGTTATATAATGTTGTTTTATATATTATTCAACTTAATTTTTTCATATAACTAACTCAAAATTATGAAATTTTTGATTAGCTAAATATCTTCATCTCCTTACTCCTTACTGTTTCTACTATATTGACTATATATTATTTCTGAAAAGTAAAGACACAAGGAGAATGATCAGACTGTCCATGTGTAATTGATTGTTCATATGTTTGTAATTTATTCTTATTCATATGTTTTAATTTTGTATTTTTAATATCAATAAGAATAAATAATGTTATAATTTTTTTTAATATGCACTATTTAACATTCAACACATAGCGATGAATATTCCGTAATGATAACTTTGTTTGTTTCGGGTATGTAATTTCAATCTCCCTTAATTCGTTTTATATTAATTAGTTTCATTTTTGTCTTTAACTATTATTTTGGCTAAAACAAAAAACTGTTAAATAAAATTTTAATCAACCACATAAAAAGTTTTATTACAAACTTGAATGGTTACACTTACCAAAGTTACACAAATAATATTAATTATATTAGATTCGTATACCATAACTTGAAATTATGATATATTTAGTATACTATATTTTGAAAGTATGATATAACTTGGCCTATACAAAAAATAAATGTTGAATTAAATTAAACATTTACTATGTATATCACAATTGATTGCTCTATAAGAAAAACATTTAGAAGATAAATGTAATTTAAGAAACTAATTAATTTATTTACCATCCTAAAACTCCATTAAGTCATAAATGTCTAATTTTAAAATTAGTAATATGTAATCAAATTATCCTTTAATTTTTTGACTAATGAAGATAACGATCGATCATACTAATTTATTTATTTATTTTAAGAAGATATGTATTGAATTGTAGATTTATTTCTTATATTAATATCTGAATATTTCAAAATTTATTGTTTAAGATCTCTTTTATAAAAATTGATTATAATTAAGAAATTTATAAAATATCATTATAATTATAAATGATTATGATTGTTATATTAAATTCCATATTAATTTCGTAGTCATTTGCTATACTATTCTTAATCTGAAATTAGTAATTATTTTAAAACTGAAATATTTTATTTACCATCCTTAAACTGAATTTAATCGTAAAATTATAATTTAATATTGTTATGATATTCTACATTCTTTATTTAACATAATTGATATATATATAACTTAGATTTTTCAATTTAATGTATACATTACTTAGATATAAATTTAGATGTTATTCAAATAATCTTAATTGGTTTAATACAAAAAATAGACATAAGATATTTAATACACAGGATATAACTTATAGAACATACCATATTAGTTCATGAATTACTTTTGACAAAAGGCAAATAATATATTTCTAATATTTCAGTTATAACTCTAGCCTTTTAATCAATCAAGCAAGATTGACTTAAACCTCCTATGTGATTTATCTTTTGTATAATAAAAGGATAAAAATTTAGAAAAATAATTTTATAATCATGTGGTATATTACAAACAATGACATTAGAAAATGGTTAAAAGATTACATTGTTATTAGGGGTAATTTTTTCAATATAATATCGTTAATTATACATTTAATATATAGATCTCGATTGATTCGATAATATGAGAGACATTTAATTGAGAAATGTATTTTTAGGATATTGCTTAATGTAATTTATGATATTACTTAATTGTATTCCAATATTTAATTTTATTTGGTCCTTATTTAGGTGTCTTAATCAATATAGAAGAAGTTTACCTAATATTTAAATTTATAATCATGTTCGAATAAGTAGGGTGATACCATATATTTTTTTTTTATAGTTGGGAAATGTCTATTAACATATAACTTAATTATATATATTGTTTATCACGCTTTAATCTACTTAAAAATGTATAAGTGACCATTTCATATATACAATATGATAAAAAGACAAATAATGGTGAATAAATATATTTTTATATATTAATAGTAACAGCATAGAGGATAATTATTATTTACAAATCAAACTCTAAACAAATAAATTTATATCTCGCTAAAAAATATATCTTTAACTCTCACAAATCCGACGAATCTAATAATTAAATTTGAATTAAATTTCAAATTTTACGATTTATCTTAAATAAGTTATATTTACCTTTATATATATATATATACACTATATAGTATATATATATACTATATAATAAAAAAGAAAATTCTTTAGTACGTTTAGTGTTATATATATGTAAAATTTGCATATGAGATTATAAAGTTTGGATTCTCATAGATAGAAGATACTTATTAAGGAATGCAATTTTGTACTTAACTATGTTAACGTTTATTTGTTTAGTTTTTAATTTTTTGATATTTAATTTTATTTAAAATTTAATATGAATTGATTTTATTTTATTAGTCAACATATCCTAATGGACCGATATTAATTATATCTATCATATATATAAAAAATTGTCTAAAATATATAAATTTGGTAAGCATTATTTTGTCCATAGATAGTTACATTAACTAGATATTAAATCAATATAAAATATTAAAAAATCGAATACTACAGAAAAAATTAACAAATAAATATGTTACTATATCTTAAAATTAACAAATAACAAATAATAAAACTACCCAAAAAAATTAAAATAATTATAAACTAAAAACAACAATCAATCAACAAAATCATATACAATAAAATAAAATATATGATGAGACTTACAATATGCATTAAAAATCTAGAAAAGAATTATCATTTACTAAATACTTCTATTGTGCATTAAAAACATATATATATATATATATTCATTTTATTTAAAAGTATAAAAGCTATATAATTAAGTTACATATACTTTTATTCCGTGTATTGCACGAGTAATCATCTAGTAACGAAACAAACGGTAAATGTTTAAGATGGGTTACGAGCGTCTCCTATTGCAAACATAGCGTTCGTGGAGCTAAATCTAATTCACCACGTCATCAAGACATGTCAGCAAGACGTGTCACATACATAATCACCGGAAAACGTAGATCATTTTTTTTCTGGAAAAGAAGTTTTTATTAAATTAAGTGGCCCAAAGCCAAGTAGATGAATTACATTAGAAAAAGATGGGCATTTAAAACAAACAAACGAAACCCATTAGCAAGGCAATATGATGTTAAACATGCCCGAATCTACGTAATGACTCCTTCGTGTTGCCCAGGATGAGTTCCGTCAAGCAGAACGTCGGTACACCATCAATGTCGCTTCACCGTAACAATGGCCGGAGAGCACTCTTTATGGTCACCAAGTTAACGATAGATCAGACAAGTTCCACTACAACTTCCTTCATAATGGTTGAATCTAAATAAACTCCGGCATTGAAAAACATCTGCGAATACCAACTCAGGCAACTCTGACAAGACAGAGATTTACTCCTCCACAAGTTAGCAAAGAGCACATCAAACCATAATCACCAACAACCTTGATGGAAATTGACAAAACTGATACATAGATCAGATCTAAAATCTGGAAAAGCTGAAAAGACGACGACAAAATCTGGAGGGTGACTACCGAAACTTATTAAATGGAACCTAAAAAGGAAAAAACAAAGAAACAATAACGAAAGAGCATGGGAGAATTGAAATTTAAAAATCTGAAGAGAAACGGAAAGAGCCGGTTAACCCAGGAGAAGTGCCGACGAGAGCACCGGGAGGGGTACCGACAAGAACACCGGGAGAAGCCAAGAAGAATTGAGCATGGCCGAAGTACAAGGATAACGAAGAAATCAGAGAAGATAAAACTACAGAGGTGACAAAAGGACAAAACAACAATCTGAAATGCAGTTACAAGGCATCTCTGGAAAGGCAAACAGCTGCCGAGAGGACCCTAAACAATGAGCTTAAACCAAAGCTACTCAAGAACCAAACCCACAGACCGAAGGAAAACGACTTTGAGAGAAACCGAGCCGCAACTACCTACGCAATCCGGAGCAAGCAACACCCCACAGTAGCCCTTATCCTGGAGAATCCCCAATATATCTAACCTTGCAGCTTCAATTTATCATTCCCAAAATTAAGCCATCCTCACACTACAGTTCCAAAGTGAAGATGATAGAAGTAAGCTTGAGTAAATGACAAAGAAGAGACACTACCAAGAACTGATGAATCTCTGGAGAGGGTGACTTCATCGGCGACGACGGTAGTGGTTGAGTGGACCACGAGCTCAGAGCAACGACCACTGTCCTCAGGTGAGATGAAGCTCGGTGAATCAGCTCTAACAACCTCACCAACCACTTGAGACCTGTGAAGATCTCCGACGAGCCACACGGAGAAGCACAGCAAGACCCAAAATGGAGGTTATCTAGTTCAAGGTGTATGGCGCGTCGATAGGAATAGCGACAGCGGAAGACCAAGACGAGAAAGAGATGGAAGAGGGGAGTCATTTCCCGGCGGCGGTGAGATCGGAAAGCCGTCAGGAAAGAGATTGATGATTACACTGAGGTTCGGGGAGAGAGATGATTGTCTTTTTTCCACTTCGCTTTAAAGGTAAACGCGGATCGTTATAAATTTGTAAATCGAACAACAAAGAAAAAAAATATTAAATCAAAGAAGCCAAGAAGAATTGAGCATGGCTGAAGTACAAGGATAACGAAGAAAGCAGAGAATATAAAACTACAGAGGTGACAAAAGGACAAAATAACAATCTGAAATGTAGTTACAAGGCATCTCTGGAAAGGCAAACACTTGCCGAGAGGACCCTAAACAACGAGCCTAAACCAAAGCTACTCAAGAACTGAACCCATAGACCGAAGGAAAACGACTTCGAGAGAAACCGAGCCGCAACTACCTACACAACCCGTAGCAAGCAACACCCCACAGTAGCCCTTATCCTGGAGAACCCCCAATATATCTAACCTTGCAGCTTCAATTTATCATTCCCAAAATTAAGCCATCCTCACACTACAGTCCCAAAGTGAAGATGATATAAGTAAACTTGAGTAATAGACAAAGAAAAGACACTACCAAGAACCGATGAATCTCCGGAGAGGGTGACTTCATCGGCGATGACGGTGGTGGCTAAGTGGACCACGAGCTCAGAGCAACGACCATTATCCTCAGGTGAGACGAAGCTAGGTGAATCAGCTATAACAACCTCACAAACCACTTGAGACTTGTGAAGATCTCCGACGAGCCACACGTAGAAGCACAACAAGACCCAAAACGGAGGTTATCTATTTCAAGGTGTACGGCGCGTCGATAGGAGCAGCGACAACGGAAGACTAAGACGAGAAAGAGATGGAAAAGGGGAGTCCTTTCCCGGCGGCGGTGAGATCGGAAAGCCGTCGGGAAAGAGATCGATGATTACAGTGAGGTTCGGGGAGAAAGAGCTTCGAGGAGAGAGACGATTATCTTTTTTCCACTTCGCTTTAAAGGTAAATGCGGATCGTTATAAATTTGTAAATCGAACAGCAGAGAAAAATAAATAGAAATAATAATATTAAATCAAGAACTACTCAAGAACTGAACCCACATACCGAAGGAAAACGACTTCGAGAGAAACCGAGCCGCAACTACCTACGCAACCCAGAGCAAGCAACACCCCACAATAGCCCTTATCCTGGAGAACCCCTAATCTATCTAACTTTGCAGCTTCAATCTATCATTCCCAAAATTAAGTCATCCTCACACTACAGTCCCAAAGTGAAGATGATAGAAGTAAGCTTGAGTAATAGACAAAGAAGAGACACTACCAAGAACCGATGAATCTCTGGAGAGGGTGACTTCATCGGCGACGACGGTGGTGGCTGAGTGGACCACGGGCTCAGAGCAACGACCACTGTCCTCAGGTGAGACGAAGCTCGGTGAATCAGCTCTAACAACCTCACCAACCACTCGAGACCTGTGAAGATCTCTGACGAGCCACACGGAGAAGCACAGCAAGACCCAAAACGGAGGTTATCTAGTTCAAGGTGTACGGCGCGTCGATAGGAACAAAGACATCGGAAGACCAAGACGAGAAAGAGATGGAAGAGGGGAGTCCTTTCCCGGCGGTGGTGAGATCGGAAAGCCGCCGGGAAAGAGATCGATGATTACAATGAGGTTCGGGGAGAGAGAGCTTTGAGGAGAGAGACGATTGTCTTTTTTCCATTTTGCTTTAAAAGTAAATGCGGATCGTTATAAATTTGTAAATTGAACAAAAGAGAAAAATAAAAAGAAATAATAATATTAAATCAACCCCCTCCTTGATAAACCCTTTATTAAAAAAAAATTATACTTCTCATTTCTTCGATCATCGTCTTCTCCTGGTTCTCAGATCTTTGAATCCAGAAGAACAAATTAATGCGCGTATCAGGTTTCTCTAAATCCATGTTTATGTGCAATTTTCCGTTTCCTATATCTATACAGCATGGAGAATTTCGTTCAATCTTGCGATTTTTAAGAGATTTACTTTGGGATCAGAACTTTAGGACGTTCTGAGGATTTTACCTGAGAGTTGGTAGCTCTTTGATTGATTTTCCGTTTGATATATGTAATCGATTTTGTTTTTTGTTTTCATGTTGTCATTACTCGATTTTGTTATTAGATCTTTGATTTTTTCGAATTTGATTATTCTCTTGGTTGTCAGATGCATTGAGTTGTCAAACACAGATTACGAATGTCGAACTTGCATAAATTTGTGATAGATTTTGGATTTGATTTCACTGAAGCTTGATTATTATGTTCGAAATTGGTTTTATGATGATGGTTTGTGGTCAATTATTACAATGAGGAAAACGAAATCTTTTGATGACACTCAAGTTCGAAGTTTCTTAGGTCAATTTTCTCTGCTAAATATGCATCTCACATTTAAATAGTTCTTCATGTGTTCAATTTCTGAGTTGCGAATAGAGAAGAGATATTTCGAACTTTCATTGTTGGAAAATCAAGATATTTCGTTTTCTTTGACTACTATGTGTTTTATAAATTCCAGCTCTTAGGCATGCTGGCTCAATTGCCTGCCTTACATCTAGAGTCTTGATAATGAAAATTGTTTTGTGATTTTTATTGAGTTGCAGGATTCATATTCGTGTTTGCAAATTAATGATTTGCAGTGAATTTGTTATCGGAGAAGGAATAAGGAAAAAATGGTGAAAATGACATTGATAGCTCGTGTTACTGACGGGTTACCTCTAGCAGAGGGGCTCGATGATGGTCGTGACTTACCAGATTCTGACATGTATAAGCAACAGGTCAAAGCTCTGTTTAAAAATCTTTCCAGAGGTCAAAATGAAGCGTCAAGAATGTCAGTCGAAACTGGCCCCTATGTTTTCCAGTATCCTTAATAATTTGCCCTTTTGACATTTCTTATTATTTCTAGATACAGCTTGCGAAAGTTTTTGGTAATAGATTTCATATTGATGTTTGATTAAGAGTTACATCTAGAGTTAGTCTCTCTTGAGAAATTTAGCGGGTAATTTACCTCTTTATGTACTAGAATCATAAGGATTTTACGAAGTTGTCTAACATTTAGTCTGGATTTAATTATTGAGAAGGTTTTCCTCAAAGCCTTGTTGATTTGACCTGTTTTCTGGCTTACAACATGTTTAAGTCCTCTTGCATTATGGTTAAAAATTTCTTATGATTTGACTATCTTTGTCATATTAGCATACTATTAACTTGAAAGTAATGTGAAAGAGGCTTCCTTGATCAGAAAACTTTAGTTACATCATAGAAGGACGTGTTTGCTACTTGACTATGTGTGATCGCTCTTACCCAAAGAAACTCGCTTTCCAATACCTTGAAGATCTGAAGAATGAATTTGAACGTGTCAATGGGCCTCACATTGAAACAGCTGCTCGACCTTATGCCTTTATTAAATTTGGTATGTGCAGTGTAGATTCTCTTCTCTATGCATCAGTATCTTGGAAACATAACCTTCCACGGGTTTTTACTCTTTCTTCCCCGTTGTGTTTTTTTTGTAGATACCTTCATACAGAAAACCAAGAAACTGTACCAAGACACTCGCACTCAGCGAAATATCGCCAAGTTGAATGATGAGCTCTATGAGGTCCATCAAATTATGACTCGGAATGTGCAGGAAGTCTTAGGTGTTGGTGAAAAACTGGACCGTAAGTCCCATCCAGTCCTTTTCATTTGATGAATTGATTTAGTTTTGGAATAAGGAGAAGCAGAATCACTAGTTTTGCATTCGTTGTGACTTATGCTCAGCAGAGCAATACGCTTATTATGTACCATTTCTCTTCTTGTTATTTTAATTGCAGAGGTAAGCGAGATGTCGAGCCGGTTAACATCTGAATCTCGTATATATGCTGATAAGGCTAAAGATTTGAACCGTCAGGTGAGTTTGATCGTATATTCCTCATATTACACAATGTAACATAATCACACGTTATGAGGCTCTAGCTTCTGGTGATCATGAAATATATTGTATTGCTCATATCGTTTGCATAAGGTTCTGAAACATTGAATTTGGTAAACCAGGCTTTGATCAGGAAATGGGCACCAGTCGCAATTGTGTTTGGGGTTGTTTTCCTCCTATTCTGGGTCAAGACCAAGCTATGGTAAGAAAGGAGGCACGTAAGGCTATTTTAGTAATTTAGCAGACTTCTCCAGGCATATATCAACCGCCAGACCGCCGGTGCAAATCTCAGATTCCGGCACCCAAAATATCTTTTTTCCAAAGAGAAACTTCGACACATTTTGTACTTCTATAGTATGCAAACTTTATGAGACTGGTCATATTGTCATCCATTTACACTCTTCGAACCATTATTGTCATTTTCTTTAAATTTAATTAAAACCATAATCAAATTTAAAAGAATTGTATTGGATTTAATACATATCAGAACTGAAACAGCAGCTTAAACATGCTATTTTAGCGTCTATCTGATCTCAAGTGTCTCTTGAAATCTTGTGGACCTGCCAAATCTAATGAAGAAGTGTCCCTTAACTCATCTGAAAGCTGCAGTGCACTCTGAAAATCTCCCGACTTCTTCAGACAATCGATTAATGCTCGATAAACATAGACCGATGGTAGGATATGTTTCTGTTTCATCTCATCAAAAAACCTCAACGCTTCCTTTATGTTCCCTGACCGACCCAAACAGTCTATCACTGCAGTATAACTAAGCAAGTCCGGTTCAATTCCACACTGAACCATTTCGTTGTATAACACCAAACACATATCAAATCTACAAGCTTTCCTTAACCCATTTAACACTGTGTTGTATGTAATGATGTTTAAGGATACATCGACATCTTCCTTCACTGATGACAACAAGCCGAGCATTTCGTTCACGAGGCCAGCTCGGCCTAAGATATCTAAAACCGAGTTGTATGTGATCACATCTGGTTTACATTCCCACTCTTTCATCTGCTCAAGTATCAAAAGGACCTTATCTATCTGTCTAGATTCAGCAAATGCAAGGATGGTTCTGTTTATTACTATCAACTTACATGGAAGAGAAGACTCTGATATTTCTTTGAGAAGATTCGACAAATGCATACAATCATATGTGTTAATGAAGGCTCTAGCGAGGTCGAGATAGCAATCTGAACTCAAGGGGACATTACTAGCCGTGAGCAAGAGCTCTCTGAATACTCTGCAAGAAAGCTTGATATCGTTCTGTACACCCGCTGCTGCAAGAAGGTTCTTAAAAACAGATATAGGTAAGCTTATGTTCTTGTCTTGTAGTGACTGCAAAAAATCATATGCAGCAGATAGATTTCCATCTCTTGTATACTTCTCAACAACATTTGTAAAATCGATTTTGCTGATGCTATTCGAACCACTTTCACTATTGTTAACTATCTTTTTCAAGAGTTCGTCTTCTTCTCCTGTGTCTATCAAAGAGTGCATACCGGAGAACAAGTAGCTCCGGCTTAAATCAGCTGGAGCTAATACTATATGTTTCTGCAATGCCAATACACATAGAACCAAAGAATCAGTTTTGCAATACAGAACAATGTATAACTCGAATTCATCCATTGAATCTGGATATGTGAACTATAAAGACGGATTTCTCAGTTCCAAAGATGACAGCATTGATTTTCACGTTTAACCAGAAAACTCTGTTATCAAACGTGAGCTGGAGCGAGGAGGCTCCAAAACAATGGAAGATCAGACTTTGAAGGACAAGAAATTTCCGAAAATTTTCATATCTTTATCCAACCAAATGTTCATAGAAAAACTCAATGCGCAGTACCAATCAGAGAAAAACAAAACGAGAGAGATTAATCGAATCGAATAGAACAAAACACGAATCACAAAAAAGGGTTGGGGGCTATTTGGTATCTATACCATAGAAGTGAATGAACCTCCATAAGTGATTCTCTTAACGATTGACCACGTCATCATCTTCCTCGATATCTTTTCTTCAGAGGGCTTGTGACACTTTCAGGTTTTGATTGAGAATCGGTTGGGTTCCCTTAAAAACTTTCATAATATCTAGCCACTCAAACAATAATCCCAAAAATTAGGGACCACTAAGATAAATTATCAAAAGTTTTAAAAGTAAAAATGTTAAATGTCATTGACACTTTGACAGCTTATTTCCTTACGACTTCAACTTTTCTTCTTCGTATTTTCCGACGGGAATGTTCTGATATCGTTGATGCGCTTGATTTTCTAGGAGAGAGTATCAAAATCCTAGACGATCACATTCGATACAGGACCAAAGAATATGCAGCAATTATTGTTTGCCGTTGTACTTTTTGAGGTTATTTTGATAATGGCGCTCTCCTTTAAAACGCCGATTAGGAAGTTGTTGATCATGAGCTTGGATCGTGCCAAGCGCGGCCGTGGACCGGTGGTGATTCAGACGATTACCGCGACGGTTTGTGTGCTTCTGGTGGCGAGCGTCTACAATATGATGGCGATCCAGAAGCGCTGGATCGAAGACGCTGCAATCAATCCTACAGATGAGGTTATCATGGCTAAGCATCTCCTTGAATCAACTCTAATGGGTAAGCTTATCGTTTGTCTTCTTGGATCCGGTTTCTCTCTTCTCTCTTCCAATTACCTACTGTTTCTAGTTCATAATTGGAGATCCATTCACTGTTTTAGAAACTATGTTGTGGAGGTTGCAATCTCTTGAATGTTTGTGATCATCACTGTGCTAGATCTTGATAGTTGTATTTGGAGTTTCGAGAGTGATGGTTTAGCTCTTGAATAATACGTGTTTTCATTGCTTTTTCTCCTCTGATTCAATCAATTCGACTGTGGAAGTATCTATATAGTCCTATAAGCTTTGGTTATTTGAAATAGGCTTTACCATTTTCAGTTCGAGGCCTCTGCTTTGGTAAACCTTACTTGCTAATGTAATTGTTTAGCTCTGTTCTTGAAGGATCCTATAATCCCGTAAGGTCTTATTATTTGAATTCGGCTTCTTCCAGTTTCAGTTCTGTTTCTCTAATGCCTTGGCATTGTCTCTTCTGCTTTAATAAACCTTAGTTATATGTTATATTCCAGGTGGTTTTCTTTTCCTTGGGCTAATGATAGACAGGCTGCATCATTATATGAGAGAGTTACGCATAAGAAGGAAGACAATGGAAGTTATAAAGAAGGAAGGAGCAGGATTGGAAGGTGGAAAGGCGAGAGCTTTAGATGAAGTTAAGAATTTGAAAGAAGAGATAATGTCTCTTAAGAAAAGGCAAGAGCAGCTGGCCTCTGAGCTTGAGGGAAAGTCAAAAGAAATTCGTACTGAAAAAACCAGTGCAGTTGCTCTACAAAAGCAATCTGAAGGGTTCCTCATTGAGTTTAACCGGTTGCTTGAGGAAAACCAGGATCTTCGAGACCAATTGCACACTGTGGATTCAAAATATTCGCGTTCTAGCAGCAAAAAGAATACTTGAGACACCACACCAATATTTTTAACTTCTGTGTGATCTGGCCTTTGAATAGGTTGTTTTGATATTGTTCTCGGAGCTTGGGGTGTGGTGTTATCGCATCTTCTTAACGTGAAAGATGAAAAGATACGAAACAAAGATAGGAATGCTTCTTGTTTGAGTGATGGCTAAAGTAGAAATGATCAGTTCCCTACCCTAGGAAACTGTTACTCGTTGTAATTTGGGTCCATTTTGCAACATAATCTTATTCGAATTGGTTCTGATTTACTTCCATAGACATTATATAATCGCTACACTTTCTAATCAGTTCATTGATTTATACGTATTCACATACCCTAGTATTGAGACTAGTGCAGAATGCAAGCTTCTCATTGGGGTTAGGTAAACTCTCCTCATCTTTTATAATTTATAGAAAGATAGGGCAATTCTCGTTCTATTGATGTTCCTTAATGGTGAAGAATTGAAGATAAAAGAGAATTGTAATATTGTTATGTACTAACATTATATGTTTCAGTTTTTGTAAGGTGTCGTTTTTACCAAATTAATCAACACGTATGAGAAAATATACAAAGCCAAAAGAAAGGAGGCAGGCTTTTATTAAAGTTTTCATAATCGCACTTTACTTAGTCAAGGAGGAATTTACAAAGCCAATGCCTTCAAAACTACAAAGGCCTTTTTTTTCGTTAGGAAACCAGTAAAGATAGATAGTGCTGCACCACGATTTCTTACTACGACTCTAAAAAGTCTTTAACGCCAGAAAACATACAAACAACACTTCAAGGCACAGATTGTTCACACTAAATCATACCCGAAACCAACTCAACCGTGTTTACGCTGCCTCTGCAAATCCGACCTGTTCTTTACCAAAGTCAAACACGGTGTGGTATTTGCCCATGAACACATCCCCCAAGATCCTGTCACATTTTGAACACCATACTTTGTGTTAGGAAAAGAAAGAGAGAATGAAAAGCAACGAAATTTTGCTGCAGTGAGGAAACGTTGATTTACCAGAGTGGTCCACGAGGTGGAGCAACGTCGAGTGCAATAAAGCCACTGACGCACTGTGCCGCAGGTCCCTCACCAACCTTGAGAACATACTGCTCATACCATACCAACCACCAAGAGATTAGAAGATGAAACATGTAATAACCACTAAGCAATATGAAACATGTGCTCAATCCTACCTCCTCTGGTGCAAGATCAAAGACTTTGCCTCCAATAGTGAGTGAAACAGTGGGCATTGTTGAGAGTTGCGCACAGTCCACCGCAGACTCTCCCATTGGGCTGGGAAGGCGGTCACATAACTATTGAAAATAAAAACCACAGGAGTAGCAAAATTAGGGAATCAGGACAACAATGATTCAAAACTTTGTCACCAAAAGTTTTGTGATGACCACTTGTTTTACCTCGTTGATGTAGTTCAATATGTTCTCTTGAGTCATGTTCTGCCTCAATTGGCTCTGTATCCACACAACTGCCATCTCACATGCAGAACATGCAGCATCTCCAACACCATTAGACAATTTGGCGTTTTCCTTGTCCACCACCGACTCAATGCCCATACTAAACAAAGAAAAAAAAAGCCAAGATGATTCATTGCGATGTATACAGATTATAGCTTCTCTGTAACACTTAATAAAACCACTGGAGCTCTACCTGACACCACGGTTACCATCGAAAGTGCACAAACCAATCTGCGAGCAGATTTTCTTTGGTTGCGTCTGTATGCGTAAGAGAAATGAATAGTTAGTGGAAATAACTTGCATACCACTTGCTTTGCCTCACAGATATTTTGTACTTCGATATTAAGCATACATACCTCGGACAACAGTAAATCCAAAATGGTCTGCCCATACTGATCCACAACAGTCTTGCATTGCTGGCTAACAATACCAGCTGCTCCAATAGCATGGTTTATCATGGTGATTACAGTCTGCATAAAGAAAAACAAACAAAGAAATAGGAATATAACTACAAATATTACTCTTTAACAAATCATAGTTCTATAAGTTAAAGAACCCTCAATTCTTGCTTACTGTTGGACCAGCAAGGAGAGATGTTCCAGAATCTGCTATTGCAGAACAGCCACTTTCGCAGAACCCTGCATAACAGTAACTCAAACTTTAGAATCACTCCTTACCAGCAAACATAAGAAGCAAGACCTTTTTAAATTTGTTAGGAACAAAATTATATATGTTATAAAGAATGAGACATATTAATGTTACACTTACCAGTTGGTGCACTACCAATGAGTACATCGCCCATGTCAAACTAGACAAAAAGAAAAAATCAATAGCTCGAGTTAAGACGGTAATATAAAAATGTTTATGTGAAACCCAAACAAAGTGATGTAAAACAAACCTGCCAGTAACCCTTATGTGTCACAGGGACATATGTATGTTTTCCCTTGAAATGATTTGGATCAACACCTCCAAATACAAGTTCACCACCTTCTTCATCTTCTGCATTACGGTTAAGCCAAAATGAAAACACCGGCTCCTTGATAAGGCCTTGCTTGAGCATGTTGTACCTGTAAAAAAGAAAAGACATTGTGGCATGAGATTAACATTAAAGAAATGTAATATATTCAACCAATCGAGAGAAGAAAGTACAGGCATACCAGACTGGAGCGGCATTTCCAACAGAGATCTCTTGAAATCCAAGACCAAGGATACCATCAAATTTAGCTAAAACAAATGTTATACCAGGCTCCTTGGTTGCCTCAATAAACTCCTGATGAGATACAGGATGTTAAGAAGGAAGGTCAACGATGTAGCATTTGCTACAAATCCGTGGTATAAGTGTTGAGGGTAAATAGATAATTTACCTGATCCTTGACAACTAAATCGCCAACTGTGACAGCATCATTGCTAAAAAAACCAGAAATTGCCCCGGTGCCGTAATGAATTGCCGCAGATTTCCCTGTATCAAAGAGGATTGAGTTAGTTATGACTTTCACAGCTAGCATCAACAGTGATGTTGCATAGTTTTTACCAAAGATGACAATGTTCATATACACATTAAAATGAATTCCCGAGGCTTAATTGGATTTCCGTGAAATTTAAATATGTAACAATTGGGAATTCCAACTGCTAAGCAAGCAGACGTCAATGACGCACATCCCAAATTTTTAGAATACAAAAAAAAAAAAACACTGCACAGGTAAGATTTGAGTAGAGAGAGAGAAAGAACAAACCATTCTTCTCGTATGTGCTTGAACGTGATGATTTGTATTTGGGATGTAAGAGACATGCAATCTACACAATAGACAGAACACATTTTATTTACTTCTCAAAAGTATCTCGACCACAGCTAGCAAATATAGACCAAATGTTACTCACTGAGAAATAGCACTTTGATGATGGCACCCAGAGGTTAGAGCTTCCAGTGTCAAAAACCACGGTGAACTTTTGAGGTGGAGTACCAATAGCGATCTCACCGTAGTACTGAGCATCTAGATAATTCTTGAGCGTGACAATGTCAGCGTCTCCAGAATCTCCAAGACTGTACGCTCTCAAAGGCTTTTCTTGCTTGGAACCAACACGTGCTGCAAGCCGGTTTTTGGCATCCAACTTGAGCTTTTTCAGGCTAACTCTGAGGGTGCCATCATTGTGCTCAGCATAGGCAGAAAAACACAGCAGGAATGACAGAATGAGTGAAACAGCAATTTTCGTTGAGTATATTTTCATTTTACCTATTCACTGACACCACGGACACAAACATAAAACAAAGAAAGGTTAAGAGTCAGGCGACCATAAAGCTGTAAACTAGAGGACCTACAAAACCATACAAGTCAGCTAATATATAAGGGAACTGTTTATATAAAAGGTCTTCGTAGCTAAAAATAGACCATGTCCAAGGTTTATACTTTATACGCAATAATTGCGCAGATTAATACTTTACTTGGTCTCCCTCAAACTGCAACCAAACACTAGCGTGGAAGAAATAAAGAAAGTGAAACTCTATTGACTTTGCAAAGTGATATAGACCTTCTTTTGCTAGGCAAAGTCACAAGGCCTTAAATTTGTTTGGTCTTAAGTGTGCAGAGAAAAATTCTGATAAGAGTAAAACGTCAACGAAAGCCCACAAAAAGACCAAGCTAATACAATTTCTAAACCAAAAATCACATAGCACCTGATTATATACACCTGCAAAACTGATTTTTCATTCAACATCTGCTTAGAAGTAAGAATTGTTGTTCATTTCATTTTCCCGACATCATTTCTCATCAAATGCATGTTTCTAGAGAGACCATCGGATAGACAAAATCAGAAAGCTAATAGTCTGATTAAAACAAAACCCTAGAAAAATATTCGCTCCCAAACACCTAATTCCATTTTAACGAGGAAAAGGAAAGATTGTTCGATCAGACAAAATTAACAAAAGGAAACAATCCCGATTACATTAAGACTCACATGCAACAGAATGATTCACAGGAATTTGGAGATCGTAATTATCAATCACACAACGATAAGAAATTACAAAATAACAACCAAAAAAACGTAAGAGCACAAAACTTATCATCCACTGAATAAATGAAGCATGATCACGATTATATCCGAGAAAACTTCGATTCAACAGTACGATTACATAATCAAATTGACCAAAAAGTTCAAACAAAATTTATACAGATGGAACACGAGGACTAGTGAAACCAAAATTAGCTACAAACAAGAAACAATTCACGGAAGAAAACAGGACCTAAGAGAAGCTACTAAGCAGATCACCAAAACAGTACCACCCGAAATCAAAAATTCGGCAACAAAACTCTTACCTAACCAATAAAAAACGATATATAAAAAGTCCGGGAGAATCAAAGACAATAAATTTAGGAGAAAACTAAACCAGAATGAAATGGACAATAAGAAAGAGAAGAATCGAAGGGTTTAGAAAGAGAGCTCACCGGACTCTTAAGTACCAGATTCTCAGGAAAATGAGGTATAATTTGGAAAAAAACGAGAAGAGATGGTTACATTTATCGAAGAAGGAGATGACTGTGAGGAGAGAAATGTTAAATTAACTGTACCGTTACCTTAATGACAATTACAGCGGGCCTACTTCATAAACCCGTCAAAGGACAAAAAGAGAGATATTTCGTGTAGACTAATCTTTCGTTATTGGCCGTTGGATCTCTTATAATGAACGACAGGATTTCGCCGTTGACGAATGGATAGGAAGGCATAACGAATCGTGTTATAAATTTAGCAAACAATCTCGTGCTAACGAACTTGTAGTGGACTACGTGATCGTCTTATCATATTAGCCGTCGATTGAGATTACTTAAATTGAACGGTGTCGATGTTATATTTCTTTTTCTTTTTTTCCGTTGTCGATGATATATTTCTAAAACCCATTTTAGATCTCACATGGATTATGCTCAATGTAGTGTTTTATATTGGGCCTATTAAAAGCCCAATGTACGCCGCTTGCTGCCTATTTCACTTCCCGAGTCTAGTGATTTCGTCCTGTCTAATTCTCTTTCTCCACTAATTGTACATTGGCAATGATGGGTTTGCACCAAAACATGGCTACTTTGGACTTGTCATAATAACTTTTCTATTGCCTAATAATGTATCAAAATATAACTTTAATCACTATAATGTCTAACTAAGTATAATGCTAACACCATACCAGGTCCGACTCTAGGCATGTGCAAAAAGTCCATTTGCACATGGTCCAATTCAAATTTTTTTTTTGGTATTATCTAGGGCCCTTAAAAAATTTAACATCCAAATTTATCATATAATAGAGCCATTGTTTTTACATCATACATTAGTTATTTAGCAGGTTAAATATACTAATTTATGCGTGTTTTGATTACCTTTATAATTCGGATATCATCTCACGTATTTTGTTATAAGCACTTTTTCATAAAACTTTTGATTCTCCATGTTTTTTTCTATGTTCTAGAAATGGAACATAGACGAGAAACGATAAAATCTAGAATTTTATGGATACGAATATGACATAGATACATCTATAAAAATATCCATAGATTTAAAATATAAAAAAGTTAAATCATAAATCTTACGATAAAAAACTTAAATATGATATTTATAATAAAATAAAGAAAAAAATAATCATTGAACAATTCATTTTCAAAATCTAATTCATATAGTGAAAAGCTTGCAAAATCCAAAAGTCTCACATCTTCTAGGAAAATCAAAATCAGTTTCACCAACATCCTACATCTTTATCTTTTCTTTTTTATATTGATCAGAATTTCTTAGTAAAAAATATAAGTTGTTATGCATGAAAACTAGGTTTTGAGTACGGCTTGAATTCAACACGTTTCTTCTAAATGACTGAATAAATATGTAAGTACTCCGATTGCGCTAAGCACATAAAAATGAACTATATTGTCTAAACAACCTAAAAGCTAAAGTATGCTGGAGAGGAGTTTGGACACTAAATTTAATCTACCAAGGGTTTGTTCTTTGTGACACTAAATTTAATCTACCAAGGTTTGTTCATTGTAAAGTCGCTGCAACACATACTAACAACTAAAATACAAAGTATTTTTTGAATTAATAACGTAAAGAGCAAAACATCTAATAGACAACATCACAAAGCTGCATGTGTTAATGAGTCGCAGCGTTCACCTGAGTGGTCACTATTATTTTTAGCAACACTAACAATATATATAAAAGTAATCTCAGCGACATGAGAATAGTCCTCAACGACGTTTTTCATTTTCTCATCATTTATTTTTAATTTTATAAACGTGTAATTAATGGTCGCTAGTATGTGTCGCTGCGACTTTACAAAGAAAATGCCCCAATTCATGGATACTATAATAAACTAAACATCATCGAAATGCATGTTAAATCTTCACAAGAATCACTATTCTTGGAGAATAGTACATATTCATCCAAACCTTAAGGTGATTTAGACATTAGGCGCTTCTAATAAGTTTCAGTTTAATGTTGGATTGCTAGTTTTAAATCAAAAAAGAAAAAGTATATATTTTTTATATAAAAAAAAACCTAAAAAATTAAGCACATGACAAGAAGATTCCTAAACTCCTTAACAAGAAATTCGAAGCTTACTCAACACTTCATCACCACTAAATTATAATCTCGTAACTAAGACCTGTCACAAGAATCAAATCAACACTTGTAATTTTAAACAATGTCTTCACTTCACTCTTACTTTATTATCTTCTTCCTTTTCATCTCCATCCTTCTTCAGTCATCAACAACATCATCTCAATCAAATCTGTGCAGAACTT
The DNA here is from genome assembly GCA_963920545.1 of Lepidium didymum. Lineage (NCBI taxonomy): Eukaryota > Viridiplantae > Streptophyta > Magnoliopsida > Brassicales > Brassicaceae > Lepidium > Lepidium didymum. The sequence continues at coordinate 4,661,458 of OY986992.1, forward strand.
CTTGCGGCAACATTCCAATTAATTACCCTTTTGCCATCGACGACGGTTGTGGCAGCCCTTATTACAGACACATGCTCGTTTGTTCCGACAACAACACCAAGCTCGAGCTTAGAACACCATCTGGTAAATACCCTGTTAAATCCATAAGCTACACTGATCCTCACCTTCTTGTTACCGATCCATTCATGTGGACTTGTCAAGATCGAGATAATTTTCGTCCCACTAGATCATTTAGCATTGATTCAAACACTCACTTCACTGTTTCCCCTCAAAACGACTACTTGTTCTTCAACTGCAACGCCGAAAAAGTAATCGTCGAGCCAAAACCGTTCTTCTGTGAGAGATTTCCTGATAGATGTGACTCCTCCTGCGATAGCTCGAGCTATCTATGCAGACATTTACCCGAATGTGGATCTGCTTTAGGGTCTAGGGTTTCTTGTTGTTCGTATTACCCGAAAGCGACTCAATCTTTAAGGCTCATGCTGGATAATTGCGCAACATATACAAGCGTATATTGGAGGAGTACAGGTGTGGAGAACGCACCGTATGATCAGTTTCCCGAGTACGGAATTAGGATTGATTTCGAATTTCCAGTGACGATGAAGTGTCTTCTTTGCCAAGAAACGACTAAAGGTGCTGGAGTTTGTGGGTTTAATACAAGAACGCAGAATTTCTTGTGCCTTTGCCAACAAGGCAACGCTACTACTTATTGTAAAGGTAAAAAAATTGTTCCTCTTCATATTGATTTTATATCAGTGACACTGAATTAAAAAGACTGCTATAACGTATATTCAATCATTTTTTCATATTTATTGCAGATCCTAGTCTCGTAAGGCATAAACACATTGGAGCTACTGCAGGTAACTAATGATGCTTAATGTAATTACGATATGAGTTTATGGACATTTTATTGCTATATGAATTTTTATACTTTGTTGGTTAATTATCAGGAACGGTGACGGCAGTTTCAGCGGCCGGAGCGATTGGTGTTGCGGGTGGAGTGTATTGGTACATAAGAAAAGTGAGAGCTAAAGCTCCGGTCACTTGTGGAGTTCAAAGCAATGAGAACAGAATCTTCTAAAAGCTCCAATGAAATCATAATCTTTAGAAGGCAAAAGCATATTCACACTCTTCTTTCTCTTTTTGTCTTTTTTTTCTTTTTTTGAACTTTGAATTTGTGTATACTACAAGTTCAGGATAAATACTTTTGTGTATATTTGTATTTGTTTTTCTTGTAGTATTTTTTGTTTTTGGTCGCATACTAAAATCTTTCGTTAGGAATTAACCAAAGCAAGAAAACTTTGGTAATTAAACATATGAGCAGTCCCTTTTTCGATTTTTAAGAAGAATCATTCGATTATACGTTTTTAAATTCAAGTATAATTTAATGCTATTCGAGTGAGATATATACACTAATCATATATATATATATATATATATATATATATATATCTTACAAACTTCAAATTTTGACGATTATACAAGTCTCTATAAAAACAAATCTTGCAAGAAAACAAAAATATATAAAAATTCTGTTCCGTGTACCGAAGAATTAACATTTCACACCTCAGATACAGGAATTTTACCTCGTCTTTTTCCCCCCCAAAAAAGGAAAAACCATCACGTATGTAAATATAAATAAAAGTGAGTAATTGATTAGCAAATCCTGCCGGAGTAACAACGGAGAGGACCGGCAGAAGAAGTTAAAGAAGGGACAAGAGAACCATGGGACACCGGAAACCACTCGGCTCTTCTGTACAACGGCGTGACGGTTCCGTATCCAGACGGCACGAAGAAAGCTCCGTTCTTGAATACATCTTTTGATGTTCTCCATTTCCATCTCCTCCAATCATATCCACTATTTATTCTCTTCGTCACCTATATATAACAAAAAATCATATGCTGTTAATTATAATTCAAAACTAAATATATTATTCAAAAGATAAGAAACGGGTGACTCAGTTGGTTCGAGGTGGTGAGTTCGAATCTCATTTTGCTTCATTTGAAAAACTTAGACTATAGATCGGCTTTTGTTGTCCATCCAATAGTTATTTATTGACAAAAAAATATATATCGTTCAAAATCATGATAGTTTGAAATAATGGTACCTGTTTTTTGGTGGGGTTATCAGAAGCAACGAAGTAATTGCCTTCACTAAAGATGGTTGGATCAGCACTTCCTCCAATTGCATACATTAGCCATTTCTCGTACCTATTGTTTGCTATATGTGCATACCCTCTTCGTACCCTGCCACGTCATCAATCACATTTCTACGTCAGAATTTTATAATATAGTCCATTTAATTAAACTAGATATGTAATTAATAATATACTTATGTATTTACCTAGGCATTCGCTCAATGAGACCTGGTCCAAAGTGGTTGAATGCTATTGTAACTCTCATGTTCTTATCTTCCACATTATTGTCATTATGTCCGAGTAACACCACCTTCATATAAAAACATTAGAAATTAACATCAAACATTCAGAAGATTCTTTTGTAAAATTTATGATGATGTAGAATATAAACTTACTTTATCATGCTGTGTGAAGTAGTTATTAGAAATAGTGACGGCTGTAGAAGCATGAAGCACATCGATCAAACCATCTTGACATCGAGAGAAGTAACAATGATCAATCCAAATATGTGAAGAATCAAACACGGCTATTGCATCACCGTCTGATCCTTTCCGGCTACCAATATGGGTCGGGCTGCTCCGTACAATCATGGATACTTATCCCATGTATAATGATATGGCTTACGTGTTGGATCGTTATGCATGGTCCATAGGCGATTTCCACTTTTACTCCTCTTCCATCAATCGTCTTGTAGCTGTTCATAATGAGTTCGTTTCGCAACACTACGACCATGTCTCGTGAGAATGTGATCCATAACGGTTTAGATTGAATCACTGCGTGTCTCAGAGTTCCAGGTCTAGGGTTTTCTGGATCGTCTGATGGGTTTGTAACCACATAGATCGATTAGTAGTCTATGATTAGTAAATTTGGTACAAGAAGACGATGCTTTTTTGACATGCATGGTTTTGACCGGTACGCATACAACAAGTTGCCAACTATCAGATTTAATTTAAATGTAAATTACGATTTTATTTATGATAAGACTAAAAATGAAAAATATTATTTATAAAAACTATATAGAATACATTTTGAAACGACATGAGCAAATATCTTATCATCACTCCCTTTATTCTTAGAACTAAAGTCAACTTCTGTCCATTCTGTACATTAATTTCCTACACCATTGTACTTTCTTATATATTGTGTAAATAATAAAAAAATTAAAATAGTGATATTTATGTGATCACTATAAGCAAACATAGCAATTTATAACCAAATTTTTTTTGGACTAATTTTAGATTATTATTAATTTTTTATTTTTTGATCAAAAATATATAAAAAAATTATTTTTTGACCAATTTTATATTTCTATTATGGTCAAAATCCAATTGTTTCGTAGTAGTAGACGAAAAAATAATTGATAAATTTCAACTTTATTCAACATTAATAACATTGGATTATTTAACAAACTCATGCTGTAATGATGACAAACTTTTACAAGACCTTCCTATCTTTAATGACATGTACACCGTACACGACCATTATTCAAGCTATCTATAAAATATTTTTCATTTCAATCTGTACTATGAATATAATCCAATTTAAACCAACCAATTAAAACTTTATAATTTCTTTTCAAGTAATATTTATACCAAACTGTTTCTTTAAGCGTAGTTGCACATTCCATAAGCACATGATCTTCCTTTCTTACACTTCTTAAAGCAACCTCCACAGTGTCTCCTATCGAACATTGGGTTTACACAATATCCATTGCAACAAATCTCTGAGTATTGACAGCTTTTTCCACATCTTCCGCAGTTCAATTTGTTGGTTCTGAAGTCGACGCACCTCTTACGACAACAATCACGACCTGGACTACCTTTGAGACGACACACTTTGGAGCTTTTGTCACATGTCATTGCACTTACACGTTTCCCATTTCTGTTCCTTGCAGTAGCAGCTATCTCTCGACCATCTTTGTCTCGATGTTTCGCCTCAACGCTTAGCGGTTCGCTAAGTGTTATAGCAATGGCTAAGACCATTATAAGCACCATAATGAAATATGATATCTTGAATGTGTTCATGATATTCTTAGTTTAAGAAAGCAAAGAAGAGTCAAATATTCAAAGAAGATGTTTAGAATTGGGATGCTTTTGCGTTTGTATGTGTATGAATATTTGAAGGTGAAGAGTAACGAACGAAGTGAATGGTATTTATAGACGAAAGAATGATGCATAGGTCAAAGAAGAGAAAATTAGGTCGTTATAAGAAAATATTTCACTTTTTAAGACTCTTTTAGTGGAGTGGTCAATTAAATTCGAATGGTTAAACGAGTTAGGTTCGTGTAGAAAAATTCCAAAAAAAAAACACTAAAATTAGGCATTTGGCAATATAATATAGTTTATCCATATATATTACCAATTACATTTCCAAATACATATGTTATCTAAAATATCCTGAGACAAAATAAGGAAATAGTTCTGTTTAGATAATAAGAGGGGAAGCAAATATCTAGATAGTTTGCAAAGAGTGAAAGCATGAGATATGCAAGTTTATTATCTAGAGACAAAATATATAAATAATATTTAGATCGGAAACATGTCGATGCAATTGTTGTTTACAAAAAAACCTATTCTCAGCTAGTTTAATTAATATTATCTAGATGGGGTCTGTACGTAATTGAATTATAGTGAAAACCTCATCACATAGTTTGCTAAGCTCAAAGGATTTATCTACTACTGTATTTTTTATAGATTAGTAATAAGTATTTTGCTATTTTGTCATCAGTTATATATAGTCTTCATAATAGCATAAGTAATACTCTAGATTAAATTATATAATGTTTAAGAAATAAAGTTTTATATCAAATTAATTGATGTTTGAATTAATCGTTAAAAATAATATTATTTGACTATTTATATAAGAATATTTAAGGTTGATGATTGGAGTTTTTTTATATAAAAGTTGTGACATTTTGATTACAGAAAACATGAAATTTATTGAATACTTAATTATATTTTTTGTTAAATAATTCATTTACAAATATTCAACTAACTTATGACGTCTAAAGATAGATAATTTAAAACTATTGCATATGTGTTTCTAAAACGGTAATCACAGTTTATATATAGATAACAAAACATATAACAAAGTAATATATAATGATCTAGTAAGATATTTTCTACGGTATATGCATTTTGGAATTCCACTATACGGACCAAACCAAGTCTTTTGTCATGTTTTATGAATTAATGATCGCTTCAAAAGGTTTAGCTTCAAAAATTTTGGAAGCGTTAGGATTTATCATTAAGTAGTTTATATCAATCATTTATATGAAGTAAATAATAAATAATAAATATAGAAGCAAAAATGTAGGCTGTGAAGAAAGGGAGAGGACAATGAAAGATTTCCGTAAATACACGAAACATGAATATTTGTTCTAATTTGACTAATCAAATCGGTTATTAGAGCACTCGAGTAAGCGTTGACACTTGGTTTTTCTTAAATTCAATGAATAAATTTGTTTGCGTATTAAGTTAACCATGCTCTGTTTAAAATTTTACAACTAAAAAAAAAACACTTAGAATGGATGAAGAACAATACATGCTTGAATTTAGTGGTTAATGTGCATGTTCGAGAATTATTAAAATTATAAAGACAGTCGTCAAAGATGTGTTTTTTTACAACATTGTTAGACTACAACTAACTGGTTTATTAGCTAAGTTTCTACGTAATATAGATAGTAAAATTCGATCCCTAGATATGTAAGTGCATTTGCTTTTAATATACTTATACTTACCAAAAGTCACCTGTCAAAAATGTGTTGTTTAGTTTCAAAATTTAACTTTATCATATATTCACAAACTACTAGTTTTTTTTGTTAATACTATGTCACAACTTACCGAACCATTAATTAAGTTTTTATATAATGTAGATAGTGGAACTCGATCTCTAGATATACAAATGCGTTTACCTTTAATAGATTTACCACATAACACTAAACTAAAAAACATACTCACTAATCATTAATTTACACAGTTATTACAAATATCTATTTTAGATATCTGACGATAGCAATAGCCGTAATATACGGAACATGAAAGCTTATTTAATCAAATGAAAGCCGTTATAAGAGCACTCGAGTACATTAGGGTTGACTACGATGGATATAATTTTCCTTCTTTCTGCAAATTGATTAATTAAATAAGAATTTTAAAAGTTAGACTAAGATTTATAATTTTACCAATCTAATATTAGTAAAAAAGTGAATAAACTAGTTGCTGTGACAAAAAATATAAGGATCTTCTAAAAAAATTAAGTTATAATTTTTATATTCTAATAAAAAATATTGAAGACGACAAAAATATAAGGATCTTCTAAAAAAAATCCATCAAAGTGGTCATAATTTATAAAAAAAACCATCCAAATTTTAAAAAATGCAAAATAATCATCACACTTAAATACTATTCATAGTAATTTATCAATATATATATATATTATTCATATATTCACTGTGTTTCATTATAAATAATATTTTAGCAAAAAAAATTATTTTAATTTAATTGATGTTTTAAAATTTTTATGCAAAATTTATTGTATTTTTATTGTTTTTGATTTTTTGAATTGTACATATTGATTTGTGATTGGTTAAATTATTTTAAAATTTGTGATAAAGTATATTTTATTTAGATTAAATATAAAATTTAATAATTTTTTAATATGTATAAAAAAATTTAAAACATCAAATAAAATAAAACGGAGATAGTATTTAAGAAAAAAATTACTGTGAATAATATTTAGCGGTGGTGATTATTTTGTGTAACCATCTTTATGGCCTATCCAGTTTACTCTCACAGCGGTGAGAATTGTGCCTGCTTCCCGAGGCTCTCTGCCATCAGCCCTCTTTATCCTATCGAAATGGCCTTCTCTTCCAGCATAGTTAGATTTGCTTCTAGTTTTGAGAGAACCTTTATAACTTTGTGCTCGACAAGAGGTGTGATACGTCTCTCCTTCTTCGCTGGCCGCAGCTTTGATTTCTTTCTTTGCTTTGTAACATTAAGATGTATCATGAGTCATCCGATGACAGAGTTTGCAGCATCTCTCCAACTTCTCCTTATTAAATTATGAGATTTTATCAATAATTAATTGACAATAGATAGAGAAACTTATATCTTATATTATATACTAGTTAGGATTTTTTCTAATTTTCAATGTGAAATAATATTATTCTTTAATATTCATATTCTAGCAAAAACAATATCTTTTTTTCTTCATTAAACTCGAAAGAAAAAAAATAAAGGACTTGAAACAAGGAAGCTCCAATCGGTTCTAAATCTTTCGTGTAAGGAAATTTTGAACCCATATACAAATAAATAGAGATTTTGTTCATTTTTTAATCGGTCTGATTTACTTCCAAATTTATAGTGCAAGTTATGCCATTCTGTTAGATTTATTTGACACCAAATATGATGTTGTGTCGTCTGCTCGGATATGACTTTATATCATTCGATGAATATCACTTGATTATATGTTTTGTCAATAATTAGATTGAAATCGATAATCCAAAACTTCTAAAACCTTAAAAAATATTACGGAAATTACGCATTCAACTCAGATAAAAAAGTTAAAAAGTGGATTTAACTACTTTACCAAACCAATTTCCCAAAAAATAAAGTAATTATTCAAAGCTCTCTAAAAAATAAGTAGTATGTAATAAACTCTTCACACTAATTAGTACATGCTTTTAAAATTCATATATTAAAAGGGAAAATGCTAATTAACATTCCCGTGGAACTGAAGTTTCGAGTTTGTTTGCTTTGATCGGGTTTTGTTGCATTTTAAAAGAAAAAGAATCTGAGAAACGCCTCACATTTCTATTCGGGAAACTACAAACAGCATACAAGTCTCTATTAGACTGCATCGAAACGCAGCGTATCAAGTTCATGTCCCACTTTATTTCTCAGGCTGTGCTCTCTTCTCTCTTCCACCAAAGCTGTGAACAGAAGAGCTCAGTGATTGATTGATTATTCGATGAACGATCAAGAAACGAAGAGAAACCCAAAAACGAGCACGTGACGGAATCTGTGATGTCGGCGGCGGCGATAGATGGCGTGGCAGCTTTGAGATCGGTGTTTCAGCGGGTAAACCAGGCGGCGGAGAAAGCGGGTCGAACGTCGGATCGGATACGGGTCGTAGCTGTGAGCAAGACGAAACCAGCTTCTCTGATTCGACAAGTCTACGACGCTGGTCATAAATCTTTTGGAGAGAACTATGTGCAAGAGATCATTGAGAAAGCGCCTCAGGTTCTCTGCTTCCGATATTTCCACGAATCCTCGGAAAGAGTTTATACTTTTGGTAATATTGGATTCAAGGATTCTAAATTCATATGAATTTGAAATTACAGCTTCCAGAAGATATAGAGTGGCATTTCATTGGGAATTTGCAGAGCAACAAAGTGAAGCCTTTGCTAAGTAATTGATTTTGCTTTGCCTGTTCCAGAGTCTTTTTATCTTCACTTTCTACTTCGTCATCCATCAGTTGTATATCCGACTTAACTCTTATATATAAATATACTAGATTGCGTGCAAAAACTAGAGACTTGATTTCTGCAGTTTGTGGGTACTGAATTGGTTTAAATATGCGCCACTGTGTCTTTTAATCTCTGTTAAGTGTGATACGGAATGTCTTTGATATGTTTCGCTTCTAACTCTTGGATATGTCTGGTTTGATCAGCTGGAGTACCCAATCTTGTGACGGTGGAAAGTGTCGACGATGAGAAGGTAAATATTCTCTTTTGGGTGTAGTGAAAGAGAAAGACTTGCTATTGGTATGTAGATGTCGTAGAGCTCTTTTGAGGTAAAATTAGGATATTTGGGTAACACTGCAGATAGTGGGATCCATAGACAGCTGAGAGTTTTGATAAGATCAAACCATGGTAACTTGAAGAATATGCTTGCGAAAATCTATGGTATTGTCTAATTACATTTGCTTTATAGATTGCAAATATGCTTGATCGTGTGGTTGGAAACATAGGCAGAAAGCCCTTGAAGGTCTTTGTCCAAGTGAATACCAGTGGCGAAGAGTGTAAGAATCTGGAAATTTACAACTTCTTCTTCACATCCATCTTTAAATGTTTTCCTACTTCCATCTTTCTTTGAGCTGTTCTACATGATCATCTCACTGATACTTCCAGCTAAATTCGGCGTGGAACCCTCAGGATGCGTAGGACTGGCGAAACATGTGAAGGAAGCTTGCTCAAATCTTGAGTTTTCTGGTTTGATGACAATAGGAATGGCTGATTACACTTCAACCCCAGAGAATTTCAAGGTTATATAAATTTGAATGCTTGGTATTGTTATGGAAATATACTAAAAGGAGCTGTATTATCTTTCTTCATATTGTGTAGATGCTTTCAAAATGCAGAAGTGAAGTCTGTAAGGAGCTTGGAATACCAGAGGAGCAATGTGAGCTATCGATGGGAATGTCCAGTGACTTTGAGTTAGCGGTTTGTTTTGATCATCCGGTATCGTTGATATTAAGTAAAAAGTCTTTAGTTCTGCACAAATGTAAATAGAGATGTTTCTTTCTTTTGTCTTGTTTTGGGAGTTGCAGATTGAACTTGGAAGCACAAATGTGAGAATTGGATCAACGATTTTTGGGGCGAGAGAGTATCCTAAGAAGAAATGAATTGAACTGCTACAAAATTTTAAATTTAAACAGTACTCGCTCGCTGTTGTTTGCATTTCATGGATAACACATGGGAACAATAATGTAAACCAAATTGATGGATTAAATAGTAACTTAATAAGTAAACAACATCATCTCAAAGTTTATCCAGGCATACAATTAGAAACCAATACCCAAACAACATCTCACAGTAAGAATACATAAAAGATCTTAGTTTGTACTAAGCGTCATATATAATGAGTAAAGTCACCCTCCTGAGTGATGTTTATCATGTATCAATGCTATTCCCTACTCTATGTATACCTCCCTGTTGCTGGACCTACACGATAGGTTACGTTTTTCACTTTGTACTCTAAACACTTGCTTACACTGTTTCAGAGTTATAAGGTTGTGTTTGTTGATGATCCTATTAGTCCTTCACTCACAATGCGCATAGCAGCTTCGTTCGTGAACTTCCTAGCAAACAGAAAGCATGGGACGGGTTTTGAATCTGCCTTACACCATTCTGTCCGAGATTCGGACTCGTAGTAGACATTGTCTATTTTCTGTCCCAAGAAAAAAGAGAAGAACTAGAGATTACTCAAAGATCCATTAGGTTGTTATGTTAATCATCAATGAAAATATATGTACCTTTATTCTTTTTATATCCTCAGGGCCAGAGTTCTCAAATGTGAAAGTGACGGGATGCCAAGATTTAGCTTCATATTTTGTACCCGTAACGTTCCAGACAGTGTATGTTACTGTTCTTCGTTCCATTTCATTCTCTAGTCCACGCATCTGAAAAAGATTAGTTTGGATTAGAGAACGAATGTCGAGAAACAAACAAAAATGGGAGAGATTTATATCAGATGCGATTACCGTAAGTAATGTTTGCACATAATGTTCATCAGGTATGCAGTTGCGCCGGTTCTGTTTCTGAATTCACATCACATCAAATGTAAAAGGTTTGTAAATCAACCATTTGTTTGAGACATAAAGAAACAAATCAGTAGAGAGAGAAGTCTTTATAGACTATAAGATAGAGACACTATTGAGATTGTTTTCAAAGCAACACAAAGAATCAGCATACAACGAATCTTTCTGATCATAGACTACAAAATAAAGATACTATTGAGATGTTTTTCATACCAACACAAAGAATCAACATACATCCATTCAGGCTGCTATAAACGAAAAATGCTAGGTATGAAGTATCACTTACAAGAAATAGCCATGCCTCAGTGGTACCTAAAGGTGGACATCTCTGCAAATCGAAAGAGATATCAACAAATAATCTGTTGTTTCTTCAGCAAAGAATAAAAAGATTGACATTAGAACGATAAATGATAGTGAGGTTTCACTTCAACTCAATAAAACCACGCAGTACCGAAATGATCAAACTTCAAGCTTACTGTTTACCTTGCAAAATTTATTAAAAACCGGGAATACGTTATCATCATTTACAATGACCTCTGCATGACTTCTGATCAAAGCTATCCACTGCAATAAACAAAATTAAGATGAGATTAAAAAAATCATGAACTGCAAATTGACCTCATTTCTTCTCAATTAATGCTTAAATATCCAGAAGAAACGCAAGCTTCAAAAATCTTGGTAAGCAATCACTTCTTCAAAGTTTATTTTATAAGAAAGACAAACAATAATACCTGGGATCCTTTTCTCCACTTCTCTTCAGGTATGATAGGAGACATTTTCTCACTGTACCTTGTCTCTTTAGTATGAAGAAAACTGCAAATATGGAGCAATAAGCATAGTTATCAACATTTACATAACTCCTTTCATTATACACCAGTTATCAGGCCATATAAGTATGAAGTACTAAGAAACCTCACAAATTCAGACTTGATATCTACCTATCCACAAAACTCCTCGGTGATGAGGTAAGATATCTGTATATATACCCAAAATCATATAACGGAACACATCTGCAAAACAGAAAGTAGAAGCACAGTTAAGAAATCAAATCAAGGACATGGTAAACCTCAATAAAATAACTTAAGAAATCTTCTGAAATGAAGAACACGTATGCAAGTTTCAATTCCGCAAGCAAAGAGTAGTCGACGAGCAAATGCTCAAAGAACCTCACCTGTCAGAGAGAAGAACAAATCTTTGATTCGACTGATCCTCTAAAGCAGATGCAAACAACAACCTCTCTGCTGCAATCATGCTTGATTCTCCCCATACTACCTATAACCAATGACACAGCTCAAGTTTCAATTCATCTACTGCATTCCTTAAGAATACTAGAATAGTAGAAAATGAACACTCACCTTGATGCTATTGTTCAACTGTCGATTGTAGAAATACCGAGATCGCGTGGTTTCCTCATTGTAAACGAAACCAGGTACTGAATGTATATAAATTGAGAAATTCGCATGATCAACACCCTGCAAAATCACCAGAATCAGCAATTTTCCAAGTTTAGGAAAACAGACAAGTAACTTGGTCTATGAATTCAACCTTGAAGAATCTGTCCCACATAAAATCAAGCGGGAGATCACGGCGAGCTAGGAAACAGAAGGCGAGCTTGGGACGATCGCCGGAGTATTCGTGGAGCAGGGTTTGAGATCTCTCGACGGAGAGAGGCGACGACAATGTCGTGACGGAATTATATTGTAGTTGGATCCTAAGGAGAGCAAGAAAGCAAAGCGCAACGGAGAAAGCGATAACGAGCTTCCATCCAAACCACACGACGCCGCGACGTGACAATAGAGGCTGAGGCTGCGATTTCCTCGTCATTGCGATCACTATCTCACCGTCGAACGATCAACATTCGAGTCCCACACTATCTCTGTTAAAACGAAACAGATAATCAAAAATCTTTTTAGGGTTTTGAAGTCAAAAAATTTCAGGTGAAACGGAACCGAAGAATTGACATTAATAGAAACATCTTTGATTTGAGAATTTGAGAGAGAAGGCGACACGTTGATGGTAGTACGAATATGTCAGAAATGGTATGGTCTTAATTAACAATTTGACTAAAAAGAATATCAATTAAAAATCTAACCATGTCTTTTCTGACATTGATAAAATCCTTTTAACCTTCAAAAAAAAGTAATTTATTAACAATTTTTATAGGCTAAATTTGGTTAATATACACAAAGTAACAAGTAATTCAAAATCTACCACTTCCATTTTTATTATTAATTGAATGACTATGACCTACATAATTACATTACCATATTAACCTCGATTCAGTTCTATAAAATTAATGTACAATTAATGCGTATTGAATGTCCAGAATTAATGCATTGCCACAAAATTTAGTAACGATTTTAGTATCCGATAATTCATTTATTATCTACTAACATATATATTCGAGTTAATATATTTATTATCTAACATATATATTCGAGTTAATATATATATTCGCATTTACATTAGTTATCTTCTACTAACATATATATATATTATTTGATAAATATATATTTAATTAGCACATATATTATGTGTTAATATATTCATTATATGATAACACATTTATTACCTAATACATTTGTGATTTGATAACAGATTTTTGATTATATAACTAACACAAGATTTATATAGATAACAAATTTATTATATGCTTATATATTTATTATTCCATTTGAATTTTTTTTCTGACACATGATAGTTTAGTAGATAAACTCAATGGCCAAAAAAACTACAAAAGCAAAAACAAGAAAAAAAAACATAAATGGACCAGATAGAAGGCTCAGTCCAGAGAAGGATCTAGAGGATAACTCCATGTTGACTCCTTCGTCTTCCGCAAGAACAATTGTCGATGCTGGGATGACTCCGGTAAACAGGCGTCGGGCTAAAGAACCACCACCGATGTCTGGCTTATTCATTTGGTAGAGACCATCTGTAGCCTACGATGGTAAAGACATATCGTCGGAGATGATCAACCTAAGAGGTGAAATCTGCACTTTTATTGGTTACGGTATAACTTGTACCGTAACCAATAAACCGTTGTTGGGACCCGACTGTATCCTTATTTGACCTAGCTGAAAATAATTCCCAAAATCGACAAAAATTCCCAATTTCCATAATCGAAGAAGTAAACTTCTACGTTCAGTAAACTTTATGATGACACCATGTAAACTTTCATATACAACGCAAAAGCAATGGTTTTGGTTATTCATTTGACGATGAAGAACCGCTGCAAGCATGGCTAATTGTCGGCGTAGTTCTCCGGGACTGACGTTTGGTCTGTACAGTAGCATACTCTTCATCAGAATCTTCGAAGCAATAACTGGACGACATATCATCAAACAGACCATCATATTCATAGTACTCGTCTTTGAAAACCGGATGAATATATGCTTTTTGAAGATAAGCTTTCAGATTATAATTTGGTTCTCTTGCTCGCTCCAATGTATCTTTGATCATCGCTTCCTGCAATGAGTGCCGGAGAAATGCCGGTTCATACCGGCCTTTACAGAACCAGTGAAAGAAAAAGGTGAGAATCGGTAAAATGATGAGGAAATGAGTGGAATGGGCGGCTTCTTTAGTGCTCATTAGTCCCATCAAAAGGATTTGAGAGATCATCAACGCTGTTATTATACGTCCATGAACATCTGGCCAAAACGCACCGCCGCTTTGTATTCCTGATTGTACACATTTATGATCTACAGATAGGCCAAACCAGCAAAAGCTAAAGCACTTGTGTTATAGGTAGCTTTGTCTTGAAGGTGTTAAAAGAAAGAAACAGAGTTTCATTAACCTGATGACAAAACACGAGGTAGGCCAATGCAAAGAAGATTATAATGAAAGGGAGTAGAACTAGAGTCTTAATTAGGAGTGTAGACAAGACCGAGGAGGAAGTAGAGTTGAATTCGAGGCTCTGTTGAATGAAAATTGATCTATCCTGGGTCCATTGCTTCTTCTCTATTTTTGTCAGTTTTCACCAAGAAAGTATTGAGATATGTAGGTACGGAATTTTCCATAATGTATTTTAATTGGGTTTTAGGTTAAACTTATAGACTTCTATAAATACTTGTAATTATGTTAATGAGAAGCAACCTTTTCCCAAACTTGGAAATTTCTAAACCTAATTCTACCGCCTCTTTCTCACGTTTTTCATTCTCAAAACTCCATCTTCTACCTTCTCTTTTACGCTATGGCAACTGATGCTCAAAGCACTCCTCCAACCCCTTCTACTTCTACCATCTCTCCATATACTATCTATCCCTCTGATAATCTTGGCACTCTCATTACCCATGTAATACTAAGAGGAGATAACTACTCCGAGTGGGCAACCGAAATCTCAAATTCACTTCAGGCAAAGCAAAAAAAAGGCTTCATCGATGGAAGCATTGTCAAACCAACTGCAGAACCCGATCTTTCTATTTGAACTACGGCTAACTCCATGATCATTGGATGGATCTGAACATCAATCGATCCAGCCATTCATTCAACTGTGACTCATGTCCCTGATGCACAAAAGCTGTGGGAATTTGTTAAAAGACGTTGAGTCTGGAGCAACAGCAGCAGCGTGAGTCTTCTTCTACTCGTGGCAGAGGAGGTCGAGGCGGCAACAATTCAAATCGTGGCTGTGGTCGTGCTAACACTTTCCGTTCAGCCTCTCCTTCTACTACTTCTAATATGATGCCAACATCTGATCAAGTGGCTCAGTTGATTCAACTTCTTCAAAGCCAACAAACAAATCTCGCGACAGAAAAAGTGTCTGGTAAACCTATGATCACTGACATTATACTTGATACAGGTGCATCGCATCACATGACTGAAAAAAGTCATTACTTGGAGATGTTAATCCAATTGCTTCTTCGAAAGTTGTGTTTCCTGATGGGAGACATTCTTGTGCAACACATTCCGGCAAATTTGTTTTAAGAGACGATTACTCTTTAGACATCATTACTGAAATAGGAGTACTTGCAGCCAAGCCTTCGCTCACGCTAATAGAGTTGAACCATAAGCTCTCTACCGTTATTAGTCCACCCCTAGCTGATCCACAACTGTATCAGAGACTTGTTGGTCGCTTAATATACCTTACTTTTACTCGGCCAGAGCTCTCGTATACTGTGCACATTGTCCCAATTCATGCAATCACTGCTTGAGGCGCATTGGAACGCATCCCTTTGCACCGTCTGTCACCTAAAGGGTACGCCATCACAAGGTATAATGCTTCGCTCGGACTCAGATTTACACCTTATTGCCTATTGTGATGCTGATTGGGGAGCTTGTCCACTAACGAGGCGATCATTCAATGCGTACGTTATACTTCTTGGCAATTCTCCAGTCTCTTGGAAAACAAAGAAGCAAGAGATAGTCTCCATGTCATCTGTTGAGGCCGAATATAGATCGATGGCTTATGCTTTGAAGGAGTTAAAATGGCTAAAAGAACTACTATCCACCTTTGGCATCATTCATGACAAGCCAATGACCCTTTACTGTGACAGCAAGTCGGCAATCCATATAGCAGCCAATCCAGTCTTCCACGAACGCATCAAACATATCGAAATAGATTGTCATTTTGTAAGAGATGTTGTCACCAACAAACTCATCAAAACCGAGCACTTATCCACGCATGAGCAACCGGCTAACTTGTTTACTAAGGCATTATCTTCACCACAGTTCACTTATTTACTATCCAAGTTGAGCATTCGAGACATCTCACCGCCAACTTGAGGGGGTATTGAGATATATAGTTACGGAATATTCCATATTGTATTCTAATTGGATTTTAGATTAAACTTATAGACTGTATAAATACTTGTAATTATGTTAATGGGAAGCAACCTTTTCCCAAACCTCTTTAGAAAGAGTTCTTTATATGGAAAAAGATGAGAGGTTTAAGCCTTAGAATCTCTCCTGAAATACCTGCCCAACAATCCACCATGATGTATGTGATAAAAGACGTTGCTCTAATCGGTATTGCTACTCCAACTGTCTTTGGAATCCTAGCAAGTGACAAGCGCAACGTTACATTAAAGCTCACTCATTTGCTCCAATCAGTTATAGTGTTTGTTTCAAGACTGGGAAAAGGTAACTTACTCATTTGCAGGTTGTTTGAGGAAAGAATCGAGCTGTTGAAATGCAGAGCCGGTGATAATGCTTCCAAGGAAGACATTGACGACGTTAACGATATAATATCTAGAAGCAGCCCTCCTCTCTAACGATGATAACGACACAAACCCTTCGAACTTCGACATTACCATCAAAATGCTTGGCAGAAATATTAGAAAGATCTTCAACACAATACCCGGAAGAAAACCTTGGATAACTGATTCATAAACTTCCCTGAAAAACGTATCAAAAATCATCATTTATGTATCATATAAATAGACAAGACACTCGAGATAGTGAAACGGTACTTCTCAAGGGTGGATGCCTTCGATGCTTGCTAGGGATTGAACAAAGGCTATGGGTATTATGAAGAAGAAGGTGAGGAAGAAGAATGCAATGTTCATTACAACTCTTCTTATTGTTAAAGAGACATAAGGAATCGCAAGGTTTGGCCAATATACTTCTCGTGCCTCAGGAGCCCAGTCAGTTAACCATTGGGTCGGATTCCTCGTCTGTTGTGTCTGTGCACAAACAGCAGCACCCCATCGTGTTTTAAAAGAGACAAAATCTGCTGGCATTAAGCTCTTGTCATCTTTCTTTACTCTCTTCCTTTCTTCTGTTATCTAGAAAACCAAAAATGGCTTTGTTACGTCGAACTGAAAAATCTTCGTACGAAGAAATGAGAAGACAAATAATACTTACTTGGTCATTCATTTTTTCGATTTCAGCTATATAATGATCGATTGCGTCAACTTTCTTTCCCAATAGCCCAAGAAAACCTGTCTGTTTTCCCAATGAAGATAACATAAAACTGATCAGAGACAAGACAAGGTTCTTAAAGTTTGTATCTAAAACCTCTCAGTTACCTTGATCATTGGCCTTTTTTCCTGGTGTCTACTATACTTCAACTGGTAATAGTCAAGCCAGTTCCTCATGCTTTTCTTCTTCTCTACTAATGCTGCCACTTTGTTTGCATTGTACACAACCTAGATAAATCAAGTTCTAGGATCGATTACAACGAAACCCAAAGAAAAGACTGTCTATTTCTAAGCAATGAATGAGCTGTAGAACCTGATGGGTAAGATAATAGTCTGGATGGTTCACCAGGAAGAAGTGTTCCACATTCTCACTAATGGACTCATCTGGGTCTGCTGGTATGTTCCTAATCAAAACCTGTGAAAGAAAACTGGGTCGGTCAATTGGTTGGTCCAAGGTTAAATCATGAAGTTGAACTGATCATATAATAGGCTTTACCGTGAACTGATCAGGACACCGTTTCTTGTTTTGGAGAAATGCCAAACGCATAGAAGCTACTTTCTCATACTCTTTCACTAGAACATAGCAAGTCCAGAATGTGAAGGCGTAAGCCATCACCATGTGAGTCCAAAACCTTCAAAAATACAAACTTCAAGTCAGAGAGGGGAAAAGATTGGATATGAGATTCTTTTGGATAACTACAAACCTGTCTGATCCAGGCTCCACATTTGAGATCGATAACTTATCGATATCACTAGATGTTACTTTACGAAGCTTTGCTAGTTGCAACCCATCGCTTGACCAATTCACAGGCACAAGAATCACCACGCAAGTAAAGCTATAGGAACAAAGATCTTAAGCCTGAAAAAACAGAGAAAACAACAAGAAGTTTCCAGAATCATTATGCAAAAGTAACAATCTTTCACAAGGAAATATAAAAAAAAGTGGAAAACATTAGTACCCTGTCACGTAAATCCTCAAGTAAACAACAGAATCCAATCCGGCATGATCAATGAGCTCCGGCTCGGGCATCTTTAGAGCCGCGGGCATCCAGTTTAAGAACCTTAGGTAAGAGCTTAAGTTTAAATTGACAAACTTGGTCACAAAAGCACGTGAATGCAACGGGCTGTTTCGTATTCCTTTGAGATACTATTTAGGGAAATAAACTCTATCGTTGAAAGGTTGAATTCTCAAGACTGCAAATGCCAAGAGGAAGATAATTGCAGTGAGTAAGTTGATTGTTGCTGCCACTTCAATATCTCCTAGTGTTGCCATCTCTCCAACTCTTGACTAATCTATCAAATCTAAAAGATCCCACTTTGAAATCAAACGCTTCTTCACCTGCAAAATTTAGTTGTAAGATTTAAAATGAAGTGTTAAATGCATTCACGTGAACAACGATTGACTTTGGTGTGGCGAAAACTTATATGGTTTTCATATGCCACACCAAAATTTGCCTTTTGTACTTGGCTTGCGTTTCAGGATAAATTATCAACTAGAGATCGGATGAAGAAATGGAATGCAGCCACACCTTCAAGGTGTATTTTATGTAACAGAGATGACGAATCACGGAATCACCTATTTTTTGAGTGCAGATTTTCAAAGCACATTTGGCACAAAACACTTGGAACCTTACTTGGTTCGGCGTCTATTTTTACATGGGTTGCATTGGAGCCGGCTATGCTTAGCCTACAATCAGACAAGACTAGATACTTCCTTGCTTGCTATGCACTTCAAACGACTATTTATCACATTTGGAGAGAGCGCAATGGAAGAATGCATGGGCAACCATCTATTCTACCTTGGATTTTATGCAGGATCATTGATAAGACAATTAGAAACAACATCAATGCGAACCGAGACCTCAATGGTGGCAAATTCTCAGCGGTAATGCATACATGGTTATCCACAAGACTTCCTCTTCCCTGATTAATTCTGTTCTTTCTTACAAAGATAATAAGGTTCTATCTGGGTGTACGGAAGGATTGGTCATTTGACATGGATCCTCTCCTATAGGCAACAGTAGTCTCTTATTCTCTTTGTTTCTTTCTATCTCAAATTTGACTTCCTATTCATAGTATTTTCAGTCTCATAATGTAAACAATATTGTTTTTTTTGTTGAATAAAATTTAACATTCGTACAAAAAAAAAAAAAAAAAATCCATCAAATCTTTCAAAAATAAAAAGGAAACTGGTATAACAGTAACATAAGTTTAAATAAATGTGAATAAAGAAACTAGAACATATGAAAAGCTGATTTGAACTCCTTGATCAAAAGAAAATTAAGACACACCTCTGGATAACCAAATTGCGGTAGTAAGGGAAGCTTCTTTTGGACTGTGAGTTCTTTAACAGAATCTATTCTCCAATTGTTTGAAAAACAAGAGAGATCCGAGAGAGATCCGAAAGATCTGTCTTAGTATTTGCAGATGAACAAAAAAACGAAGAGCAAATTAGAGAAGCTGTGCTGTGGAAAACGCTGAGAAAACATGGACAAATGATTAACGAGGAAGAAGCAGGATGATGAAGCAAATATATATGTTTTTTTCAATAAACCTTCGACAACACAAAACTTTTTTCCTCTTTCTTAAATCTGTACTTTCGGATTCGCCATTGGGAGTATAATATAAGGTAAATGCTGGACCGTGTATAGTCTTAGACACGACCAAATCAAATATTGAAAATTGATCACAACGTAACGTTAATATTTTGAAATTCGGGGAAAGCGGGAATGCTAAACGACTGCGTTTGGAAACAAGTGGCCATGTGAACAATTTGCATAATGATTTGATTTTGGATAAATTGAATGATTTATAAAACGATTTTAGGTGAATTTAGAAAACATACAAACCATACAAAATTGTATTAGTTGTATAATTTAACTATGATTTATTTTCTCAAAGCCATGAAATGGAATAGTGTTTCGAACAACAATACCGTTGAAAGGAAAAGTGAGCTGTAACGAGAGTTGAAAAAGAGAGTTGTTAGAATATCTAACAACGGTCAAGAAAACTTTTAATGATATCGTCGACTTCGCTACATATACAGAATCGGACTTATAAATCTTATATGCTTATGGGATTTTCAGCAAAACATTTTTCTTAACTTACTGAAAACTGAAATCTAACTCAAAAAATTCAAAACAAAAAAAATATCTCATAATCATGACCGATGCCTAAAGTACGAATAAAATCGATGTTCTTATAAATTATACTAATTTTTAATAGTAATATAACTAAATAGTTTACTATTGGGTAAGGTTCGAACTTTTGTAGGACCCAAATAGTAAAATTATTAAGACTATGTCGTAATATACAAAATCTGACTTACAAAAAAAAAAAAAGTGAAAACAGAGATTCCAAGTTCGTTAATTCCGTTACTTTCTATACTGTATAAAACCAACCTGGTTAAGTGAACCAATGACTCTGGTTATCTCTTTGACGGTGAACGCGAAGTTCTACGGCTAGCATGGCTAACGGCAGGCGTAGTTCGTCGTGACTGACGTTTGGTCGGGACAGTGACACATTCTTCATCTGAATCTTCGAGACTATAACCGGATATTTCATCAAACCGACCATCTTCATACTCGTCATCTCTGAAAACCGGATGAATATATGCTTTCTGAAGATAAGCTTTTAGATTAAAGTTGGGTTCTCTTGCTTTTTCCAATGTATCTTTGACCATGGCCTCCTGTAAGGGGTGACGACGGAATGCTGGTTCATACCTGCCTTTGCAGAAACGGTGAAAGAAGAAGGTGAGGATTGGTAAGACGATGAGGAAAGGAGTGGACTGAGCGGCTCCTTTAGTACTCATTAATCCCATCAAAAGGATTTGTGAGATGATTAACGCTGTTATTATACGTCCATGAACATCTGGCCAGAACCCAGCTCCGCTTTCGTATTCCTGATTGTACACATTTATGATCTAGAAACAGAGATCACAAAAGGGAAAATCAGCTAAACAAAGAAGTTGAGGTAGTACGTTCAACAAGTACATAAGTACTTGTGTTATATAAGCTTTCTTACCTGATGACGAAACACGAGGTAGGCCAATGCGAAGAAGATTATGATGAAAGGGAGTAGAACAGGAGTCACAGGAGCGTAGACAAGACCGAGGAGGAAGTAGAGTTGAATCCGAGGCTCTGTTACATGAAAATTGATCTGTCCCGGGTTCATTGCTTCTTCTCTATCCTTTTCAGTTTTCACCAAGAAGAAGTTCTTTATATGAAAAAAGATCAAAGGTTTCAGCCTCAGAATCTCTCCTGAAATGCCCGCCCAACCGTCCACCATTATGTATGTGATAAAAAACGTTGCTTTTATCGGTATTGCTACTCCAACTGTCTTTGGAATCCTAACAAGTGACAAGAGCATTGTTACATAAAAGCTCAGACGATCAATTATATAGTGTTTGTTCCAAGACAGGGAAAAAGGAACTTACTCATTTGCAGATTGTTTAAGGAAAGAATCCAGTTGTTCAAATGCGGAGCCAGTGATTATGCTTCCAAGGAAGACATTAACGATATTGAAAATATAATATCGAATAGCTGCTCTCCTCTCTAACGATGACAACGATACAAACCCTTCAAACTTTGCCATTACCATCAAAATGCTTGGCAGAAATATTATGAAGAGCTTTAACACGATACCGGGAAGGAAACCTTGGATAAACGATTTAATAAGGCTCCTGCAATACATAGTAAATTCATCATCCAATTCATATAAGTAGAGGCAATAAAATGGAGAGAAAAAGAGAGAGAAGACGCATTACTGTTCAACGAAGGGTTTGAGAGAAGGAGCGGATTTTTCGATGCCTTCGATGCTTGCTAGGGATTGAACAAAGGCTATTGGAATCATGAAGAAGAAGGTGAGGAAGAAGAATGCAATGTGCATTATCAGTCTCCTTACTGTTAAAGAGACGTAAGGCATAGCTAAGTTTGACCAAAACACTTCTCGTGACTCGGGAGCCCATTCAGTTAACCATTCAGTCGGATTCCTCGACTGTTGTGTCTGTGCACAAACCGCAGCACCCCACCGTGTTTTAAAGGAGACAAAAGCTGCTGGCATTACGCTCTTGTCATCTTTCGTTACTTTCTTCCTTTCCTCCATTATCTAAGAAACCAGAAAAGATGGATCAAATTTTGATTACTTCCAACTGAGAACCATCATAGCAAGAATTGATACTTACTTGCTCTTTTAATTTCTGGATTTCAGCTATGTAATGATCGATTGCATCGACTTTCTTTCCCCATAGCCCAAGAAAACCCGTCTAGCATCCCCGTGAACAAGAAATAAAACATATTAGAAACAAGACAAGCTTCTTAAAGTTTGTGTCTAAGACCCCTCAGTTACCTTTATTCTTGGTCTTAGTTCCTGGTTCCTTGTATACTTCAATTGGTAATAGTCAAGCCAGTTCTGCGTGCTCTTCTTCTTTTCTACTAATGCTGCCAAATCATTTGCATTGTACACAACCTGGATAAACCAAGTTCTAGGATTACAACGAAACCATTAAAAAAGACTGTCTCGTTCTAAGCAATGAATGAGATGTAGAACCTGATGCGATAGATAATGGTCTGGATGGTTAACTAGAAAGAAATGTTCCACACTCTCACTAATGGACTCGTCTGGATCCGCTGGTACATTCCTAACCAAAACCTGTGAAACAAATGTGTGTTGGTCCAAAGGTTACATCACGAAGCAAAACTGATCATATAATTAGGTTTACCGTGAACTGATCAGGGCGTCGTTGCTCGTTATGGAGAAATGTCAAACGCATAGAAGCTACTTTCTCATACTCTTTCATCAGAACATAGCAAGTC
This sequence comes from Lepidium didymum, assembly GCA_963920545.1. NCBI lineage: Eukaryota > Viridiplantae > Streptophyta > Magnoliopsida > Brassicales > Brassicaceae > Lepidium > Lepidium didymum. Next base: position 4,684,804 of record OY986992.1, read on the forward strand.
CAGAATGTGAAGGCATAAGCCATCACCAGGTGAGTCCAAAACCTTTAAAAAAAACAATCTTTAAAGTCAAAGAGGTAAGAAAGAATCAATATGAGAGTGTTTTGGAGAATTAGCAAACCTGTCTGATCCACGTTCGATATTTGATATCGATAACTTATCAATATCACTAGATGTTACATTACGAAGCTTTGCTATTTGCAGCCCATCGCTTGTCCAATTCACAGGTACAAGAATCGACCACGCAAGTAGCGCTATAGGGACAAAGATCTTAAGCCTGAAAAAAAACCAGAGAAAACAACAATAAGTTCCTTAAGAGAAAACTATGCAAAATCAACAATCTCTCATATATAAACTACTAAAACATCAGTACCCAATCAAGTAAATCCTCAAGTAGACAGCAGAATCTAAACCGGCATGGTCAATAAGCTCAGGCTCGGGCATCTTTAGAGCCGCGGGCATCCAGTTCAAGAACCGTAGGTAAGAGCCTAAGTTTACATTGACAAACTTGCTCGCAAGAGAACCTGAATGCAACGGGCTGCTTCTAATACCTTTGAGATACCATTTAGGGAAATAAACCCTATCGTTGAAAGGTTGAATCCTCAAGATTGCAAATGCCAAGAGGAAGATAATAGCAGTGAGTATGTTGATTGTTGCTGCCAATCCAATATCTCCTAACGTTGCCATCTCTTCAACTCTCAACTAATCTATGGAATCTAAGATATCCCCTTTAACAATCGAATGCTTCTTCACCTTAGAAATCAATACAAACCCTTTGAAATCAAAGGCTTCACCTACAAAATATTCAGTTCTAAAATCATTCAAATGGTGTAGGGAGAATATATTTAAGCAGAAAAAAGTTCATAAATACTTTTTTCATATTCGTAAATATGGAAATTTATAATATTTATAAGATTTTAAATAAAACGATAGTATCCACAAAATCTTTCCAAAAGGACATTAATAAAAAATAATTGGTAAGAAATGATTTTCACAGCATTCCAAAAACAGAGAACATTATCTGTATATTTTAATATCAGTAGTTCTCTTGTTCCTCTAATTTTCATATTTCCTCATATACTTATTAATCACTAATATAACAGTGACATAAGAGTTTCAGACTCTGGAAATCTTATTAGAGAAATTCGCACATATAGGAAATAATTTGAATCAAACTCTTTGATCAAGACCTCTTAATAGACCAAAAACCCAGAAATTTCTGAAATTCTGTAATATCTCATTTTGACAACAAAGATACAATATTCCGGAAATTTCTGTAGAAGCAATCTAACTACTAGATTACTCAAAGATATAGGGAAATCAGTTAACAAAAATACAGAAACAACCTATAGATTGAAGGAGACAGACGAAAAAAGACAAACCTTGAAATTAGGGATTTCTTTGGATTATTACTCCTCTGATAGAGACTATTTTCCAGATATTGAGAAAACACAGAGATCGGTCTTAGTCTGTTTGCACATAAGAAAGAAGGAGAGAAATAGAGACACTGCTGTTTTGTTGCTGTGGCAAACGCTGAAAAAACACGGAGAATGAAAATTAAAGATGCTGGATGAGTTAGGTGCCACACATTTTCAACTTGTAAAAATTAGAAAAATAGGAAGAAGAAAGGTTTTCTTTTCTTCTTAACCTTTGACAACATAAAGCTTTTATTTTTTTTGTTCCTTTGTTCTTTTGCAAAAGATGGTGTTGGTCTGCGTGTAGTCTCAGGCTCTTTCTTCAAAGTTGAATTCGTGATTAGTTTTGCGTCGTACACACACACACTTGTTTATTACTTTATTTTTGACGAAGCGTCAAATTCACTTAAACCCTCCATAATCTTATTATTCACTACACATTCACCTTATTATTTTTTACAATTTCCTAGAAAAAAAAAAGAAGAAGAAATCGGTAATCAATTGTATTATAACGGATTTTTGTAAGAAAGAAAGAAAACAAAGTCACTAATGGAATCCTTACAACATTATAATGTACGAATTTTAGAAAATTTCATCAGTGAGAAAATTTCAGATTAGGGTGTTTTCTGTAATCATGAGAAGTTAAAGGATAAAAATATAATGCAGTAAAAGTATAGGGGACATATGTATGAAGTAAGAAAATATAATAATCCGTAGGTGGTAAGTAATTAACAATTAATTTAAGTCATTGTTATTAGATTTGATCCCCAGTATCAGCTACATGCCACGTGGGGGCGGCAACGGTGTACGTCACGAACATGCCACGTGGCTTCTCTGCTCAACCCCTCGTAGAGAAAATGTCACGCGCCATCCATTAAAATATTTTAAATTACTAACAGGCCCACTGGGCCCCTTTTGGGGCTTATGTTTTTTCTTAAATGTTTCAAAATATTTGATAAAAAGTGGTTGACTCAAAATTATTAAAATTTTATTGATCATAACACATACATTCTTTACATCTTGGATAACGGTAAACGCTGCGTCCAGTCGGTCTAACAGATACATGTTTTGTCTGTCTAATGGCTTTTCTCACTCTCTTCTCAAAAATGTTCCACTCTATTGTATTGTTCTTCAACAATATGTCTGAAAGTCTTCTTTTGTTCGGTCTTATCGTCGGCATTTTCCCACCTCCGTAATAAATCCGATAACCTGATACAAGTGACGATAATTGACTCCCTGAATCCGTCATTGCAAACGCGTCTGCTACAGCACAAGCAATGAAATCCAATGCTGCTAGCTACAAAAGGAACAAAATAAGAAGATTATTAATAGATTCTCAAGGTCTTTAAATGCAGAAATGTTTTGTATAAGTTATACCTGAGATGAATGGTTTTTGAATGGTTGTAGCTCTGATTGTGTTAGTAGCTTCTCTTTGGTGACTAGATTTGGGTATAGGCTTCTTAACACAGCTAAGCGTTTTGATCCTCCATATATGTTTGCACCAGCTACGAAAACTCGAGTCTCACGGTTGAAGCCAAGAGCTGCAAGCATTAGCACAGCTTCTTCTGGTGTTAATGGACAAAGTCCTTCCGTCCTCAGAACATCAGGAGATGGGAATCTGACAAAACAGAGCAGTTTTAGTTTACTAATCAAACCAAGGAAGAGGAAGCTTGAGTATAAAGTAAAAGGAACAAACTTTTTTGTTTTGGTTAAAGTTAAAAGAGATGGAAAGTGTTTTTGGCGGTATGAATCCAATTCTTTCTGTTCTGTTTCGCCTCCTCCGAAGTAACAGAGAGAATGAGCCACCATGTCGATTTCAAACCGTAGATGAAGAGCAAGATACCTAGAAGGAGCAATAGCTGTCTTCTCCTGTGCAGGAGTATCAGATTTCTTGTTGTCCAAGATTGAGGAAGCTGATATTGGACCTAGGAGATGCAGATCAAGCGGTCCATCGTAAGATTCGCTGTCTCGCAATCTCCTAACGAGCAACGCTGCAGTTTCTTGTATTCTCGGGACGAAGTTTAGAGCATGAAAGTTACATCTGCATCGAAGCCTCTACTACCGAAAAAGATTAGATCAAAGAAACCTAATCTGAGATCAAAAATGCAGAGGATCAAAAGAATATCTACCTGTAACTCAAACGGTATTGGATCAAAGGCTAAGCGGTTTCCGAATCCAACAAAATGTACTACTCTGTTCTTGAGTAGTATTGGGAGAATTTGCTTCATATAGAAGCTTGGTTTGGCTTCTTTCATCACATCGAAGTCTGTAACCTTAAAGAGACAAAGTGACAAAGAATGAACAAAAAGAGAAGAAAGATGAGATTTGTCTACACCGAGACATGGTTGGAGAGTGAACTCACTATGCTGCCGATAGCTTCAAGATCCAAAGATTGAAGATCTTTTGGTAGTTCCTTTACTATCCGAATATCAGACGACAGATACTCAATAAAGTGTTCCTCTTGATAGATATCCCCAAACTGACTATGAAGTATCAAAGTTCAACACATTTTTCTTTAAAAATGTGACTCGAAGAATAATTAGAGATAAGACAGAGTGAGAAAGAGAACCAGGAGCTTACAATAGTTACCTTGCATCTGTCCAAACGTCACTTAGCATAAACTTGGGAATGACGAGAGTCGCATTGAGCAACCGAGCTACAACAACGATGTTACATACCTGTGATCGTAAGAAAAATTCCAATGGTTATAGTCAATAGACAAATGAAGAATAAGGAAGCGACAACTTACAGCAACTCTTTGTTGATTAATCCCTCCGTTAGCAGTTACCATAATATATCCATTTTGACCATCTAAAAAATCAGAAGAAAATTAATAATTTCATAGGAAATAAAGCTTTAGCAGATCTGTGAGAGAGAGACATTACCATCAGGAGTCCAAGAACGTTGATCAGCACAAGGCTTCCAAGCCAAAGCTTGCTTTTTTGGCTCCTGCCATAAATCTTGTGGCTCAAGTTTGTTCTGCTCCAATACAATAATCGTTACAACACAAATTAGAAGATCGCAGTATGGCGAAATGAAGGATAAGATCGTTTTGGAAGAATGATACATTACCTCTGCCAAAGCATGAGCAGCCAAACTCAACATTCTACCATATGTTCCATTGTATTTTCTCTTCGGTTTTCCAAACTTTCTACGCTCTTCATCCTAATTCAACATAATAAGAAGTTTATATCAACTGAGTATGCAATCTTTATTCAACTAAATATCCTTTTTGTATGCCAAAAACAGTTTAACACGTCATTGACCTGTGCAGAAACTAGTTTCGGGTTAGGGTTAGGGTTAGGGTTCTTAGAAAGTCCTCTTCGAAGCCAGACACGACCTTCGTGAAGCCGAGAGAGCATGAACCAATTAACGAGGGAAAAGAAACACAAAATGACGATAATGATGATAGCTGTTTTAGCCGTTCTTCTCTCGTACCAAGCTCGGATTCTCTTCCTCCTCCCTCGCTTTATCGTTTGTCTCCAAAAGAGGTCTCCAGCGAATGCGAAGAATCGGGTCGGGGCAAGATGGTGAGAATGAAGCGATGAACCTCCATACACATGAGAATCACGTGACTCGGGTCTTTCTTCGTCGTCAAGTCTCTCTTGTCCCATGATCAACAAAAGTCCCCTTGTTTTCTTGGTATTTCTCTCCTCTCTGTGTCTGAATCGACAAAATTGGAGAGAGGGATTGAGAAGACAGTAAACGAAAGGATGGAAGAAATTGTCAAAAATATGAAAGCGAAAGATTCGGCAAAAGAAAGAGAGAGATTGTTTGAATTTCAGTGAGTCTATTTATTCATTTATTCGTTAGAAACCTCGAACATCATTAATGTCAAAGCTTAATAGGATAGATCCATGCACGTTGTAAATTATATTCATGTTGTATCTGTTATTAACAGAATTAGCCGTAGAGCCTAAGTATATTCGCTATTTTTACATAATTGTTTGTTTTCTTTAGTTAATACAAGTTCTGAATTATGTATCACTATCCAATATGTCAACTAGCCAATACGCCCTAAACAAATAGCGCCAATAGTAAAACAAAAATAAGTAGTACTATACATGCAACTTGACAAATTACTTCAATAGGTCAATTAAGATATATAAACATTTTTTATCTTACATAAGTGATATTTCGCTTTCAAGATAAGATGATCTGATATTGGAATACCCATCAACACATCTATTATTTGATGTTCTGTATACATTTAAAATTGAGATTTACAAGTAACAACCATTTGATTTTATATTGAATTTAGACTCTTAACGTCAGATATTAAATTTTAGACTATGATGCCTACCAGCATTATGTGTTTCTTGTGATGTTTAAACATATGTTTAGCTGTAAATCAAATGACGAAATTCTAGAAATATTTTTAAATAATAATATATTACTCCATTTGTTGATTCTAGTAGATTAAGATTTTCCACAAAGAACGTTGTATTAAAATTTCAGATAGCCACTCCCGACGGTATTAAAATTTAAGTCGAGTCTCTCGTCCATCTTATAATGTTATTATTTTATATATGTTGGCGAAAAATGAGAGAAATAAACTCAACCGAAATGGTACGGATACGTAGGATTTGAAATAGAACAAGACCGAATGTGAAATTCCAGAAAAAGCAGGAATGGTGGTTTAATGGAGACACTATTGAGACCCGAGTTCGAGAAGTAGAGTGTGGCTGAGAGAGTCTGAACCAGGTCCTGTGAATTGGATCGGACCTGCGAAACCACATAGGGAACTATAAGAATCCAAAATGACAAGAGGTTTTGTTCAAAACAGAAAAGTTAAATTGCAACGAACCTGGACTGATGTATCGGTTCTTCAATGCCCACTCCTCACGCTGAGATGCGAATTTCTTAAACGGTGCACCTGTAGATTTAAAGAAAACACAAATACACACTCAGTAACTAAGAGACGAATTAGAAAAAAGTATGAGAAGAGAAGAGTATCAAAAGGTCACCTTCAAGCTCCACCATTGCTTTCTTGATCACAGGCTTGAACTTACCTGTAAGTTGAAATCAACAGAGTTTTTTATATCTCGATTTCTCAAGTCTCTTAGTAAACTCTGTTATTCTATATGCGTACCGTGTCTCCTCTCCACATCCATTAAAGCTGTGAGGGCAGTCCCA